>JALMGF010000004.1:3915000-4515000 GCA_023333645.1 Sceloporus occidentalis | reverse complement strand
TAGAAGCTGTTTGGAAAAGTATCAAATATATAGTCACAAAAGTCAAGGTAGATAATTATAAAACCATTAAATGGCAGAGGGAAGACATAAATACCCAAAGTAATCCTTTGGAAAATAGTAACCACAGAATTATATTTTTTAAAACCATTCCATTCTATTACTAAGAATTTAGTTTACTTTTTAGTACAAATTACAAAATAACCAAATTCACAATTCCTGACCTAAATATCTGAACTAGAATATGATTATCCTTCAGATATCATGCTTCACGTTTTCTGATGCAATACAAAAAGCGAAAAATGTATACAGTGCGCCTGCACAATGCGTGGATTCTTTTTACGCGACTTCCAGCTCATGCCGAAGCTGCTTAGGGAGAACAACAATGGTGCGCCACCACATGCACGCACCCCATTATTTCCTATGGGTCTTGAGCATAGGTGGATTTTCTCTTACACGGGGGGGGGGGGGGGTCCGGAACAGATCCCTCGCATAAGGAGAGGGCCCACTTTATATTAATCTAGGTACCAGGGGAAGTGCCAGGAGGAAAAAAAATTACTGAATTGATGTTGCAGGGAAAGGCAGTAGCCCCCTTGGTGAGCAAGGAAACAACTTTATGGAGGAGAACATATGAAGGCTGTGTTATGTGGATTACTCCCTTCAGGAGATACTCCTGTCAGTGGTAACTGCCACCTAAGCCTGGTGATAGTAACTCAATCCGCTACCACATGTTGAAGATGTTGACAGAATAAGCAGGGAGAGTCAGTCAAAAATGTCTTTTTCCTTTGTCTTGGCCCTTTTTCTTAAAGGAAAGTTTATACCTGGCATAAGATTGTCATTTGTAGGAGGAATCCAATGATTGAGACGGATGGCAATAATGGCTAGAGACAGAAGGGCTGTAGCATCTCCATTATCCTGATGAAGATCTCTACCCTCCATACTGTAACTTGCTGAAACTATGGACCTGGGAATGCATCCTGTACTTTAAGGTCATGGCCCTCATCTTTTGAGCAAACTCAAATTTGTCATCAGTGTCCTTGACTAGTCGAATGCAAGATCTTTGATAGTCACCTTAGCCTGAACAGATAGACCATCAAAACCATGCATGCCAATGAAGAGCTATCGCTCCTGTTATCACCATTGCTGAGCAATTAGCCACATGACATGTCAAATTAATTTGCTGTTCCCACCAAAGAATGAGCCTTTGCCTGAATGGTGTTCTTCAAGAAGTTTATCAAATTAGGAGCAAAATTAGTTCCCATAAATTTTGCTGACAATCTCCCATATATGGAGAATAGTTCAAGAGCCTCAGACCACGGGCAGACAAGGAATAGAATTTCTTGGCCATCAAGACATGTTTCCGGCCCTCCTTGTCACTAGGTGTAGATGAGAACCTCTGTACCAATTCAGACTATGGTGCTTCGACAACTACGGAATTGAGCTTTGAGTACTCTAGCAGCCAATCTGCATCTGAACCTGCTACACTGTAGATATCGTCTGTCTTACAGGATGTAGATGGAATGGTTGATGGGGCAGTTCAGCGGTAGACAGAGTATATAGGCTCAACCTTCTGATGCTTCACCTGAGCATTAAACATACAAAGCATTTGTTCTGAGAAAGCTTGACCATCATTGGTAGACAATGCTAATTCATGCTCTACAAGGTGATAGAATGGGAAGAGGGATGGTAGCAAATTCAATGGCATAGTGTCAGAGTGGATCTGAGGGATCTGAAGATGGTAAATGTCTAGGTGGGTCAGGCGCTTGTCCTTCCGTTGATTATTTTTTTTCCTTGGAGGCACAGGAGGTGAAGTCTCACCAGCAACATCCTCATGTTCCTGTCATTGCCCATCAGAATATGAAAGATGAGTTTGTTTGGCCTGTAAATGAGTAGGTCATTGCTTGGGGAGAGAGAGAATTGGAGCAGACAGAAGAAACACAGATCAAGAAAGTCCTAATAGATGTCACTGGAAGAGGATCTATTAGACTGGAATTTAGATTTGGGAAATTTGAATTAGCTCAATTAACTCTATCCCTATTTATATGAAGGTAGCTAGAGACAAGGGACTGGCAAAGATAAAGTATTTCAAATTAATGGATAAATTTATTGGGGAAATATACACTCGCTAAATATAACCTTCACTCTATCACATATACCCAAGAAGCTCAGAAATAAAGGGATTAGGAGTGGGTATAGACAAGAGGCCTGCTAATGGGTGGTAATTTCCTTAACAAGGCTGCTCCTTATGATGAATGGAAGCTTCAGGACAAAAGAGGTATGGAAGGAACTAGGAAAGTGGCTGAGGGTCGGAGCTAAATCAAAATTCAGAGTGATATAGAGGACACTCAAATCTTGACTAGCACACTAAAAAAGGATGTGGAGGTCCTTAAGTAGACCATCTCTAACCCTGAAGTGGAAACTATTTTCCTGTACTTCAAAGGTACCCAAATCTACATAGCAAAATTGCCTTGATCTCCCATATAAAGTGTGAATCTTCTAGGCCTACAACTTCCCAAACTAGAATCATAGAGTTGGAAAAGTCCACAAGGGTCATCCAGTCCAAACCCTGCCATGCAGAAACTCTCAATCAAAGCATACACAACAGATGGTCATCCAGCCTCTGTTTAAAGGCCTCCAAAGAGGGAAACTCCACCATCCTCTGAGGGAGCGCATTCTACTGTCAAACAGCCCTCACTCTCAGGAAGTTCCTCCTAATGTTGAGATGGAATCTCTTTTCCTGTAACTTGCATCCATTGTTCTGGGTCCTAGCTTTCTCCCTCCCCAGTATGGCATCTGTGTAATGATCTGCTCCAGAATCTTTCCTGGTATTGATGTTAGACTAACTGGACGATAATTGTTGAGATCCTCTTTTTTGAATTTTTTTGAAGATGGGGACAACGTTTGCCCTCCTCCAGTCTGCTGGGACTTCTCCTGTTCTCCAGGAGTTTTCAAAGTTTATTGCCAATGGCTCCAATATTACATTTGCCAGTACTTTTAATACCCTTGTATGCAGTTCATCTGGTCCCGGAGACTTATATTCATTTATTTCTATACTATCTCTTTACTTATTCTGTGCTGAATTTCCCCTATTCTGTCCTCTGCTCCATTATCCCTTTGCCTTTTCTGAGAAGACTCTGTCCCCTGTTAGCATTTTGCCATCTTCTCCACACATTGGCCCTACCTTTTTTTCTTCCTTTTTGCTGTGGACATACCCAAAAAAGCCCTTTTTGTTGCTCTTAATATCTCTAGCAAACCTGAGTTCATTCTGCGCTTTAGCTTTTCTGACTTTACTCATACACGTACTAGCTATTTGTTTGAATTCCTCTTTGGTGATTTCCCCATTTTTCCATTTCTTATACATGTTCCATTTAAAACTTAGCTCAGTTGAAAGTTCATTAGTCATCCATCCTGGTTTCGTGAGACACCTCCCATTTTTCATCCCCATTGGAACTGTTTGAAATAGCTAGATGCTTTGATATGTAAAATGACTTGGTCTACATGATGCTCTTGCTTAGAATCTATGCTGAGCCAGCATTTCCGCTTAAGAGTTATGCCAGAGAATTTACACACCCAGAACTATGGAAGACAATCCATTTTTCACAGCAGTTCTCATAACAGATCAATAAGATGAGTATCAATTATGTCTGGGCCGATCCTGGCAATGTTGTTGATCCCTGGATTCATCTCCAGACCCATGCCTGGATCTGTGCCTGCAGACAGATCTGCAGTGGTATTCAGGCATTGGAGATCGTCAACATGAAAACAGAATGAGTACTGAATTGTGTATCATCATTGAGGAGGTGATGGAATGGAACAGTGCACCCTCAGTATCTTGTTCCAGGGAACAAGAAGGTGGAGGAGCAGATTCATGTGGTGGTAGAATCAGTTGGCAAGTTGGTGTTGAATCTAAAATCTCCCCATGTGAACCATAGTCAATCTGAACTTGAACATTTGTAGTAATTCTGTCAGTGAGCGGAACCCAGGTTCTCTTGGTACCAAAGGTACAGTATTGGCTGAGTCCTCAGCAACCTGTCTAGGAGTTGACTGCACTGCTTCTTCTTGTCTGTCCCTCTTTCTTTTCTTGTGTTTTTTCTTTCCCCAGGAAGTTTCTGAGAATAACTTTCCACTGCCAAGGATCGGCTTTGATGGGTGGAATATTTCGTGTGCAGTGTACTATAGAGTTCTTGACATGGGGAATGTTACCAAATTCCTCTTGGGGCAATTTTCAGTGTTCTTAAAAGTTTTTTGTGTTTTAGTGGGGAGAGGAGTGTGTATTTCTCATTTTGAAAAGCATGGCTAAAACAAAACAAAAGGACAAAACAAAAGGAAAACACCATTTCCCTCCCTCCTTCTCCTTCTCTAGACTTCTCCTGACCACCACACACCACTTCCCTGGTGCTGGAGGAGAAGGTTTTAACACTGGATTGAGAAAGGGGGGAAGTTAAATGGAGTTAAATGGGATATCTGTTGAATGGGGAAAGAAGGCTTTATATCAGATTGGGAAGGGAAGGAGGGAAGTGGAGTTAAACAAGGTGTTAGTTTGGTGGGGAGAGAGATCCAGAGGAGGAGGAGGATGGGGGGAGAAGGTTTTAACATCTGATTGAAAAGGAAATCACCTTTTTCACACAGAGACACACATTCCCTGCCACAGCAGCTCTTTCAGTGATCACTGCCAGGCAGAGAGAGTGAGGCATATAGATCCACCCCAAACGCAGGGAGAGACAGGAATAATGTATGATTTTGAGAAAAAGTTCAAGCCATGGTTTTAAATAAAAGGAATGGAAAACAATTTCACTGGAAAACATTTCCATCATTTTTTAAACCAAGTGGGAAGGGAGCCATCCATGCATATTCAGAGAATGACTACGTACAAACAAACAAAAACATGTGATGAAAATGGCACTATTTACTACATATATTCTTCAGTTTGCTGAAGGAAATCCTTTGCCTTTACTCCAAAGACAGTAATTTCCACTGTAGTGATAATGCAGTTGTTTGTACTTACTTGTCCTTTTGAAAAGATATCTCAGAATGTTTCTGTATTTTATAGATTAAAACAATAAGAATAATAAGCAGCATGTTTTAATTGAAGTTTCTGAACCATTTATACTAAGATCGTCTTAGTTGAATATTATTAGCCTTCTTGAAATCACTAGCTCAGACAATGAAGAAACCACACCTTTCAACAGCCTATGGGTTTTCTGTGATTCACTTTTTTAATCCAAGGATGATGGAGCCTGTTAAAATCAACACAATTGCACTTTTATTCTTTAGAGGAAAAGAAAGAAAATTGATAGTCTTGCCCAATCATGCATAAATCCAGTGATAATGTAGAAGACTTGCATCAAGGACACTTCTTGAAGGCCTTCCCCCAACCACAGATACTAGGCTAATGCTATGCTTCTTGAAGGCAAACATCCTCAGTCAGGGCAATGATAGAATGGGTAAGGGAGAAATACACTGTGCTGCCACTGGGTGTTCCACTGCACTGAAAATGAGGATATTATCTCAGAAGATTTGCAAAGAAAAACAGGAAAGATGGGGATGAGATGGAGTATTATGTTTTTCATGCTCATTAAGCTTTTACACAGATATACACCAATATGTGAGTGAGTATCAACAAGAAAGTGATGCTATTACTTCCGTTGCTCCAGAGCAATGGATGCAAACAACAGGAAAAGAGATTCCATCAAAACATCAGGATGAATTTCCTGACAGTAAGAGCTGTTCAAGAGTGGAACATACGGAGGAGGGACATGAAAGCCATGTTTAAATATTTGAAGGGATGTCATATTGAGGATGGAACAAACTGGCTTTCTGCTGCTCCAGAGAGCAACTGATTCAAACAGCAGTAAAAAAGATTTAACCTCAACATTAAAAAGAACTTCCTGATGATAAGACCTGTTTGTTAGTGGAACACAGCCCCTCGGAGAGTGGTGGAGTCTTCTTCTTTGGAGGTCTTGAGTGACCATCTATTCCTGCATGGCAAGGGGTTGGACTTGATGGCCCCTGAGATCTACTCCAACAGTATGATTGATTCTATCATTCTATGAAAGTCACACTCTGCTAGCAGAATCATACATGATGAAGTAAAGGGGCCTACATGTGGTGGGGACCAGCAGCCAAATCTCACATGACCCTTCAGAGATGGGATGGGATGGGAGTTTCCCAAAAGGAAGATACTGAAAGCACAATTTCAAGCCGTTCCAATCAGGAGGAAAAATGGGAGGTGTCTCAAGAAACCAGGATAGATGACTGAAGAACTTCTAATTGAGCTAAGGTTTAAAAGTGACATGTATAAGAAATGGAAAAAGGGTGAAAGCACCAAAGAGGAATTCAAACAAATACCTAGCATGTGTAGGGGGAAGTCAGAAAAGCTAACGTGCAAAATGAGCTGAGGCTTGTTAGACAGGTTAAGAACAATAAAAAGGCCTTTGGAGGGTATGTCCATAGCAAAAGGAAGGAAAATGATAGAGCCACTACATGGAGAAGTTGGAGAAATGGTAACAAGGGACAGAGAAAAGCCAGAACTACTCAACACCATCTTTGCCTCAATGTTCTCAAAAAAGGAAAAGAGTGCTCAACCTGAGAGAAATGGAGGAGAGGACACAACAGGGGAAATGCAGCACAGACAAGGCAAGTACAGGAATACATGGCTTGTTGTTAACTGCCCTTGAGTCTAACTCAACTCTTGGTGAGCCTGTGGCTGAGGGATCTCCAAGATCCCTTATGTGCCACTGCTCTGCTTAGGTCCTGCAGATTCAGGCCCTTGACCTCCTTGATTGAATCTATGCATCTGGTTTGCAGTCCCCCTCCCTGTCTGTTGCCCTCTATCTTTCCTAGGATGGTGTCTTTTCTAATGAATCATGGCTTCTCATGATGTGGTCAAAGTATGACACCCTTAATTGCATCATCTTGGCTTCCAGGGTAAGTTTAGGCTTGACCTGGTCAAGTACCCATTTGTTCGTCTTTTGGGCCATCCATAACATCCTCAGCACTCTTCTTCAACACCACATCTCAAATGAGTTTATTTTCCTCCCATCCACTTTCTTCCTGTCCAGCAGTCACATCAATTTATGGTGATGGGGAATACAGTGGTCCCTCTGTATCCATGGATTCAAGCATCCACGTTTTGAAAACATTTTTTTTAAAAAAGCTATTCCTAAAGCAAACTTTGATTTTGCCATTTTGCATAAGAGACACTATTTTATTACACCATGGTATTTAACGGGACTTGAGCATCCACGGATTTTGGTATCCATGGGGGATACTGGATCCAAACCCCAGCAGATACCAAGGGCCCACTGTACAAAGGCTTGGACAATTCTAACTATAATACTCAGTTGTATATTATTTACTCTTTAGCATCTTGTCTAGGTCTTGAAAAGCTGCTCTTCTCATTCCTAGTCTTCTTCTGATTTTTTTTTACTGCAGCCTCCATTTTAGTCAATATTTAATTCAAGGTAGGGGAAATCTATATCCATTCCCTCATCACCTAGGCTGAATTTAAGTAGATCCTCTGTGGTCATTATTTTTGTTTTCGTTACATACAGCAGTAAACCTGTATTTGTACTTTCTTCTTTAATTTTTCTTAGTAATTGTTCAAAGTGTCTGATAAGTTCCGCTAGTAGTATAGTGTTATCTGCATATCTTAGACTGTTGATGCCCCTTTCTCCTATCTTCACTCCTCCTCCTTCTGTCTAATCCTGATCTGTGTACAGTGCGCCCGCGCCATACGCAGCCTTGAGCATACGCGCTGAAGCCGCGGCGCGTGCGCGGGGCGTCGCGTCCCATTCAATTGCGCCCTGCGCGCGCCCGCACCGCCACACCACCGCGCACGAGCCCCATTGTTTCCAATGGGGCTCGAGCATAGGCAGAATTCGCCTTACACGGAGGGATCCGGAACGGATCCCCCGCGTAAGGCGAGTACGGACTGTATTATGTTTTCTGCATACAAGTTGAACAAATAAGTGGAATGTAGAAATAGAGGGGTATAAACTTTTTAAGAGAAATAGGCCAAACAGGAAAGGGGGAGGAATAGCACTATATGTCAGAGATATTTATACCAGTGAACAGATCCAGGACATCAATACTGGCAGCCAGGTGGAGAGCATCTGGATAAATATTAAAGGGGGTTTGGTGCAAAAAGCATGTTATAGTGGGGGTCTACTACAGACCCCCAAGTAAAACCGAGGAATTGGATGATGTCTTTCTAGAACAGATGACCACACATTGAGAAAGGAGAGATGTAGTAGTGATGGGTGACCTCAACTATCCTGACATTTGCTGGAATTCAAACTCTACAAAATCCTCAAGGTCTAGCAAATTCTTCACTTGCCTCGAAGACAGTTTCATTGTCCAAAAGGTGGAAGAGACACAAGGGGATAGCTATTTTAGATATGATCCTAACCAACAAGGATGACTTGGTTAATGGGGTGAAAATGGTGGGATCATTAGGTGGAAGTGACCATGTTCTCCTGGAATTTGTTATACAATGGAAAGGAGAAGCCAGGCATAGTCAAACATGCATTCTAGACTTTAGGAGAGCAGATTTCAGTAAACTTAGAGAAGTATTGAGGGTGATCCCGTGGTCAGAAATACTAAAAGAGAAGGGAATTCAGGACGGATGGCATTTTTTCAAAAGGGAGATACTGAAGGCACAATTTCTAACAGTTCCAGTGAGAAAGAAAAAATGTGAGGTGTCTCAAGAAACCAAGATGGATGACTAAGGAACTTTCAAATGAGCCAGGTTTTAAATGGAACATGTATAAGAAATGGTAAAAAGTGGGAACCACAAAAAAGGAATTCAAAGAAATAGCAAGCACATATAGGGGTAAAATCAGAAAAGCTAAAGTGCAGAATGAACTCAGGCTTCCTAGAGAGGTTAAAAACAATAAAAAGGGCTTTTTTGGATATGTCGGCAGCAAAAGGAAGAAGAAGGAAATGGTAGGGCCATTCCATGGGGAAGATGGCAAAATTCTAACAGGGGACAGAGAAATGGCAGAATTACTCAACATCTTCTTTGCCTCAGTCTTCTCAGAAAAGGAAAGGGGTGCTCAACCTGAGGAAAATGGAGCAGAGGACAGAAAAGGGGAATTTCAGCACAGAATAAGTAAAGAGATAGTACAGGAATACCTGTTTAACCTAAACGAATATAAGTCTCCAGGACCAGATGAACCGCATCGCACTGTTGACTTATGTTCAACTTATGGTCTACTTGGACTCCTAGATCCCTTTCACACATAGTTTCATTCAGCCAGGTGTCCCCAATCCTATATGTGTGCATTTCATTTTTTTGCCCTAAGTGGTGATTTCTAAATTTTCTATGGCCTCCTTGACACAGCTAGAATGTACATAACACCTGTCTATAAGGAAATACATTTTAGCACCTCTTTTGATGTGAACAATACCTTTTTAATGCACTGCACACTGTTTGCATTCTCCATGAAGGAATTAACATTTCTAGACAGGGCGGGAAACTGACATTAACAATGAATTGTGTAACACTTTCATATATTATCTTCTTAGAGTACCCAGGAAAAAAAAAGTTTTAACCGTAGAGGATTTGCCATCAATTAAGTTTCATCACCAAGCATACTTAAAACACACTTGCTCAGAGCAATGCCTTAAGGGTATTTTAGCAATATCTGCATATTTTGATGTTTTGTTTCTAACAGTAACTCCTTCGCATCCAGGTAACTAGACAGTACCTGACCACAAGCCAGTCAAATTGTGCAATTATTCATCCTATTGGTAATAACCACGTCTGTGTATCTGCTGCATAAACCTCTAATTACAGAGTAAGAATATCCTCAAGGCTTGAGAAATAACATTAGCTTTACAATATGAATTTAACAAGCTGAAACGTATAGATGCTTCGCTAAGAAATATTTTAAGGAAGAATAAATCCTGTCAAATGTACAACGGGCAAAATTGTTTTTAAATCATTTTTAAAATTGGTTTTGCAATTATTTCAAAAAAGGAACGATACAATTTGCAGATCTGAGCAGAATGAATTAAAAAGGCCAATGTTTACATGCTAAAATAAACACCTGGGCCTCTGGGCCCAGATAGACAGATTTCTGTAATTTATCCAAATTACATTCAGATTAACATTACTAATCCAAATAACGCTGAAGTCAAATATTATTTACAGTCAGCCCTCCTTATAGGCGGGCTTGCCTTTTGCGGCTTTGAGCTCACACAGAAGGCAAGCCCAGGCAGAAATAATGGGGCACATACTCACGCTGTGTGCCCCGTGCGCCGCCGCAAGCACGTGCCCCTTTATTTTCTATGGGTCTTGAGCATACAATCTTTTCCCATTACACGAGGGGTCCGGAACAGATCCCCCGCGTATGGGGAGGGCAGACCTCATTTACTGCCTTTCTCCCAAAGTGGGACCCAATGTGGCTTCCAAAAGCATCAAATCAAAAATGTTTATAATAAAATTTTTAAAACAATCCCATTGAACACTATAAAATTATTTAAAAGCCATACATACAAAAGTTAAAAAACAAATAAAATATACAAATAAAAAGCTACCTTGCTTGACTATTAAAAGTCTGCTGAAATACAAACATCTTTGGTGACAAAACTAAAGCAAAGAGGGGGCCAGCCTAGCTCCACATGGAAGGGAGTTCCAGAGGGTGGGAGCAGCCACCATGAAGGCTCTCTCTCATGTCCTCAGCAAGCAAATCTGTGCTGGTGGCAGAACAAAAGTATGTCAACTACAATGACAACTTGCTTTTTAAATCAATCTAAGCTTAACTATGTATTTTCCACACAACCCATGTGTTTCAGGAAGCTATAAACCTGGCATAGGGGGTCTTCCCAGTGATCTTGAAGAAACTCTTGCCTTTCCTCCCTTCCTCTAGGGAAATACTAGAAAAGAAAACCAGGAGATCTCCAGTGTTTATACAAAAATGCTTAGACATTGCCTTGCTGACATCTTCAATATTTTAATAAATTTTAATAAATGCAGAATACTTCCAAAGTCCACCTTACAAATTGCTTCTTATACCCATGATACATTTTTATAGAACAGGGCAGTGCCTAGTTCAATTAAAAATGTTAGAAATAGTGGTTTCTAGACATAAAGCCCTTCTTATTAAAGATGGAAATACTGAAATAGACTCGGCGTCTTGCAAGCCTATGCCGTACAATCCACAAAGTGAAAATCCCTTTCCTGGGATTTTTTTAAAGATATGGGGCTGAAAAAAAAGTTAATATAAACAGCTTTTAAAAGGAGAGGAGAAAATACTTAAGTTAACCTAAGTGTTATTTTTGAAAATCCTATACAATTTAGGATAAATATTAAGCTGCTGATCCACACGTTTTAAATAAGTAGAAAGATGGTAGCATTAAATATTGAAAGGGGGAGAAATACAAATAAAGTAGATTTTAGAGGACCTAAAAGCATTTTATGGAGCCACCAAATTCTGTCTTTAGGTAAGCACATATGAGAGTGAGGGATATCAATGAAAACTAAATGTGCTCAAGCTGCCATGTAAATATTTGGTGACAACTTTTAATATTTAAAAAGCAGGTTGTTGATATAGATGCAGAAAAAAGGTCGGTTTACAAACTGGGACCATGATTAAGACTTTTAGAATAAATGCAATATTATATACTTTGACTTCCTCAAAGAGAAACAGTACCACACAAGGTTTCTAACAGAATTTCCACACCATAATTAATCTAACGGAAAGACATTTAAATATGGAAACTGAAAACTCCAGTAACCTATTAACTTTGATTAGAAGGATGTGACTGAACTAACAAGCAAGTGTGATGGAATGAGAGAAATAAAAAGCAAAAAATATCTGGGCCATACTGGCATTTTCTATGAAGAACTACCACATATGAGAAGAAATCTCTGTATTTATCTTGTTAATGGCACAGCATGACAATATTGTTTTTGAACAAGTCAGAGGTCACTTTATGATTTAAAAATATTCAGGATATGTACTTATATAAATTCATAATGATCACAATATTGAAGAATATAATGCATGCAACAAACTCAATTTCTGTTTGTTTTACTGGACTTCTCTGAATCCACTAGGAAGAAAGTGTATTTTAATTTAATGTCGTAAATTCAAGGATATAACTAATTGTGAAATTAGTACCTACATGCGATAATTGAAGGTGTACTTCAGTTAACAAAGTATCTGACAAAGAAGCTCCTTTTTACAAAGTATTTTTATGCCTGAGCTAGCCCCTCTTTTCCATTTTGTCTAGCTAGAGGGTTTTTTTAAGCAGCATCACCATTGGGAGAGGAGTGAAAGAGGGCTGGAGAAAAACACACTTTCAGTGTTGTGTTGCACAGCTTGTCTGCAGTAAGCAATGCAATAAGTCTTGAGATGGAGAACAGTAAGATTCTGCTCTAACCAATACTAATATAGCTGTATGTCCCGGTTATATCACAGGCAAGATAGATAGCATTTGCCTCCAAAATCTCTTACTGAGCATGCACGAAGAGCAAAAGGGCAGCTGGTAAATAAGTCATCCTTATTAGCTACTCTTTATCATTTTAATAAAAAAGAAAAAAATGTAATCCAAATAAGGAATATTCCTCTCACCAAGTGCATGGATGGCCATCTGCTAAGGATGCTTTGATTGTGTATACCTGCATGGCAGGTGGTTGGACTTGATGGGCACTGAGGGCTCTTCTAATTCTATGTTTCTATTATTCTAACCCTCTACCATACAGGAAGACACAATCAAAGCACTCTCAACAGGTAGCCTCTGTTTAAAAACCTCTAAAGACAGAGACTCCACAAATCTCTGAGGGAGAGTGTTCCACTGCTGAACAGCACTTACTCTCGGGAAGTAATTCTGAATGTTGAGATGGAATCACTTTTCTTGTAGCTTGAATCCATTTCTCTGTATCCTAGTCTCTGGAGCAGTAAAAAGCTTGCTCCATCCTCAATATGCCCTCCCTTCAAATATTTAAACATGGCTATCACATCACCCCTTAACCTTCTCTGTTTTATACACCTACTCGGATTCCTGGAAAACTGTTTTAACACAACAAACAAAGAAATTATTGCACTACTCGTGCCTGTCAAGCTATCAGTTTATGTAGCATGATTAGAACAGTTTTCATAGAGATTTCAGGGATTTTTTTTAGTGATTTAGGACATGAACAGACCATTATAAAGAGCCAGCCTCGAGGCAGAGCGGGGGCATGGCATCTGCACACCAGACACATGGATGCTGCACCCACGCCATGTCTTCAGCTCAGCACTTACATGTGCTGTGCCAAAGAAGTGAAGAAAAGGCACCATAGTGGTAGCTAGGGCACCCTTTCCACAACACAAAAAGGCCAGATTGGGGCTGCAGTGTGCAGTTGCCGCGGCCCTGATCTGGCAAGGCAAGGGGCGGCATCTGTATAGCCCCTTAGTTATTTTAGCTTTCATTTAACAGCTCACTCTAACAACTCACTCCCCCCTTGCACTCTCTTTGTGCAATACTTCACAGAAAGAGATGATTGCAAGTAAATAACATTGTTTACATATAATAATTACTTACAGTGAAACAAATATTTGGTACAGGACAATTATGTCATAATGGGCATCCTGTCCCCAAATTAAACAACCAGAAGTGTGCTGGAGAACGAGAAACAACTGGTTGTGATCAGTTCTTTCTACCCAGTTTAGAAATGCAGCCTATTCAAAAGTAAAAACAAGAGGGCTTCTGAGCCTAACAGAATTTATAAGAAGAAAAGTACAGAGATCTCCCAGTTTCCTACCACTCTTCATTATTTGCCAAATACATACAGAGGCTACCAAGAAAAACACCAGGAATGTTACATGTAATTATGTGCTATGAAGTCTGCAATAATCTGGCATATTTCAGTAAGTGATAGAATTGTGAACAGATATGAATAGTTCTGGATTTTGGAAGGATTAATACATCCAACCCATACAAGATCTGTTAGAGCCTCTTAATAAACTTGCATTTCTTTGTTTCTTTCCCTTTAAGCACCCTGAAGTGGATTTGACGTGTTTTCTTTTTCTTTTTAGGCTACACCTTGCTAAAACATTCTGCCATCATTGGTATCTGCCAACATGTAAATGGGTGAGAGGGGGGAAGTATAAACCTCAATAAATTCTGGGTCACAATAATTTCATTAAATTGTTGTAGTTGTCTGCCTTCAAGTAATTTCTGATTTATAGTGACCTTAAGGAGAGCCTCTCATAGGGTTTTCTTGCTAAGATTTGTTGCTTAGGGGGGTGTTGTCATTACAGTGCTACCTCGGGTTACGAATTTAATTCGTTCCGCGGCGCCGTTCGTAACCCGATACATTTCGCAACCCGAAAAGGCGCTGGAAAGCCGCTAGCCGCGGCTTCCGATTTGAATTTCGCGCCGAAATTAATTTCGTAACCCGAAAAATCTTTCGTAACCCGGAACAGTTTTTTCCAATGTAACTTTTTCGTACCCCGGAAATTTCGTAACGCGGTGAATTCGTATCCCGGGGTACCACTGTACTTTCCTCTGAGGCAGAGAGAAAATGACTTACTCAAGGGCACCCAGTGGGTTTCCATGGCCAAGCGGAGATTCAAACCCATGGTCCTATTCCAACACCCACACTACCAAGCCATGCTGGCTCAAATCTCATTAAATGGGAAAACGAAAAGAGCCATGTTTCTTGCAGCAGCCATCATACACTGACCTCTGCAATGAGGAAGGCAATGGCAAATCTTCTTTGAATAGATATGGTCAAGAAAATCCTATTATAGGATCACTGTAGGTCAGAGTTCATTTGAAGGTATACAGCAGCAGCAACAACAACAACTGGGAAGTGTAACACAATGCTTAGGGAGATATTTATCAACAAATTCACATTAAATAAAGCTGAGGTCTTGTATTCACTCTACCTCATGGACCAATTACATCTAAAATCTGTCCCATTTTGTGTTTCTTAGAATACAACATCTAACAAATGGATGCCTTACCCTCTTGTGAAAAGGGATGTTCAGTGATTTCTGTTAGGTACTCACTGAAATGTTTTATTCAAGAATGAAACACAGCCATCCTCAAAGTCTAGAGATCTGTGCTCAAATAGAAAAAGTAAATCCTTCTTCCTTGTTATAGAACAAAAGGAAGTAGACAGTGGAGTATCAAAACTCCTGGGAAAAATAAAAACAAGCATCTAAACTATTTCATGGGATTACTGTGGAGGATGACTAAAACAAGGATGTGTACAATGACAATACAATGTAGAATTACACAAAGGTCTATTACTTTGTGTCACAAAAAGACTTAGGTACTTTGTTATTGTAGTGCTTTGAGCATTAGGACCAAAAAAAAAAAAAAATCTAAGCAAGCTATAAGAAAATAAACACTGGATATATTTTGATTTCTCCCAAATTTTCTCAATATGTTTTTATGTTGAGAAGCAAAGCCAAAGCTGTGTTACATGGGGATGGAAGACAAGTTAAAGCAGTTATTTTTGAATGACTAACCTTCTGAATAGTACATATAGTATATAGTATATCTAGAAATGCTATAAGGCAGGCAAAATCCATTACGCAGACTATTCTGGTTATCATTTTATTTTTGTATTTTTAATGAGAATTATTAGCACAAACAGGAAGAAACTTTTTCCAGAATTTCTCTAAAGCACAGATGAATGCCACATAAATCTTAACCCCATACTCCCCTCCCAGAGCACTTTCTCCTCACTGAAGATACAATATATACTTATTCTATTTACTTACTTATCTGGCAATAGAGTTCCCTCAGATTTTGCTATTTGTGGGGGGAGAAGTCTAGACTGGAACCACCATGGATACGAAGAGCCAACTATACTCTACAAAGTTATCACCTAGCCATTATAGTTTATAGACTAAGTGAGGGCACATAGTGTTTCTATGTATGTTGTAATCTACCCAGACGTGCCTCTTCTTCACAGTGCAGTGATACAGTACTGCTACCACCAAGCCCTACTTTCCTTGGGTTCTTATAGGTGTTATGGATTCAGCACCATCCCTCTTCCTCTTATGGCTATTGGGAACACAGAATACTACTTATAGTATTCCTTGCATGCCTGATCCTGGAAATATTTGGCCAGAGCTTTCCCTTCAATCTCCTTTGTAGGATAAATCAGGCATTTAAAAAGTGAACTCTTTATTAACAAACAAAAAGGAAAATTACATAGTAAGAGGTAAATGAAGTTATAACAAGAAAACTCAAATGGTTTAAAGCACACAAGTTTTCTAAGAATCTTTCCCTTGGTTGCCAGAAAGAAAAAAACAAACATGGGTGATGCTTACACTTGTACACGTACATACGTACGTACACACATGTGCACGCATATGTATCACAATGCTCCTCAACCTTACCTATTGCCAACCCTGTTTTCCAATCCCTTTTCAAAAGAACTGGAAACCTAACTCACCTAATTAGACAGTCCCTTGCTTCTTACAATTTTCACTCAAGATTCATTCCCTCACTTAGGTTGCCATAACCCAGCTGCAACCAGGATTGTCCCAGTTTTGGCAGCACCGGCCCCCTCCCAGGAGCCGCAAAAAACCGGGACAACCCCAGTTGAAGCCGGGTTGCGATGCAACCCGCTGGGCCTCACTGCCCTCCTCCTCCTCCACCGCGCATGGCCGCGCGGAGGAGGAAGAGGTGGGCAGCGAGGCCTGGGGCGGAGGAGGTGAAGGTGGAGGCGGTGCCTTCTGCGCACGGCCGCACCACACTCCCCGCCTCCCCGCGGCCTCCTCCTTCCTTCCCGGCCTCTGTGAAGGCCGAAGCCTCTGCAGAGGCTGGGAAGAAGCTTGCAGGCGGCCTCCACGCGTGTGCTCCATTTTTCAAAAAGTGTCCTACATTTGAAAATGTTGTCCTACATTTGTCCCGGTTTGGAGGTCCTGACTTATGGCAACCCTACCCTCACTCAGACCTGAGCAGTTAGCATTTGTTTACACTACAGGACTCTCTCTCCTTCTAATTCCCCAGAAACCGTACCTCTTATCCCTTTCTCCTCTCCCACTGGCTAACAGAAACCAAGTGGATTTGTTTCCATGAGTGGCTTGACTCTACACTTTTATTGATGCAGCCTAAAATTACATTGGCCTTTTTAGCTGCCACATCGCACTGTTGGCTCATGTTCAATTTGTGGTCTACTTGGACTCCTAGATCCCTTTCACACATAGTTTCATTCAGCCAGGTGTCACCAATCCTATATCTGTGCATTTCATTTTTCCACCCTAAGTGCAGTACCTTACATTTCTCCATGTTGAATTTCATTTTGATAGCTTTGGCCCAGTTTTCTAATCTGTTCTGATCATTTTGAATCTTGATCCTGTCCTCTGGGGTATTAGCTACTCCTCCTAATTTGGTGTCATCTGCAATTTGATAAGTATTCTCCCAATTTTGTCCTCCAAGTCATTGATAAAGATGTTGAATAACACTGGGCCCAGGACAGAGCCCTGTGGGACCCCACTGGTCACTTCTCTCCAGGATGAAAAGGAACCATTGTTGAGCACCCTTTGGCTTCTGCCAGTCAACCAATTACTAATCCATGTAACAGTTACCTTGTGTAGCCCACATTTTACAAGCTTGTTTGCAAGAATATCATGGGGAACTTTGTCAAAGGCCTTACTGCAATTAAGATATACTATATCTATAGCATTCCCTTCATCTAACAAGCTGGTAATTTTATCAAAAAAAGAGATCAGGTTTGTCTGGCACGACTTCTTTCTCTGAAATCTGTGTTGACTTTTTGTGATTATGGCATTGATTTCTACATGTTCACAGACTCTCTGTCTAATGATCTGCTCTAGAATTGTTCCTGGTATTGATGTCAGACTAACTGGACGATAATTGTTGGGATCCTCTTTTTTCCCCTTTTTGAAGATGGGGACAACGTTTGCCCTCCTCCAGTCTGCTGGCACTTCTCCTGTTCTCCAGTTCTGAAAGATTATTGCCAATGGCTCCGATATTACATTTGCCAGTTTTTGAATACCCTCAGATGTAGTTGATCTGGTCCTGGAGACTTATATTCGTTTAGGTTAAACAAGTATTCCTGTACTATCTCTTTACTTATTCTGTGCTGAAATTTCCCTATTCTATCCTCTGCTCCATTATCATCATTTTGAGCACCCTTTTCCTTTTCTGAGAACACTGAGGCAAAGAAGGTGTTGAGTAATTCTACCTTTTCTCTGTCCCCGTTAGAATTTTGCCATCTTCTCCACGGAGTGGCCCTACCGTTTCTTCCTTCTTTCTTTTGCGACAGACATATCCAAAAAAGCCCTTTTTGTTGTTCTTAACCTCTCCAGCAAGCCTGAGTTCATTCGGCGCTTTAGCTTTTCTGACTTTACCTCTAGACATGCTCGCTATTTGTTTGAATTCCTCTTTGGTGATTTCCACATTTTTCCACTTCTTATACATGTCCTGTTTAAAACTTAGCTCAGTTGAAAGTTCTTTAGTCATCCATCCTGGTTTCTTGAGACATCTCCCATTTTTCTTCCTCACTGGAACTGTTTGAAATTGTGCCTTCAGTATCTCCCTTTTAAGAAACTCCCATCCATCTTGAACTCCCTTCTCTTTTAGTATTGTTGACTATGGGATCACACCCAGTATTTCTTTAAGTTTACTAAAATCGGCTTTCCTAAAGTCTAGAATGCGTGTCTGACTATGCCTGGCTTCTCCTTTCCATTGTATAACAAACTCCAGGAGAACATGATCACTTCCACCTAAGGATCCCACCACTTGCACTCCATTAACTAGGTCATCCCTGTTGGTTACGATCAGATCCAAAATAGCTGATCCCCTTGTTGCTTCTTCCACCTTTTGGACAATGAAGTTATCTCCAAGGCAAGTGAGGAATTTGCTAGACCTTGAGGATTTGGCTGAGTTTGCCTTCCAGCAAATATCAGGATAGTTGAAGTCACTCATCACTACTACATCTCTCCTTTCTGAGTGTGTGGTCATCTGTTCTAGAAAGGCATCATCCAGTTCCTCCGTCTGACTTGGGGGGTCTGTAGTAGACTCCCACAATAACATCCTTGTTCTTTCCCTCCCCATTAATTTTTATCCAGATGCTCTCCATCTGGCTTCCAGGATTGATGTCCTGGTTCTCTGCACTGGTGTAAATGTCCCTGAGGCTATTCCTCTTCCTTTCCTGTTTGGCCTATTTCTCTTAAAAAGGTTATACCCCTCTATTTCTACATTCCAGTCGTGAGACTCATCCCACCAGGTCTCAGTGACGCCTATTATATCATATTTGCTTTGCTGTGCTAGGAGTTGAAGTTCATCTTGCTTATTTACCATGCTCTGTGCATTAGTGTAGATACATCTAAGACCATGTGTTCCCTTTACTTGCTGCCTGTGCAAGTTCTTTTGCCTCCCACTTTTGGGGCCTTGCACTGTTTGCCTTGTTCCCTCTGTGTCAGTTTGACTATTTTCTCCAGCCCTTTTGCATTCCAGAATACTGTCTCCCTCCCCTACATATCTCAGTTTAAAGCCCTCCTGATCAAATTCTTGAGACTATTGGCAAAAATGTTTTTGCCAACTGGCGTGAGATGCAACTCATCCCTTGCCAGAAGTCCCTCCTCATGGAACTGCAGTCCATGGTCCAAGAATCCAAACCGTTCTTGGCGGCACCATCTACGGAGCCAGTTATTTACATCCACTATTTTCTTTTCCCTTCCTGGACCATGCCCTTCAATTGGGAGAAGAGATGAGATGATAACCTGTGCATCCATCTCTTTCAACTTCCTACCCAAAGCCTCATAATCACTTATGGTATTCTGAAGGCTGCGCCTTGCAGTATCATTGATTCCCACGTGGACCAAAAGGAAGGGGTATTGGTCAGTAGGCTTGACAAGTCTTGTCAGCCTCTCTGTCAGATCACAGATCTTTGCCCCGGGGAGACTGCATACCTCCCGAGACATCTTGTCAGGCCCACAAACTACTGGTTCAGTGCCTCTCAGCAAAGAGTCCCCCAGGACCACCACACGCCTCCTCCAAGGCTTAGCAGTGGCTATTCCCTTTGGTGGAGCTCTCTGGGTCCCCTGCTCTGTCCCTGAGGTATGTCCCTGCTGCTGTTCCTCATCATCTCTGATAGTAGAGAGAGATTGAAATCGATTCTGTAACTGCAAGCTTACAGAATGTTCCTTGGTTTCCCTGCTTCTGTGTGTGACATTCCTCCTACTATCTACTTCTGTTGTGTGTGAAGTGACCTCCTCCTCCCTAGCAACTTCCTCTGTGTGTTTCCTGTCCAGGACCATCTGCTCCGTTCTGGTCAGGAAAACCTCTTGCTCCCTATGATGCTGAAGTGTAGCGACCTGGGCCTCCAGATACTGTACTTTCTCTTCTAAGAGGGCTACCAACTTGCACTTGGTGCAGGTGAAGTTCCCCATATCCCTAGGCAAGAAGACAAACATCCCACAGGTGTTGCAGGTGACTGCAGCAGGGCCTTCAGTGTCCATACTGAGAAGTCTTAAGGAGGCTCTGAAACAAGACTGTGGGCTTCCCCTGCTAAACTTGGCCTCTGTCCCCAAGCTCTGTCACTGAGTTCAAGTCACTGGGTTCCTGTTATATAAAGCTCCTGGCTACTAGCTCCTTCCAGAGGAAAGTCTCTGACTCACTTCCTCTGAGGAAAAGTCCCCACAAGCCCCTTAAGGAAAAAGGGAAAAGAAAAATTAAAAAATTAAAGACCCCCCCCCCTCCAACAATGTTTTCAGGTCAGCTTCTCCTCTATTCTCCAAACCCTCCCTGACTATATCGAAAAATTAAAATTCGCGCACTGTTAGGCGTGCACCTCTGCCAGCCTTCTGCAGAATTTAGGGTTCAGACTCCTCCCAGCAGTGACTCCCAGAATGCACTAGCTCAAAGTATAAGGTTAGATCTCACCAAAAGCACATGGAGAAGAAAACCAGCCCTTTCCTACTGGAAGGAATGAACTAGCATCCCTTTGCCAGCCTTCTGTAGAATTTAGGGTTCAGACTCCTCCAAGCAGTGACTCCCAGAATGCACTAGCTGGGAGTTTCTCAAAAGGGAGATACTGAAGGCACAATTTCAGACTGTTCCAATGAGGAGGAAAAATGGGAGATGTCTCAAGAAACCAGGATGGGTGACTAAAGGAATTTCAACTGAACTAAGTTTTAAAAGGGGCATGTATAAGAAATGGGAAAAGGAGAAATCATTAAAGAGGAATTCAAACAAGTAGCCAGCATGTGTAAGAAGAAAGTCAGAAAAGCAAAAGCACAGAATAGATGGGTACAACCTTTTAAAGATGTTACTGTGGAAATCTACTACACACCCCCAATCGGATGGAGAAATTGGATGATACCATTCTAGAACAGAAGACAACACACTCAGAAAGGAGAGATGTAGTAGAAATGGGTGGTATCAACTATCCTGATATTTGTTGCAAATCAAATTCAGCCAAAACATTAAAATCTAGCAAATTTCTAACTTGCCTGGATGACAATTTCATAGCTCACCTAACTGCCCACATGTATTGACTGGACAGCAAAAAGCCTAACACTGGAATAATTATGTCATATCTACTTTGTAAATTTTTTGTCACGTAATTAAATGCCAGTGATTTAGAACTGACCAAAAACTCAACTATTTAAATAACTAGGCCAGCTTATTTTATTTTATTTTTAAAATGTGCTTTTTTCTGTTTATGTCTTTGGAAAGAACATTCTGTATAATGAAAAACATGACCAAATTTTTCACAGTACATCACTATAAAACCCTGTAATTGACTTCTGGGGTTGGTTTACTCTATGTCTATTTTTGCCTACACAGAAAACAGAAATGATGTGGTGAAAAGACCAAAATGTAGGTCCCATTGCAGGATAAGGCTCCATCCTGATTAGCAAAGAAGTATCATATTTTCACTGGGAAACATGCCCATTTTGTAGAAGGGAATTCAGTCAACATGAACCTACATTAAAAGACACATACATACACACAAGGAGACACAAACACCCTCACAAGTTCATGGGCTCCATCTATAAAGTCAAGCCTGAGACTCTGGTGACTGGAACCCTCTGCTTTGGTTGGACAAAACTAGATCTGCTGAACACTTCTACTCAACAGAATGTAATTCTATCTATGACTTTTATTAAAGATTGAACTAATGTATGAATTTCCATCTATTCACATTTTTTTCAAACTACAGACCAACATTAAGTTGCTACTCATTATTATTTATTTAGTTTAACCTAAAATGACCTTGTGTTTAAATATGGTTTTCCTACAATTTACTTTTTTTTAAAAAAAATGAATGCCTCATAGGAATTTATACTGTGTTCTTTATACTAAAACTTCTGCCTACTTATCAAAGAAGTAGCTGTGTTAGTCTATTGCAGCATAATAAGAAAAGGGTGGGGGGGGGGAGAATGCTAGCCAGACTGATTTCTATTTTAGCAAGACCTTTCAGGGATATCAATCCACTACTTCAGATGCCCTGACAGAATGACATTAAAGCTTCAGGTTATTAAGCATATTTATACATCTGTGGCAATGGCACAAAATGTAACAGGATCCAGAAATAGTGAATTCTTCAAAGGGTTATGTGAGGTGATGTAGGTCTTTCAGATGTTTATTGGGGCCAATAAGTATTGATTTCTGAAAGCAATGTCTGCTTATCAAAAGTCAGGTCCCTTATGGTCAAGACCTTTCCTGGAGAGATTTCTTTTATTACACATGCAGTTCTGAGGAGTAGTGTATAGTCATGAAGTGTGCCATGAAACCCTTATCTTTGTCGCACCTACTTCCTATTATTAGTACTGATTTTCCTCAAACATTTTTCACTCTTGTTACACTTAAAGTGGCAAGACCAGTGTGTAGAGGCATTAAATGAGTTTAAATAGGATGAAGAGACTATTGTGAAACACAAAGACTTTTATATTTGCAGGAAAACCTGGGACAGGGTGTGGCTCAGAATGACCTGCTGGTTCCTCTCCAATGTATCCCTAGTAATCTACTGCACTAGCCAATCTGGAATATCCCCAGGAGCAACTCAGAATATTCCCACTCCTCAGGCTTGTATGAATTTGTTGATATCCTTCTTCTGATCAGTGTTTGATCCAAAGTACCAAACTCTTTAACTATTTTGATTTTCTCATAATCATAATCATAATCCTTCGTGGTCATTATTTTTGTTTTCTTTATGCTCAGCAGTCAGCCTGCCTTTGCATTTTCTTTTTTGATCTTCCTTAATTATTATTCCAAATTTCTGATGTTTTATGTGATGTTTTCACATCAGTGTTACTTTCTGGAATATCATTTATATGCTTTTTATTTCCATTTGAAATTTAAAATCTAAATTTAAATTTGAAATTTAAAATCTGTTAAATCAAAATTTAAACTCTTGGCATAGCAAACCAAATATAATAGGAATCACTGAAACCTGGTGGGGTGAATCTCATGATTAGAATGTAGGAATAGATGGATATAACCTTTTAAAAAGAAATAGGCAAAACAATAAAGGAGAAAAATAGCATTATATGTCAGGGATGTTTACACCTGTGAAGAGATCCAGGACTTAAATCCTGGAAGCCAGGTAAAGAGCATCTGGATAAAAATTAAAGAGGAGGGGAAATAGTAGTGATGGGTGATTTCAACTATTCTGATATTTGCTGGAAGTTAAACTCAGCCAAAAATTAAGGTCCAGCAAATTCCTCTCTTGCCTGGAAGACAATTTCATTGTCCAAAAAGTAGAGGAGGCAACAAGGTGGCCAACTGTTTTAGATCTGATCCTAACCAACAGGGATGACCTGGTTAATGGGGTGGAAGTTGTGGGATCCTTAGGTGGGAGTGACCATGTTCTCCTGGAGTTTGCCATACAATGGAAAGGAGATGCCAAGCATAGTCAGGCACACATTCTAGAGCAGGGGTCGGCAACCTATGGCCCACGGGCCGGATCCGGCCCGGCGAGGCCTTGGGACCGGCTCCAGCCCGGTCCTGCCGCCAATTGCTGCCCCCGCCGCAGCTTCTGCACCGCTCCAGGCGCCATTTTGAGTTCGGCCCCCCAGTTGTCTGAGGGACAGCAACCCGGCCCCCGGCTCAAAAAGGTTGCCTACCCCTGTTCTAGAGTTTAGGAAAACTGATTTCGGTAAACTTGGAGAAATACTGGGGGTGATCCTGTGGTCAGGAATAGTAAAAGAGAAGGCAGTTCACGAGGGATGGGAGTTTTTCAAAAGGAAGATAATGAAGGCACAATTTCAGACTGTTCCAATGAGGAGGAAAAATGGGAGTTGTCTCAAGAAACCAGGATGGATGACTAAAGGAATTTCAACTGAGCTAAGTTTTAAAAAGGGCATGTATAAGAAATGGAAAAAGGGGAAATCATCAAAGAGGAATTCAAACAAGTAGCCAGCATGCGTAAGAAGAAAGTCAGAAAAGCAAAAGCACAGAATAAGTTCAGGCTAGAGGGACTGAAAGCAATAAAAAGGATTTTTTTTTTGTTATGTCTTAGCAAAAGGAAGAAGAAGGAAATGATAGGGTCATTTTAAGTATAATCTATTGCAGTTTTATAATTTTAATGAACTGTGTAACTTGAAACTACTTTGAAAATAGCTGGTGAATTTCAAAGTAATTTGAACTATGTGTGGAATTAGAAAGCACAGAAAACTTTGCACTATGGTATTTTATATAAAAATTAGCAATTCTATATATTTTTAAAAGCCTAAATACTCTGTAGGCACTACATTCCGTCCAGTCTCAGAATCTAAGCAAGATCAAGTCTATTTAATACTTGGAAGGTAGCCCACCAGGGAATACCAGGTACTGCCGGCTATATTCAAAAGAAGGCAGTGGGAAATGGCCTCTAAATATTCATTGCCTAAGAAAGCCCTATGAAATTCACAGTTGATAGGTAACTTGAAGGCACACTACTAGAGCAAAATTTGCATGAGCTAGCTGTATTTGCTTTAGACAAAGATGGCTTGAAAACAATGTACTAAATGGATATACTGTAAGTTTAATCATTATGAGGCTACTTTGACTTTATCCAAAATGACTTACACTTCAACAACATACAAACAGTATTCAGGATGAGGTCAGGGGGAGCCTTCCATTAAGCATTTAGTTTCAGACCTTGCCCTTTCACAAATAACTATGGGGCAGATGACATCAACTTACTTTTATCAAATAAACTCAGTGTGCCAGCTAGCTGACAAATTAGCTTCCAGAAGCCACTAACAGTAGATTACACAGCCACAGCTGTTATTCTAACAACAGAATGCTGAGCTCAGTTGAAATGTCTTGCTTCCAGAAAGATTTCTAAATAATTTTCAAAGCAGTACCTTTTATAGGGCAATAAACTGGAAGGAATGCATAGCACAAAAGTAGATTTGTCTTTATACATATAAAGGGCCCTTCAGGCAATGTTTAGTAAATTGAATTAAAATGACACTTCATATTATGTAATACATCAGCTTCAAAGTCTGCCAAACAGACGCAGGGCGGGGGGAACTCTGTAATAGGAAATTTGTATGATCTTTAAGAGTGCTCAGCGTAAATTGTTCACAATAGGCCATATACCAGAAAAAGGACTGTAGGAATTAGAAAAAAGAAAAAGAAAAGGCATTGCTGTAACTTTGGAGCACTAAGGAGGTAATAGTTATCATTTTAAATTAGAAAGCACTTAGAACAAACAAACCACAATACCTTCCATCGTAAGAAAAGTCCAATTTGTCAGAGAGCTCAGGGTGATAAAAGAAGTACAGGATGAAATTGGTGACTTGGTCATTTCCACTATCCTAGCAAGCTGTGAGATGAGTTTGCATCATGCATAAAGGTAAAATAAAAAGGTCACTGGGCTCAAATTTTTTTGGAGTCAATTCCACCTGTTTTGCATAGGTTACTGTCATTGGATGTAACAGACACCAAAAGTACAAGAATATCCGAAAGAAGAAATGCAGGCAGAAAGGCACAGCCCAGGTCTCAAAATCGGTAAAATCAAGTGATCAAACATATATTTTTTTAGCTCAATGTAAGTAGTTTTTTATTCTGAACTCCGTTTGTTAAAACAAATATCAGATAGATGAAAAACAGATATATCAGACTTTGTCACACTGCCCTTTCCCATCCTTTCCTCTTGAGCTAGGCACAGGTTGAAAACTTATAAACATGGATTGTATCGCATGCCTCCATGCCCAGGCAGGAGACACACCGCACCCGATCATGGCATCCCTTCCCCAATCAGGACCTCTCCCGCACCCTGCAAAGAATGGGAAAATCCCATTCCTTCAAAAAGTGCCAGAGAAGTCCGGATCAGGTACAGGATGCCATGATTAGGCACAGGATATCTCCTGCCTCGGCACGGAGGCATCCAATACAATCCATGTTTATTTTTTATCATATTCATGCTACAAAATAAACTGCATGTGCATGCTTATTCCCACACAAGAAAAGTGGGGGTACATATAGGAAAACGGCATGAATGGAATAAGACTATGTGAAGCCCTTCCCCATAGCATGCTATGTACTTATTTATTTTTTGCAGGAGGAAATTCAAACAGTCTGAAGGTGTGCTGTCAAATAAACTTGATTCCGCTTACTATATGAACTGCCTGAGCATGGTCCATATTCAGAACAATACATTGGGGCACAATAAAGCAGAACTTTCAGGCTGACATCTGAGACCAGCTATTGTTTTTTTTCCCAGTGTGCCAGGGAACAGCACTAACTTTGGGCCCATTGGCAAAAAATAGTTTCTTTCTTTTCTGGAAACCTGGCAAGACCAGCAGCCAATGGCTCAGGGACCAGCACTGGTCCAGGGACTGCTTCTTTAAGGAGCACTGCTACAAAGTACTCTCTGAAACCAGAACTATAACACATGAACATAGTTATGTCTGTTCATGCCACAGAATTAATACTGACATTTCAGGTATGAAGAATATCCTACACACAGTTGAAAAAACAAACAACTACCGGTACATTCACATACGCAAACATGCAGAATATCATTTTCCACTAACGCCAGAAAAAAACATGATTTGTAAACAGAAGTCAATTCCCTAAATTCTGTATACTGAGCAGGAAAAAATAAAATAAACGATGAATGGTAAACTACCAGCCTTTCTCTCCCTCCCCGCAACCCCAAATCCTTAATGTTTCTTTGTCATTTGTCTGAAGTAGAACCAAATTAGGTATTCTTCATAGCTCTTTCATCAATACATGTTTAACTTTTAGATATGCCACAAATTTTTACAAGTGTTTCATTTTTCCAAAGTCTGGTACTATTTTTCTTGAAAGTGAGCTATAAACAATAGCATTACAGAGCTACAGCAAACCTACCCTAAGCAAAATTATGTACCACAAAATAACAAAGTGATATTTAGGGTTTTGTTTTTTGTTGTTTTTGGTATATAGTAAAAAAAAGACTATGATACTTCTAAGTTCTTATTTACATGAATATGGAATGCTGCATGCCTTTGTTGTATCTAGATTAGATTACTCCAGTGTCTTCTCCATAGGGGCTGCCCTTGGCTGTTAGAACATTCAGCTGGCTCATATGTGAGAAGAAGTGAGTTAGCTGGTACCATGCTGCAAAAGCCTAATAGCCATTTTATAGAAGTTAATCTGGCTAAAAGTATATTCATGGGCACTATTCAAGATGCTAATCTGGAGCAGAATTTTTGGTAATAACTTTCCATTGCAGGACATCATACCATAATATGCAAAAAAATGGAAGAAAAATTACATTAGAACAAATACAAAGTGGTATTTCCACCTAAACAGGTCACCAGAACACTTCATAGAAGTAGGGTTTGAGACCAGAAGGTATTTTTTTGCAAAGTTCTGAGCCCTCAAGTGGGTTGTTGTTGTTGTTGTTGGACTGTTGTCTTTTTTTAAAAAAAACCATAAACCATTTAAAGAGTACTGCTATTTAATGGCTTGTACATTGTCATGGAAGCTGTTCCTCTCCTAACAGAATCAGTGGTAGCACAATACCCAAAGCAATGCATACCACAAGATACATAAAACAGAGCCAATATTTACTTTTCAAACACATTTTCTTTTAATACTTTAATGTGTAATAGTTCAATGTTTTAAAGCAATTTCTTTTACTCCTACGGAACAGATTTTGTGTTCTAAATCTACACACTTCCTAATATAACAGAAGCATCTGGAACAAGTATAAATGCGAAGCCAGCAACAAATGTATAATGCATACCTATACCTTTGCAAAGAAGGGCCTGACAAAACTGTATGGATAACATGAATATTCAGCTATAATATTTCATCCTGAATCTCATCCGAGGCTTTAAAATAATTAGTTTGTATTTTTCCCTTGGGCAAATTGCTGTGAGGTAGTTTTACAAACACAGATTGAAATCTGCAATTGCAATTACTAAAATAAATGAAAAATCTACAAGCAGCAGTGAAATTGGCATGCAACTTAAGAATTCTCAAGAACCATATTGCTAAAAATAAGCTTACAATGACTATTTTAAAGGCTGTGTGTGGTCTTACCCATATATTTTGGCAAGATGCACTTTCTTCAACCACAGCTAGAGTCATCCAACAGCAGTGGCACTGGAGAGTCTCTGTCTCACCTGTCAAAGTTGAAGAACGTTGTTCAGCAGACCACCATGGGGACATGGATAGGATCCATTGCTCTGAAGCAACAGTTCTTGATAAGCTTTCTTTAACTATAGAAAAAGTACTTCTTCTGTAAGAGAATCACCCTTAGTTTGTAGGACCTTAAGTCTGTCCCATTTCTATAATTACCTTCTAGCCCAATATCTGCAAATCTGTCCATTGACACTTCTTCCATCAGCAATTTTATTAAAATCATCTGATTGCAGAAACAGATGATGAAAGTATTATAATATTAGCCATGGTTTTTAAAGGGGAACTTTTCACCATTCCCTCTAAAGCCAGGTAACAATCTAAAAGTAAATTACTCCATATCAGAACACAAAGTGGGCTAACATGTTTAACTATATAGATATATGAGAACTGTCTATGTATGGCAAAAGAAGAATAGATATAAAGTAAAAAAAAAATCTAAATTTATATAGCCAATTAAAATGGCATATGGCAGTCTTCAAAGAAGTACTTGTGTTAATCTCTTGTAGCAGAAAAAGGAAGAAGAAAGGAGGGGGGAAAGGAAATGTGGCAGCACCTTTAAGACTAATTGGTTTATATTTTAGCATGAATTTTCATGGATATACTGTATACACACTTCTCTGGACGCAGTAGTGAGTGGTATTAAGGTCTCAGGATATAAAGAATATTTATAAAGTTGTAGGAGTGGGATAGAAAATAATACGGTTCTGAAATAAGTAAATTGTTAACCTTACCTTAGATTTTCAAGGGGCTGCGTAAGTTGATACTGGTCTTTCAGATATTTACAGTGGACATTTAGTGCTGATGTATAAAAGCAATAAATCTGCTTACCAAGATGCCTGCTTTCTTGAATACAAAACTCTCTCTAAGAAGATTTCTTTTGTTACATATGCAGTAGCAAGGGCTCATGTATTAATATATGTAGTGTGCCATGAAGCCATTGCGTTGTTCAAAGCTCTGTTCATGGATTGAAATTTGTGAAAATAATTCAATTCAGCTGTTTCTCTTCGTAGTCTTCCTTTGTTTCACAACCTGTAAATTCCTTACTGTGTGTCCAGGAAAGCTTAAACGTTCTGCAACAAGTTTTGAAGTATTGCCATTTCTAATGTCAGGTTTGTGCCCATTAATCTTCTTGCATAGAAAGTGTCCTGTAGAGTGGCAATGCTGGCATAGGATGGCATACATCACATTGGATGAAGAGAAAGTAAATGGGGTCCTGGTGTTAACAACTTTAACAATGGGAGATTAATTCAGTTATTTGGCTTTAGCCCATACTATTTATAATCTGTGATATTTAAGGATTTTAGTACACATTGCCTTTTAAATTCTAGGAGCAAGTGGGTGGTTGTTGTGTTTGGATGTGTGTGGATGTGTTTGTGAACACAAACACATTCCTCTGATTCCACACTTTAAGTAATTAAAAACATAATTCTGTTTCAGATTGGAACTTTAACAATGTTGATTGGGCTCTCAAGGATGTTTTCCATCCTTCGCATGGCAAATGTCTTTTGCATCTTGGATCCTGCCAGGCTACCCTGGAAGGGCCTCTTATACAGAGGCAGCATCCTTGCCATCAGGTGAAGTGGATATGGTGCTTGGTGATCATTTGACCCAGGCCACAGTTGAGACGATCCTGAGAAGTGAGTTTGTAGGTATGTTTTCCCTGCTTTTTAGGGAAGCTGACAAAAAAGGTTGACAAACTTTTAAAAAGAAAGAAAGAAAGAAAGAAAGAAAGAAAGAAAGAAAGAAAGTCCACAAGTGGAAAGTTGATAGGAATTGCCCTAATTGGTTATTTAATTTCTTAATTTATGCAGGTGTTTTAGTTTGGTCACAGCCATGGAGGGCTTATTTTTTAATTCACTATATGGACATTATTCATAGGTCTTACACTGGTTTTGCTGGGCCAGCATAGTTGCTTTATGATTAATCTTTCAGGATGAAAGCAGCCATGTCACCAGTTTTGAGGTGGGATCAGGTCCATACACAGCTCTTCCCCCCCCCCCCTTTTTTTTGGCATTTAATTTTATTAAATTTCCGGTTTGGACATAAAAAGGCATATAACAATAACATAGATAGCACAGATAATTGATAAGCTAAGGCAGAAATTTTACAAAAGAGAGAGGGAAAGAAAGAGAAGGACAAAGGGGGGAACTTCCTGGGTGATAGCTCTTTGAGTTTAAGAAAACTTGTGAATCTTTTTTTGGAAACATCGTAAGAAAGTAACTTAGGCGGGATACAGACCGCCCCTTTGGAGCAGCTTGCACCCGTCCCTTTCCCCAATGGATCGGGGCCTCAGCAGCCACAGCAGCAGCCCCAGAGGCCCCGATCCGCTGCTTTTCCAGGCCTTAGGGAAGCGGCAAAACGCTGCTTCCCCGCAGTCTGGAAAGGAGTGTCCTTGGGGCTTCATGCCCCATGGACACCCCAACAGCGTCGGGGAAAGGGAGAAAGGAGCCGCTCGGCCCCTTTCTCTCTGTAATACTGGTGTGGCCGTTTAAAGGCCGCACCAGCGATACGCATGGCGGAAGGAGCTCCGAAACGGAGCTCCTTTTGGCGCTGCTGAAAGGGTGCCAAGACGTAATGGCCACGCTGTGCCGTTTGGACGTGATGCAGCCGTTACATCAAAATGGCGGCACCCATGTGTACAGGGCGTCACCATTTTGACGCCCCCATCACGTGCTAGGGGTGAGGCCAGTAAGGACACTGCGTCCTCAGCCAACCCCTAGCACGTGACGGGGGTGGTGCAAAGGCCTGTTTAAATCGGGCCTTAGATACAACTCATGAAGTTAAGAATCACTCTCTTACCGGTTAACCATAAACATTTTTTCCCACAGTATTTTAATTTTTAAGATTTTGCTCACACATAAGTAAGTCTTTTCAGTATATCTGTACACATGCCAATAACTATGAAAATAATGGCATTTAGTCCTTGAAACCTGCACATACTGAATCATCAAATTTATCTTGAAATTATTTCTGAAAGTAAGACCAATCTTTAACACCTTTAGTATTTGTTTGGCCTTCTATGATACAAGATAGTTTTGTTATGACTAAGATTTTTAAAATTCAATCCTGTTCTGTAGGGATAGTTTCCCTTTCCCTATGTTTTCCTATTAAGAATCCTGCCACAAAGGTCATGTGCCAGGAAATTTTACAAAATTGATTTTCAAGCACAGAGTCAAATTGATTTACATCAAAAAGAGAAAATTCAGACTCCATGCTTATTTTCCTCTGTGTAAATACCTGATTATCATATTTAATCATGGTCCAGTATTTTTTCAATTTGTCACATTCTACAAGATATGGTAAAGAGTACAAATCTCTTTGTAACATCCCTAACATAAATCACTGTGTGTTTTTTTTATATCATTGCAAGTTTGCTTGGAGGTAAACCACTTATGTACTACTTTAAGAAGATTCTCTCTTAAGATAAAACTTCTTGAGTAGGTATTACTGTATTATGTTTCCAAGCTCTCTCCCAGTTGTCTAAGTCCACATTCCAGTCAAAATCTATGACCCATTTCATGATACAATTTTTGACCAATTCACTTTCTATAGAAAGTTTAAGTAATAATTGATAAGTACTCCAATTAAATATTTTTCTCCTTTATTTAGGAGAGTTTTCAATTCAATCAGGCCCCATTTAAGGCCCTTTTTCCTATTTTCCTTGCATCTTTCTGTTACTTGTAAGTAGAGCTACCACTGTACATCTACATCCTCATCTAGAAGTTCTTGTCTCATTTTTAACTATGGTATATCTTGTTTAAACATCAACAGTTCTTCATATATTAACCAATTTTCATGGCAGCACAAGGTTTTAAGGGAAAAGTCTTCTACAGGAGACAAATGTAACAGGGTTTTGATATGCCAAATTTGCTGGGATTTTAGCCATACTTTGTACAGCGAGTCTCAAATTACATGCTTAGAGAGAGTTTTTTGTACAAGAGATTTCTGGTAACATAAAAAGGCATGCCAACCAAAATGGAGGTCATGTCCCTCCAGTGTCAACAGTTTAGCATTAATTAAAAGAATCCAAGATCTAATCCACAATAGACAGGCTGCACTGTAATAAAATGTTTGATCTGGTAGCCCAAAACCTTCCCAATGTTTATTGTCTGCCACAGCCTTATGGCTTATCCTAGTTTCTTATCACCCCATATGAATTTAAGAATATCTTTATTTCATTGAGTAAACCATGATTTTTTAAAAAAAAAACACTGGAATCATTTGGAATAAAAATATTAGTTTAGGCCAGTGATTCCCAACCTGTGAGTCAGGACCCCTTTGGGACGCTTATTAAATGGGATGTTTTGGGGGCTGAATTGATTTATTTTTGAATAAAGTGATTAAGCCCAAGTGGGAACCAGGCAGATTTGAATCTGCCCCCACCCCGGCGCAAGTGGGAACCAGGGAGGTGGATTCGAATCCACCTGGCTGTGTCAGGGGGGGTAACTGCAAGGACCGGCCATCTCCCCAGTCATTGGCCTCCCTGCCTTCCTTGCCTCTCTTTACCAGGGCCACCAGCTTCTCCTTGACCTTCCGCAGCCTCTTTCAGGTTCGCTATGGGCTTTTCCCACTCTTCCCAAGCTTCCCCACTCTGTGACCTTCTCCATTCCCGGCTTCTCCATGGCCAGGGAAGCTGGTAAGGAGGTCACAGGAAGGTTGCAGGACACAACCTGTTTCCCAGCGTCCCCAGCCGCGGGAAAGCTAGGAATGGGGGGGAAAGGTTGCAGAGTGGGAAAGCTTGGGAAGAGTGGAAAGAACCCACAGGAAAGCTGAAGGCCGAGGAGATGCCAGTTGGCCCAGGTAAGGAGAGGCAGGGGAGGTAGGGAGGCCGGTGACAGGGGGAGATGGCCAAGCCTTCCCACTACCTTTGTGCATCTCCTCTTCTGGCATAAAGGTAGTGGGATCCACGCTTACTGCTGAACCGATTTCTGGATTCAGTCACAGGAACCAGTTCAGCAATAAGTGAGAATTAGGCCCCAGAAAGTTTCAGGAGCTTATTGGTCATTTGAATTTTGCTTGTAGGGTAATCACTCTGGGAAGGGCTTTTCTATTACATTTATTTAATGTAACCAGCTACATCACTAGCTTAGGTTGGTAAGGGGGATAAAGGAGTTTTTAATAGTTTATTGTGGGTTTTTGGGGCAATGTGGCCATGTTCTGAAAGAGTTTATTCCTGACGTTTCACCTGCATCTATGGCTGGTATCTTGAGAAAATGCTGGTATGGAAGTGAGTGGGGTATATATTTCATGTGACCCTTGGTTGAGAGGAAGTGATTTACATATTAATCTGTCTGTTGCTGAATGGCAAGGCCTCAGGGTGTCTATTTAATTAGTGATCCACTGTCTGCTGGGGGAAAAACCCTCACCCTGGGTGGTTTTCATTTGCACTTGCTGGGTCTTGTTTTTGGTGTTTTTCAGGACTGGTAACCAAACTTCATTTACTTGAAGGGTTTTCTTCTTTCCTGTTGAAGTTGCCTAGGAGTTTGTGGGTTTCAATGGCTTCCCCGTGCATTCTGACCTGATAGTTGTTGGCATGGTCCAGAATTTCAGTGTTTTCAAATAGCATTTTATGCCCAGAATGGTTTATAATGTGTTCTGCTATTGCTGATTTTTCTGGCTGACTCTGTCATTTATGAAATGACACTGTTCCATGTGGCTGCTTTTTGGGGGCCCTTCATGTTAGCAAACTGGTGGCTGGTTCAAAAAGAGATAGGTATGATACAGCTCTGGCTGTCAGTGATTTAATTTTGATGGGCTGTCACACCACTATCAGAATATGGGCCTCCAAAACAGATCAAAAATGTAATGGGCAGGATTTAATGCTTGGTCTTTATATTGATGTGGTGGTATTTATTTATTTAGGTATTTATATCCCGCCCTTCAGCCCTAATGGCTCTCAGGGCAGCTTACAATTATTATTTTTAATCAGACAGTTCCCTGCCCTCAGGCTTACAATCTAAAAGACACGAAACAAAAGGAGAAGGGAATGGTGGAGGGAAAGGGGATGGTATGCCCTCTATGAGCGTTGCAAGCATATATCCAGACTTGTAGTTGCGTGCATTCGTGGGTGAAAGTAATTTGATCTTCCTGGGAGATCTGCAAACAGGAGTGGGGTTTGCATTAGCTGGCCTAGTGGGGGAAAAGAACTTAGCAGATGCTTGCCCCTTGTCTGTGGGAGAAGATATTAGATCACTGTACACCTGAGCACCTCACTGTGGTGGAAGGCTGGGTTCTGGAACTGCTACCACAGGACACGGGACCAGAGTATATGAGGAGGAGTCTGCCCTTGGGACCAAACTGGAGGTTTACTCTGTTATAGTTATGGGGCTTGGAAGGGTGCCCTCCAGGTCTAGCCTTCCAAAGACTGTGCAAGATAGCAACCAAGCTCTTTGCATTGCTCTCGGTATCTGGTGTTTCACCCAGGAGCTTCCTGCCTGGGGAGGTGTCACAGTCTCAGTTGGACCCACTCCAGGCTGCTCCTGTGTTTTGTCTGCTTATTCCCAGGCCTTAAACATTTAAGTAGGTTCTGGGCCAATAAAAATGGCCCATGTTTTGCCCAATTAATTGTGTCAGGTCTCATTTATTTCATGGTTGGCCAACAAATAATGCCTCAACAGAGCAATGACCTCTGAATTGGCAAGGTGTGATTTTGTAGCAGGAAGAGTAAGGAGGAAACAACATGCTACTGATTGTATTTAAAAGATGGATAGATGTACAGAGAGTTGGCAGTTGGAAGAGCCAGTTGGGAGTGATTGTGCACTGGGTGTCTAAATTAATTGACGGAAAAGGTATGACATAACTCAGGTTGAATATTTTTATATACTTGGCACTAAGAACAGGAACTTGTTAAAAGTATTTACTACTCTACAAGATATAATAAACCACATTAATTCTCTTGTTAATTTGTTAACTCCAACAGGCTTCCTTAACCCTTTATCAACAGTGGGTCACGCTTACCATAAAGAACACACAGCTAACAAACACACACACACACACACACACACACACACACACACTAGCCCACAATGAGACCACCTAGGTACCCAACAACCCCAAATCCAAGGAGGGACTCAGAGGGGGCTAGGGTGAGGGTGGAATTGCAAGGCCACCCTTGGGAACGCATACATCACAAGGTGTTAAAAGAGAGAGTCTCTTTTCTTTCTTTTTCTTTACACAAGCAAACTGCACCTCATCTGTCATTTTGTGGTTTTGGTCCGTCTTGTAGTAAATGATTTTTGGGTATTAACCTTGCCTTGTCAATTTGCTTCTTCACCACTTTAGGTGGGTATTGTAGTTTGAGAATTGCCTGTTGTAAATCCAAAAGTTTTGAGTCTGTGGTGGTTATATCAGATAACCCATACCACCCTTGCTTCACACTCAGTAATTAGGTATTTGAACTAAGAGAGCTGCAGAGCGTCTGTTAAAACATTGTGACAATTTTTCGGGGATGCGAATACTATCTAAAAATAGTTATGTTCTCTAGCTACTAAGAAAACATCTGTAGGGCAGTAGTAGTCTATCCATTGAGCAAAAACGATATAGAGAGATTACTTCCACTTTTCCCAATATATTTTAGAGTACTAACTAGCATAGTCTGGATATTATTTTTCTTTGGTTTTGTCAGTAGCATGTTTGAAATAAATTTTATTAAGTGGCAGTGTAAGTAACATTGCATTGTGGGTAGCAGTTTCCTGCTTTAACCTAGCCACATCCTCAGCTGTTATACGAGACAAGTTTCCCGTATTTTGTGCAAAGTTGCCTTTTTTTTCCTTGTAAAGAAAACAAGACTGGAGGATAAAGAGGAAAGGATAATGGTTTAAACTAAATCCTTGTTATAAAAAATGCATTAATGTATTCTGTAACTTCTGAAATATAGCATCACAGAAAAAGGTACAGTGAGCCCATAGTATTGACTAGGATTTGGTTCCAGGACCCCCTGCAGATAGCAAAATCTGCAGACACTCAAAGTCCCATTGTATAAAATGGCATTGTAAAATGGTATTTCATATATAAAATGGCAGAAGCAAGGTTTGCTTTTGGGATTATTTATTTATTTATTTATGGATGCTGGAATGCATGAAAGCAAAGTCTGTGCAAATGGAGGACCAACCATATTTTTGCAACAGGAACACATGAATACTGGTTTTCTCACTTTTACAGCATATTTGGATAAAACACCTTTATACATGTGAGAGCTACAAGAGTTAGTGTGGTGTGGTGCTTTGAACATTCAGCTAGGAATCTGAGAGAACAAGGTTCAAATCCCCATTCATCTGTGGAAACCACTGGGAGACCTTTAACAAGTTACCCTCTCTCAGCCTCAGAGGAAGACAAAGGCAAACCCCACCTGAACAAATCCTGCCAAGAAAACCCCACAATAGGCTCACCTTAGGGAGAAAATGACTTGCCACAAACTACACAATGGGTTGAACTATATCCCTCAGGAGTGACTGTAAAGGTTAAAATGGTTACTTTATAATAAGAGTCACGGTCATTAAACCGAGAAACAGAAAACAAGTGCCTACTGCAGATTGAGGCTATAATCCTGGCATGTATAATCTAAATTTGCAATTCCCTGAAGCCAAACTGAACTCTCCTCTAGTGAACAGAAAATCCATAAAGGTGATACCTCTTCTATTAAACATGGCACAGGAGAGAAATACTCAACTTACACTCCAGCCAAGCAAATGACTTCTTCCCAGCCACACTTAGGTGGGTTACAAACCGCCACTTACGATGCAGTCCGTGCATGCTAGGGTTAGGAAGGGGTGTGGTAGGGTTAGGAAGAGTCGCCCCTTCCTAACCGGCCCCGGCCCCAACACGTGCGGAGCGCGTTGTAAATGGCGGCGCCCATCCACATCCACATGGGTGCCGCCATTTTGACGTCTTGGACGCATAGCGTCCAGACGTGTCACAACGGAAGTGACACTGCGAGGGCACGCTTCGCCCCTCGCCCCTCGCAGCGCCACTTCCATGTTTTGAAAAGGAGCACCATTTCGGCGCTCTTTTTTCGCTGAGCCGGGAAGCCTCACGGTCTGGCCGCTGGGGCTTCCCTCCGTAGCGAATGGCGGCGGCGGGAGAACAGCCGCTTGAGGGCGGTCTGTAACCCGCCTTACTTTGACCTGGAGGAGCAAAAAGCTTTGGGGAAGCAGTCCTCAGAATTCCTATTCCCTGCCCATCTGGATACAGAGACTTGGAAGCTTCATCAAAACTTTCACTCACTTTTCTAATAGAGTACGACCAGAGGATCTAGTAGGTTGCATCTGCTCCATCCTAATCATAGCCCTAACTAGAGGATACAGACACACAGTCAATCAATCATAAGGAAGAAAGCAGGATCACAAGCACTGACTCATCTTCCAATATATTCACTAGAACCATCTCAGATGTTCCCATCTTTGGCAGATTATCTCAATGTGTTCGACACATTTGCATAAGTATGTACACGCATACCTCTGTTAACCATGCTTGTGACACCCAGGGCCCCACCTACCTCCCTTATCTTCTCTCCAGTTGGATTTTTTTAACCAGCATCAGCACTGGGAGGATGATGATGAAGGGCTGGAGGAACACAGACTTTCAAGATCAAGTCACAGCAGCATAGCTGCAGTAATAATAATAACAATAATAATAATAATAATTTTTTATTTCTATACCGCTATTCCAGCGATATTCCAGTAAACAATGCAATAAACAAAGCTTGAGCTAGGAAAGAGCAGGATTGTATTTTAGGCAATATTTCTAATGCTGTGTATGCTTGCCAAAAACAGACAAGGTAAACAGTTAAATGCTGTTAAATACACGGTAAATACTGTGTCCAGTTCTGAGCACCACAATTCAAACAGGATGTTGAGGGTGACCAAAATGGTGAAGGGTCTGGAAACCATGCCCTATGAGGAACAATTTAGGGAGCTGGGTACATTTAGCCTGGAGAAGAGAAGGTTAAGAGGTGATATGATGGCCCTATTTAAATATTTGAAGCAATGTCATATTGAGGATGGAGCAAGCTTCTTTTCCACTGCTCCAGAGAATAGGACCCAGAACAATGGATGCAAGGTCCAGGAGAAGAGGTTCCACCTTAACATTAGGAAGAATCTCCTGACAATAAGAGCTGTTTGACAGTGGAATACACTCCCTCAGAGAGTGGTGGAGGCTCCTCCTTTAAAGGTCTAACAGAGACTGAGTGGTCATCTCTCAGGGGTCCTTTGATTGTGAGTTCCTGAATAGCAGGGGGTTGGACTGGATGGTCCTTGGGGTCTCTTCCAACTCTATGATTCTGTGAAACCGCAGTTGCGTCCAAGATCACTTACTGAATACCTGAGGGCTTAAGAAAAGTGCTACCTTTTAGAATGAGGGGAAACCCTATACGGAACCAGGAAACCATGGAAATATGGCGTTGTAGGTAAGGGTCATCTGGGAAAGCCTGGAGTTTGTGGTTCCCCACTCTGGATTGAGGTTGTTTTTGTATTCTGATCAACATGTAAAGGTGAAGGACTAGATCAGCAGAGAGTTCTCACTGCCTTACAGGGACTGGGTGTATATATGAATGAAAGCATAATAACACGAATTCTTGACACTCAGTCTTTCCAGTTTGAACCTTAATGAAAGCCTTTCTATTCCCCCCTCAGATGTATCTTGGGAGCTCTGAATATAAGGCAGGTAACAGATCTACACACACACACCAGTTTCCACCTGAAAATGGATCAGGTACATCCCTTTTTTCCTCCAGCTGAAAAGCCATCCCGTCTTTGTAAAAAGAAAAAGAAAAAGAGAGAGAGATCTATTACCTATCAGTACAAGATGGGACAAAGAAAACACTTTGGGCCAAAACAGGCAGGCAGTAAGTGCCAGCTTCCCAGCAGTGTGGGGCCATAAGGTTCAGACAGCGCATGTGCCCATGCTGCTGAGAGGCTGCATGGCTGACTGCATGGTTGGCTGCCCATGGCCAGGTTCACAGCATTTCGGCAGCACAGCATTTACATGTGCTGCACCGCAGAAACACCAAAAAGGTGCCACCATAGCGGCAAAAACAGCTTTTTCCAGCTTATTTTGCTCGACTTTCTGCCACTCTTTTTTTGAGCCAGAAAAACACTGGGTTGGGGACATGGGGTACGGATGCCACAGCCCCAACCCAGCAATCAAAGTGGCTGTGTGATGCTGCTCCTTCAGGGCCATCTGTTTCAGTCCTTTGACAGCTTTAAAACATACTGTTTCGCTGTTAATTTTTTTAGAGTGATATTCCTTTATAGGCATTAACTAATCTTTAAATCCCATATGGCTAATATAATTTGGGGGACGGCACCGTAATGTCCATAAAAATAGGGTGAAAGCTCTCCTCAGCTATGAAGTTTATTAAATGATCTGAGCCAAGAACTTGTCTCAGCCTCACTAAACTCACACCTGTTGCAGAGATTTAAAATTTGGGAAATTGAGTGTAAGCCACCCTAAATTCCCTGGTTGAGAAGGAGGGAGAAAGCAGTCAATTATAAGAAAACTAAACACCGAACGCCTACCAATTATTTACCATCACTGGAAGGAAACCCTATGAATTTCTACAAATGGATTACTCCGTCTTCTCACTGGTCTTTGGTTATTCATTATATAAGCCAAAAGAGAAAAGATATGTGAGAGATATTTAGTCTGTCCCCAGAAAAGGGCCAGCATACTTGTTAGAAAGTTGGACTAGGATGTCTCTGCTGAATGATAAAACTCACTATGTTTCTGCCTGACTCACTTTACAGGGTTGCTGTGATAACAACTCAGAGGAAGAGTTTACTGAAGGAAAGGTGGGATATAAATATAACTAATAAAAAACAAATAAAAAATAAAAAGGGCACTGTTTCTGTATGTAAACAGAAAGCTACTCCAATTCAATATTTGGCATTTTGGCAAATGTAAGGGTTTTTAATGATAATGTAACATCCCTGGTAATATCTAATCTATTTCAATGCTGGAAATTCAAATCCATGCAGAAACATGTTGACACAAAATGCTGAAATACTATAATTATAGCATTTTGCAGTGTTATACTAAGTATTATAGCATTTTGGAGTGGCATACAAAGCTAAAATGTTTCAAGAATGCTAAAGTAGAATAGCTTGTAGGTTATTAACAGAATGAAGTCATATTTGGCCTTAAAATAATGCAATGTTATTTTGTACCATTGCAATATGATGGAGTCAGAGCTAGCAGAACAGTGGCTACTCGCTGGTTTTAAAAAAGCATGCTATAAACATATAATGGAACTGATAAAACTGAAATATCATCTATATGCTATTAATTTTAGATATTTTTGAAATAGAGAATAGACTGTTTAAACTTCTTATAAAAACAAATTATTCCCTACTTCTGAAACATTATTTACAATACACACTGCTTAAAAACAAATAAATATGTTTAAATACCATGCAAAAAGTGAAGATTACAGGTTTTCCAAAAAGAGTTTGAATATTTTGTGGTTCAGTTGGCTATGTAAGTTGGGGGAAACTCACCTTGTTTATAACTTTATGGCAAAATAAACCCAACTGCACTGGTGATTACTTTGCTTATGTTTTTAATAGCAGGCAGTGCAAAGTTTACAGGTCCATTATCTTTAAATTCTTTCTCATTCATGTCCAGAAACACTTTTGGGAGACCTAACTTAGAAAGTTAATATTTACTTTTAGGTTAAAAAAGCAACAATATGATGAAGTTCTCCTTCGTTGTTGCTGCTACTAAACTGCATCAGAAATGTCTGGACAGTACTGTTGTCACATATTAAGAGAAGTAATTTTCAAAGTGTGTTTCATTAGTTTGTTCAGAAATTGTTGCAACTGATGGTTGACAAGTAATACTTCTGTGCAAATATCATCCTTATCTTCATACATATCTTTTAAAAACAAAACAAAAAGATCCCTTTATTTTTTTTTCCCCCTGTAAGAAATACAAGCAATGTTAAAGAAGATAAATCACAAAGCTTATATTTAAAACTGCATGGTAAAACGTGCCATAACATATCTCCTGACGTGATCTCAATACTAAAAAGGGGGAAATACAGAGAAATAAAACTGCAAAATGTGAGCTGAATATATATTTCAACTTCACAGTGAGACAAAAATGTTTTTTTTTTCTTACCTTCAGGTGGCCCTAAAGAATTGAATGTCCATTCATATTTGGGAAATTATTTTTAAAAATTACCGAGTTGAGTTACTGGAAGAACTGTAGATTTCAGTAGGATAGCAATACATAACTTGCAGCATTGTTTAAGAAAACATGTAACTCCTTATTTCAAGCTTCAAAGTACCTTCCAAGAAACATGGTTTGTTTACCTAAATTTCCAAGCAAGGAAAAACTACATTCATAAATATGCTGATGCTCATGAATAAAATCTACTTACCTTCAAACCTATATACATTTACAGTGCTATATACATTTACATATACCTTTACCTAATAAATGTAGCCAGAGTGGTGCAGTGGTTTAAGCAATGAACCACTACGTCTCTGGTGACCAGGGTTCAACTCCCTGCTCGGCCATAGAAACCTCCTCAGTGAACTTAGGCTTGAAGTTGGTCTTATATCCAATAACATCATAGGATCAAACTATAACAAGTAAAAATGTAATACTGCTCTTAAGTTAAAATTGAACAGTATCCAGTTTTAAGCACCATGTATATTTGATAATACATATGCATATAATATCCTGTTTTTGCTGCCTTTCATTATAACGTTTACATCTGGATCATTATTTAAATTATTTAAATTAAATTATTGAACTTATAGAGGGATTTGTTCTGGGAGCCTGTTAAAATATCTGATGATTGTTGGCAAAAGTAATATAAGAATATAAAAATAATTTTTAAAAAGCAGGCCTATGACTAACATTAGCATTTGCTTTTTCTCCTGTATGATTTTAACACCTTTGCCAGATGAAGAAGCCAGTGGAGCTTCAAAAGCTTGCAAGATGTATATGGTTGGCCCCATAAAGGTATCACTGTTTGGTGAATTTTAGATGTTACTGTACTAAAAAGTATGTAGCGCATTCTAGAGAGCTGTGGGGAAGACTGTTTCACAAACAGATGTAAAGATGATAGTGAAGGCCATTTTTAAAAGGTGTATCTTCCCTGATATAATAAAATCTCTCCCCTCACTTCCCCCCCCCCCAGTCCACTTCTCCTCTGTATGCTTTGCAAATTCACATACAACCAATTATCACTCTTCCGCCGTTTCAAATCAGAAGGGCAATACCCAAATGCATTTCAGAAATATGTGGAAATGCTAGAAAACTAGTTAGTAAGCAGTAGCTCAGTTTTTGTGAAAATTAACTCAACCACCATGCCATTAAATCTATGTGTTAGTAGGGCCAAGGATCAGATTTAGCTTCTCAAAGAAGTTTCCAAGTTTGTTGTAAACACAGGTGGGCGAATCAAAAATACTAACACTGAGTATCTGTATGCATTATTCTATCCTCTACTCAATACATTGTGGTTTCACATTAAGCTTAAATCCTAGGCAAAACACCAGCTTCACTTTTCAATGATGAGCATGAATATAATTCAAGTCTTTGGTAAACTGTCGTATTCTGGCCCATTGAAAGAGGCCATATAAATACCCATACCATTTGTCAGGCAGGACAAATGAATCAGATTCATGTTCACTTTCAAAGCAAGCATTCCCACTGCCTGCTACTTGCTTGCCAAAATCTGTTTACAGAAAACTAAGCCCTGTTCATTTCTTCTTCTAATACACCAAGTATATAATGATTTAACATTGAGTATCACAACAATATCAAATATCCTGTATTCTGCATCCTCCCAGTCTTCATTTTAAAATGTGAAAGTCACAACATGCATATGACAAGTTCTCTATGAAACAGAAAAGGCTGACATATAATTGCACTTAATAAAGCTGCCAACCAACCTTGGGAGCACGTAACCTAGACAGACATGATTTAAGATTTGCAAAAGAATCCCCAGACTAACACTTTGGTGACAGCCAATTACAGACCCAAAAACACAGCCTCAGTAAGCAGTCTGCTAGTGGGACTTGAGGAAAGGTAAAGTTTCTTACAATGAGTTACAGATTCACAAGCAGGAGAAGACAAGAAGAAAAAGAAAAACAGAAGGAATCCAGCTACCCAGCAAATGTGAAGCAGACCCCAAGATCGTGAGAGAGCCCAAAGATGTAAATTACTGTAAATCATCACTGTTGTTCAGAATTTCACACAGACATTTGTGCCAACTCTGGTGTGCTTCTCCAGGGACACAATGGGGGGGGGGGGGGTCAAAAAGAAGAGAGAAAGAGGCAGGGAGAATATAAATGAGGTTCTGCTGTCCATATGCTTAAACGGCAGAGAGGTTTAGGCTGTTTCAGCATTTTGTATGCCCTCCAAATCCTCATGAGTCACAAAAATTAAAAAGCTATATCCTTCTGGATACCAGGAAGAACCTTACCACAGGCCTTTTGTCAGACTTTCAAAAGGGGGAGGAAAGGAAAAGCCACAGTGTTGGGCAGTCCCACTTTGCTTGACTACTATGATGTCAGAAACCACATGATTCTGTCTCTCCAGTAACAGTGCTTGCAAAAAAAGGAGTTTTAAAAGCTTTTGCTTTTTTGGATTGTGTGAATGCTTCATTTGCCTCACAAACAACCACAGAACCACAAGTGCGGTGCAAACTTTCTCCAAAAGGACACAGTTAGAAGCCTTTGGTTTTTAAATGGTTAATCTCAACAGGTCACCAGCAGCCACTGAGACCAACAGAGTCAGTAAGTGCTCTCAAACCACAGTCTATTCAGTAATACTAGATCTGTCTAATATTTGCCTGTCCCCCCTCCATTTTTAGAATTGTTTCATTTCTTTGCTTTTTGCATATTATCCTTACTTAAGAATTTTTTGACACAGAAGATAACTATATACAATTTGTGCATTCGGGGCATGCTGTAAAGTTAAAAATCAAGTTTGGCTATGGTTTGTGATTTCAGTTTAAGGCTTCAAGCGGCTTTTGCACCAGAAGATAATCACATATTGTGTGACAGAGGGGAAGGTATGGCATCAAACAGTCTCTTCAGCTCAGTGGCATCTTGTCAGCAAAACTTCTTCTGGGGTAAGTGTTTGCATTTCCAGATACTATGAAATATTGCTGATTGTGATGGGCTGTTTCCTATTTACATATTACTCGTGTTTGTTTAAATCTACACTGTTGAACATAGTGAAAACAGAAGCAAGTATAACAATACTAATTTTTTAAAGCTAGATGGCTGAGTTGAAGTTAACGCATTGTACTGGGTCAATAATTGCTTGAGCAGCAGGTGTGCTGTTCATTTTGCAATTCCCTGGATAATCTGGCAGATCAGCATCCAAAATATAGAGTTACTATATTGACCATCAAACTGCATGAAGGTCCAGCAACTTTTTCACAGCTGTATCATCATAAAGCAATCAAGTTCCTGTAGAAGACAAATGAGACTGATTTCCCAAGATCCCAACATCTTATTATCAGAATTCTGCATTCTCCCTGTACAGTTTTCACTAACACAGAGAAACTGCCCTCCACTATCTGCCTCATAACCTTTCCATGTAAATAAATTTGACTGATTTCAGGTTACTTTAAGTTAAAGATCAGTTTCTGCCAAATTTGTATATCAGACTTGAGTTATAATACTTTTGCTCATGTTCTCTACATTAAAAATGTTTTTATAAATATATTAAAACTTACAGAAAATAGATCATGCTGTTCTAAAAAAATATACGTACTAGCTAAGAAAATCTTTTTTGCATCAGAATTAGAAAGTAGCAAAACAGAATGTAGATGCACATGAATGTGATTCTTTAAGTGTAGTAACGTGTTTTTAAAAGCTCTGCAACCACATCTTTTAAAACAGACAGCTTATAATATCATCCCAGGATAAGATATAAACTCGGCAGATACACTGAATGCAGTACATGAGGAAAGTTCCCAAGCTGTAAAAGCAGCACCTATAACAGCCCTTTGATCTTGTCCATCTATGATCTGTTTTTGAAATTATGTCAGTAACATATATTAATACCATATGAAATAAAAGACTGCCAAATTTTGTTTAATAATATATAATGTAACTATGAATTTTATACAGTGTGTAGTAGTGCTGAGCTTTAGTTTCTAAAGATATAGCTCTCCCAACCCAAAGGCTTTTTGCCCAGAGGGCACAGAAATGTTTTTCCTTCCTTGGAATTACGGCAAACATCTTCTCCAAAATATCTAAACAAGATCAACATATAGAGAGGGGAGGAATCAAAACACTTACAGTATTTTCTTAACGTTGTCCATCTGGTTCAAAATTATACTTATGCTGTAAGCTAATAAATCTTCCTTTTTCTTCCAAAAGTGAGGATGGGGGGGGGGGCACCTGATTGATGCCTGAAATGTTTTCAGTGCATGCATCTACCTTGAGCTTGTATTCTATCTAGCTGATGGCCAGAGTCCACTTTACCCCTCCTACTTCACACGTTTTAACTGGCTCTTGTTGAAACATACAAATCTAGTGCAATCTGAGAGCACAATTAGATATGAAGCCAGTCTTGTACTCCTGAAACAGAGGGGCCTATGTAATTTCTGATATACAAAGACATTTGAATGTGTTACATAGTCCTCTGCTTCAGAACATACTTGCTGAACGTTAGTCACACTGAGTTACACGGTAATTAGGCAACCAGTATGCTAAAATATGGCACAGAAAACCAAGGCTTTTTAGAGTAGCAGGTAATTTTTTTTCTACCCAAAGTACTTTAATGAAGCATAGCAGAAAAAGTAGCCAGACCACATTATCTCAGTGTTTACAACTGGAAGAATAGTTTACACGTACAGGGGCTTTCTTTTGCTTTTAACATCCAAAAAGAGATTACAAGAAGTATAGTTGGCTATAATTATGTATCGGGCTGACTGCTTAATTCATATCTCTTAGGCTATTGTTTAAACAACCAAAAAAGTTCTGCCCATGGGCAAAGACCCCTTCCAAATTTACCACATTATAAATAAGACCGGCCAAGTAAATGTGACCTTAGAGATAAACAAGAATGGATTTTTCAGAGAAAAGATATTAATGGGTCCTGACAATTTTGTGGCGTTGGTATTTAAATAAGTTAAGGCTATTTGTTACTGTTCAATAGCTATTTTAAATGAGTAATATAAGCACGTTAAGTTATTTACAGATTATATATGTCAATGAAAACCTGTGATTCATGCCAGTGAGAATGCATAATTTGGTTTATCATCTGGTCCTGCACTCATTCGTCTTTCACCTTCGTTCACCCATCTCTTATAATCAGTAATGGTTCCCTTCTCAGCCAAATTATCACCTATCAGTTATTAAATGAAAAGTGTTATTGCTGGACAAAAAGAAGCCTGTAATTTCCACAATTATATCAAACAGGCATTTAGGTAACCTTTTAAAAAATTACACACATGCCAGTGAAGATGTCTAATTATGACAGTAACTTTATTCTGTATTATTTATAATTCATATAACGAACACATGCAAACTCAAATGTTTAAGGCCTTGATGTACATTACTTTTATTCAGCTGTTTAAGTTATTGTACATGTAGTAACAACAACAGTGAATTTACCCTAAATGTACAGGAAAATATAGAATAGGTCTGAAACACCCCCAATGAATCCAGTGGGATTCATTCAAATGAATGGAACACTGGTGCTCTTGTGCTGCCCCTATTCCTTTCAGTAGGACTGGTGATGAAGGTTATGCCATATTGTGCCCACAATTTATACCTGATCTTCCAGCCCATGCAGAGGTAAAGAATACATGGATGAGAGGACCAGGTCTTTCCTTGGTTTCATATTCTTCATGCTGTGCTGCTTTTAACAGACACTGCCTAATGTACAAACTGAAAGAATAGCTCAGATTTCTTGGAATCCAAATTGTAGCATAGTATACTATGCTACATTACCTAACAAAATGATTAGACAAGTCAAAATAAACCACTCAATTATTTTTTTATTTTGTATATAAATACACATACTGAACATACAAGATTTAACACACATTTACCCATAACCCCTTATAAACCTAACAACTTATAAACGTATCTTTTACATACATCCAATTATTTTTTAAAACAGTGTCTTATATTGATGCACCCAATATGATTTCCCAGATATATAAACATATGAGCTATGTTTCATGAGTTATATGAGTCACCCATGTTATTTACTCCAAAGTCTTCCCCAAAGAATCATAGAGTACCTGAAGAAATGCATGGCTCTCTTTGTATCAGAACCTTCAGGTGCAAAAATCAGACAATTTTGGTAAAATATGAACATTCAAATATTTTGTAGTACTTTCAAAATGTGGTAAGGAGAGAACATATAGAACATTTCCAATAAGAATCATGTTTCATAATGTTTTCACATTGCATTTTCTAAATTCATTTGAAATACTTGCACGGACAACAAATGAACAGGTCTACATATTGATCCCCTAAGTAAAAGTATTCCTCTTATTATTTAAATGCCACAATCATATATATATATAAAGAAAAATGTTCCAGTTAGCTAAAAGAACAACAAATATTTGACAGTTAAACACACAAATAAGTGAAAAACCTAATTCATTGAAGAGGCTAAGATTTTATCAGGCATACAGGATTAATCTTTATTGAATAGAACCATTCACAAATCAAAACATACTCTACTTCAGTACATTCAAACAGTGCTAATCAATTACAACTCTTTTCTAGTGATTCAGATTCCATGTGCTTTTAATTTTATACACTGGTGGTCTAAAATATAGGAATGAGGCTGAGCTTAGTCAGTCTGTACAGAAACTTTTGCTTTTTTCCAATAAATATTCATCTAAACGTTTTCTTAGAGAACGCTACTCATATGAAGTCTGTGGTAATATTTTTATACTGTATCTCCTTGTTGAAGTAAAGGTTAGGGGTTATCAAAATACCTCAACTGTATATACAAAAAAGAGAGGAAAAGTTAAGTATTCACATGAAAAATCCAAGGGAACTATATTATTTATTTTTGCATTTCCTTTGATTAATGATGAACCAGTGCATACTTGAAAAGTGAAGTCAAAGTAGGGGTAACACCTCAAATTCTTTTATAAACTGGACAAATGTCAAAATTGGTAGGCTGTATTAACTAGCCTACCAGAAATATTAAATGACCCTGCCACCCCATTTTAATACACTATAACACTATTGAAAATCCACACATGTACTATGATTTGTTCAGAGGTGGTCTAATAATGGTCCTATAATGAATATCAGTTAGAGTACTTTAAATTGGTTCTCATCAGTATTGAAAATTACAGCATACAAAACTGAGTTCCATTTAGAATTCCCTAAAACATATAAAGAGTGAATAACATTTAATGCTTTAAAGCACCAAAAAGGAGGGAAAGGTTTTCTCAAGGCCCTGCAAACTGAAAAGAATGACAGGCAGCCTAAATCTGGCCCACAGCACAGAAGCCTATATTCAAATGTAAGAAAAGAGAGTCCACTTTAAAAAAAAATGTAAGTGCTATTCAACAGTGAAATAGACGGGCCCGAAGGGTGATGGACTCTCCATCTTTGGATGGCTTTAAACAGAGATTAGATGCACATCTTTTGGGAGTGCTTTAGTTGTGTATTCCTGCATGGCCAAGGATTGGACTTGGTGGCCCTTGTGGTCCCTTCCTTATCCCAGAATCCCTAAGATTCTATTTTAAATTCACCATCCATACTTTAAAGTGTCCACATAGACATTTGTTCCTATTAGAATGTAAAAGAAAAGGTTATCTTAAGTATCAAGGCATCTTAAAGTTTTTCCCGTTCAGAGTTTCTCTGTCAAACAAGAAGCAGAAGCACAATAATAATCATCTTATGAGAGACATCTAGTAAATTCTTACTTTGAACAATGCGGGTGATGAAATGGGTGTACAAACCTTATTAAATATACACTATTAATAAAGCACTAAAATAACCTGCCTGCACATATAGTATACATTAGAGTATACTGTAAGATCATGGTAGTGAGAGGGTTCAAAATACCAGCAAAATTAGAAGAATAAATCCTGTTACGTATTAAATCTGCTAACTCAACATAGGGTAACTCAGATTATTTGGGGGGTTTGGCTATAAATTAGGAAATGCATTTACTTCAAAAGGATAATCCTTCAAAGTATATCAGGCTTACAACATAATTACTGTCTTTTCTCTATAGACAGCAGACAGCTACATCACAAGCAAACAAATTTGCAACTGCTATGTATGGACCAGTTATATTTCAATTCTACTGGTGATGAAGGCTAGCAACAGGTTGCTTACCACCCACTGAATTCAACAGGTCTTAAACACATCAGTTTTCCACAAGATTGCAGTCCAAAGTTTCCAATTCTTGGTTTTCCTCTACCTGAAGGCTTGTTCATTAACCTTTTTGGGCTACTTTTTATTTCCAGGCTACTTGCACATCCTTTCATTTCAGGAAAACTACAGAAGAGTTATCACTTCAAGGGTGAAATGTATTTATTAACAGTTTTGATCCCAACTTCCCAAATCATAAGAAACACTCAAGACAGTTTAAAGCATTTAAAAATGAATAAAAAGGGGCAACAAAATTGTAAAGAGGGAACAAAATTGCAAGTACAGCAGTGACACACTAAAACACAGGGGAAATGCTTTAAAAAACTAATGTTCAAGACTATTCAAGGTGTGGTCCTGATCAGAAAAGTTAAATCAGTAGAGATACTATACTTCAGTGCAATGAAACCCAGTGAAGATATACTTTGCACACAAATAAAGCTGTGCCTTCAGCTCAACACATACACACAAACGCACCAATACACATATTCAATGTAACCTTATTAAAGATAAGCATCAGGAGTAATATCTTTATATACTCTAGTTACTGCATCATAAACCTGTTTAAGGCTCCCAACAAAAAGTATCCATTATTCATGCATTTCCCACACACACCACCCATGCAAATGTGTTTATGTCTACATCTACATATGCTAGCTCTCTAAAATTTTACTTTGCAGCATTCAGCTCATTGCTTGAGGCTCAAACATAAAGCTAACAAGTTTCCTATTTCATTACAAACTTGCCCTGGAGATTTGAAGGGGGAATGGGAGAGAGGAAATGGGAATCATGTACTGCTTCTGAATATTAACTTACTGAGAGCAAATAATTTGGATTTATCAGCTATGTAACAATATTTAATTGCCCAATCTAACGTGAATTTGGAAAATAATTTTAAATTTTGTTTTGTATCCAAGATCCCTCTTTCAAAATCTGACAAAACTGAGATGAAGAGTTTTGTGTAACTCAAAAATAAGTACAACTTTTTTTCAAGAGAGGTTATTGCAGTAACATTATTGCAACCTTTTCCAAGAGATGTTAACCCAATAATGTAATTGCAAACAGCACTTGGAGAAGTTACTTTGGGAAACTAGAATTCCCAGAATGCCCTAGCCAGCATGACACTGGGGAGCTGTAGTAATTTTCTTAAGCTCTGACCCCAGCATAGCAGTAACTGGACTGAAAAAAATAATGCTCTGGGATTTCCCCCCACAATTTTCTTTTGAAATAGTAAATATCTTCCTAAGAGATTTCCTGTGTTTTCAGAGGTTTACATCAAGAATATAGTCTGTAATTCGGTAACATTCCATATTTTTAAGTGAAAGTTCTTCAACTGTCTAGATTTAATAAGTGATACATTCATTAAAGTCTAGCACTTTAAAAACTAACAAACACTTTCAGTCTATAAAATGTTAGAACTAAGATCCCTATGGCTAAGATGTGGTGGCAGAAATTCAACAACACAATCTGTTGTAGTGTATTTTGATAGACATGTGCTGCTATCACAAATGCACACTTCTATGCAATTTCTACTGAGATCAGTATTCTTTAGGGTCATCCACATCCTGCAGTTTAGGAACAGTTACTAGAGTGAGTTACTAGAACAAAAAAGAAAAGAAAAGCAACAAAAAGGACTAAAGAAAACACAACAAAACAAGAAATTCTACCAAAGAAGCAAGTACCTAATGTTCACCATAGTTACACCATTCACAGTATTTTTAGTGCAAAAAAGTACCCAGCTAGATAGTGAGTTTATGACAGTTTGTTCATCCCAAAGGTTTATATGCATTCAAGATAATATATATATGCACACTCAATTGGATAGTTGGAAGAGAGTGCTTCTGAGTAGAAATCCATAGGCTTCTGTATTGTATATCTTTTAGATATATATAAGCTGTATACAAGTAGTGCATGTTCTGGTCCTGGTGCACGCTTAGGTTATGCATATGTATTTATATTGTATGGAGATTTATTGCACCTAGTGCACCATATTTACATTTTATATATAGCTGTGTGATACTGCTTTTTATTATGTTACTAGTATTTTGAAACGGCCCTTGGGCTACTCAATAAATTGTACTGTTGTTGTACATCCATAGGCTTCTGATGGAAACTATTTCTGTTTGGTTTGGTTTCTGCTTTCTGCTGTTAACCAGTCCAATGGCCGTGTTAACTTGAAACAATTAATTGTCTTGAGAGTACTACATGTTTTAAATAAAATGTTACCTTTACTTTGATTTAGGACAGGGCTAATTATCACTCATACCTTTTCTTTGTCTCTGAAAGTGTTTATGCTTATGTTAAAAATATTTTTTAAAAATAGTCACAGGCTAATCTTATTCAAATATTTAAATATTTGTAATTGGGCTTGTATTTCAAACACACCATTTCAAAGTCCGCAAGCATCTAACTGGAAAGTGTTTGGAAAAGACCCTGCCAAGAAAATACTATACAAAATGTAAATTTAATTTTATAGATATCAATGCACTGCTTTCCCAATAAAAATTCTCATTAATTTCCTCTACTGCAAAGCTGATTTTCCATTAAAAAGAACGCTAACAATCAAAGAACATGGGAAAATGCTGCTTCTCTGGGATACCCAATGAATTCCATATCATATCAAGAATGAAATAGTAATATAGTTTCAGTAAACTGCAATACACAGTATAGAGGCTGATTTGCAATACATTCATTGTATTGGTCCTGTACATAATTCCCCAAAAAGTCAGTGTTACTTGCTGAAATAAATTTTCTGTAAATTATATTTGCAAAAGAATAATTCCGCAGTTTCACAGAAACCAATTTAATTCCAATGTCTTTTCTCATCAAGCAGTGTTGTAATGACAATAATGAATGACTTATTTAAAATGAAAAAGCCTCCAAACATTGCTCTACATTAGGCAGCGAAACCTAGTTGCATTAGAAGAGCCTTTCTCTTTTTCCCTGAATAAATTTTATTTTCCTTTCCAAACCACTCCCATACAGCTTCTGAGTTAACTTTTTCTTTTTCTTTTCTTCTTTTTTTAGCCCTCTGTTTAGGTATTATATGACCCCCCTGTCCCCTTTACTGTCCCACTAGAAAATGAAAAACAGAAACATTAAAAACTCAAGACAAGTTCATATTTTTATTGACATTTTATTATGAAAAATTAGAAAGTGAATCATAAGATTAATAATATACTCATTACAGTTTTTTCTGAGGAAAGAATTTAATATTGGGGAAAGAACTGGGCTTAATTTTCAATGTTAAAAACCAACAGAAAAACATAAAACAACTAATCCAGCCAAAACTATGCTCCTTTTTTTACAATTCAGGTAAATTTGTTCACAAAAAACTCTGTGTATCAATTGTTATAGTACCTTTTGGCTATATTGTCGGCATTCCTATTATAAAGCAAAATACATGTTCTACAGAATGAGGCGTCTTATATTTGTGTGTGTGTGTGTGTGTGTGTGAGTGAGTGAGTGAGTGAGAGAGAGACTTTGTTCTTACCATAAGTAGAAATACTGAAGTATTAACATTTTTAATAAGTGCTACATAATTGCTATCCTAAGAATCATTACTTTTGAACATGTTTCAATGAATTCATTTGAAGTTCTTACTTCTGAATATCTGCACTACAATTAATTTACTAATTTACTAAGGCCAAAATGCAATGCACACACATGTATAAACATACACTGCTACTTCTCTATGTTTAAACAGGAGATAGAATATTCCAATTCTGGGGAGGGGGGGAGTTCTCCTCTTGTGGGGTGGGAGGAACAAAATATTTTAGCAGGCTATTCGAAGCTTACGATTTTAATAATAAGCCTTTTTCTTTAGGACATTTTCTTTCCATATGCTCCTAAAATGCAACTCTGATTCCCAATCTCCTTCCACTTTAAAAGGATAACTTTTAAAATATGTGAGCCTCAGATATGGAATGATTTAAATAACTGAAATTGGAAAACAGAAAATGAGTATTAAAATATCAGAACAGCCTGGGCAATAATCAATCAATTATGATCTGGATATTTAACAGTAGGTAATAGACAAAACAGAATAAGGCTGCAACAATATACATACTTACCAAAGAGTAAGTCTCACTGAATTCAGTGAAGCTTACTTATGTAGTACTTAGTAGAGATGTATATGACCACACTGTAAATACACTACCTTCATGATAAAACCACTTAACATAAGATAATGAAAATGTGTGAATATATTACCAAGGAATTTTGTGTCAAAATGCAAATACCATTTTAAAAAATGCAAATACAGTACTATTAAAAGAATGCTAGATATACAAAAACTATGCTGAATGGGGTAATTATATTTCAACACAGAAGACAGAAAATAAAAATAGTTCAACCAAATGAATAATTTTTGATTACAATAAAATAAAATAGTTTTGCTTCCAAGATTCTAATTATATCCAAAACATTAGATAAGAGCCTATGTAGGTTCCCTCCCTCCCTCTCTCCAGCCCTTCTTGCTGATCAACATAGTTCTTCACATACCTGGGTCTTATCAATTACTGAGGCATCTTCCTCCTCTTTAGTGCTAAAAGTTCTATACAAATTACAGCAAACACAGAGTAATTTTCACATGTATATGTAAAGTCAGAAGGTAATATGTTTTAGTTGCGTGCATGATCTGACATTTTCAGAGTGATGATTTCTTGTAGAAGAAATACAGAATGTCTGCATAGACTAACACGCTTTAAACAAATCCCTTCTGCTATACCAAAGTGATCTGATCCAAAAACTCAGTAGTACCTTAAACAACAGGCTACCTGTTCTAGCCATGCTTAGGAATGTGGCCAAATCATTTTTATTGATTTAACCTTTGGAGGAATGCTACATATCCTCAGAGCAAAACATTTCTAATGCATTTATAATATGATACAAGTCTCAGTATATGATATAGATATAGATATAGGTGTCAGCCAGTGTCCCCAAGCTTTCGTGATTATATTCATTTTTCCGGCATTTTGATTAACAACCTTTCATTATTTTTAAGCTTCCGTTTAATTGCACTGGAGGGACACAGGAAAGGAATTTACCAAATGCTATTTCTACGCCCGCCCACTAACTGAAATAAATGGGAGAGCAAGAGCAGGGATTTATAGATTATGTGTATATTCAGAGAGCAAAATGTAGGTACAACTCACAACAACCAATCCCAAATATATCTCTCAAATCTCTGTAGTCTGATCATGTGCTTCAGAATTCCCCTGCTTATCAGGAAATCAAAAACAAATGATAACATCCCGAAGAGCTGTGATACATGACTGCATATGTCTGTATGGTAGGTTACAAGTTGTGCAAGTCTAAAGACCTGTGTACATAATTAAAATATTCCTCATTCTAATTAAATAGACTGTGACAGCCACACAGGATTTGGAGGAATTCGGGCTTTTTGCAGGGAGGAACTCTATAAACTCCACTGAAAAAGATGTACAGTTTTTATCAGAGTACTGGAGAATGTGCATTATTGAATGTATGGCCATCCATTTGTTTCGCGTGAATTCGCATGGCTGCATATTTTTGGCAAAACGAGAGAGAAGAGATGCAAATTTGTGCAGGAAAGTGAAGACAAGTATTGATGCAAATGTTCAAAAATCAGCAGCAATTTGCCTAATACAAAATGTTTAGAATGGCCCTAGGGCAGGTTCTTATGTCTTCTATGCATGTCTGGGATTAAAATAAGTTTCATATATGGCGATTGATGGAATTTAATTTTAGCAATGTAATGTTCATGTCTAAATGCATATTTCTCCATGTTTACAAAGCAGTTGTGAGGCCTGTAAACTTGTTCAAACTTCCAAAATTGGAGGGGGGGGGGCAAAGAGGAAACAAAGCTCCATGTTGCTTTGTTAATTAGAACACTGCAATTCTTCCCAGAATTCTTCAAAGAGTATGATTCCCTGCATTCAAACCTCCCCAAATCCCACATATCATAGGTATTTTTGCCACACATTAAAACAAATACTTTAACTTTTCTCATAATCTGCAATGCTAACAGCTATGAAAAGGTAACCATAAGCATAGACAATAAAATGGAATGAATTCTGAGCTATCAGAAATTTATGATGTTTGAAAATCTAGCAAAATAAAATGGGGGTTAAAATAAGCCAAGACTATTAAGACAGTAAAAGAATGTCCATCAGCCCAGAAGATCAGATTTCCTGAACTGTAATACTGAAAGGACAGAGGTCTGTGGGCAACATGGTAACAACTAAGGTAGAATGAAGCTACTACAAATCCTGGTTGCCCAGTGATTCTTGTCTAAAGACATACTGAAGTGTAAAGGCATACTCAGCAGCTTGGAATATTCTAAAGAGCAGCCCAAATGTGTTTAAACAGCATGAGATGCTCATTCAGAAGAAACTTTCCAGAGCACTGTGAGTGCTTGGCAGAAATGCTTTGAACACTTCCTATATGAAAAGATACCAGCCTTAGAGGAAAGCAAAGGCAAATCTCCCTCAGAACAAATCGTGCCAAGAAAATTCCATAACAGATTCACCTTATGGTTGCCATAAGTCAGGAAAAAATACTTGAAGGTACACAAGAATCTGAACACATACAGTCCAAGCATAACCCCATGCTATTCTGTACAACTGTAAACTGGCTCTTCACTCTTTATGTTTCAATCTAAAGGAGGAGTGAATTCCTATTTAGATACAATAGTCATGGAATTATGCCACCTTCATTCTGGAAATATCATATGAGCAAGCACAACTTTACACTGAAGAGCAGACATATACATGGAGAGATCCCACAGCACAGTTGTTCTCAACCTTCCTAATGCCGTGACCCTTTAATACAGTTCCTCATGTTGTGGTGACCCCCAATCATAAAATTATGGGGTCTCGGTTCCTAAGACCATCAGAAATATGTGTTTTCCAATGGTCTTAGGCAATCCCTGTGAAAGTGGTCGCGACCCACAGGTTGGGAACCGCTGCCATACCAGGATAAAGGCATAGAGCTCAAACTCTAATAGAAAAGGTGGTATGTGCCAACTGTTGGAGTCTGTCCCTTGTCCCTACATATTTCTGCACGAGACCTTTTGTGCTTCCTCTTCCCAGAACTGCTAGCTTCTTCTCTATTTTTTTCCAAAACCTCCAAATAACTGCATTCTTCGTTTCCCCAAAGGGAAGGTTAGAGGACAGCTTGAAGCATTTACATTGCACTAAGAAATGAGTGGGCTAAGTTCATCTGAGATGCTTCTTAATGTCTGGGCTTATAATGGCATGCTTGCACCAAGAATCATCTATATAGTTACCTACTCCCAATATGCATGCCAATTCCTCCCCCATCCTTTTGGACAAACCACAGTTTGCCCTTTTCAGATGAAAGTGTACACCATAATTTCTGCAAAAAGAGGAAGAATTAGCAAGAAAACCAAGGAGAGAGGCATATGAGGACGGGTACAGGCATTCAAACTATATTTTGTCACTATGAACCCAACCTATTTCTTTATTAATAGTAGCTATAATATACAAGCGTGTCCACACACACACATGATCAAAAACCCTCCCCCCACCCCCACAAAGATACTGTAAGCTAGTAGAGGCTTTCTCAGGCCAATATTTTTACTTATTTTCTTTTTATTTATTTTTTGGCCACTCTGTTTTCCTTCTCCCATGATATGAGCTTCCTGTTCTAACATTCTTTCAGGAGAGCAACAAGCAAGCGATCCATCCCCCTTTTAAAATGAACAGATTTTAATTCTGCATACATGGTGTGTAACCTCATTAGAAATTATCACTGTGCCTGCAAGTAGCTCCCCTTTATTATCTTCCTGTGCAACTTACCAGATTTCTCTAACAGGAACCACTGATAGTTTACACATTATGAAGTACTGTACACTGTTCCCTAAAAGTAAAAGGCATTCATTTCTTTAACACAGCAGTGCCTTAAATGGCATTATTATTTCAAAACATAAAGTAAAGATTCAAGAAAACAGCTTTCCAAACGCTACCTATATAGCTGCTCTGAAGCAGAATTTCATTTCACACAAAACAGTGAACAATTTGCACACTGCCATCACAGAATAGCTGCTGTAAAACACACACACATGTACTCACTAAGCAGCCATATTAGAATCTTAGCACTATAATCTATTCCCTGATAAATGAGGTTATTTGTGGTATCCTTATGTCATCACCATATGCTGGCTAAACTACAGAGTCCAATCCTACGTCTTCAAACTCTTTTTTACAGTAATGTCACCATAAAACGTCTGAGGATTACACCTTACTCCTAGACATCTCTGACTGAAAGATTTTAATATTCAGATTTACTTGTGTGTTTTTTTTTAATTTACATTTCTTTACTGCACAGTAGCCAAAGCTTTCTGGACAGTTTAAGTCACAGAGGTTAGATTCAAGCTAGCACGGATTCATGTAACATTAAAGCATAATGTCACATTTAAACAAATTAAAACAAAAATTAAAGACAACACTACTGAAAAGCCCTGTAAGTAGTCATATGCTTCACCTCATTCAAAGCCTCAGAATATATTCAGGCCTCACAATATACAGGAGGTAACGCTACTTCAGAGACTAACTTCCTCACGCAACAAGGGAATGCATGCTTAATTAATCTCCTGCTGTGCCAAAAGTCAGACACACTGTATGACTGCACCTACAAAAAATATAAAAGCTAAGATTTCAGCAAAACTGGGACTTTGTGACTAGAAACAAGTACTACGTCTACTCCCAGCATAAGTGTAAACAATATAATCAGGATTCACAAAGTATGTACCAGACTATCTATTGAAAGCATAAGTGTAGCCCGGAAAGGTCAATGCTCTCCAACCCCACCCAAGGGCTAGATCTAATTCTCACTAAAATCATATAGGAATTAATACTATAAAATACAAAACCTAACCTGTGATCTTCAAGAGCATGGACATAAAATAAAAGGCCTAGCAGCATTGGGAAAGGGTTGCCACACTTTTCAGCACTTTTTTTTTGGGGGGGGGGGAATCTATAGTTTAAAATATACCCCAAATGACTTATGGCTCATCTTCAAATCCAAGATTAATTCCCAGTGGTCTTGTTTTATATTTTAATGTTTCAAATCACCTGAAATATACTTTTTGCTACCCAACATATAACAGGTGGGATGGTTTACAAATGTTTTAACTCCGGAGAGACTATGTGAAGTTTTATGATTCACTGTAAACCAGCACAAGTGTCTCAGTTTCTCTTAAACAGTAAGGAAATAGCCAATATATTATGAATGCCAAAGAAATAAAACCTATTACAGAGATTAGACATATTGTACTGTAAAAAGATACCAGGTGTTCTTGATATCTGTCTCTTTGCATTTCTTTAAAGCATCATGGTTACACAGTAAAACAGCAAAATGCCAGGTGCAGTGGAGTTACACGTCAAACACCCCTTCCCTGCACTGATGGAAAGAAATGTATGACAATAATGCATGACAGATTCATAATAAAAGAAAGAAATATACTTTTATCTATGCAAATGTGACCTCCCCCAAAAACTTAAAGTTATGATTCAAAATTCCACTTTCTAAGATTGATCCAGTTTAAGACATTTCTGGGCACAAGCATAGAAGAAATGGGCAAGGTACAGACTTGAATCTCCATCTGTTGTCAAATCTATGATTCTGTGATTCTGTAATTCTATGATCTCTTGGAAGACCCAAACTTCATGGCCAATTCAGGGATTGTAAGAGCTGTAGTCCAACATCTGGGGTCCCAGGTTTAGGAACTAATGGTTGATATCAAGGGTGGGCAGCTATAGAAGGCTAGGGCCCTCAGGAGACCACTGGAAGGCCACACACCCCACTGCAGCCACATCTGCAAAAATAATACAAGTCTTTTTGCTCCCCAACATTTTCAGCATGTTTGTGAGTCTTTCTGAGTCATTTAGGCACAGGAGATACCTTTTTTAATAATACAATAAGAAAGGAGTGGTAGTCAATTCCTACTCACTTCCTATTTAAAAAGAGAGGCTTCTTGAGGGCCTAAACTGGTCCAGGGGGCCTCTAAAATATGGTGAAAATCCCCCCTACAGAGTACTTGGAGGTGAAAAAAGGGGGGGAATTATGGGGAATTATGATTGTTTCCGGGAGGGAATGTTGCGAAAATCCCCTCCACACACCCCTAGAGATCATTTGGGGACAAAAACAGTTTATAAAAAAAGTAGCCATGGGAGGCCCCTTTGGGCTACAAAAACAGCCTTAAGGAGCTACATGCAGCTTCTTGGCTGCACTTTGCCCACCCCTTGGTTTAGAGGTTAATTCAGAAAGGAAGAAAAAAGTTACAATTATTCTAAGTCAGTATGCAGCCTATGGCTAGAATTGTGAAGGGGCCCATGCACTACCTTTCAACAGACAGCCTTTATGCTGCATAGAATACTGTTCTGGATGCTCCCTGAAACATTGTAGGCTGCACCCGCACTGTAGAAATAATCCAGGTTGACATCATTTTAAGTGCCATGACTCAATGCTATGGAAGGCACACAACTTGAAGAAACAAAACAAAGCAGCAACAACAACACCAATAATTGTGTTAATGATTCAGAAGAGCTTTGGGAGAAATTATATGTAAGCAGAGACCTACGTATCTTGATTAGTAATGATCTGCTGCATCTGATTATTTGTTTATTTTGGCCACTTATTATCTGTTCTTTGTTTTAGTAACTATCTTAAACCTTTCAACTGAGATCAGTTTTGGATTTCAGAAATAATGAGCCTTGACTGCTGAAATATGTAACTTTTTACTGGTCAGAAACAAAGAGAATGTGACTCCTTTGATCCTGCTTGATCTTTCAGCAGCCATTGGCCATGGTGTAGTGGGCCCTTGGTATCTGCTGGAATTTCATTCCAGGACCTCTCATGGATACCAAAATCCACAGATACTCAAGCTCCATTAAATACAATGGCATACAATGGTGTCTCTCATATAAAATGGCAAAATCAAGGTTTGCTTCTTGGAATATTTATTTTTGGAGAATATTTTCAAGCCATGGATGTTTAAATCCACGGATAAAGAATCTATGGATCCAGAGGGCTGACTGTATTGTTTCAGATAGCTCTGTGAGTTAAGACTTACAGCTAGGGACTTACAATTCCAAAAAGTAGCACCAAGTGACTAGACCTCAGCAGTCTGGAAGCTTGGTGTCTTGTCACTGATGCTGTCTGTATACAAGAAGCAGGCATTGGGACATTTGCGATGAATTGCCATCAGTATGCTTATGACATACAGCTCTATTTCACTGTAACATCTGAATCTGGGAAGACTGTATATGAGTAAATATTATAGAGATTTCTTGGCAAGATTTGGTCAGAGATTTGCTATTGCCTTACCCTGAGGCTGAGAGTACGTGACTTGTCCACAGTCATCCAGGGCTTTCATGGCCAAGATGGGATCAAACTCTGGTCTCCTGAGTCCAACACTGAAATCACTACACTACACTGGTGTCAGGTGCTATGTCAACTAAAGCAAATGCACTAGCTGCCTATTAGCTCAAGGTGTCACTATGGACTTATAAATATATAAACTAGGCATACTGGCATCACTCTTCCTCCCCATAGACCTATGGAAATACCAAGGTATGTGCTTTGTGCTTACAACTTGCAGAATAGCCATCCAGTGGCTTCACTATGGTTGCTCTCATTTTGCAGAATGCTACACCACACCCATAGATTTTAGGAAATGTCAACTGTAGCATATTTCAAATATATGTTTTTAAAAAACCAATCTCTTCTCAACAGGGAGAAATGTAAGATATGCACTTAGGCAGGAAAAATGAAATGCATAGATGGGGGACACCTGGCTTAACAATGTGCACAGGGATCTATAATGCCTAGTAGACCACAAGTTGAGTCAGCAGTGTGATCTGGCAGCTAAAAAAGCCAATGCAATTCTAGGCTGCATCAACAGAAGCATAGTGTCTAGATCAAGAGAAGTAATAGTGCCACTCTATTCTACTTGGTCAGGCCTCGCCTGGAATACAGTGTGCAGTTCTGGCACCACATTTCAAAAATGATGTTGACAAGCTAGAGCATGTCCAGAGGAGGGTGACCAAAGTGGTGAAGAGTCTGGAAACTATGCCCTATGAGGTGAGACTTAGGGAGCTGGGTATGTTTAGCCTGGAGAAGAGAAGATTAAGAGGTGATATGGTAGTCCTGTTTAAATATTGGAAGGGGTGTCATATTGAGGATGGGGCAAGTTTGTTTTCTGCTATTCCAAAGAATATAGGACCTGGAGCAATAGATTCAAACTACAGCAAAAGACCTCAACATTAGGAAAAACTTCTTGATGGCAAGAGCTGTACCACAGTGGAACACACTCCTTCGGAGAGTGGTAGAGTCTCGAGGTCTTTAAACAGAGGCTAAATAGCCATCTTTGGGTAGTGCTTTGATTGTGAGTTCCTGCATGGCAGGAGATTGAACTGGATACCCCTTGGGGTCTCTTCCAACTCTATGATTCTATTATCCTTCGAGGCCTGCCAGATTAAGTGTGCTGATCAATATGAGAGCTGTATTCTGAACTTTTAATTTTTAATGTTTTAATTAATAATTTCATGTTTTCATTTCAACATTTGAGTTTTCAAATCTTTTAAATACATTTTTTTAAATGTGTTATATGCTGCTTTGAGATATCATTAGATGCAGGCAGCAGTACAGATACTTGTTAAATAAATGAGAAAATCAATACTTTTCTAAATGTATGGAGCTGCTTTATTCCTGAGTCACACAAGTGGTTCACTTAACCAATACGTATCTACTCCAAAAAGGCAGTGATTCTCTGAGGTATCAAGCAGAAATCTTTTCCCTAGACCTGCCACCTGAGATGTTTTTAAGTGGAAGCCTGGGAACTCCTTTCGCTGCCTTGTGCAATCTGACACCCTGCTGTGCACACTGCTGGAGACCAATTGTTGTATCACTATATAATCATTCTTAGAATAAGAAATAGTGAAGCAACATGGGTCCAAAACACAATGCAAAAATAATCCAGTTTGAGACCACTTTAACTGCCCTGGCTCAATGCTAGAGAATGTTGGGAACTGTTATTGTGGCACCAGAGTTCTCTGAAGAGAAGGCTAAATGTCTCACAGAACTACAATTCCCAGAAATCCCTAGCATTAAGCCAGGGCAGTTAAAGCAGTCTCAAACTGGATTATTTCTGCAGTGCTTGTTTTGGACTATGGAGACCTGATTTGTATAAGTTTGGGGGGAACTTATGAACCATTTAAATACAAGCAGTGAAGGTGAAAGAGTTCTTTCCTTTTCTAAGACTTTTCATAAAAACTCATAGTTCTGCCCAGAGCAGGGCACTAGTGCCATTCATTTATTTCACTCCAACTTCCTTAAAAGTTAACTCATAATGATAATTCTTTATAATTCTTTATAATTCTTCATTCAAACATGGCCAATAGCACCATGTCAGCACGGTAAAATACAAATCTGAACATTCATTTACCAATATTTTAGTTGACCAAGGGCAGTAATAATTTCAATTTATTTTTCAAATAGAAATGTTAAGACTTGTGTCCCACTAATGTGCATTATAATTGCCAATTAAATAATCAGAATATGTATGTTTATGTATGAAAGATAGACATGTTAAAGAGAGTCTGTGTATGTTCTTGCCTTAACCTGGTTACATACTCAGTGAAGGGCCTTTTTATTGGGCCTCAATTTCAGTCACCATCTGCAAAATGGGAGCTGTAGATCTGAGAGCTGGACAGTGAAGAGAATGAAGATAAAAATATCAACTCATTTGAGAAGTAGTACTGGAGAAAAATGCTGCGAACAATCAAAAAGACAAACAAATGGGTCGCTGAACAAATCAAGCCTGAACTCACTCCTGAAGCAAAGATAATTAAACCGAGGCTGTTGTACTTTGGCCGCAAGGAAAAGGCATGGCTCATTAGAAAAGACAACGATGCTGGGACAGGTGGGAGGGATACAGAAAGAGAAGAAGACCACACGCCAGATGGAGAGACTCAATTAGGGAGATCACAGGCCTGAATCTGCAAGACTATAAGCAGAGCAGTGGAGGACAGGGGGGCTTGCAGGAGTCTCATCCACAGAGTTGCCATGAGTTGACTTGAGAACAGATAACAACACATGAAAAGCCTCAAATAGCTGTGATGAAACACAGAACACATCAGAAGAGCTGCACCCTTCTGGTATTTAGTCATTAGCGGAATTATCAAGTTATTTAAAACCTAAGAAAGTCAGCTTGTTACTCAAAGTGTAAAGATGAATAGTTCTATTAAGCACACTTCTGACAGTATACTTAACACAATACAGCAAATGCAGATTGATTCATAACTGAGTAAAAAGAAGATTTGATATTCCAGTTGTTTCATAGAGTAATTCAAAGTGCAATAATCAGTGACTCTGAATCATCAACAGAGGAACACAATGAAATATCTGTTAATAATGCAATAGTTAACAGAATGATTATTTAAAGGTCCCCTTCCATTGTTACTGTTGTAATGTGCCTTCAAGTAATTTCCAGCTTACAGTAACACTAAGGTGAACCAAACCTATCACATGGTTTTCTTGGCTTACAGACTGAGTTTACCTTTGGCTTACTCTTCCAGAGATGGCCTTTAAAGATTATGAGGTCAGCACCATTTTCCCTTACTTAAGGCTACTTTTAGAACTAGAAAGCCAGTTGACTCCGTACCACTCAGTTTTAGAAAGTGTGTCAGAATGACTAAAAATTACATCTGTACAGATGCTTCAGATCTACTGAAAATCTCATCAGGAATGAGAATAAAATATGTTATTAGAAAAAAGGGAGGATTAAATAATTCACTTCAACTATCATATTAATCCTCCCAAGGTATGCTTGTTTGTTTGTTTCTTTCTCTTTCTCTATACATGTTTACATCCTACCCTCTATCTGAGGATCTCAGGGTGGCATAAAATCAACATGATCAATTTAAAGCAGTATAAGCATTAAAATTATTTTAAAAGGCTAAACATATTAACAAGTTAAAAGAGCATAGATTAAGACGAGTTGAATTCTCAAACAATTCAAAACTATGCATGTGAATAGATCTGAATAAAACCAATTTGTAAAGTTGAAGGCTTTCATGGCCAGCATCCATAGTTTTTTGTGGGTTTTTCAGGCTATGTGGCCATGTTCTAGCAGAGTTTCTTCCTGACATTTCTCCAGCATCTCTGGCTGGCATCTTCAGAGAATGTTTGGCTGGAAAGGACTTGGCTATATATACTGTGTGATCTGGAAAGGCAGGAGTGATTTGCATGTGTATTGTTGGTTGCTAATGGCAGTCCTCAGGATGTGAGGTCTGCACAAGAGGATTAATGTCCGCTTGATTAGTGCTCATTGTCTGCTGTGAAACCTCTGACCCTGGGAGAGACAAATGCAAATGAGAAATCTCATTTGCTAGCCACAGATGCTGGTGAAAGGTCCACTCCGCTAGAATATGGCCACATAGCCCGAAAAACCCACAAAAAACTATAAAACCAATTTGGCTCTAAGACTTTTGTAAACAACCATGTTTTCACTTGGTGCTGGAAGGAAAGAAATGCAGATGCCAGTCAGTTCTCCAAAGGGAAGGTATTCTGTAACAGGGGTACAAAGCAGAGGTGGCCCTCTTCCACATCTTCCAACTGCATACTGCCTTAAGTTATGGGACACAGAGGAGAGTCCCCCCCTCCTCCACAGACCTCAGAACTTGGACAGACATGTGTGGGAAGAGGTGCTCCTTTAAGTACTGAGGTTTCAAGTCATTTAGGGCTTTTACATGTCATTACAAGCACCATGAATTCAGGCTGGAAACATACTGGCATTCAGTGCCATTATGTCAAAGCTAATGTTACAGGTAGGCTTGCCATATCCGGCCAGGGGGCGGGACTTTCCCGGTTTGGGGCAGGTCCGCACGGTCCCGCCCCGGTTTGGCCCCGCCCCCGGGACACACACCACCCACGCGACGGACACCAGGCAGGGAAAGGAGCCTCGCCTCCGTTCCCTGCTTGGCCTCCTCCGCCGGCGAGGGAGGCGGCCTGGCTCTGCTCCCTCCTTCCCGGCCTCTGTGGAGGCTTGGGCCTCCACAGAGGCCGGGAAAGGGAGTGGGGGCTGCCCGCGATGGCCGCGATCGCGGGCGCTCTCCTCCCTCCTTCCCGGCCCCTATGGAGGCCCAAGCCTCCACAGAGGCCGGGAAAGGGAGTGGGGGCCACCCGCGATCGCCGCGATCTTGCCAATCGCGGGCGCTCTCCTCCCTCCTTCCCGGCCTCTATGGAGGCCCAAGTCTCCACAGAGGCCGGGAAAGGGAGTGGGGGCCGCCCGCGATCGCGCCGATCGCGGGCGCTCTCCTCCCTCCTTCCCGGCCCCTATGGAGGCCCAAGCCTCCACAGAGGCCGGGAAAGGGAGTGGGGGCCGCCCACGATCGCCGTGATCGCGGGCACTTTCCTCCCTCCTTCCCTATGGAGGCCCAAGCCTCTACCGAGGCCGGGAAAGGGAGTGGGGGCCGGGAGGAGGCTGCTTCCCACCGTGGTGATCGCCGCGATGAGGAGCAGCCCTTGCATCCTTCCCGGCCTGAGAGGAGGCCGAGGCTTCCTCCCAAGCCGGGGAGGAGGAGGAGGACAAGGTTTTAAAATGTAGGACCTTAAAAAAGGCCCTACATTTTTAAGCCTTGTCCTACATTTGTCCCGGTTCGGAGCTCCTCAGTTATGGCAACCCTAGTTACAGGCTCTCTGTCTAAATGTTCTGATTAGCAGTCTACCTTTTTACACTAGCTGCAGTTTCCAGGTTGTCTTCAGGGCTAGTCCCATGTATAGATCACAGCAATAATATAATCAGGAAATTACTGGATTATTGTGACTAAGTTATCCCTGCTCTGAAAAGGCTTTAGCTGATACACCAGGCAAAGCTAGCACTAAGGTGACACAGACCCACAGAGCCCACCTATATATCCATTGACAAAGAAAAATCTAATTATTTCCAATATATGCACCTGTTCCCTTCAGTGGGAGTGCAGCCCCATCCAGGGCAGGGCAGTCACCCAGTCCTGGCTGTGAGGAAAACCAGTCCACAGAGCCTCCCCACGCAACCCATTCTGCACATGGTCCAGCACCTATACAACTTCAGCCAACTCTAACAAGGAGAAGTACAGATGACTGTTACAAGCATACTGATGGCAACCTACCATAAATCTCCTTATAAGCAATCCCAGCATTTATATTTTTATTATCACCATCATCATCGCCACCCCACTTGTAAAAAACATACAAAAGTGAGCATTAAAATAGAATCAAACAATTATCGTATTGAAAACACATCATTCATTAAAAGGAGAGGTTGCATACCTGTAACTGTAATTCCTTGAGTGGTCATCTGTAAATTCACACAACTGGGTATTCCTGCAACTGCACAAAACCCTGTAACATCCTGCAGCTTAATCCTCCAGTACTAATATTTGGAACTGGCCTTGCAGACAAAGGCAGAACCACTAACACGGTGCCTCCTATTCCCATCAAATAGAGCCAGTCTAATAAGATATCACCATCAATTGTATCAAAGGCCACTGAGAGCTACAGGAAGATGAGTAAGATTTGTTGTTAACTATCCTTGAGTCAACCCCAACTCATGGCAACCCTGTGGATGAGACACCTTCAAGCCCACCTGTCCTCCACTGCTCTGCTCAGGTCCTGCAGGTTTATGTCCGCAGCCTCTCTGATTGACTCCATCCATCTAGTGAGCATCCATCAACTTCCCTCTACCTTTCCTACCACTGTTGGTTTTTTTTCTAATGAGTTAAGCCTTCTCATGATATGGCCAAAATACTACAGCCTCAGTTTTATTATCTTTGCTTCCAGGAAAAGTTCCAGATTGATCTGTACAAGGACCTATCTATTTGCCTTTTTTTGGCTGTCCTGAGTATCCTCAGCACTCTTTTCCAGTGCCATATCTTAAATGAACTGATTTTCTTTTATCCATTTTCACTCTTTAGGATCTTTTCTAGTTCGTTTATAGGTGCATTTTCCCTTTCTAGTCTTCTTCGGATTTCTTGACTGCAGTCCCCATTCTGATCAATGTTTGATCCAAGATACAGGAACTCTTTAATTGTTTTGATTTTCTCATTGTCTAGGTTGAATTTATGAATAAGGTAGTCTGCCACTTTCACTTGGAGTAGATGGTCAGTCCAAGCAACCAAGTTTGTTTCACTCATATGCTGTCATTGTTACAAATGAATGGACTTTGAATGCTTTCAAAATTGGGTGTTCATGGTCTCCTCAGTAATCAGTTATTTTTCACTTCTAAGTAAATATGTATAAAATAGATTTTTGTTCTATGCTACTTCTCACTCTAGTCTAACCACAGTAGATGTATAAAGGGGGTATTCTGAGAATTGACGTGTCTTTCTTGGGAATGACTTGCTTTTTAGTAAAATTCATAAGATTTTTAAAATCTTCATATATTGTTTTCTACTATTGTTTGCAATCCTGGGCATTCACTCAATAATGTGCCCTCTGTGCAACTGGTATTTTAAATCAACATTTCCGATGCTATTTTTCAAATTGTATAAACTGTTGTTAATTTGGTGTTTGGATATTATTGCTGTGGGCTAGGTCTGGTCACGTCATTATGATTATTAATTGCAGAGATACTTTTTAAAGAGCGTGTGTGTGTGAATGAGACAAAGAGAGAAATAAGTAATTATTTTTAATGTTTTCTTAGGCTGCATCAGTAGTATTCAAACCTTTCCCCCTTGGGACTCTACTTTACATCTACTTGAGGATATTCCACCCCCCACTTGACACAGTATATGAATAAGAATATTTTGTTTATTTAGTATTCAAATTTTCATTTGCACATTCATGTATATTCATACTGTAATATTTTAAAAGGAAATAACACTGGTGAAATTAAAATGGTTTATTTAAGCAAATTCAATATTTAACTCAACCCATGTGTACGTTTTACACCTAAAAATGTTTGGGAACAAGTACAGGAGGAGAAATCAGGGCCTACAAGTTGTACCCCCCCCCCCCGGGTCTCACCCCACCATTTAAAAATCAGTTGACTACATGATTTTCTCTTATGTCACAGGCTTGTGGCATTCAGAGTGATTTCTTCTTAAGTTACCTCTGAAGAACTGGAGAGCAACAAGCCTTTAAATGTAGCTACAACTGTAACAGTATTGGGGGGTATTTTGGAGTTTTGATGGTAGGCAATTACATCTAAAAAGAAAGGTCCAAAATGCCGTTATCACTATAACATCCCATATATTACCAACAGCCTCAGAATTTCTAGCTAGACAAACAAGATAACACGTTTTCAGCAAAGGCATGTTAGAGGTAACTTGTTGGTAGTTTTATCTGCTAAAGCTTAGCAGAGGCAGGTTCCTTCCTGCCTAGGTATGTTGGGTTTTTTAAAAACTTGCTTACCTTACAAAGTTAACATGTAAGGTTTAACAGTAACTGAGATCTTTCTTAAAAAACAACTTCATTTCTCTCTTTCCTTCCTTCTCCTCTGTCACATGTCCACATTAACTAGTTTCCTTGTAACCGGACACATTCAACAACCAAAACTTTTGCTCTATTTTCAGTAATATGGAGAATTACATAATGTTGAATCATAGTATGTTATGTTCTTGTTCTATTTTTATTAAATGAATGTTCTACAGCAAGAAAGTACTAAAACAGAACTCTGTTAATGTGTCAGACTTTTCCCAAAACAAAGGCAGATTTTTTTAAAAAAAACAACCTCAATAATATAAATAGGTTGAAGATAATAGTAAATTAGTCATTATCACTGCTGTCAACAGGCTCAGAATCAGTCTGCTTAGTACTACTGTAAAGTAATGCCATTTTAAGAATGGCAGAAAGCAATATAAAAATTTTTTATAGATTAAACAATGAAAATCTAGCATTGCCCTAACAGTAGGCAGATAACGTCTCTTAAATTATGCACTCGCAAATATAAGATGCAATTTCAAACTGAACCAGGAGGTGGGGAAGACTCTTCAAAGGATTTAAAAGCTTACTCTTAGACTTATGCAGCAAGTAAGCAGTTTTGAGAGCACTTGAGATTACTTCATATTTTATTAATTTATTAAAAATATTTTACACTGTCCATCATAACAAATTTCATGGCTATGTGCAGCTTAGCTGAAATACTAAAACAAGAAAACAGTAAATAAAATCTTAAAACAGATTACCAGTCCTCCCTCGTCATATGCATCCCCGCCATATGCGGATTCAAGCTTATGTGGACAGCAAATGGCAAGGGACAAAATGGTGCATGCATACGTGAAATTTGCCTTACGCAGGGGGGTCTAGAACGGATCTCCTCATATGACAGGGGTGGATTGTACTCAACTATAAGTCGACCTCATGTATAAGTCAAGAGTAGGTTTGGAGGCCAAAATTATAGATTTTGATATGATCCGTGGATAAGTCGAGGGTAAAACTTAGATGCATGTAACAAAGGATCTAAAGGATGAAGCAAAGCAAAACAATGCCAAAGAATTTACAAAATTCCAGCAGACATAACTGTTTCTGCTCACACTAAAGGCTGGATGGATGAGAGAGTAGAGGACGGTCAGTACTTCCAAGATAGATTACACCCTTGCCTTTCACCTGGGGAGGATTCCTTTTTTAAAATAAGAGTTAAAGTACAATACTTACATTGACCCATAGATAAGTCAATTCAGGTTTTTTGGTCAATTTTTAACTAAAATTTTTAGACTTATACATGAGTATATACAGTAAGACTTGCTTAATGAGATATCGTAAATCATCCAGGGAAATGCTTTTTACCTAGTATCTAAATAATAACAATGCTGGTGCCAAGTGAATAACAACAGCATTTCAGAACTTCAGCAGCCCTTAAAGTTGGACACCTGTATAACTCTGGGAAAGAGATATATGCAAAAAGGATTCAAGAGATTATCTTTTTATACCAGCACCAATACAGGTGAAACAACTTTCTTTAAAATAAAGGAATGTGTGCCTTTGGTATCCATAGATAATACAAAGGCCTATGTCTTTATAATTAGCACATAAATCCAACTGTTATGTCCACTGAATTAATAGGGTTTATGTTACTGGTGATTCACCCATTTTTCACTCATATCAGTGGATCTACCCTAGTTGGAAGCTGAAATAGCATTTACACAAAAATCATAACAGTTAATGTGCAATTGTGTGTGGACATAACAGTTGGATTTACTGTTAACTAGAATGGAAACTGCAGTCAAGAAACAAGAGGAAGAGTGGGAATGGAAAACTCAGCCATGAAAGAACTAGATCAGACAATATCCTAAAAGTGTAAAGATATAAAATTGAGTACTGAAGATAGAATTGTCCAAGTCATTTTACTTCTCACCATAGTATACTAATGTAAGAGCTGGACAATGAAGATAGCCAACATAAAGAAAATAAACTCATTTGAGATATGGTGCTGGAGAAGAGTGCTGAGGATACCACAGACAGCCCAAAAGACAAACAAATGAGTCTTGGAACAGATTAAGCTTGAACTCTCTCTGGATGCCAAGGTGATGAAACTGAGGCTTTCATAGTTTGGCCACATCATAAGAAAGCATGACGCACTAGAAAAGACAATTATGTAGAAAGTAGAAAGAAGTAGAAGGAGAGGAAGACTGCACGCTAGATGGATAAACTCAATCAGGGAAGCTATAGGTCTGAATTTACAGGATCCAAGCAGAGCAGTGGAAGATAGGGGAGCTTCGAGATGCTTCATTCACAGGATCACCATGAGTGAGGGCCAACTCAAGGGCTCTGTCCAGGAATGCTGCCAACACAGACACTCACACGGCTGATAAGAGCCTGCTGGGCAAGATAAACACGCTCAGCTGCCAGCAGCAGTTCCTCCTCAATGCCAAACAAGGTCCAATAGAATATGCCACTAGCCAGTCCCAAGTTCAAGATTACAGAGAGCCACACTATCAGTCCAGTCCGAGGTCAAGAATACTAGAGGGTTGGTCAAGTGTCCAGTCCAAGGTCAAAGATTCAAAGGCAGTCAAGAGTTTAGGAAGCCAGGAGCCCAACTGTCATGACCAGCCTAGAAGACAGCTAAGAGGACGAGCCAGAGCCCCTGGAACCTGAACCTGTAATTGAGGAGCCTGAGGCTGGCCCTAGCTCTGCTGGAGCAGAGTCTGTGGCCCCTCCAGAGATTCAGCAGCTAAGTCTGCCTGGGGCCAAGGCTGTGGACATAGAGGAGGATCTGGGAAGTGTGCCTACCTTCAGGGAGCGTCGACCCAAAAGAGAGGGCCTTCGAAGATCACAGAGGCTTTATCAGAAGCACGTTTGTGATCAGACAAACCTGAAGGCCTGCTGCTTGCCTATTTAGCCAGCTGGAGCATGTGTGGCTCTTTGCCAGTGGTTATCTGCCTTTTCTATAGAAAAGACTCTGTCTCTGGCTCCTGTGGCTTCTTGGAACAAATCCTTGTTTCCTAGATTGCTGACTATCTTGATTATCCGGAAACCTTGACCTTGGACTGCCTTATCAAACTGCCTATCTGATACCTTGAATCTCTGATCGTCTGACAACTCTTTTGGTAATCCTTCTGCTGATACTGCTTTGAATCTCCAAGACTGTGTTGCTTGCACTGACACTGCTATCTGGGGGTTTGTTTAAGAACTAGCTGGCTTATCAGCCATTTGGCTGCTTTCCTGGACACAGATCAAGCAGCATTCACTAATGAGAACTAATAGTCTCTGGCAAGAGAGCTCAGCATCTGCCAGTTGCCTTACATCTAGCTCCCTTATCACAGCTGCTGACTGCCTAATGAGCGCTTCTCAGCAAGCCTCTTGGAACGCCGAAGGCATGCCCTTTCTGATCTTCTCTGGCTAAAGGTAGGAATGTCAATGCTCTGCTGCTGAATGTCTCCCAAGTCTGGCACTTCTACTGGGGCAAGGCTGGGCTGCTGAGCCTCAGGCTCCGCTGGAGAAGATCCCACAGAGCTAGGATCTGGCTAAGCCAAAACCACTGGGGCTGGGAGAGCAGAGCTGGGACCTGGCATGGCAGAACTGGGGCCTGGCACAGCCTCAGGTTCTTCCTACACCTGAGGAGCCAAGTCCTCGTTGTCATCCTCTGAGTCCTCCTCGTGGCTGGCCATGACAGGCAATTAACTAACAACAACAGATCAGTCTGTTGACCATCCATCCGTACTATAAGTGATCACCACAAGACAAGGATACAAAGGCTCTTGCCTACAGTTGCCCAACCTTCCCCTTGGGTATTCTTGCTCAAATCTTGGGCAATTTATCTTTGTTGAATTTTAGTGCTGATCAATATCCTGCTGACATAATCCACCTATACTCAACATTTTCCCTTTGCCTAATTCAGCACATAGTAATATGTTTCTATATAATGGTAGCATATACACAGACAACACATAGATAACATGCGGTACAGCTTTCCTACCACCCACTTGCTTGTGTAAAGGTAGAAGGAAAACTATTGCTTGCCTGTTTTGATATATTTCAGGGGGAATTCTAGGGACCACAGAATTTTCAGAAAATTCTCTTCCTCAGTCCAGATCTCTTTTATAAACATAAGACTAAATCCATTAATAACTTGCTTCAAATTCAGCTAGACAAACAATTTTTTTCATAATGCAGCCATAGTAAATCTTCTGGGTTCAAATGTGGTAACCTGGTCTTCAGTTCAATGGAATGGAGAAATCCCATACTACCTCAAATTGCAGTTTGGTCTACCAGTATTTTCACAGGCAAAATCTTTATTCTCATTTCCCCCCAATGTTATCCAAAATGAATTTAAAAAAAAAAAAACATTAAGCAAATTTGAACAGCTGAAATTTTAGGAAATATAGTCAGGAAAAGCTGAACTGCTTGAGGTCTAGAACAGGCCTGACCAATTTTTTTTTAGACTAAAAGTAAGACTGAAGAATATTTTGCATTCCTACCAAATGCTTTTCTGAAGAATCTATCTGCTAGCTACTACCACCTCAGCAATAAAGATTTCACAGCTTTGAAATGACTGGGGCATTACAGTGAAGAGACACCAATCATGCAGAAATGTCTCCAACTATCACAGGTTTTGTTTGAAGTAAAATTTCAGCCAAACATTTTACAATTTGACAACGCGTTAGATAAAATAGTTGTACACCCTAAAACAATCTTACGTGTCACCTTTTTAGAAAACTATTGGGATCAAGTGGTTCCTAAATTTTCAAACTCACCCTCTTCATCTCCAACACACACACTAATTATGTGCTGTGTTACATTATTTGTTCCTGCTAAGGAGAACAAATATTTTAATTAATTTTCTCTCAGCTGCCAGACATTTTTGAAAACTATGCACTTTTCAAAGATGTCTCTCAAGAGAGGAAAGCCCAAAAGGGTTGAGCAGCTTCCCCCACCTGCATCCACATGGCACAGGGGGAGAGGTGGAAGAGGGAGATGAGAGGATGGATTCTCAATGTCTCTACAGCCTTCTACAACCATCTCTCAGATCCCCCACCTCTCATGGAGGGTGGAGTGGGGAAGGAGTTGAAATTTATCTTTTTTTAAGAAAAGAATAAAGAGGACTGCAAGAGAAAAAGTAGATGCTACTATCAAAATATTAAGCAAAAGCTTGAGACAGACAGAACTAATATTTGCTATAAGACTGCATTGTTCTTATTTGGTGTAGTTTATCTTACTCTTTTCCTTCATCTGCTGTATCTTGGCTGTCTTATATAAACTTTGCTCTCGTGTTCATGCATTCTTTGTAATCCAAAACCACTATTGCAGCTGATAATCTTCCTTCTATTTTGAATATTATTAGCTCTTCTGCTTTCATCCACCTTGTAGGGATTACTGAAATTCAGACACCTAATTTTGGGTATTCTTTCATTCCTTTTGACAAGATATGGAAGTATCTTGGGGTAGAGTTCTCCACATATGTAAAATGCCTAAAGGGAAAACTTCAAGTGTGCAAAGAACCAACTTTTCAAAACAGCAATCTTATGTTAGGCTGAAAATATTAGAAGAAGATACTGTTTTCTTATTATTTAATTGTTATCTTTCAATATTTTTCTTTCTTGGTTGCTTATGTAGCTAACAATTTAGTATGAGCTTAGTGTTTATATAGTGGTTTATTTTATTGTCCTTTATTCATTTCCTTTTCCACTATATATGTCTCCTTGTTTTTTGTTTTTATTTTTTCCAGTCTTTATCATGCCTGCCACTAACTGATATGGATGTACAATCTGTAGTTTTCACTGACAACACAATGCAGGATTTTGCATCTGGATTACCAATTTTTTACCATTTGTAACACAAAGGAAACAAAAAGTAGCAACTATTATAGATAGCAGATAGTGTAGCAATTAATCTGTCTCTCTCATAACTATTCAGCACCTTCAGTATAAAGGGGGGGGGGGGGGCTGAAAGGCACATGCCCTCATCCACCTGTTCTTTCCATGTGTAGAAGTACTAAATGCCCATGGATATCTGCTGCTCAAATAGGCTTTCACATTCTCTTAATTGACAGTGATGATTCCACATCTGTAAAGGGACATAGGCACCAACCTACCCCCATCACCCACAAATAATAGGATTTATTTATATACTGCCCACTCACTGGGAATCCGAGCAGTTTACAACAGAGGGGATAATAGACTGCATACAGAGCGTTCTGTGGGAATACAGTGTGCCCGTGTTATACGCAGGTGCACCTTACGCATACGCTGGAAGCTGCACCGGAAAAAATGCTGATGCACCCCGGAAGAAGTAATGGGATGTGCGCCCGCGGTGCACCATGGGCATGAGCCCCATTACGTCTAATGGGACTTGAGCGAACATGTTTTCCCTTATGCGGGGGGTCCTCCAGGAGCAGCACCCGGACTTCCCCCCGGCAGTGGCGGTGGCAGCAGAGAGGAAGCCAAGGAGCAGCGCCAGAGGCCTCTTCGGCCTCCTCTCTGCTGCCGCCGCCACCAATGCTACCACCTCCACAGAAGGGCCGGGGGCGGGCTGGAGGCTTCTTGGCCTCCAAAATCCCTACCTGGCCTTTCCCCCAGCCGTCACAGCAAGGAGGACAAGGTGGCGGTGGCAGCGAGGAGGAGGTTCTGCGGCGGCAGCCAGGAGGAGGTATGTAGGGAAGGAACAAGGGAAGGAAGCAGGGAGGGAATTAAGGAGGGAGGGAGGGAGGGACGGAAAGAGTAGGAGGGGAGGGGAGGAGACCGGTGGTGACATGCGTGCAAGCACACCGCCATTGAGGACAACTTCTGGGTTTGCCATGTGTGTATGCTCAAATCTGCACATGGCAAATCTGCATATAAGGAGGCCCACTGTATTTCTCACTTTACATTTTGTGACTTTAGACAAGAATGAAAATTACATTTTATTTTTATTAAGTTCCTGAAAGACTCTAGAACAGTTACTTTAAAGTGGCAACTTCATATAAATCAGAAGCCAAAGGAAATTATTATAATACTTCTGTCTACAGTCTATTTCTGTGACACAATTATTTAAATAAATAAATAAATCTTCTGGAAGACTTCCATTAGTACCAGTGAAGTCAACAGAACAGTTGATGAAAAGTATATCTGAATCAAAGCCTGCTTGTTCAAATAGCTTTTAAAGGAGAAACTTGCAGTAGGACTAAAAAAGTATGAAGACATCTAGATCTTCCATTTATGTAGCCAACAATAACTTCTGCTTTGACAGGAATTGTGTGTATACTGGCTGGCAGTGGAATTCCAAAAGTGCTCAATTGGGACTCCACAATTATATGAAAACAGAGGCTGCCCAGCTACTCTCCCAAAGGATCACCCTGGTTTTCCATGGCTCCCCAGACTCATGCCCTTCCTTTGATTTCTAAACTCATGTAATGTTACGTTACAGTTGCTCCCAGACTGAATAAAATATAGGCATTATTTGATGTACAGAATATATTCTGTTATAGAAAAAAATTATTTGTTTGAAGAAAAATTGATAATAGCCAAAAGAAAGGAAACAGGGGCCTAAATCAAATGAATAATTCCAACCAGAGCAGAGACTTTGAATAAATCGCTGAATAAGTCAACACTTATGTAACTTCCACTAACTGAGTAGTACTGAATTACTACTCTAGCAATAATTCTTGATAATGTTGAGGGCAAAAAGGAAAGAGATGGATAGATTCAATCAGAGATGAATCTGTAGGAAATGAGCAGGGCAACTGAGGACAGGGTAACTTTGAGGTGTCTCATTCATAGGGTCACCACAGGTCGAAGTCAACTCCAAAGCAGTTAACAACAACAACAAATTCTACTTGGGACTAACAAATAAGAATAAAACGTTTAATTTATATCCCGCCTCTTCAAAAAGGATTGAGGCAGTTTACAGCATAAAATGAAATACATAAATAAATGTTCTTAAACTAATTCACATAACGTAATTGATATGGAAGATTCAATGGTATTCCTTACAATGAGCAAATCTGTATGTGTGGAGACCAAGAAATTGAGGATTTAGCTCATATTTTATTCAAGTGTAATCTGTACAACAGGAAAGAGATCAGTATTTGGTCCCTATATCAAAAGAACAATGTTTTGGGATACCCATGTCAGAATCTCTTACTTCATGAGTGGCCAAGATTCAAAAATATCTATTATCACAGCTCAGTTTTTACGTAAAGCTATACAGTTGAGAGTTAGATGTGTGGGGTCAATTGGGGTAAATTGCAGAGGTGATGGAGAATTCTGGTGCGTGATGCTTCATGTTCAATTTTATTACTTTATGTATTATCATCTTAATGCTGTAATACATTCCTTTTTATTCTTTTTGCCCATTTTTGTATCTTGAACCTGTGGTATAGATTTTTATGATCAGTTTTATAACTATTTCTCATTTTTAGGTACTGTACTTCTAATGTACTTATACTGTTTTACATTTATATGACATCCATACAGTACTCTATATACATTTCAGATTCTCTGTTATTACATTTTAGCTCTTTTCTAATTACTATAGAATTTCTATAGGATTTTATAGTGTGTTTTACTTGTTTTAGTGTTATTTTGTGTTATTATGAAATGGCCTAAGGGCTAATTAATAAACATTTCTATCCTTCAGATTAAAATAATCACAACTGGGGCAATGAATTTGCATCTGATTATAAAAATGATCTTGAAATGAAACACATTATTGTGACTTCACATACTGTTTGGAGCCTCACTATAATTTCTGAAAATGAATCAACAGATTTGGATAGCATTAAATGCTGTTTTCCATAGGCATCTTTTGCTGCTTCACATTCCAACATAGAATGGCATGAACGACTACTTCCTTACAAATCCTAGTTGGATTTTTCACATGAATGGATATTTACTAAATACACGGGGAAGGTATTTAGATTATACATTTAACATATTGGGCTTAAAAGTGTTCACTGGAGAATATTACGTGCTTGGTCTTACTGTAAAGTGTTTTGATGCAATATGAAATCATTCATCTTTTAAGATCCGTCATGCAGATGAAGCAGATAAACAGCCAAGTCTGAAATAAACTGTGTGCCTGGATTTCAACATACATATTTAGTTTTTCTTGTCATGGCTGTGTTAAGAATGACTCCACAAGTGCATCACTGCAGGACATATACAGCCACCATACACTCTTCATGTAACAGAAAGTTATCTGTGCTCACCAGGAACTCAGCATGCACGCTAGAACCCTGTTTGAGATCTGGATCAGAGTCAACAGGTGTTATTAACAACGTCAATTTAACTGCTGTCAACTCAGGAAAGGAACCTTAGGAAAGCAATCATAGATCTGGAAGGAACAACAAAAGTCATCTCGTTTAGTTCTCTTACCAGTGCAGGCATCCACAACTACTATGTCCCTGACATATGGCCATCAAATCTCTCCTTAAGTATCTCCAACAAAAGAAACCAACATCCAAGGCTGGGATCAGTCAACTGTTGAACAGCTCTAACCATCAGAAGTTCTTCGCAATGTTTAGTCAGAATTTCTTTCTTATAATTTTAATCTATTGGTTCAGATCTACAAGAAAATGAACTCTTGTCATCTTCCATGTGACAACCCTTTGGATATTTAAAAATACACAACACTATCCACTTCAGGAAAGACAGCAATCAATTTGCTGTACAGTTCATTACTAGAGGCAATAGTTCCAATTCATTATGTTTTTCCTTATAAATCTAAAAAGAAGGAAGCAGGCAGCAAGCAGGACACTCAATGTTTGTATTCTTCTTTTCCTACCAAACAGAAGTCCAAAGTAGCTAACAGCAGCATATCAAAATGTGCATCAGAAACAAGTGTCTCCTAATAGAGGGACAATTAATCAGGCATACAAAGATAAAGCTACCCGGATACAGTCCCTGTAAAGGTAGCTAGATAGGACAGTTATGTTCCATTTATTTATAAAAAGCACCAACTGCACTTAGTTTTGAAACAAACTGGTAACACGCTTCCAGCATAATGTAACTGAATCCTGCCCAGAAGCAATCCTGACTAAATCCATGTAGGTAATTCTGAGCCAGCATGATGTAGTGGTCTGAGTGCTGGACTAGGGCTCCAGGAGACAAGTGTTAAAACTCTGTGTGGCCACGAAGACCCACTGGGTGACCTTGGGCAAGTCAAAGCTTCAGAAGAAGGCAATGGCAAACCCACTCTGAACAAATCTTACTAAAAAACACTGTGCTAGGGTCATCATAAGTCAAAAATAACTTGAAGGCACATAACAATTCTGACATACTTAATCATTTCCTAGAAACAATGAATGGTTAACATTTAATTATTATTATTATTATTATTATTATTATTATTATTATTATTATTATCCCACCTCTCCCTCAGGATTGAGGCAGCTTACAATAGAGATAAAATACAATATAAAATACATCATAAAATACCCATTATTCCCTCCCTCCCAAAACAATACCATAATAATACATTTATTATGTATTAGAACCTGGATCCTATTCCTTAGAGCAAGAAGTACATTTTTGCCTTAAAATTTTTTAAAGGCATGTGATTCTCTTTTAAGAAATGATTATAACAATTCCTGATAGAGCACCTCATTGCTAAAAGAAATGCATGTGACAGCTGGCCTACAGGATTTCTGACTAGAGTAATTTTTTCAAACACATGTCAATCTGTGTTAGTAAAGAGTTAGGGATTATTTTTATTAAAGTTCTGAACAAAATCAACACAAAAATGTATCTAGCCTGTTCTCTTGTGCTGATCTAAGAAAGAAATAAAATCGGTCTTGGGCTGAAAATTTTCTTCTAGCTAAATGAGAAATAATGACCCATGGAGAAAACACTCATTAGGCTGAGTTCTCCCCATTTTCTGTAAACCAATGCATCTTGGACCTATATAAAAACGTTAATTTCCCTGATTAATAGGTACTGTCTCATTGTAGAAGGCAGATAATCAAGCTTTAAGTATGAAATCTCTCAGGATTATGCCATTTTAAAAAGAATCCTGTCATTTAAAAAGAAAATCTAGATATTCTGAGATGAACCAAGAAAGCTTTCTAGTTTCATCACAAAGTAGAAACTGGATTCCTATATCATTCCTATATCCTATGTCTCTGTAACGATTATTATCATGATAAAGAGAAAAAAGAATAAGCCTGAAATCATCTACAAACGTGAAGTCCATCACAAAAAGCATTATTCAATTACTGCATATAATTTTGTATAATGACAAGGAGGTAACTGGTAAATGCCTATATGTTCAAAGGAAAGTAGATAGATTTACAAAGTAGAATTAAATCTTTCTGATACTGGGAACCAGTATCGGAAGGTCAAGCATTCAAATTCAGACCAAACCCAAATGTAAAATATGTTTAGCACAATGCTTATTTCCTTATTGATGTTTCCTCTAACTACATATATTTACAAGTTCAACAGGCAGAGTCCCTACTAAGTTGTTCTAATTCTCTGAAAACTATTTCTAAAGTTTTCAAAATAAATTGTATAAATTTGTCATTCCTACACTTATCTGTAGTCATGTCAATCGAGAATATTAAGGTAAGTATAGTATACTTACATCATAGTTTGCAATTCAGGAGTAAAGTTAGTTGATTTTGCAGGCCCTCTTCCACTGCTTGATGGAACAGTTGACATTGGGCTAGCTCCAGTATTGTTCATCTGAGCAAACAAAGTAGAAAAGTAGAAAAATCAACACAAAAAAACCCTCCAAAATATCACAAAAATACTTTAAAATTAGTTATGTTTCATTCTGAAGTTCAAAATATATGTCATGAGGGAAAATGATTATGATGTTGTTGTATGCCTTCAAGTCATTTTTTGCTTATGGCAACTCTAAGGAGAAGCTATCATGGAATTTTCTTGGCAAGATTTGTTCAGAGGAGGTTTGCCATTACCTTCCCCTAAGGCTGAAAAAGTGTGACTATTCTCTTCTCTTTATTGGGCAAATAACCAGCAAAGAAATTTGTAAGAGCAATTCATAACAGGAATGAAAGTAGACTTTTGACATAATTAAGATTCTGTATTTTGCTGCATATTCTGAAGTTAGTACTAGAGAAAATACACCAGGTATCCTTGAAGAATTACTATAAAAAGAACTATCTTTTGAGAAAATACCTGTACAGTGGATCCTTGTTATACGCTGGGGTTTGGTTCCAAGATCCCCCATGTATAACAAAATCCATGTATGCTCAAGTCCCATTAAGTATAATGACATAGCAAAATGGTGTCCCTAATAAAAAATGGAACATCAAGGTAAATTTATACTTTTTTGGAACATTTTCAAACCGTGTATGCTTAAATCCGTGTATAAAAAATCCGTGTATAAGAAGGGCTGACTGTATTACAAAAGTCTGAATGGCTTGAGATCACATTCTCTGAGTAACGCTTGCTCATAGAACATCTCTCCATACATATGCCACTGTTTGACTCTACCATCAGAAGTAAAACAAGGGCAAAAAGAAAGTATATTTTCACTGTGGGGCTTCAGGGAGGCGTAACTGGCACTGTTATTTTTCAAGTGCCAGGTTAAGGCCTTACAAAATCAAGAGCTGGAAGAGACCCCAAGGGCCATCCAATCCAACTCCCTGCCATACAGGAATATACAATTGAAGCATTCCTGACAGATGGCCATCCAGCCTCTGGTTAAAAACCTCCAAAGGAGAACACCATGAGGCAGCGTATTCTACTGCCTTTTTGATTAACCACAATTTCGGATTTTGCTCAGCTGATTTTAAATCTCAGTATCTTGAAATCTACAGCCTGTCATTTTCTTCAGTTTACACTTAAGTAATCCTGTGAGTTTAAGTCTCCGATCGCAGCACAATGAGACCAAAAGGAACCTGTACTGATTTGAACCTGTTTTATAATGCCTCATTCCACCCAGCAGCATTACAAACAGCCACCAATGATGCTGAGACTGTATACACTGTACTAGTTGCCACACAGCAAGTCAAATGGAGCCACACATACTTTGGTTGTGACACCTTAGCACAGTTGTAACACAGGAAGGTGCATGCTTTCAAGAAATCATTTGCTTTGACACATTTTTTTCTAAAGTTTTAGTGGGAAAGGGTTTCCATGTGTCTGATGCTTGTTGTTCCTCACTACCTTCTTCACATCTAACATCTGCCATTTCGTCTCTAAATGTTGTTTGGGCTTAGAGCAGAAAATTGGTAAATGTATATTCTGGTATTCACCCCAGTGAATATTCCATCTGTTGTTAAAATCAACTTGATAAAATTACCAGCTTGGTAGATAAAAGGAATGGTGTGGTTATAGTACAGTGATGGCGAACCTATGGCACGTGTGCCAGAGGTGGCACTCAGAGCCCACTCTGTGGCACATGTGCTGTCGCCTCAGCACAGAGTTGCTAGAGTTTGTTACTAGAAAGCCAGAGGGACATGGCACTTTGCAATAAATAAGTGGGTTTTGGGTTGCAGTTTGGGCACTCAGCCTCAAAAAGGTTCACCATCACTGTTATAGTATATCTTGATTTCAGTAATGCTTTTGATAAGGTTCCCCATGACATTCTTCCAAGCTTGTAAAATGTGGGCTAGGCAAGGTAACTGTTACAAGGATTTGTAATTGGTTGACTGGCCGAAGCCAAAGGGTGCTCAACAATGGCTCCTTTTCATCCTGGAGAAGTGACCAGTGGGGTCCCACAGGGCTCTGTCCTGAGGCCAGTGTTATTCAACATCTTTATCAATGACTTGGATGACAGAATCGGAGGCATACTTATCAAATTTGCAGATGACACCAAATTAGGGGGAGTAGCTAATGCCCCAGAGGACAGGATCAAGATTCAAAATGACTTGAATAGACTAGAAAGCTGGGCCAAAGCTAACAAAATGAAATTCAACACAGAGAAATGTAAGGTACTGCACTTAGGGTGGAAAAACGAAATGCACAGATATAGGATGGGGGACACCTGGCTGAAAGAGACTACGTGTGAAAGGGATCTGGGAGTCCAAGTAGACCACAAATAAGTCAACGGTGTGATGCGGCAGCCAAAAAGGCCAATGCAATTTTAGGTTGCATCAATAAAAGTATAGTGTCTAGATCAAGAGAAGTAATAGTGCTACTCTATTCTGCTTTGGTCAGGCCCCACCTGGTATACTGTGTCCAGTTCTGGGCTCCACAATTCAAAAAGGACATTGAGAAACTAGAGCATGTCCAAACGAGGGCAATTAAAATGGTGAAGGGTCTGGAAACCATGTCCTATGAGGAACGACTTAGGGAGGTGGAGATGTTTAGCCTGGAGAAAAGAAGGTTAAGAGGTGATATGATAGCCCTGTTTAAATATTTGAAGGGGTGTCACACTGAGGAGGGAGCAAGCTTGTTTTCTGCTGCTCCAGAGAACAGGACCAGGAACAATGGATCCAAGCTGCAGGAAAAGAGATGCTACCTCAACATTAGGAGGAACTTCCTGACAGTAAGGGCTGTTCGACAGTGGAACACATTCCTTCCTCGGAGTGTAGTGGAGTTTCCTTCCTTGGAGGTCTTAAAGCAGATTCTGGATGGCCATCTGTTGGGGATGCTTTGATTGAGAGTTCCTGCATGGTGGGGGTTGGACTGAATGGCCCTTGGGGTCTCTTCCAACTCTACGATTCTATGATTCTATGACTAGAAGGCTGGATGCGGCAAAAAAAAAACCTTAGAAATTAAGAAGTAGGATAGCATTTTGATGAACACAACAACTCATCAGACCACCCTGTACAATTTAAAATAATTACTTCCCCAGCAAAGATTTGTTAGATGGTTTAGATAATTAACTTCTTTACACATCAAAGTCACATCACATGCATGTCCTATTTCCTTTCTTCCGGACATTAAATAACTCCGCCAAAAGCAGAAGCACTCAAATCAGTTTTCTCCAATAAATCCAACTAACATGAAACTCAAAACCTACTGTAATATCCAGTGGGTCAATGTACTGCAGTTGTTCTTGCTTTGAATTTAAATGCAGCTGCATGCCATATTCTTCCAAAATGAATTCAGATGTTCAGAAGGGATTGTAGATTATTTCAGCATGCTTTAGTTTACACATGAACTCACATAAGAAGATGGTAGTATTTGATTAACACTATTTAAAACTAGTAATTATGAGCTTCTAACTAAATCTACATGATATTTGCCAAATTCTTTTCTTCTGAAGAAAATCTGCTGTTCATAAAGATAATTTAAAAGTAAAGAGAAAACATCTCATTTTTTTAAAAAGGTTTTATTTGCAGTCATCTATATGAAAGGAATCACATCTTCAGCAATTTAATATATGCCAATTGGCACACTAGTTTCAGCTCTAGCTCAAATCAAGGATACAAGCAGAATTTTTTTAAAAGATCTTTCAATCATGAAGGGGCTAGAACTGAATCTTCTTTAATTTTACTTGAGGAAAATTCTTCCAAAAAGTTACTTTGTAACAGCGCTGAATGAGTAGTCATCCCGTGGAGACAAAATGTATGGACTGCCAGCACTCCTTTTCTGTGGCATGTTATTTAAAGCAAATAACATGAAAGTATTAGTGTTTGAAATGGAAAAAAATTTTATACATAAATTCTGAAGTATTCACAGTTTGTGAATAGGTAGAGGATATAATCAACTTCCATGAACTCTCATCAATTAACATGGAAGCAATGTATAACAAAACACACACAGTGACAATATAATTGATCCAAGGAAAAAACATTGTTTCAGTCCATCTTGATTTCTTAATACATTCTTCCTATTCAGCACTTACCCCTTTCTAACAACCAAAAAGAGTGTGTCGTGTCTCTAAATCACATTTACAATCCCATTTATGCTAAAGGTAAGGAGCAAGGCTGGCAAAAAATGTCATCTACATTTTGCTATTGAATCTCTTTGGTCCCCAATCAAGACAAAGGTTTTTAAATCTTTTTCTTTGTTTCTCTTCTGAAGACAGAGGTAGAAACATTTAGTAAGCAGATAAGGTCCGAAATAGATGGGCCCAAAAGTGCAGCTTCTGGCTGCTTCAGAGGCATGGCGTGCAGATGATGCATGCCCCTGATGTGGCCAGAAGCTGCTCTAAGGCCACTGGCCAAAGGAAAAGCTGCCTCTTGCCTTTTAAGAGCAGGCCATCCAATTGCTACAATCCCTAGTCACTTGGGAGACGCTCAGGACTGCAGTAGCCAAAGGCCACTCCAAGCTGGCAATCTGCTTCACCAAGTTATTCTCAAGGATGGAGCTTTTACCAAGGACGGAGTTTAGCAAGTCTAAGTACAGATACAGAAACCCTGCTGAAAGTCTGGGCTGGAGGCATCTGGTTTTCCTGCAGTGGAACACCGCAGCCAAATTTCATGGTGCCCCTCCACCCCAAAAAGAACCCAGAAAACCCAGGTTCTTTTTGGGAGGCCACGCACACTTGTGACGTAAGCAATGTGCAGCAGTGTCTATATGCTGTGCGTCGCTTACATCACGATGACAGCCCCTGTATGGATGGGAGGCTGCCATGATGCCGGCACCCACACGTCCTACGGTTCCAGAGCGTGCAGTTGCTGTGCGCTCTGGAACCCTAGAATTGGCCAGAGAATGGTGTTTCCTGCCCATCTGTCCTGGGCCATAATCTAGTATTTCTAAAAGTCTTGTCTGGTACAGACTGCTAACTTAGATGAAATGGTGTTTTCTTCCAAGATACATACTGCATATACTCATGTATAAGTCTAGCAATTTCAGTAAAAAAATTGACCCCAAAAATGGGGTCGATTTTTCCATGGATCAATTCATGTACTGCACTTTAATTCTTGTCGAAAAAAAGGAATCATTGTTTTCTCAGAGGAGTGGCAAAAGGCAAGAGTTAGTCCATTCTGGGAGTTCCTAAAAGCGGCACTAATTCCCTCTATTCTCTCTGCTGTGGTGCTGCTTCTGACTTTTTTGAATGCCTGGGCAGGAAAATGGCAATGGTGGCAGCTCTTTTGACACTTCCCCTCAAAGAAGCACTGAGAGGAATCAGGCTCTGGAGAATCTGAATAAGACACATGTGTATGTTTGTCAGCTTTTCTGGTTTAAAATCAGGCAAAGTTATCACATTAAAGTTAAAGGCTATAATCACTGCTAACATAATTGCCATTTTCTTTACTTTGCTTTTCATCCTTTTTGACATATGTGCATTTTCTTAGCCCTCTCTGTGCCTGGTAGCCTCACCACCACCACCAAATTGCACAGCCACTGTTTATCATAGTTCCATCCTCATCCTTTAGGATAAACACAAGCAGTTATGACTGCCAGAATTTTATAAGTTTCTTGGCATCGTTTTCCTTTGCTTTGTCTTTACATCCTTTGTTACGTGCACCTAAGTTTTAACTTCAACTTATCCACTGGTCATACCAAAATCCATAAATCTGGCCCCAAAACCCACCTTCTTCAACTTGCACATGAGGTTGACATATAATCAAGTATATATGATATACTGTGGCCAATTATATACAGCAGTAGTGAGGAAATACAATATCATTTTGAGCAATTTCAGCTTTTACCACTACAAACAACTGGTTCAATTCCACTGATGAGACACTTCTCACATTGCAGAGTGCTTTAAAGCAAGTCATCAACATGCACAATGGTATTTTCAGAGAGAGAATTCTAATATTCAAAGTTGCTCAATAATAAAGAAACTACAGCTGCTCCTTCTTGCTAGACAGCCAGCAACCTAATTCCAAACACCCTTCACACATTTCACTATCTCACAACAGAAGCTGCAGACACTGCCCATAGTACTGCTTATGCAGTCCGTTAAGTTACATAGACTTATTTAGACAAATACCTAAATACCCTAAATATGCCAGATCTTGTCTGATCCTGGAAGCTAAGCAGAATCAGCCCTGGTTAGTACTTGGAAGGGAGATTGTCAGCAAATACCATGTGATGTAGGCTGTATTTCAAAGCAATGAACTGGCAAAAGCACTTCTGAGTATTTCTTGCTTAAGAAAACCTTATGAAATTCATGAGGTCGCCATAAGTCAACAGGTGACTTGGAAACACATACACACACATGTAAGTTAAACATCCTTTGTCCTCAAGATGTGTTTTGGCAGGAGATATTCCTTTACCAGAAAATGCTTAGGTGCTCTTACAAGGAACAACTCCTATGAGGTTGCCAACAACCTTGCCAGTAAGAAATCGCCATTTTCAGTATTCCTTCCTTCCAAACAGAGTTTATTTTAATGAGAGAGCAGAAGTAATCTTTCTTGTGAAATATCTCTTAAAAACCAAAATGTCAAAATTCTTGGAAAACAATGTATCCTATCTAGCAAGAAATCTAATCCAGTTTATGCTGGAAAGTATGCAATATGAAATGGACTACTTTTGCATGAAAATTAGTCTGTGTGTGGCATTAAAAAGCACCCTAGTAAATTAATTAACCCAAATCACCAAACCTTTTCTGAATTCCAGATGTCAGCTTTTCAAACTTGTTTGCAGAAGTTTTATAAAGAAGGAACAGCAGCAGCTATATATGTTTATATGTGTGTGGTCTACCTTTTACGCTCACCCTCAGGCAATTTCTAATAAAGTTGGGGTTATGCATACTTATGACTGGAAATGAAGTTTGTCTCAAACTTTCTTGATTCTATTCATATGGACCAAGGCAAGTGGCAATGAGAAGCCCCCGTTGTTAGCAACATGCTTACTATATTGGCCGGTTTGTTTCTATTTAAGGCTTCTTTAAATAGCAAACTGCACAATTTTATTTTGGTGCAAAAAAGACTGAGCACTAAGTTCAATCAACAGTACTCAATGCAGCTATCTCTCCTCACAACTACTGTCATTCACATTCTGTGAAATGGTAAAGTATATGGTTCACACTTGTGACAAGGGTATAAGAAAGCCTCAGTAATGGTACCATTCCTGAAAATATTTTTTAAAATTTACAAGTAGTTTTAAAGTATAGTTAGAAGCCACTCTCAGAGGATAACACAGCAAAATTACCCATTTTTGTTGGGCAATTCAAGTTTCCTAAAGCTTCAGCTTTGTTTAGGAAGCAAAACATTTAAATATCAAAATATCAAAGCTAAGCCTGTTAGAATGTAGCTTTAAATCTGCAGAGTAACAGAAAGGTGTCTTTATCTAACCATGGCCTGATACAGACAGGCCAAAATAAAGCTGCTTTGGAGGTATGGTGTTTCAATGATGCATGTGTCCTAAGAGTCCAGAAGCCGCACCAAAGCCACGCTCCAGTCCTAAGGACTACAGTGCAGCTTTGGTGCAGCTTACAGATTCTTAGGACACATACATCATTGAAACACCATACCTCCAAAGTGACCGGAAGCACCTTTATTTTGACCTGTCTGTATAGGGCCCATGCTTCTCTGAAAACCCCAACTGTCTCAAAATAAAACAAGTAGCTTGCAGTTCAACACAGGTTTACTAAAAGCTTGAAATCTACATAGGCATGAGGAGGTTACATCCTAACTACACTAATGACTACTTCAGGTAAAAGAAGAAACCTTTAATCTCACCATCTCTTTGGAGAAGAATGTGGAAAGAGGGAGATGGAGACCAACAGAAAGAGAGGATTCGCTTTGTCTTGGATATTAACTTCCTAAAAGGAAGTGGCCTGAATCACATAGTTTGCTTACTGAAATAGAAAAAATATTTATTATCATAGTTTAAATGAGGGGATACACAGTTTTATACGGTCTAAATAGCAAAGAGGGAAGAGAAGAATGCTGAAATATCCAACAATTTTATCTCAATATCTGAATCGTTAACAATGGGATATCCAAAAACCTGCTATACAACTAGGTGGGCATGCTACCAGATGCTGCATCTGGTAGCAATGAGAGGAGGAAGCACTGCACCAGTTATTAAGCCTTTTAAACACACACATTTCTGAAGTCCCTTTGCTAATGCTGCATCTCTCTGACGGCAGTATGGTTAGGTTTCCATCTACAGTCAGCCTTCAACTTCCATGGGGGTGAGGGGTACAGGATCCCTATGAAAGGGGGGGAAACGCAAATATAGGCCTGTTATTTTTTTTACCTGAAAAAGCACTTCTCTAGGCATCTGTAGGTCCTCTAGCATGATTCTATGGTCAACTTCCAGCAGAAGGTGCCCACAGAATCACACGGGAAGACCTACAAATGCCTAGAGAGAACATATTTTTCATCATGTACAGGGCAGCAGCAGAGGCAGGGCAAATACAGTAATATATGCATAACAAAATCCACAAATGCATAACTCATAAATGTGGAGGGATGACTGTTCTCTGGCTCTCTGAACAATTCTTGCCAAAATAATCCCGCGATAGGTTCACTTTAGGGGCACCATAAGTCAGGCCTGTTACAGACTGCCAAAATAAAGCTGCTTCGGGTCTCTTTGGAGGTATGCTGTTTAAATGATGCATGCACCCTAAGAATCTGGAAGCTGGACCAAAGCTGCACTCTGGTGCTTAGGACTGGATCGTGGCTTTGGCACGACCTCCGGACTCTTAGGACCCATGCATCATTTAAATTGCATACCTCCAAAGAGACCCGAAACAGCTTTATTTTGGCAGCCTGTAACAGGCCTCAGAAACAACTTGAAAGCACACAGCAATAGCAACAACAACAAGGCACACACAACAACAAGGGGCAGCCAGTGCGGAATAAAACTCCACACTTGCAGAGCTTATATTCAACCTGATGCCACAATACTGCCCCTAATAAACAGAGACACTACAGAAATTAGTACTTTTGATGGTGAATGTTTTACCTCTTTCCTTTCAAACAATCCAGAGAAAAACAGTCTTCTGTATAAAATCACCTAAAAGCACTTCCAGCACTGTTTCTTATAATCTTATATTATTATTTTCACTGATTCAGAGAGTAGTAGAGTCTCCTTCCTTGGAGGTTGGATGGCCATCTGTTGGGTATGCTTTGATTGAGAGTTCCTGCATAGCAGAAGAGGATTGGACAGGATGGCCCTAGCAGTCTTTTCCAACTCTATGATTTTGAGATTCTGTGACTACTCTTTAAAGATTGCAGACATCAGGAAACGACAGTTTTCTCCTACTCATACTGCATTACATGAAAATAAAAAATGGTATTTTATATAGGAGCCAATCCTAAATTTGGGGTGAATTATGGTTTGAATTTATCCTAGAATAAAGATTTCTGAAGTTTCCACCCAAAATGTCATGAGGAAGACTCATGTAGGAGACCTTCATTTTTGCCTTATTCTGTAGCCTCCACCACACTCTTCCAGCTTTCCAAAGCAGATTTTGGAATACCAGAGTAAAGAGATATCCATTCCACGCACAACAAAATGGTAATGTTTGCTTTCACAAAACAAGTTACAGTTAACCTCAGATGGAGAAGGGAGGAATTATGGCTTTCTTTCTGAAAGTGCTGAAAATGGATAGTGAAAATCTATCATTTAAATGCATCAAATAAATCAAATTATACTGCTTATGGCATTTGAGCCTAAAAACATTTGGATACTTAAATTAGGTGTTACAATAGTTCCAAACATATTTGACCCACTGAATCAATGATAACACTACACTCCAACTATTATGCAAGTTCCATCGTTTCAGTGACTCTACTATAGCCCTTTACAAAGATAATTACATTTTCTGTACAGTACTTATTATCAGCCATTCAACATATTTCTAAAAACAATCACACTCTCAATCAAATTCTCATGTCAAGCCATTCAAATGTCAGGTATCTGAGCATTATTTTAAAATATTTGGCTACATGTTCTGTATCTCACCAAAGGTCTAACCCTGAAAAAATATACAGTATAGTCCAGTGATGGTGAACCTTTTAGAGTCCGAGTGCCCAAACTGCAACCCAAAACCCACTTATTTATTGCAAAGTGCCATGTCCCTCTGGCTTTCTAGTGACAAACTCTGGCAAACTCTGTGCTGGGGCAATGGCACATGTGCCCACAGAGAGGGCTCTGAGTGCTACTTCTGGCACGCGTGCCATAGGTCCGCCACCACTGGCATAGTCTTTAGACAGTGATTCTGTGAAACATAGCATCCCTTCAAAATTATCAACTGAAGTAGATTGATGCTAAAATTCAGGAAAACAAAGCACAAGTGGAAGCACAGGTCTGGCTGGTTTTCTCCCCTACCCCAACTTAGACATTACATTTCTCAAAAGCTACCCAACATTCCACCCAATTAATTTCTGAGGGATTATCACACTTCTTGGGTTTGTCTTTATGCCTTAATCTGCCCCTTGGGGTGACTGGGAATGCCGTGTCTAACATGTCTTATTGCTTAAGAAGATCATGCAGAAATGCCATTAGCCTTGCACTCTTCTTAAGAATACAATGCAAATATAATTGCTAAAACACATGCATGTTCACTAAATTGCACGTTGCTGCAGGATGGCAAGTCATTAGTTGACTAATCACATTTCAGACACATCCTCTGCGTTTTAATAAGACCACAGAAGTCATCATTTGAACTTTGACACTGATCTTAAACAAAGTTCAACAAATCTTTAAAACCATGAAACAACAACAAAACAAAATGCAACTCACAGTGGCTTCCAAATAAAAAGCTGGCCAAAACTCCAGAGAGAAAAAATGAGCACATGGACTGCACCCATGGCTGAAAAACAGAAAGGTTAAAAAGAAACATGCAATAAAATCTAAGGTGAGATGAAAAGGAGGCAGAAACACTTATAAAAATGTCATCTATTATGACTTCTAACATTAAAATCTACAAAGGAAGACAATGCTAAAAACAGGGAGCAAGTGAACCTTGTAACTTTATGGGGGGATTTCAAACACGGTATTCCATAAAACACCTCATCAACTCCATTCATTGCCCATTTCCATTAAATGCAAGCTGTAAACCACCAAGTTAGTTCAGTCCTGGAAACTTTCTGATATCAAATTCCCTTAACAATGCACCTGTAATCTTCAACATTTCGCTTTAACACATTCTCAAATACTGCCTTCTGGAATGCATAATGCTTACAATTATGCAGTGTGATTTTGTTGTTGTTATAAATCATGTTTAAGTAGTCTGTGCAGTACTAAAATATACAAATTGATGAAGTTCAAGGAGGAGGGGAGGAGTGAAGGGAAGCGGAATCGCATTCCATGTGGAAATGAGATAACACACTACGCCTTCAGTGGACACAACCTTTCAATTGCCTATGTGAGACCACAAACATTTATGATACTCTGCTGTTAGCATCTACCATTTCATGTAAAAATAACACTGGTTCACAACCATGAAGCACACTTAAACCGATCAGTTTCTTCCCAAAATTTCCCATTCTCTGCCACATCCCTAATGCTTCACCTTTACACATAAGCTGATACAACAAGCCCAAAGCCATCCTCAAAGACCAAGGTTGCATTGGCATTTGAAAACATTTTTATGACCCACATCTAAAGTGATGTTTCTTCTTTACAATGGACACATGACACTACAAGCACCTTTCAGTATCTCTCACTACCATCTGTGTGTGGACCCATGTCAACATTTTATTTAAGCGATTAATGTTTTGTATGCATTCTAGGAAAAAATGTGAGTTAGATATAGTTAAAACAAATAGGGGAAATCTGAGAAGGAAAACAAGAAATTTGATTAAGACAAAATATATTTTGGAAACTGAAGGTTGTAATTCTGAATCACAGATACTAGGGCATGGATAAATTATATGTAGAAACAATTTAGTATTTAATTCACTGGACCATAAATCAAAAACACATCTAATATTTCGTAACTGGAAAGCTAACCACCCTAACTCTCCCTATATCTTTCAATTTCGGCATAACTCTTGCAAAATAATAGCAGAAGCCAAGAGTGACTACTTGGAAACTAAATATTATGAACAGTTAATTACAGTGAAGATACATACACTTACTCTACCTCTACAATGGAAACTAGGGAGATTATTGCACATCTGAAAAAAGTGTTTAATTCAAGCTTCATTCGGGCTGTACCAGGGTGCTATCGCATGCCTTTTCTCTCCAAAACCACCATCCGGGTACAACATGGCTCCAATGCTGGTCCCTGAATTCACGGCCATTTTTCAAAGTTGGAAAGCTCCCAACTTTGAAAAATGGTGCCGAAACAAGTTCAGGGACCAGCATTGGAGCTGGGATGTATCTGGATGCTGCTTCTGGGGAGAAAAGCCATGCAACTATACCAGGGTACAGCCCAAATGAAGCTTGAATTTGGCAGTGGTAAGACGCTTTTTTCAGCGGTGCGATAACTGCCTAGATAAACCTATTTAATAAGTTCAAATACAACGCTATATAGTAGTGTGACTGCTTTGTAACAAGTCACATTTGAGGTATTAATCAGTTAAGAAGACAGTGACAGAACACTGGAGAATGACATGGCTCTTTGCATTTTTGCCCAGGCATAAGCACTGCCACAGCTATCACTGCATGTTACACCCTGAGACCTAGCATCAGGTCACAACGGACATTTTTATTTTATTGTTAGTATTATTAGTATTATTTGTATAAGCAGTCTATTGGCAGTGGATGCATTCAGGCCTGGTGGTTGGAAAAGAAGTTTCCTAAGATTTTGTTTAAAGAACAGATTGTTCCTTTTTTGTTAAGCCTCCCTTCAGTGATAGACAATGTGCAATATTTAACATAGGCGACTCTTAAAGGGGCGAAGGCAGGGAGCAAGCTAAGGGAGGGACTCGTTCAGGAGCCAGAAAGCCCCTTTGGGTTCCATATAGGCTACATTCGCATGGCAGAAATAACCGGGTTTGAGACCGCTTTAACTGCCCTGGCTCATTGCTAGGGAACTGTGGGAAATGTAGTTTAGTGGGAATGTTTAGCCTGGAGAAGAGAAAGTTAAGAGGCGATATGTTAGCCCTGTTTAAATATTTGAAGGGATGTCATATTGAGGAGGGAGCAAGCTTGTTTTCTGATGCTCCAGAGACTAGGACCCGGAGCAATGGATGCAAGCTGCAGGAAAAGAGATTCCACCTCAACATTAGGAGGAACTTCCTGACAATAAGGGCTGTTCGACAGTGGAACAAACTCCCTCGGAATGGAGTGGAGTCTCTTTCCTTGGAGGTCTTTAAACAGAGGCTGGATGGCCATCTGTTGGGGATGCTTTGATTGAGACTTCCTGCATGGCAGAATGGGGTTGGACTGGATGATTCTATGAGACATTGGGCCTTCTCTGCCAGAGCCACAAAAAACTGCAATCCCCAGGATTTCCTAGCACTGAGACAAGGCAGTTAAAGCAGTCTCAACCTGGATTATTTCTCTCTAGGATCCCTGGTGGCGCAGTGGTTAAATGCCTGTACTGCAGCCATTCACTCAAAACCACAAGGTTGCGAGTTCAAGACCAGCAAAAGGGCTCAAGCTCGATCCAGGCTTGCATCCTTCCGAGGAGGTGGCTAAAATGAGTACCCAGACTGTTGGGGGCAAATTAGCTTACAGTTGTAAACCGCTTAGACACTGCTTAGGCGGTATGAAGCAGTATATAAATGAAACTGTTTGTTTGTTTTAAACATACAGTATATATTTATTTAAGCTTAAACATATATAAAATACACATTAGATAATATATTCCATTGTAAACATATTATAAACATACATACAATACGTATCATTCATAAATCTAATTTCTTAAGCCTGCATAAAGTACAGTAAAAGAAAACTGGAACAACATTAGATAGGCTAGGCTAGTAATACTAACCTACTCCTATTCTGACTTCGACTTAACCCAATCCTATGTCTTCCTACTCTTTTTACCCATTATGCATCTGTTTATTCCTGTCTTTTGTCTATCTTTTGTCTACTCCTATCTTTTGCCAAACTGGATTATTTCTGCAGTGTGTTTTAGACCTTAGAAATGAATCTCTCCTTCCACATAATAACAGGAGTTATTATCGCCGGAAAAGTAGGAAAGCAAGCCTGGAGTAACCTCTGAGGAAAGGGCAGACCCTCTGAAGCCTAGAAGATACACACACACACACACACACACACACACACACACAGAGCAAGAGGCCCCCCCATCTCCATCCCTCACTCAGACTCTTGAACTCACCACCCAAAGACCACTCTGTGAAGACTTTGCAGGGTTGACCAATACACAACAGGCAGCCCTGCTAACCCCTTTAAGATCCAATACCTCTCACACTCACAGATATGTACAGTATGTTCATGTATAGATAGACAGTTAGATAGACATGTGCATGTGTCTATGTATATATAGAGAAGGAGTGGTCCCCCAACTGTGCTCTTTAAGGGATTTTGGCTTTCAGCTCCCAGAATCCCAGGCTATTGGCCAACACGGCTGAGGCTTCTGGGAGCTGGAGTCCAAAATGTCTTAAAGGGCACAGTTTGGGGACACGATAGAGATAAAATAAATATAGGTACGTGGTAATACAGTCGGCCCTTCTTATACACTGATTTTTTAATACATGAATTCAAGCATCCAGGGTTTGAAAATGTTCAAAAAAAGTATAAATTTCAAATGATCAAACCTTGATGTTCCATTTTTTTATAAGGGACACCATTTTGCTCTCTCATTATATTTAATGGGACTTGAGCACCCACGGATTTTGTTATACAAGGAGGATCTTGAAACTAAACCCCAGCGTATAACAAGGGTTCACTGTATAATCGCCGCTTTGATCAGGTTTTGGAAAAGCGGGATACAAATAAACTATATTATTATTATTATTATTATTATTAATATAATATAATAAAATTTATTCGGTCTTTGACCAGTATAGGTATGTGTGTGAGAGAGAGGGAGGGAGGGAGACACATACACACATATATGCATACATGTACATACATATATATATATATATATATACACACATATATATACAAACACACACACATATATATATAGACATATAAATTTATATACACACACATATATATGCATACACATACGTATACATATATATATATACACACATATATACAGACATATAAATTTATACACACACACATATATATGCATACACATACGTGTACAGATATATACATATACACACATATACAGACATATAAATTTATACACACACACATATATATGCATACACATACGTGTACAGATATATATATATACACACATATATACAGACATATAAATTTATACACACACACATATATATGCATACACATACGTGTACACATATATATATATATACACACATATACAGACATATACATTTATACACACACACATATATATGCATACACATACGTGTACAGATATATATATATACACACATATATACAGACATATAAATTTATACACACACACATATATATGCATACACATACGTGTACACATATATATATATATACACACATATACAGACATATACATTTATACACACACACATATATATGCATACACATACGTGTACAGATATATATATATACACACATATATACAGACATATAAATTTATACACACACACATATATATGCATACACATACGTGTACACATATATATATATATACACACATATACAGACATATACATTTATACACACACACATATATATGCATACACACATATATACACACACAAACAAATATATACATATTTATACATACACACACACACATATATAATACAGTCTGGTGCCACTTTTAACTGCACACACACACACAGTGGACCCTTGTTATCTGCTGGGGTTTGGTCCCAAGGTCCCCTTGTATAACAAAATCCGTGGATGCTGAAGTCCCATTAAATATAATGACTGAGCAAATGCTGTCCCTTATATAAAATGGAAAACCAAGGTTTGATCATTTGGAATGTATACTTTTTCTGAACATTTTCAAACCGTGGATGCTTGAATCCGTGTATAAGAAGGGCCGACTGTATACACACACACACCTCTGTGTGTACGTATAAAACAATGCAGTCTGGTGCCACTTTTAACTGCACAGGCACATATCTATTATGCACACACACACACAAGGGTGCCCCTTCTCCTTCTCCTCCTCCTTCTTCCCCGCCCAGCCCGGGGGTCACGTGACGCCTCCCCTGCCTCAGCTCCCTCAGCGCCCTCCTCCTCCTCCTCACAGACACACTCCGCCAGCAGAGCGGAGGGAGGGAGAGAGGGAGGGGTTGGGCCTGAGGGTCCCACGCAGAGGCCCAGTCCAGGGGCGGAGGAGCCCAGGTTGCCCTTCTCCCCCAGACAGACACACAGACAGACTCACTCTCTCTTAGTCTCTCTCTGACTTACTGGCCGGGACGGGAGCGCGAGCGAGCGAGCGAAGGCGCGAGCGGGGAAGGGGCGGGGGCTAGGCGCGAGCGGGGAAGGGGCGGGGCTAGGCAGTGAGGGAAGCGCGCGAAGGAAGGAAGGAAGGAGGGGGCGGGGCCTGGCAGCCATCTTTGGAAGGGAAGTGGGCGTGGCTTCCTCTTTGGAGGCAGGATCAAGCTGAGGGAGCCCTGTATGGACCTCTCCTCCTCCTCCTCCTCCTCCTCCAAACAAACAGCCTTCCTTTATATGCCCCTTCATACTGAACTAACAGTAGTTTATTGTGGCACCAGACCTATACTACAATAACCATGGCACCAGAGCTGTGCCTGACAGAGAAGGCTCAATGCCTCACTAAACTACACTTCCAATGACTCCCCAGCATTGAGCCAGGGCAGTTAAAATGGCCTCAGACTGGATCATTCTGCGGTGTGTTTTGGACCCAGGCTGGTTGTCTGGAATGGGGGCTGCTGCCACACTGCTGGAAAAAATCCACTTCGATGCCGCTTTAGCTGCCGTGCTCAATGCAATGGGCTTTGTAGTTTTGTGAGACGTTCTTAGCCTTCTCTTGCCAGATGGCTTTGTTGCCTTCTGCGCTGCAACACAGCAAACTACAAATCCCAGGATTCCATGCCACCGAACCACAGCACTTAAAAGTGGCACCAGGCTGCATTATTCTAGCTGTGCAGATGCGGTTTGGGTGGGGAAATGCCAAAAAGCATACAAAATGTGTGGCATTTAAAAGATATTTTGTTGTAGCCTATGATACCTGCTGTTTGGGGCCACCACTTACTATCTCTCTTCCAGTGTACAAGGGCCCAGTGCTAAATTGTGGCCCCGTTGGCTGCAGTTGCTTCTTTCTTTCCTGGACATTCTCCATTGACCAGCAGCCAGGAATTTCAGGAGCACAGCTTCAATACAAAGTGTGGTCAACCTTTAGATCCCAGCCAGGCTGCATTGACGCTGGAGAAATAACCCATTTTGGCCCCACTTAACTCTTTGTGTGGCTCAAGGCTATGGAATTCTGGGAGTTGGAGTTCATTATGGGGCCCAGAGCAGGCGGCATGATGGCGCTCCGGCAATGCAGAACTCAGGTGCCACACACTGCAGGAGCACAAAAGAGTCACCGTCGTGGTGGGAAGCGGCTTTTTTCTGCCCCCAAAAGGAGTGGCATTTTGCCACTTATTTTGGGGCCGGATAAATGCCGGATTGGGGCCACGGCGTGCGGTTGCCGCAGCACGGATCCAGCGCTCAAAGGGGCGGTATCAATCTTGAGGTTTGTCTGTTACAGCTCTCCACCAAAAAGCAAAATGATATGTTGTCCAATGTTGTTCCAAATAAATTATAATTTGACACCGTCATCAGGGTGCGGATAGGAAATCTCCAAGCAAACGTTTTCCAGGTACATTTATTTAAATTAGGTGAACAAGCAGCAAACTAATAGGTATATATAGAAGGGCATACAATAAACAATAAAATGGTAGATAAGCTTCGCCATGCACAAATGAAGAAACCTTATCTTCACACACATGCTTTTCTAGATCTACATCATTTCTGATTGACATTGAGAGAAAGGATCTTGGGGTTATGAAAATTGCCCTGTACCAGCCCACAGTCAACTAACTGTCATGAAAAGCCAAAAAAAGTGACTAAGGGCCCGTACAGACAGGCCAAAATAAAGCTGCGTCGGGTCACTTTGGCCTGATACAGACAGGCCAAAATAAAGCTGCTTCGAGTCACTTTGGAGGTATGGTGTTTCAATGATACATGCGTCCTAAGAGTCCAGAAGCTGCACCAAAGCCACGCTCAAGTCCTAAGGACTGGAGTGCATCTTTGGTGCAGCTTCCAGACTCTTAGGACACATGTATCTATTGAAACACCATACCTCCAAAGTGACCTGAAGCAGCTTTATTTTGGCCTGTCTGTATAGGGCCTTTGGCAGTATGCTGTTTAAATGATGCATGTGTCCTAAGAGGTTGGAAATGTGCCAAAGCTGTATTTTAGTCCTTTTAGTCCTTAGGACTGGAGCATGGCTTTGGCATGGTAGTTATGACCTCTTAGGACACATGTATCATTTAAATAGCATACATCCAAAGTGACCCGAAGCAGCTTTATTTTGGCCTGTCTGTACAGTCTCTAAGAAAATTTCCCTTGAGTTGGGTTTCCAAATTTGTGGTACTACTGTTGGAAAAACCTCTTTGTAACAGCTCAGTTCACCATTCAGTGGTTTTTGGACTGACTGGTAATGCTGCCTAGGGCAGTTGGAATTCTGACATAGTCTGTGGAACGACCATTTGCCCACCCCAGTTTATAGCTTTAAAGAGTTAGCCACTAACCCATGGGTGTTTAAGCCAATTCAAAGCCAAAAATTGGTCCCTTATGTTCCTTGTGCCTTGCTCCAGTCAATAATATGATTAACACTTTTTGATCAGAAAACATGCAGGGGTAGCTGTGTTGGACATTTAACAAATGCAAACAAAAATCCATCACTTATACCTTTATTGGCCAAAATGCACAATAGACTTGTTGCAAGTTTTCGAAGCTCCATGGGCTTCTTCATCGGGCAAGATGTTACAAACCAAACAGAAGGGGAAAAAACAATTGGAGATGTTTGTCAGATGCCTTCATATTGTTTTAGTCCTTAGTAAAGATGATACACTGTGGAGGATATATTTTGTGCAGGCAGGCTCTTCCTCCTCCTAGCCATGCGGCAATAGGGAGATTTTCAAAGTCCAGGAAATTTAAAGTCCATTTGCATCTCAACAGGGACCCTTGTTTTGCAATCCAATATGTTGGTCAGGTTTGTGTATCTGGTATCTTTTCAAGGGCCTCACACCGAATGCACTGTAATTCTGTTATAAGATACTGAGTGAGGTTATAGTTACATGATACATTTAAATCTGCTTGAGGTTTGTCTGTTACAGCTCTCCACCCAAAAGCAAAATGATATGTTGTCCTACGACAGAAACAGGGATCTCTGCAGAGACCAACAGTATAACTGTTCCAAATCAATTATAATTTGACACCACCATCAGGTACGGATAGGAAATCTCCAAGCAAACATTTTCCAGATACATTTATTTAAATTAGGTGAACAAGCAGCAAACTAATATAGAAGGGCATACAATAAACAATAAAATGGTAGATAAGCTTCGCCATGCACAAATGAAGAAACCTTCTCTTCACACACATGCTTTTATAGATCTATGTCATTTCTGACTGTCATTGAGAGAAAGGATTTTGGGGTTATGAAAATTTTACAGAAAATATCAACAGTGTGTACTGAGGCATTGTTATGTTCCATGTGATGGTCTCAGTTGGGTAGTGGTCTCGGCCAAGGAGAAGTCTACTAGTCCAGGTTCCTTTAAGGGGAGCAAGGCACCATGACATAAAACAGAGACAAGGATCCAATGGCGCACTCATGACGTAAAGCGATGCACAACTGCGTGCATCACTTACATCAAAATGGCGGCAACCAAGTACATGGGACGCCGCCATTAGTCCCCTGTCACGCTGTGCTAGGGTTAGGGCATGGTCCCTAACCCTAAAATCGATGGCAGCACGGCACTTTGGGACTGTCTGTCCCGCACAAATGTTATGGAATTCTGGGAACTGTAGGGTTTATTTTAGACATATTAATATTGGCCTTTTACAGACTGCCAAAATAAAGTTGCTTTGGGCCTCTTTGGAGGTATGCTGTTTAAATGATGCATGCATCCTAAGAATCCGGAAGCTGCACCAAAAGCTGCACTCCAGTGCTTATGAATGGAGTGTGGCTTTGGCACGACCTCCGGACTCTTAGGACCCATGCATCATTTAAATAGCATACCTCCAAAGAGACCCCAAGCAGCTTTATTTTGGCAGTCTGTAACAGGCCTCTGTCAGAAAGAGTTCTGGTGCCACAATAAACTACAGTTCCCAGGGTTCCCCAGGACTGACCAAGGCAATTAAAGTGGTCTCAAACTGAATTATTTCTGCATTGTGTTTTGGACCACAGTCTTTTTTTAGAGGGCATTTCATTTACCTTTTAGAAGGGGTTTAGGGGAAAAAACCAAAAGAAACTGCTGAAACTTTATTGTGAGAAAAGGAAATATTGAAAGTACCACTTTAGAACACATTTTACAGTCAGCCCTCCACATTCATGGTTTTGACTTTGTGGATTTGATTATTTGTGGTTTTGATTAATATCTTCTCTCTAGGAATCTCTAGGTCCTCCAGCACAACTCTGCCAGAGATTGACCATAGAGTTGTGCTGGAGAACCTAGAAGTTCCTAGAAAAAAAACACTGCTCTAGGCATTTGTAGGCCCTTCTGTAATCCTGTGATTAACCTCTGGTAGATGTTGACCGTAGAGTTGTACTGGAGGACCTAGAGATTCCTAGAGAGTTATTCTCTCAGGTAAAAAGAATAGTGTTGTTGTTTTTTTTTCAGTTTTTCCACATTCATGGGGGTCCTTCAACCCCAAGAAATGTGGAGGGACCACTGTATATAACCCATCACAAAAGAAAGGACCATTAGATCTAAATACATTTGCAATCAGAAGAAATTCAAAGGGGATTTGTAGTAGCCCTGGTAGCTAAAAATAAACCATGACTGTTAAGGGGGAGTCAGAGTTATATAGGAAGGCTGGGAAAATCAGTCAGGAAAAAGCCTTCTGCAAAGACATATTGCTGACACTAACATGGGCCTTAACAATCCAGTCCTACAGTTAGTTACTTAAAAATAAGTTCTACTGTATTTAAATTACTAGTTTATTCCTAGCTATGTATGCATAGGGGTACAGTACAGTCTGAGTGTTTCTGCAGTCAAATTATGCTGTGTCTGCTGTCTGACCACTACTCCTTAGGGCTTTCTAAACTTTGTAAGATTTTTCTTCCACTTTTAATAACATCAAGCTCTTATTACCCATCATAAAGTATCCAGAAAAGGTCACAAAAATTCTTCCTCCATAGGTCACTCTTAAGATACTTATGTCATTATGATCTCTTTCAGAATTTTTTTCCACTGGAGGATGCCCAAGCCATAACTTGTACCAAGTTTCACATTAGGATAGGCTTTGGTTTTTTTGTCGTTTGTTTTTACTTTTATTGTTGCTCAGAACATTAAAAAGTTGTTGTTTTTTTTAAAGGAGAACGATTTCACTTTCCAGCTACAAAGCATGTAATTTACATCAATCATATCAGAATTTCAATAGTTCTGGTGTGTCATTTAAATACAGACATTATGTCAAAATGAAGTTCCTGTCTGGGGAGAGACTGCAGCTTCTGAGAAAGAGTTTATAGAGCACTTGAGGAAAACACAATAGGAGCCTGGCTAAATCTATCACACCAGAGAAATCCTCCTATCCTGTCCACAAAGTCATTCCAAGAACATGAGCTGTATTTACATGAAATGCTTGTGGTAATTTAGTATGACTTCAAAGACCTAGTAGCAGGAGAATATGCACACCTTGAATGAGGATCACAACACTCATTACCAATAGTTGATATATTTTTTTGAAGTACAGTATTCCAGATGCATTAAAATAAGAAACCATCCATACTTTTGTAAAAGCCACACCTAATAATGAATTGGACTACAATGGGATAACTATTTCTTTTTTCCTGCCAGACAATCAAAGCAAATGCCATTTTTTTAAATAAACAAATTATTTTGTCTTTCTGTTTCTATCTGTGTCTGAACTGTGAAGTCCTGGTTTATATTAGAGAATTATATTTTTCCTTCTTTTTGATAGTGAACATTCTGTCACTAATATTTCTGCCTATCTTGTCCAGAATCAGCAAATCATAGAGTTGGAAGAGACCACAAGGGCTACCCAATTAGGGTTGCCATACCTCCGGACCTCGAAACCGGGAAAAATGTAGGACAAAAATTTCAAATGTAGGACACACAAACATGTGTCCTACATTTGAAATTTTTATCCTACATTTTCCCTCGCCGCTTGGGCTCCGCCCCCGCCGCAATCGCAGCGAGGCCCAGGGCCCAGGCGGGGAGGGAAAGCCTCCCTGAGTGAAGGATTCCCTCCCCGCCTGGGCCCCCAGCCTTGCCACGATCGTGGCAGGGAGCGGGGGCCCAAGCGACGAGGGAAAGCCTCCGCCTTAAGGGGGCTTTCAGTCGCCGCCTGGGCCTCCGGCCTCGCCGCGATCGCGGTGGGGAGCGGAGGCCCAAGCGGCGCGGGAAAGCCTCCCTCAGCTTGCCACATCCTGCCCGGGGGCGGGGGCAAACCGGGGCGGGACCGTGCGGACGTACCCCAAACCAGGAAAGTCCCGCCCCCAGGCGGGATATGGTAAGCCTACACCCAATCCAACCCCATTTTGTCATGCAGGAACTCTCAAACAAAGCATCCCCACTGACAGATGGCCATCCGGCCTCTATTTAAAGACCTCCAAAGAAGGAGACTCCACTACACTCCGAGGAAGGAATGTGTTCCACTGTCGAACAGCCCTAACTGTCAGGAAGTTCCTCCTAATGTTGAGGTGGAATCTCTTTTCCAGATATTCACAGTGCTTAGTATGGGTGAATCCAAAAATATCCTGTCATCTCCTAACCTTATATGAATGTCTCCAAATGTTTCCTCCTCTAGTCTATCTCAAGACATTATGCAGACACTAGGGCCAAGATTTGTCTGCAGTGTACCTCTGACTGTAGCCAATGGCAGTGGAATCAGGACTGTCTTTTGTCTCCCCGGCTCCTATTGCAGCTCTCTTTGACACCAGAAAACCTGTTCCAGGGGTTTTCTAGCCCTCTAGAGCAGGTTTTAAAGATGTACTAGGACCTGGAGGTAGGAGATGTTGATTCCCATAGAAGTTTACTATTTATTTAATTTATATGCTGCCTTTATCTCCAGAGGGACCCATGGCAGCTCACATACAAGATATTTAAAATCTCAGTAAATTTCAAAACAATTCAAAACATCTATGCACAATATAAAACCACATAAAATATATACAAAAGTTTAAAAACATAACTAAAAGTCTACCTGCTCCATAAAATCTGCCCTCCTATGCATTGTGTACCAAATGCTTGTCTGCATAAAAAACATTTTTACTTACCAGCGAAAGGCCAGCAGCGAAAGGCCAGCCTAGCCTCCTGAGGAAGGGAGTTCCAGAGGGTGGGAGCAACCAGCCAGAAGGCTGTCTCCTCACCAAGCTAGCCTGTGATGTTGGCAGGACCGAAAGTCTTCTCCTGAAGATCTTAGAGTTCTAGTAGGTTTGTATGGGGAGATTCAGGGGCTGTACAGATTGCCCCTAAGGGGTGGCAGGAGGCCACACATTTCCTGGCCAGATTGGGGCCATGGCAATCTCATGCCACAACCGCAATCCAGCCTCTGGAGGGCACAAAAAGGAGTCACAAAAAGCTACTCCTTTTGTGTCCTCCAAAGGGTGCCATAGCCATGGCAGTGTGGCTGTATGGTGCCCCTTTGATGTTGCACCATCTGGATGCATCACTGGAGTTGCACCATGATGCCCATGGGGCAGAGTTACGGCATCCAGCATTGGGACACTGCACCCTGACTCTGCCCATAGGCTGGCACAAAGTGCTGATCTGTACAGAGCCACAGTCTCCCAAACAGTCTGGACTTAAGCCATGCAGGGCTTTATACTCAGCCTATTACGTCAAGGTGGTCAAGATCCCTCCCCCGCACCCACCACCATTTTTACATCTTAAAATCTTGACTGCTTGAATGAACTGGAGATCTCAAAATGTTTGTATATATTTTCTTGCCCTTTTGTTTAGCCTAATAAAGTTGTTACACTGATAGGATTTTTTCTTCTTCTGGACTACATATTTTATTTGCTTTTCTATTGTCTTCACAGGAACAGTCTTTATCTCTAGGATGAATGTAAGAGTTAGAGACATTTTCTCAATGTAATTTTAATGTACTTTAAAAAAGAAATCTGGCTAAGTAGCAAAATCAGAGGTTGGCAACTGCAGCAGGGGGGGACGCACAGGGGCTGCTGAAAGGGCTCCCAAACAAACAAAATATAATGGCTGCAAAATCCATGTCTGGTTTTGAAAAACAGGGTGCTTTTCTTGCAAGCTCTTTAGAAAGTGAATTATCTCTTCTAAGAGAAGTGATGTGCATGAGCCAACACACATGTGCACGCATACCCACACCATTCTGCCAGGAAAAGGGCACTCTGGGAATTCAGGAGAAGTTGAAAGCCAGATAAACAGCTCAAGGGGTTTGTGTGCAGCCCCAGGGCTACACTTTGCCCACCTCTGACCTAGATAGATGCTATGTTACATGCAGATACTCATTTGCAGAGCATATGAGTTTCAAATGCTTGGTTTTCTTTATGGAGTAAATTTTGATGTCCTATAGCATTGTGACCTGATAACCATTCTGTATAAGATGTTGCCCCACCAGAAATGCATTAATTGAATGGAAACGTTATAATTTTAAAAAGGCACATGAGCAAGCTATAAAATGAAAAAGTGCCAGCTAGAGTCACTGATAATAAATTTTCTGGTAAATTTATTTTTTGCAGCCAAGGCTATATTGCAGCCTAATGGAGAAAGGGAAGACACCAATACTAACAGATGGCATTTCACGGCTGGATAGTAGCTCAAAACATTTTAAACATATTCTTCCCAAAGATTCTACAAATAAAAAGTAGCAGTCAGTATTAGTATGAAATACAGTAGCTATTAAAAAACATTAAAACTTTAAAAAAAATTAATTCCATTAAAAATGACAGCCAATGTAAGTAAATATTAAATTAAGAATATATTAATACATATTAATTATTGGATATATTAATAATCAATACATATAAACACTTTTTGAGTAAACAATATTATTTAGAAAATCTCACTGTCATGGTGACAATCACCCACCCAACTTCTTCTCTCAGATGGCAGCCCACCGCTACCACTGATATGTGAAGGCAACAAACAAAACAGCTTCATTTATATACTGCTTCATACCAAAATAACAGTGTCTAAGTGGTTTACAAGTGTAAGCTAATTGAACCCAACAATCTCGGTACTCATTTTAGCGACCTCTGAAGGATGCAAGCCTGAGTCAAGCTTGAGCCTCCTTAGCTGGGATTGAACTCGCAAATCTATAGTTTTGAGTGAGTGGCTGCAAGTACAGGCATTTAACCACTGTGCCACCAGCACAAACAGGCAGTGCTGGGGAGCCATGAGTAAGATGTGCAAAGGACAGGAAGATGACAAATTTTATCAAGTATGGGTGTTCTCACTCCTGGGCTCAGTGTATCTATAAAAATCCCCAGTTTTCACAAAATAATTGAAGCATACTTGTACATTTTGCAGATGAAAACCAGGACACTAGAGGGTGTGTGGGTGCAGGACACACCAGGTGAAACCCCAGAAGAGGGGTGACACCTAATCATGTTGTCCTTCCATGGGGGGGAGCAGGGATGTAGCCAAGGGGGGGGGGTTCTTGGGGTCCGGACCCCCCCCCTTCCGTTAGATAAAATGAATGGTGCATGCTGCCGCGCCACCGCACCCAAGACCCATTATAATGGTGGCACTTAGTCTGGCCCCCCCTTCCCAAAATCCTGGCTACATCCCTGGGGGGAGGGGAAAAGGGGTGAGCATGACCTTTTGGCCACACACCCCGGTAGCCCATCCCAGGTGGCACCATCCAAACATCATCAAAATGTGGGCAAGATTGCAAAAGTTAGTAACGAAGAAGAACAGACAAGCTAGGAGAGGCTGTAGCAGTTTGTGAGGGTCCTGGGAAGGGCACGATTCCACCCCTTTTTCTTCTCTTCTCTCTTCCCTGCTAAGTTAAATGAGTTCAAACAATGTTTGCTCTTTGAAACTACTGCACAGTGGAACACCACCTTTGCCGCCGGGCGTTCCAAATGCGTCCCTGTTCCATCCCAGAGGGCGCCATTTCTGAGAACTAAGCGGCAGCAAAGGCGGCGTTCCACTGTACAGTAAAATAGGGTTCTTGGCCCCATCCTGTCTTGTGCGCGCCCTCGCGCGCGCACACACGTTTAGAACACACTGGGCCCATTTCAGAGCAAGTACGATAAAGTCCTTAGTTTGCAGCAATTTAAGTAAACAAAGACAAAGTGGGGAAGTGAGAAGAGGATAGAAAAATGGGGGCATTTTAAAAGTATCTCAACGGGGTGGGGACAGAGGATTAATTGGAATTAATTAAGTGGATCCCAATTAGGACAATTGGAAGGTATGTTGATATAAAGCAGGGGTTGGCAACCTACGGCCCGCGGGCCGCATGCAGCCTGCTGAGCCATTGGGACAGGCCCCTGCTCGGTCCTGTTGCCGATTGCTGCCGCCAAAGGCCCTGCGGGGCAGGCGCGCGGGGCCTTGGGCCTCTCGCGCAGGCCCCTCAGAAGCCGGAAAAGAGCCGGCGAGGATGCCCGGGCGGGTGTCCCCCGCCTCCTTCCCGGCCTCTGAGGGCCTCGAGGGCCCCTCAGAAGCCGGGAAAGAGCCGGCGAGGACGCCCGCACGGGTGTCCCCCGCCTCCTTCCCAGCCTCTGAGGGCCTCGAGGCCCCTCAGAAGCCGGGAAGGAGCCCTTGATGTTCTTTGTGCAAAATCCCCTCTCTGCACCTTGTGCCTTTCTGGGTTGAGACAGTGTGCATGCTTTCTGCCTTTTATTTTGAACTGCATTTTAGTAGTTTCCATGCTTGGAACTATTATTATTATTATTATTATTATTATTATTTATTTGCCCTTGGTGTTCTTTGTGCAAAATCCCCTCTCAGCACCTTGTGCCTTTCTGGGTTGAGACAGTGTGCATGCTTTCTGCCTTTTATTTTGAATTGCATTTTAGTAGTTTCCATGCTTGGAACTATTATTATCATTATCATTATTATTATTATTTATTTATTTGCCCTTGGTGTTCTTTGTGCAAAATCCCCTCTCAGCACCTTGTGCCTTTCTGGGTTGAGACAGTGTGCATGCTTTCTTCCTTTTTTTGAATTGCTTTGTAGTAGTTTTCATGCTTGGAACTATTATTATTATTATTATTATTATTATCATCATTATCATCACTCTGGGGCGGAGCATGTGGCCCCGCCCCAGAGGGTGGAAGCTCCACCCCCAGCACGCAGCCCCGCCCCCGGAGGGTGGAAGTTCCACCCCCCAGCTTTGGCCCCCCAGTTGTCTGAGGGACAGCAACCCGGCCCCCGGCTCAAAAAGGTTGCCTACCCCTGATATAAAGGAAGCTCACTTTTACATCTGGCCACTCATGTCAATGGGGATTGGAGCCATGTTGGATTATTTCTAGGTATACAGAAGTTGAGAGTCAATGTGATATATTGGTTTGTACATTTGACTACAGCTCTGGACACCAGAGTTCAAATCCCTGCTTGGCCATGGAAACCCATTAGGTGAGGCACTCTCTCAGCCTCAGAGGCAAACGTCCTCTGATGAAATCTTGCCAAGAAACCCCTGTCATAGATTCCCTTAAAATTTCCATAATTCAGAAATGACGTAAAGGAACACAACAACAATATGCAATACACAACCACCAGCATACAGAAATGGTTCTTAGCTGCTTGAAGTTTAGTCCTGCCTCATTAATACATCACACAAGCCTTATGATCAGGTGAAGTATGTAGAAGCATCTATTTGTTCAATACCTTCCTATTTTATGATGAGCCCACTAGTTAGTTTGTGACATGTTTTCCTGCCCTTATAACCTCCACTAAGCCACAGCTTTTATGCATTCCACCCCAAAAGTAGGCATGATATTTGATTCTGAAACAGACTGTTTAAATTCTAGGCTACTGCTTTTTATGTTTACTTCTGCCTGCATCACGGTATAGCAGCATGATTACAACAGAAAGGAATATCTGTTAACAAGGTCAAGCTTCATAAATCCACCCAATGTAAATTCAGATTCAGATGCTAATTATATTTGACAACTTTGTTCATAAGATCAGAAAACATTGTCAAATTATATCTTTTTTTATAATTTGTGACTTATATTCTACACTATCCACATAATTTAGAGACAAGTCCCATTAGTTTCAACCGAACTTATTCCTGCAGAGTTAGAAAAAGATGTTATGCTCTGATACACTGCCCAAGTAAATTAAAGTACTTGAACTCAACAATTAAATTATTTTTAGAGTTACAACTGTATACTATGTTATGCATTTTATTTTTTAAATCCCTAATTACGGAACTGTGGAAATCATCCTAAACTGTCAGTCATAAAACATCAAGTATGTGTGGTCCTTCTGTTGGCAGGCCTTTTTGTTCAGTCAGGCCTTTTATATTTGTTGTTGTTTAAGGGGATGAAAAGGGTTACTTTATTCTCCTTTTCTATTTGCATTTCTAATTGGTTGTTATTTTGTGAAATAGTACTTCTTTGTAATATTCTGGAATAATAACTTTCAAGACAAACTGAAATTATATATTCCTCCCTGCCAATGTTATAGTTTAGGCATATATATTCGTATTTTCTGTACATATTGTTTCCTTTTAAATAAATGTTAGCCATTAAATAAATTGCATGTGAACAAAGCCGTGGCTAATTGTCAAAAACATTTTGATGTGATGGTAAAATATCACTACTGTTAAGCTCTTTTTAAAGTCAGTTTTGGAATGTTCTTTACCAGCTGCTGGTAAAGAAAGGTTTGCACTGCCTGGCTCCTAACAGACATTTTACTAGTTATGCTAGTTGTGCAGTATTATCTGTAGGTCTTTAGTAACTTCCATAATAGTCACGGAAATTATTAAATGGTTGTGTGAATGACACAGTTTAACAATCTTGTTGAATCAAGAGTAGGCAATGTGTGTGCCCCCTATTTCTTGAAACAGAGTACATTGAGGGCTCATGGGAGTTGTAATCCTAATATGTCTAAAGGGTCATATGATAATGCCTTTCTGGAAACGGCAGCTTGAATACTGTCACCTCTGGACAGTTGCACATATCCCTTTCACACTCCAAGAAGCTCCATGTGTACTTGTCCCTGATATATAGGTTAGGATGAGAAATGGTTGTCTATGATTACCCCAATTTGAACCTTCATTTCTCTGCTCTAAATACAACATCTTTTGTAAATGAACCAGTGGTCTACACAATTGCTTGGTTACATAAAGTATGAAACCATATTTCAAATACAAATAATGTTATTTTGTAATTGGTTATTTTACATGTAACACTCTCCATGTTGCATCCGCTGCCCATTGTGTGATGTAATAGCTATAGCTGAGAGACTATGGGCATGATCTAGCCAGAGCAAACCAAATGAAAGTGACAACACTAATTATGTGATTAATAGGAATTAATTGTTCCCATTTCAATTTGATTGTGACTTACTTTGACTTCATTTTGATCATGCCCTATGTGGTAATCTACCATTTGCAAGATAACTAAGGAATCTTTTGTTGCATCCAAATCGTAAATCAATGAGGCAAGATCAAAGTCCCTAACAGGACTGCCAGAATATTGACTGTTCAGAAAGAGCCATGTTTCAGTAGTACTTCCAGTACTGTTTAAAAAAGGGAGGCAGGGAGGGAGAGAATGTAGGAGAGGAGTCTGAGGCATCTTTAAGAGTAAGATGTATTTTAGCATGACCTTTTGTGGATTAGAAGCTGCTTTCTCAGATGATGCAGTGCAGTGTTCTGGCCTTAGGTATAAATGCACAGTTCCATAGTTTTGGGTGTTGAATCACAGTGAAATGGGACACAGCAATGGACAATTGCCTTACTAGTCATAAACCTTCAAGAAATTGGTTTAGCGTAAACAATAGCAGCATCTGTTCACTAACAAAAGATCTGATAAACTGTTAATTATCTTCAAAATGTGCCATCAGTTCAATTTCTCTGCAAGATATTTCTATTGAAGACCAAGCCTTGTAACACATAAAGGTAGCTATTAGTGATTCCATGCCTTTCTGACAAAAAAACACAATTATCTAACATCTGAATATTTGGTGCTTTTCAGAAATCTGGATCTAGACAGGTTCAGGTTGTATGAACTGAAAGTTGGCAACTGATTATTAGAAAGACTACTGTATTATGGTGACTAGGGGTTGTGGGGGATGCAAACTGCACTGGGTGATACCCCAGAGGGGGATGTCACCCAGTGAGGTGGTACATCAGGTGCAGCTACTAGGCAAGCAAGAAAGGGTGTTGTGTCAATTTCTCACTTGCCCAGCAGCCATGGTAGTCTCGTCCATTTGGACTTTGGCATGGCTGAAGCCACACCTGAGCTCAAATTGACCTTTGGGTCAACAACAAGGAGGGAGCCATCCTAGCTCTCTCGGGGGGGGGGGGGGGGGTCCAAAACTGCCAAAGCCACCAAGTCCCTACCTGTGAAGGTGGTGAAACAGAGGAAAAGACCTCCTCTAAAGATCTGAGAGCCCAGGCAGGCCCATATAGCAAGATACGATCGTTCAGATAGCCTGAATCTGAGCCATATAGAGTCTAATAGGTCATAACCAGTTCTGAATTAGGCTGGAAACAGACTAGCAACCAGTGGACCATTGCAACAAGGGAGTTGTATTCTCCATGGTGTTTATCACACTGAGGTTTTTGCAGCTCAGATCTGGGGTGACTCCTGGTTCAGCTATGCGAATTGATGTTATAACGTGAATGTTTTATCACACCTGGTTACCCTTCCATTGTTCTTCTGAATCGAGGGGGAATCCAATCCAAGGGAAGTCACAAATTGTATTACCACACCGGTGGGATTCAACGATTTCTGTGTCTTCTTCATCCCCCCTTTTTTATTTTCCCTTCCATTTCAGCAATTTCAACACACACACACACACACACACACACACAGATATACATACATATCTGTATATTCACATTCATGCACATACACATGGGGGCAAATTGCAGCGCCGCATCATGGGAAATTTGCAACCCAAGGGGTTTGCAGTGGTGTACCAGAGCAGAAGCAAAGTTGCATTCCACACCAGACCAATTTGGAGTGAAATCGAAGTGAGCTTGGAAGCAATTTCTGTGAATTCACTTTTTTCCAAATTCATCAAAATGAGGAGTCACTTTGGAATGACTGCAGAAGTGCCACGGAAGGAGCCCCCATAGAAAGGAATCACGTGTGATAACACATCACGTTATCGCATGAATTTGCTTCGTTGGACCTGCAATCACGTCGGATCTGAGCTGCAAAAAGCTGCAAAAACCTCTGTGTGATAAGGCTCAAAGTTGCTAACAATCTGGCCACATTTTCTAGGCCAACTGAAGTTTCTGAGCACTTTTCAAAGGAAGCTGCTTACACGAATCCAAATTAAGGCCCGGTACATACCTGTAAAATGGTCCAGGCTGGCAGCAGCCTTTTTTCTGCCGGAGGGAAGCCGCAGCCGCCAAACCACGCGGCTTCCCACCAGCAGACAAAGAACCTGCAAAAAGCAGGTTCTTCTCAAGCCACGGCGGTGACATAACAAATGTGCCACTGGTGCACTCATTATGTAACCGCCATGCAGCACTGTGCAGATGCCACCTGGCGCTTACGTAGCAATGGTGGCACCCATGTATACAGGGCGCCGCTATTGTTATGCCCTTGTCATGTGCAAGGGTTGTGGTGAGTGTGGGTGCTCCGCCCCCCAGGCAACCCTCACATGTGACGAGGGCGTCAGAAAGGCCCATCTGTTCCAGGCCATAATTAAGGTGTGCATCACTGTGGTCAGATGAGTTATTGCCAACTTTAACCATACAAATGTATTCCTGACCAGAAAAGAAAACTGATCCTGCAGGTTGAGGGCTGAATCCAGGGATAAATCCAAGTTCTGAATTGAGTCTTTTGCAAGAGTGAAACAGGCTTAATCCATATTCCTCAAACTGCCCTTAAATTCCTTCCTTGGAGGTCTTTAAGCAGAGGCTGGATGGCCATCTGTTGGATATGCTTTGATTGAGAGTTCCTGCATGACAGAATGGGGTTGGACTGGATGGCCCTTGAAGTCTCTTCCAACTCAATGATTCTATGATTCTATGATCACCAGGAGTATATGTGTCTTCTCTGGATTAAGCTTTGGCATGTTTGCCCTCATCCAGTCCCTTACTGACAACAGTAATATGCATGTAAACTAAGTGACAGGAATGGATTGTGTGGTAGAGAGTGAATTTGTATAGGGACGATGATTGGTTGAAAGTGAGAAAGAAGGGAAGTGTTGTGGTAAGAGTGGGAATAGGAGAGGCTGGCATTGCCTTTTGGCTGCCAGTGGCCCCCTTCCCTCTTTGTAATTTTGATCTGACATTTGACACTGCAACTTGAATGACCGCCAAAAACACTCTACCAAATTCTGAGGCATGTAGTAGAATCACAGAATCGTAGAGTTGGAAGAGACCACAAGGGCCATCCAGTCCAACCCCATTCTGCCATGCAGGAACTCTCAATCAAAGCATCCCTGACAGATGGCCATCCAGCCTCTGTTTAAAAACCTCCAAAGAACAATGTACGTCATGAGCTATGGTTTACAGAAAGACAGACACATAGTTTCTCTTATTACTGCATATAGGTTTCATCATTATGAGTCAGAGAAATTCAAAATATAGAGTATACAGATACTTGTTTCTTTCTGAGTATGGATTTTAGCATAGAAGATAGTGCACATTTTAGTGCAGGGCTGAGAAATGTGGCCCTCCAGTCATTGGACTGCCATCCCCCTGATCCCTCATGTCTGGCCTTGCTGGCTGGCATTAATAGGAGTTGCAGTCCAGAGGCATCTGGAGGGCCACACCTTCCCCATCCTGGTTCTAGTGAATGGCACACAGATGTAACATTGACCTTTTTTTCCTTTTAAAAATCATCTTAACCTATTTTATAACTCTAAAACAGTGGGCCCTAGTTAAAAAGAAAAGTTGGAGTAAAAGTCTGACTTTTTAAAAAGTTCGCTCCACTTATATATACTATCTAAACAAAGATAAAAGAGAACACTTAAAAGAATGTCAGTTAAAAAGCATCCAGTGTGACAGAGCTCCAATACCTCTTAGAAGACACTTTGTTTAAAATGCCATTAAACTTCACTAATGGACTTTTATTTTGCTAACTAGTCCAAGTGAAGTATTTAAAAATCCCAGTGATTTAAACGGATCCACTGAAATCAACAGGATCTAAAAGTGTTTCAACATGGGTTCCCATTGCCTGCTCCTATTGCAAATTTCTGTGTTTTGCCATTATCTTTTGCATCTTCTCTTCAAACTGTTGAAAAAATTCCTCTGACTCATAGGATGGCCAGAATTTCTTGTGCCACAGCTGAGTTGCAAGAACATTACATCCAGTGCCCTTGACTATATCTTCGTTAGATAGCTCCAATTTCTTATCTACAGTATATACCTCAAATAGAACACTTTTAAAAAGCTTACCCTATGCGCTTTTTAGCCATAACTATCACTCACAAGACTGAAACATTTAGCAGTATCTTTTCAATCATACAGCCATCATTCATATACTTTACATCTGCAGTCCTAAACACTCATGCAAGTGTATCCCATTGAAATCAATGAGACTTACTCCAAGTAAAAACATTTAGGCTCAGATGTACAATAATATTTTAAAGTCTAACTCTATCAGAATATTCAACATATTAATGTCCTAAATTGTAACTCTTTCCAGGGTTTAGTCAAGATCTTTTTAACTGTGTACAGTTTTCAGTAGAGAGAAGCACCCCCCCACCAAAAAAAAAGAGTGAAGGTCAGTTTTGCCAAAATCCTAAAGCTTAACAAAGTTTTAGGATTTTGGCAAAACTGACCTTCACTCTTTTTTTTTGGTATTAATGGAAATTCCACATTATAAATGACAGCAATGTATTTTAAGTACTCTGTTAGTTTCCAGCGTGTGTATGTGTGCCTTCAAGCTGCCTGTCTTTTCATGGCATCTTCATGAATTTCAGAGGGCATTGTGAGGCAAGAAATAGTCAGAGGTTGTTTTACCAGCTCATTCCTCCGAAATATAGCCTAGCGTACCTGGTGGTATTGGTTGGCAGTCTCCCATTCAAATACTAACCAGAGCTGAGCCTACTTAGGCCTTTTACAGACTGCCAAAATAAAGCTGCTTCGGGTCTCTTTGGAGGCATGCTGTTTAAATGATGCATGGGTCCTAAGAATCCAGAAGCTGCACCAAAGCTGCCCTCCAGTGCTTAGGAATGGAGTGTGGCTTTGGCGCAACCTCCGGACTCTTAGGACCCTTGCATCATTTAAATAGCATACCTCCAAAGAGACCCCAAGCAGCTTTATTCTGGCAGTCTGTAACAGGCCTTAGTTTCAAAGAGCAGACAGGATTTGGTGCCTTTAGGGTAGTTAGTTTCCAGTAGCTTCCTTTAGCCTTGAAACTTTTGTTTTTACTTAGTAGGGAAGGTTTGTGTTTCAGAAATATTTGCTAACAATAGGCCAGTATTCCACAATCTAGGTAATTTATTGTTAATTTCACCATGTTTTGTGAACCAGTGCAAGTGCTCTAAATTATAAACTCCCAAACAACAATCCATAATCTGAAACAAAGCAGTGGACAGAATTAATTTTTTATAGAAATCTAGAGTGCTTACCCTGGAGTAAACATTTTAGGCGGGAAACACTGAGGGCCAAGTGGTTGTGTGCCTCCAAGATGTTTCGGACTTACAGCTCCCCTAAAGTGAACCTGTCGCTGGGCTTTCTTGACAAAATTTGCTCAGAGCAGGTTTGCCTTTGCCTTCTTCCCCCTTTCTGAGGCTCAGACTGTACTCCAAGTCACCAAGTGGGTTTCCATGGCCGAGTGGGGATTCAGACCCTGGTCTCCAGAGTCCTAGTCCTAGTCTAATAAAAATGAGGATGATGAAGATGCTGAAACCACTATACACCTCACTGGGGGGGGGGGGGGGAGAGAATAAATCCTAACTGGGTTTAGAGTGCAAAGGCATAGCCGTGTTGGCCTCAAAAGGGCTTCCAGATCTCTTTGTATCCTAACTGGGCTGCGTTAGTGTGAAGAAATAGTGTGTAGGGACCTTGCAGCCCCTTTGAGACTGACTGAAAGAAAGACGTTGGCAGCAGGAGCTTTCCTAGGCTTCAGTCTACTTCCCCAGATGCATATTATTATTATTGTTATTATTATTATTATTATTATTATTCCAAGATATAGCCATGTTAGTCTGTGGAATCAGTCTATAGAGAGAGAGATATTGTAGCCCCTTTGAGACTGACTGGAAGGAAGACGTTGGCAGCAGGAGCTTTCCTAGGCTTCAGTCTACTTCCCCAGATGCATATTATTATTATTGTTATTATTATTATTATTATTATTCCAAGATATAGCCATGTTAGTCTGTGGAATCAGTCTATAGAGAGAGAGATATTGTAGCCCCTTTGAGACTGACTGGAAGGAAGACGTTGGCAGCAGGAGCTTTCCTAGGCTTCAGTCTACTTCCCCAGATGCATATTATTATTATTGTTATTATTATTATTATTATTATTCCAAGATATAGCCATGTTAGTCTGTGGAATCAGTCTATAGAGAGAGAGATATTGTAGCCCCTTTGAGACTGACTGGAAGGAAGACGTTGGCAGCAGGAGCTTTCCTAGGCTTCAGTCTACTTCCTCACATGCATATTATTATTATTATTATTATTATTATTCAGAGATGTAGCCCTGTCATTCTGCGGAATCAGTCTGTAGGGAGACCTTGCAGCCCCTTTGAGACTGACTGGAAGAAAGAAGGGGCAGCAGGAGCTTTCCTAGGCTTCAGTCTACTTCCTCAGATGCATATTATTATTATTATTATTAGATATAGCCATGTTAAGTCTGTGGAATCAGTCTATAGAGAGAGAGAGAGAGAGAGAGATTGTAGCCCCTTTGAGACTCACTGGAAGAAAGAAGGGGCAGCAGGAGCTTTCCTAGGCTTCAGTCTACTTCCTCAGATGCATATTATTATTATTATTATTAGATATAGCCATGTTAGTCTGTGGAATCAGTCTAGAGAGAGAGAGAGAGAGAGAGAGATTGTAGCCCCTTTGAGACTCACTGGAAGAAAGAAGTTGGCAGCAGGAGCTTTCCTAGACACAGATGCATTTCAGTAAGAAATAGTATCGCAGAGCCACTACTGTGTGCTTTCCAAAAGACCCGGGGCGAGGGGGGGGGGAGAGAAAGCGGAGTAAGGAAACGCGAAAACAGGGCTACAAAAAGCACAAGGAGAGAGAGATCCTGTCACGGACTCCCTTCTGTCTGTCTGCCTTTGGGAGGCGAGAGTGCAGCTCCCCTGGAGAATCTGGCGCCCTTTCCTCTCTCCCTCTTTATGAAGGACCCTTCCTCCTTGAAAGCTCAGCTTCATGTCGGCTGAAGCGGGAACAGGGCGGACTGGAAAAGCCCTGGAAGAAGGGGACTCTTTCCTTCGGAAGCCCTTAGGGGCAACTGGAGGAGTTCTTGCAGCCCCTTTGAGACTCACTGACAGAAAGGAGTTGGCGGCATGAGCCAAGTTGGGAGACTTCAGTCTACTTCCTCAGACGCATATGATTATGATTATGACTCGAAGTTATAGCCGTATTAGTCTGTACACAATGAGTCTGTCTGTCGCCCCTTTGAGACTAACTAAAGGAAGAAGTTGGCAGCAGGAGCTTTCCTACTTCCTCACATGCATATTATTATTATTATTATTATTATTATTCCAAGATATAGCCATGTTAGTCTGTGGAATCAGTCTATAGAGAGAGAGATATTGTAGCCCCTTTGAGACTGGAAGGAAGAAGTTGGCAGCAGGAGCTTTCCTAGGCTTCCGTCTACTTCCTCAGATGCATATTATTATTATTATTATTATCATTATTATTATTATTATTAGATATACCCATGTTAGTCTGTGGAATCAGTCTAGAGAGAGAGAGAGAGAGAGATATTGTAGCCCCTTTGAGACTCACTGGGAGGAAGAAGGGGCAGCAGGAGCTTTCCTAGGCTTCAGTCTACTTCCTCAGATGCATATTATTATTATTATTATTATTATTATTCCAAGATATAGCCGTATTTGTAGAATGAGTCTGTAGAGAGACCTCGCATCTCGTCGCCCCTTTGAGACTAACTAAGGGAAGAAATGGGCAGTATATGAGCTTTGCTAAAGTCTACTTCCCCAGAAGCATTTGGACTTAAGTCATTAGCGATGCAATATAAAACTCTTGAGGAAATCAGTTTAAATTAGGGGGGGGGGGGTTGTGGGGTTTTGGGGGCTACGAGGCCGCGTTCTGGAAGAGTTTCTTCCTGACGTTTCGCCCTTTTCTGTGGCTGAGAATGCTGGCTCCATTACTTATACCAAACTATAGGTGGTAGGATTCAAAGAGAGAGAGAGAGAGACGTGTTAGTCTGTGGAATAAGAATCTAGGCGGTAAAATCTGGGCCGGAGGGTCCTAGTGGAGGGGCTCCCCGCCGGCTGAGCCCTTGCTGCTGTGGGCCGAGTGACTGCGCCAGAGGAAAGGCGCCAGTCCGAAAGTCTGTGTTATTGGACTTCGTCAGAAATGCCTTTGGAGGATGTAATGACAGACTGCAACCCTGAGCGCGAAGGAGAATCACAGACTCCTAGAGTTGGAGTTGACCCTCCATTCCAACCTCCTTCTGCCATGCAGGAACTCTCAGTCAAAGCACTCCCTGGGACAGATGGCCATCCAGCCTCTGCTTAAAGACCTCCAAGGAAGGAGGCTCCACTACACTCCCAGGAAGGAGTCTGTCCCACTGTCTCACAGCCCTCCCTTACTGTCAGGAAGTAATAAGATGAAGTTCTGCATTTGGATACAAAGAGAAAAAGAAAGGGAAGGGGGATAAAGAGCCAGCCGAGGTCCAGAGAGTGAGAGGGCTGTACATGTCTTTTTGAGGTCCCCAGCTCAGGAAGCGCTCCAGGCGAAAGTCTCGGGTGGTCTTTCGGGGACTTCGGAGGGGGAAACTCCGGCCCGCCTTCCCCCGCTGCCGCAAAAGGAGAGCCGGGATTATTAGCCCCTTCCCAGGAGGAGGGAGCCGAAGGCCAGGCAGAGAGCCCTGCTGGCCGGGGAAGGCGAGGGGCTGAGGGGAGCAGGGCCCCAGGGGATGGAGCGGGGTTCCCACAAAAAGGCGGGAGACAGAAAGGAAGGAAGGGGGCCTCGGAGACACCGCCAGGACCACGGTGAAAGAAAGAGGACCCTCCACACACACAACACACACACACAACACAGACACACACACCCTTCGAGGGGAAGCCCTCTCCTTGGCGGGAATTGGGGGGGGGGGGCTTTTTGTGAGGGCGCGCCGAAGAGGGAAAGTTTGTGTACCGGCCGCTATTCTGTTACAATGCCCCCAGGAAAGGAACCCCTGGCCGCCTCTCCGGAGGGGGCTGGCAGCAGAAAGGGCGCCCCATTGCCGGCTTTGTCTCGAGGGACTGGAGCCTGGGAGGGAGGGAGAGAGAGAGGGAGGGAGGGGGACGCCATGCCCCCCTCGCCTCCTCCTCCTCCTCCTCCTCCTCCTCCTCTTCCCCCAAGGCCCCCGGCCTCAAGGCCCCCCAAGGGAAGGTTTGGGACAACCTCCGCAAAGGGGGCACCTGGGGTGCTTCTCTCCCCCCCGCCCCCCCCCCCAAAATATAACTTTCTCAGAGGACTTTGAGAAAACGGTGCAGTAAAAGTCGAACGTAGTTCTGCTTCCCCTTTTTCGGTTCGTGAGGGAGACTGGGCTCCCCAGCCTCGCCTTCAGGGACCGGAGCAGGGGCCGCTCCTTTCCCCCTTGCCGCCCCCGTCCTCCTCCTCCTCCTCCTCCTCCTCACAACCTTCTGCCTGCTTTTGGGAGCCTTTCCAGGCCTCCCCGACTGTTCTGTCGGCCCCGAGGCTCTCTGGGCGCCCTGGGTCCGGAGGGGGTTTGCCCTGGCCTTCCCCCGGAGGAGGCTGAGAGAGTGTGACTGGCCCGGGGCCACGCCAGGCTCCCAGCTTAAACCTTCCCCAGAGAGGCGGCCGGGAGGGGGCCCGAGGGGAGCCCCGGGGTTCCCAGGGCCAAAGGAGGGGGAGCCAAGACACCAGGAGGAAGGAAGGAAGGAAGGAAGGAAGGAAGGAAGGGGGAGAGAGGACGAGGGAGCGGAACTCCGGCAGAGCGGGAGGAAGGGAGGGAAGAGAGGAGAAGCCAAGCAGGGCCAAGGCGGAGGGGCTGCGGAGGGGCTCCTGCGGCCCTTGGGTTTCCCTGCCCCCCTTCCCCTCCCCCTGCCCCCCTCTGTCTAACGCCTGGCTGTTGTGATGCGTGTTCCCGTAGATCCCAGCACCAGCCGGAGGTTCAGCCCCCCTTCCAGCAACCTCCAGCCCGGCAAGATGAGCGAAGTCAGCCCCGCGGCGGCCGCCCAACAGCAGCAGCAGCAGCAGCAGCACTCCCACCCGCAGCATCCGCACCCACAACCCCAGCAGCAGCAGCAGCAGCATCCGCACCCAGAGGCGGCCTCGGCGCCCGGGGCCCCTCCGCGGCAGCTCCGCCCGCACGACAACCGGAGCATGGTGGAGATCATCGCCGACCACCCGGCGGAGCTGGTCCGCACCGACAGCCCCAACTTCCTCTGCTCCGTGCTGCCCTCGCACTGGCGCTGCAACAAGACCCTCCCCGTCGCCTTCAAGGTGAGTGAGCCCCGCTCTGGCAACCCCGGCCCCCGGCCTCCTTTCGGGGTCTCTTCCCCTTGCTTGCCTTCCTGGAACATTTGGAGGCAAACCTCTTCCCTGGCAGATGCCCTCCGGCTTTAGATGCATCCGCACTGGAGCAATAACCCGGTTTGGCACCGCTTTATGTCTGGCTCCGCTCTGGGCCCACAACAAACTCCAGCTCCCAGAATTCCATAGCTTTCGAGCCAGACAAAGAAAGAAAGTTGGCAGCAGGAGCTTTGCTAGGCTTCGATCTATTTCCTCAGATATTATTATTATTATTATTATTATTATTATTATTATTATTATTATTAAAAGATATAGCCATGTTAGACTGTGGGATGAGTCTGTGGAGAGACCTTGCAGCCCCTTTGAGACTCGTTGAGGACAGAGAAAGTTGGGAGGCAGGAGCTTTCATAGTCTCCAGTCTTCTACTTTCTTAGATGCATTTTACCTTTCTTTTTCCAAATGCACCCGAAAGGAGTAGACTGAAGTCTAGGAAGTGTCTTCCTTTCTGTACGAAGAGGGATCTTGTAACGCCTTTGGCCGATTTCTTTCCCCCCAGTGAGTCTCAAAGCTGCTATGTCCTGATTCTACAGACTATTATTACCCTTGAATAATAATAATAATAATAATAATAATAATAATAATAATTGAAGTTGAAGGCTTTCGTGTGCGGCATCCATAGTCTTTTGTGGCTTTTTCGGGCCATGTGGCCATGTTCTAGAAGAGTTTATTCTTGACGTTTCGCCAGCATCAGTGGCTGGCACCTTGAGAGATCTCTGAAGATGCTGGCGAAACATCAGGAATAAACTCCTCTAGAAGGTGGCCACATTAGCCTGAAAAACCCACAACAAACCAATGGTAATATGCATCTGAGGAAGAACAGTGAAGTTTATGAAAGCTCATGCTGCCAACTTCTTCCTTTCCGTGAGTTTCAAAGGTGCTATTAAGATCTCTCCACATCCTGATCCTACAGAGCAACACAGCTATTTCTTTGGTTTCTTTCTTTCCGTCTGAGTCTCAAAGGGGCTACAAGATCTCTCCACAGTCTGCTAACAATTACTTCCCAGTATTATTTCATGGGGGAAGGTAGTCTTTTTGGCCACAACCAGAATGACATTTGACTGCCCCAGTACAGCTTCCTTTGAGCTCATGGGAACAGCCACCCTCCCCTTGCCTTGCCTTGCCTTGCCTTCCTCTCTGGGCTGCTGTCAAGAGCCCTGTGCCCAAGATATTGGTGCACCCTGTAAGAAAAGGAGTGTTCTGCCTCTCCTTGTTAATAGAGTGTCAGCAATGACTGTCCTGAGGTCATCTGGACATCCATAAAAAGGTCACCTAAATTGGGGGTGGGGGGGGGTGTCAAAAGGTGGTTGGTTTTTCTTTCCCTTCTCCTCTCCTTACCTTTGTGCTCCAGGGTTCACCAACTCTCACAAGAACAACATTCCCCACATAACAAACTAACTCTTGTTGTTACATGCACTCATGGCAAATCATAGACTCATAGAGTTGGAAGAGACCACAAGGGTCATCCAGTCCAACCCCATCCTGCCATGCAGAAACTTACAATCAACAGATGGCCATCCAGCCTCTGTTTAAAGACCTCATGGGTTCCCCTGTTAAAGTAAAAAATCCCCCAGCTTGCGTTTGTGAGCCTCCAAGTCCTTCCAGGGTCCTCTGGGGCTGAGAGAGTGTGACTTGCCCCAGGCGGAGCAATCAAGCCTTGCTCCTCAGAGCCTTAGTCCAACACTCAGAGCACTGGACCATGCTGGCTCTCATTAGCCCAGCTAGAACACTAGCTAATCTTTTAAACCTCTGTGCTAATCATCAGGCTAACCACAACAGCATTTAACATTTACATTTCTATACCACTTAATACAGACCATTCTCTTGCCATCCTCTTGATGACCATTCTCTTGATGACCAGATCCAGCTGCCTTCCCCTTCACATTAGGCAGACTCTTGGGGTGTGCCTTTGTTAAAGCTGTCCTTTCCAGACTGAAAATGCTGGCTTAGATTCCCCTATAATTTACCCATGGCTTCTAAAGCCATTTTAATTGTTTTGGCATTTGTTTGGGGTTTTTTTTTTAGTTACCAACCTAAAACGGGTGGCTGTTTTGGTGTTCCTTTTGATGCTCCGATGTTGCTCTCGAAAAGAACTCAGTGCAAGTTTTTCTTTTGATACTTGGGCATGTCTTTTCAAGGCAATAGGTGTAAAGTTCTGTTTGGAAACTGCGAAGACATACATACATCACCTCCAGGTTTTGTTTTGTTTTTTGCTGATTTTACTGGAGAGAAAAGATCAACTATCCTTTAAAAACAAGTCTTATCAAAAATGGGCTGTAGATTGTGTCTAAGGGCCCATACAGACAGGCCAAAATAAAGCTGCTTCATGTCACTTTGGAGGTATGCTGTTTAAATGATGCATGCATCCTAAGAATCCGGAAGCTGCACCAAAGCTGCACTCCAGTGCTTAGGAATGGAGTGTGGCTTTGGCGCAACCTCCGGACTCTTAGGACCCATGCATCATTTCAATAGCATACCTCCAAAGAGACCCCAAGCAGCTTTATTTTGGCAGTCTGTAACAGGCCTATGCCTGCATGCCCATATGGGTTTTCCCAGTAGGTTGTGCTGGACTCCTACTGGAAAGATTAGGGAATTGTTTGCCAAGAAGATGCTTGTTTTGCCAGGGGAGGCACAGAGCCTGGGCTATTAGACGGATCACACAGAAGCTTAAATACCACCCATGTCTAAATAAGCCAGGGACATTATTATTACTCATATTAGAGTACTTCCTGCCCACACACTCACCCATCCTTTCTCTCTTGCCCAGGTTTTAAGACCTACCTATATTCCAGACGTTCTCTAAAAACGCGCCCTAGAAGATACATGGGCCTGTTACAGACTGCCAAAATAAAGCTGCTTCGGGTCTCTTTGGAGGTATGCTATTTAAATGATGCATGGGTCCTAAGAGTCTGGAGGTCGCGCCAAAGCCACACTCCATTCCTAAGCACCGGAGTGCAGCTTTGGTGCAGCTTCCGGATTCTTAGGATGAATACATCATTTAAATAGCATACCTCCAAAGAGGCCCGAAGCAGCTTTATTTTGGCTGTCTGTAACAGGCCATGGTAACCTTATCCGTGGATTCAGTGGTGGCATCGTCCTCCTCCCCAAATCCCAAAGTTGTGGGAATGTGATGGAAAAAACTTAGGCCGAGGCCCACTCTGCCATATTCTTTTCTACGTCAATGTTTTTAAACACTCTAATATGGTGTGAACAAATAGATGGCTTTATGTAACAGCTTTTTTACTAAGTAAAACTGTGATGTGTGGTTAGCAGACCATGGACAAGTTCAGCTGAAATCGGTGAAGCCTGCAAATAAAAATGTTTAGGCTCAGGGCATTGGTCTTTCTTCTCCATAAGTCCAGTTTGAATTCTTCAGAAAAGGAGCTTAATCTTCCATGATGCCCGACCAGTGGGATATTTAACATTTCTAATCAAAACCAGGAATGTACATAGGATAATTTAACACAACAGCTGAACTATGATAGACTGAAACATTGCTACTTAAATTTTCCCTAATATTCTTCAACCCTGTCAAATTAGTTTCTGCATATAAAGCATCCTGCTGTGAAGTATCTACTTGACCATTAAGTCTACCCTGCATATTCAACTGGCATCATATTCACTGACAGCTATATGGGTTTACATTCAAATGAATGACCTTTTAGAAATAAATCCATTTCACACCAGACATACTTTACAAAGGTTTCTTCCAAGATGAATAAATACCATCCTATATATGATGTGTTTTTCTGGGCACAATGTCTAACTTATTTCAACTTTCGATAGTTTTTTTTTAATATTAAAAAACCCCTGAGAAGTACAAGCCATACATAGCTGTGAATCTATTTTGCTGCTTTCAGAAGACCGACAGCTCTTCTGTACTGCAGAAATAAAGCAGTTTGATAGCATTTTAACTGTCGTGACTCCATTCTGCTGAATTTTGGGATTTGTAGTTTGGTGAGGTATTCAGCCTGGTTTGTCAGAGAGCACTGGTGCCTTTCCAAACTACAAATCCCTGGTTTCTGTAGAATAGAGCCATGGCAGTTAAAGTGCTGTCAAACTGCTTTATTTCTGCAGTGTGGGTACACCCTCTGTTCCCAAATAAGTCCAGAAACTTTTATCAGTGGCTATTTAGGGGGAAATTTTGCATTTTTAAAAAAGCCAGACAACTCTAGTTCTTTACTTCCACTACAACACCACAGTCTAAGGAAAGGTCACTGTATCTTCACATTATACAACCGTATTTGCATGCTGCAGATAGATCAGGAAATTGTTTCACAGATTTGATCAGTAGTGACACCTTGTTAATTTTTGTTTAATTATACTATATAAAGAGGTATACATAAGACACTACATTAGCATTTTTGTACTGTTATCAAGTCATCAAATGGAACATGTACAAATAAATGGATGTGGACAGTTAGTTTAGTAAATGTAAAATATCTCTTTATGCTTGTAATTTTTTTTATTGTATTACCTTTGTGTGTACATTTTAAAGATTTGGTTCAGAGGTCACCTTGCTAACATTTCAGAACTGAACAGAGTTCAGGAGCCCTGGTGCCTTGTGCTGCAGCCACTCACTCAAAACCACAAGGTTGCGAGTTCAAGATCAGCAAAGAGGCTCAAGCTCAACTCAGGCTTGCATCCTTCTGAGGAGGTTGCTAAAATGAGTACCCAGATTGTTGGGGGCAAATTAGCTTACAGTTGTAAACCGCTTAGACACTGCTTAGGTGGTATGAAGCAGTATATAAATGAAGCTTGTTTGTTTGTTTGTTTGTTTGTGTGTTAATTACAATGAAGGACGATTTTTTGTATCAGTATTACAACTCTGGTATAGTATACTGATAAAAATTGTAATTAAAAGTACTGAAAATGTCATCTTACCATCAGCACGACCTGTGAAAAAGTGCTACTAAGCACTGCTCCTCACCTGAAAACTAACATGTTTTGGAAGATTCACAAAGAAAGAACTCCTGGGTTGAGGCACACACAGGATAGTTTTCCAAATGTCTATCTCAGTGTGCTATTTGCAAACTGCTTCATGCAGAGTGAAGACAGCGAATGATAGCAATCAGGCAGAAGCCATAGATTTCTCACAGGTTTTCAAGGGACGAGTGCAGAATGCATAGCAGCCTGCAAGTGAGTCCAGGTTACCAGATCCCACGCTAAGCCCCTGGAAAAAAGAAGAAGAAAACTTCCAGTAACTTTTGGATTGTATTGTATGGATGCCCATAGAAATTAAGTTGTTTGAAGAAATCCCATGCCTTTATTCCCTAGGCTTGAACAAGGTATAGAAAGCTAGTTTGTTGAAGCTGTGAAAGCAGTAGTGGAGTGCATGGCGTCTCAGATCTTCCATCAGTGTAGGTAGGTCTGATCTACACTGCAGAATTAATGCAGCTTGAAACTGCTTTAACTGCCATAACTCTGTTCTGTGGAATTCTGGGATTGGTAGTTTTGTGAGCTATTTAGCCTTCTCTGTCAAAGAGCTCTAGTGCCACAACAAACTACAAATCCCAAGATTCCATAGCACTGAGTCATGGCAGTTAAAGCAGTGCAAAACTGCATTATCTCTACAGTGCAGATTAGATCTTAGTTATTTTCAGAAATCTTTAACTGTACATAGTTTAAGGGAAACAAACAAGCAAGCAAAACCAGAAACCCAAATTGACCCTATCAGATTCCAAAATTCAAGCCATAGTTTCTTCTAATTTCTAATGCGCATAAACACATCTCTTTTAACATTTATATTCTTCCCTTTCGATTTGATTTCTAAGGACTAAATCCATTTATTAGTCCCAACTAGAGTGGATCCACTGAATCAATAGATATTGTAAAATAAAAATGTTTGTAAGTTCCTTTGATTCAGTGATTTTGTTCTAATTGGGACTAACTGTTACACCAGATAGAAAGGCTAATGCTGGGGGAAAGGGTAAGATGAACCTAGTTTACATTTTTCGGTATATTTATTTATATACGGTTATTCTTTCACTCCAGTCCAGCCAGCACTGTGTCCAGTCATCAACTCACTTGTTATTAGAGTCAATGGGGCCCCAAAGTAAGTGGCTATAGTCATCATTATCAGTAAATCGGTTCTCTAATAGGAAATTAGTTTTCTAATTTGTCACTAGTAGTGTCAAATTAGGCTAGGAAAGCAGGTGCAGTATAAATAAATGTATCAACAGTTGTTTGAAGTAGTAAACTAAAGAAGCAATTGAACCAGTGTGAAGCTCAGTAATACTGCAGTTGTTAAAGGCCTGTCTACTGGTTTAAATATCTTAAGGCTGAAACAGCATGCCAATAGTATTCACAATCTAACAAAATATAGTTCAGATCTCTATTATTTTAAATTACAGGGAGTCATTACATATTAAACAAAGTATTAAATGTACTTTTCGCTAAAACTAGGTGAGAGGAGTTATTTTTAATAGAGCATGTTTTAAGACAAAGGTAGCTGTTACTATTTTAAAAAATGCATCCTATTTATTGATTTATTTCATTTGTATGCCATCTTTCTCTTACAATGGGACCCATCCTAGCAAACCGTGTTATAGTTAGTACTTTAAAAACCTTTTAAAAACCATTATCCACTGTTCAAATGATGCCAATTATGGTGGCCAAAGGACTTCAGTTTTACATTTGTAGCTCATATATTCATGGTCCATTTTGGCCATGGTCATTTGGAATCTCCTTAGACTGAATTAGGGGAAGTTCTTTGCTAGGCAAACTAGTTTGTATTTGACCAGACTACAGTAAACCATATGTATATATTAAACCACTTTTCAATTGTGTCTCAGAAAAGTAGTTTGCAAGCGTTGCTAAGACTCTTGTCTGTTTTTCTTTTTACGCACTCACCTTTTGTGTGAAAGTATACAGCAGCTGAAGTATATTTGGAAATTAGATATTTTGAAAAAATTGAAGGATGATATTTTGTTAAATTCCTTAGTACATCATGACCTCCTCATATCTGGGGAGGGGGGATACATTTTTAGATTTACTGTGGAAATGTGAAACCATGGATAATAGTGAACCCTACTGAAATTAATGACTTCCAGCAGAGGTTGACTATAGAGTTGCACTAGAGGACTGAGAGACTGCAAGAGAGACCATTCTAAGAGAGAACAGTTAAATTACATAGTGTGAAAGATACTTAAACATGTATTTTTTTCATAGGCTCAGTTAACATGTAATATCAAAACTTTTTCTTAATTTTCTTAAAATGGGTTGAATTGTACATTATATTCCAGTATCTCTGTTAATATTGGGACACAATCTTAATTTGAGGGCCTAATTTGCAAATACTGTAGAAACGAAATTTGTGAAGGTTAATCCAAGTTCATTCTATCCAGTTATATGTTTCCAAACCATATTTGAGGTGGGCAATACAAACCTATGGAGAGGGTTTTGTTTTGTTTTGAGGAGAGAGAAATTTGTGAATGTGCAAAGGAGGTGCAGGGTGCCACTGAATCTGTGCCTGCACCTCAGTTTGCCAAGTAGAAACTAATTCATTTGTATTTTGCATTTCATGTCCTCTGCAATTTTACTGGTGAAGTAGGATGGTTTTGTGCATCAGTAGGTGGAGTGAGGGAGTCTCAAGACACTCAGTGGCATGATGGGTTGACTTGTGGGGCCAACATGATCCATGCTTGCATATCACAGGCAGAAAGTGAGCTAAAGCTTCATAATTTGTAAATCTTATATAATTTTGTTAAAAGGACGTCTTTATAAACTAATAGAAGAGTTGTCACCGCCAAAGAGGAAAGAGTTAGTATCTTTCTCTTTAGAAGTGTCTCCTCTGAATGACTGGCTGGAGGAGGTAAGGGACTGGAGGAGGAAAAAGAAATTGAAGCTGAATCCAAACAAGACAGAAGTGCTGACTGTCAAAGGTCCTAACCTGGTGTCAATTAGTCCTGAATGGTGTTACACTCACCTGAAAGACAATTTGCAGCCTGAGGATTTTGGATCTGTTGCTTCAAATGATGGCTCAGAAGGATGTGACAGCCAGGAGTGCTTACTATTACTTTCGGCTGATATGCCAGCTGTGCCCCAGCTAATGTTGGAGGACCTCAAGATGGTAGTGTATGTCCTGGTCACTTCAAGGCTGGACTTCTGCCATGTGTTGTACATTCAGTGCAATGTGCTACCTCTGTATCAAGTTTGGAAAGTTCAGCTAGTCCAAAAACATAGCAGCCAGATTGATTACAGGGACATCCAAGAATGATTAGAGTACAGCAATATTAAAATCACTCCATTGCCTGCCAATTCATTTCCAGGCAAGGTACAAAGTGTTGGTTATTACCTTTAAAAGCCCTACATGGTAGTGCTTGGAGACAGCTTACCTATAGGCTTACCTCCTCTCATATAATCCACCCCATATCCCCAGGTCCTCTGGCAGACATTTACTCCAGTCAGAAAAGACTAGGCCGTTTGGGGCGGCCTGTAAACGGCTCTTTCCCCGCTGGATCGGGGCCTGAGTTGCCACAACGGCAGCCTCCGAGGCCCCGATCCGCCACTTTCCAGGCTGTGGGGAAGCTGCAAAAGGCCACTTCCCCGTGGCCTGGAAAGGTGTGTCCTTGGGGCTTCAAGCCCTGAGGACACTCGGCAGCGACGGGGAGGAGGAGAAAGGGGCCGCTTGGTCCCTTTCTCCTCTGCGTCGCTGGCACAGCCATGTAAAGGCTGTGCCCAGCGACACAAAGCTGGAAGGAGCTCCGAAATGGAGCTCCTTCCGGGGCCGCAGAAAGGGCGCCCTAGGTGCCCTCGCGCAGCCCCACTATGTCACAACCGCGCCGCCCCGTTTGGAGGCGGTGCAGTGGTGACGTCGTAATGGCAACCCCTGTGTGGAACGGGCGCCGCCATTTTGTATGGACTGGGTCCGTACTAGGGTTAGGGGCGTCAAGAAGTGACGCCTCTTTCTAACCCTAGTACGGACCCAGTCCGTACTTTTATGCCCGTTTGTAACGGGCCTAGGTTGGTAGCTGTCAGCCAGGGAACCTTTTCTGCAGCTGCCCCAAGACTGAGGAATGATCTGCTGGAAGAGATTCGACAGCTGCATACACTATTTGAATTTAAAAGGGCTTAAAAGACCAGTCTCTTCTGGCAGACCTATCCAGATTATTTTTAAATTGTGCATTTTAAATTATGAATTTTAAGTGTGGATTGTTTTAATATGTGTATTTATTTATTTATTTATTTATTTATTTATTTATTATTTATTTACGATATTTATCAGGGTATAAATTCAGCCCTAAAGGCTCTCAGAGTGTATATCTTATTTGTATATAAGTGTATATCTTATTTGTCCTTTTAAATTGATATGCATTTTAACTAATGTGTTTTAACTGATGTAATGTGTCTGTTAATCAGTGATGTTCCCCTGCCTCAATCCATGCAAAGAGGTGGGTAAGAAATAATAATAATAATAATAATAATAATAATACATAAAAAGAAATGAGGATCAGTACAATCCACATGTTGTGCAATGTTAAATGCTCTTTGTTGGAGGTCAAAAGTAGTCTGACAGATTATCAAAAATTAGTTCTTTCACACTGTATACTTAATAATCATCTTAATTACATCTCTAATAGTGTGTGTGTGTGTGTATAAGTTATCAGCAGTAAGTTTAATATTGCATCATGAAATCCCCAGTTGTAGGGTCATGAAAACTTAGATGCAATGTATATAGTTACTTAATCTATGTGCAGAATTAAATTGGTGTTTTTAGAATTTTGGGGGGGGGGGGGGGCTTTCATTCAGAGGAAGAATGCTCATGCAATGTAGCTGTATTTGGGGCCAAAAAGTGGAAACTGTAATAACAAAAATTCAACTATTGCAGGAATTTCCCCTCATAAATGGGAGAACAAGAACCATTTGTTTATTTGGTTAGTTGGCTGATTGTTTTAAAGCAAAAGGCCTAACATGATCTCGAGGCAAATATGTAGACATTCTGCTATAATGTACAGATGTGGAGCTCATAGTAGCAAGTACAAGAGAGTACCCTCTGGACAAGTGCTGGCCTTGTTAACAGAGAAAGTAACAACTCTACCCTTCTGTCCCACAACGTTCCTGTATACAAGTGTTGCCAATGTGATCTTGACTCAGTTTTGTAATTTGGTAATATAACGACTGGCCTTTGTGATAACCCTGTTTGAGCAAATCTATCTTGCAAGCAACAATGCGGTGGAGTGGGACAGTGTCCCTACCCTTTTACTGCCTCTCTGTTGGACCTTTCTCACACCAATCTGGTGGCATGCCTATAGCAGTAAGCCAGCTCTGCATGAGTAACTTCATCCTGTGACATAGAACCTGGGATTCTACCTCATGCAGAATGAGGGAGAGGAGCCTAATTATATATGGGCTCACAAATACAGAAAGGGCTGCAACACATGGGTGCTAAGAGCACAGCAAAGAAAGATGCAGCGCATGGTCACCAGATGTCTTAACCCTAAAGGAGGACAAGGCACTACAAAATGTAGAACTTTAAAGAAAAAATGTAGGACACTACAAAAATAAAAGCTCAAAACACTAATATTAAATTTAAATTCATACTTCTTACCCATACTCAAAATGGAGGACATTTTGAAATTTCTCTTGGACAGAAGGTAGAAATTTAAGACAATTCTGGGAAAAGGAGGATGTCTAGTCACCCTTGGTCAGTGACCATAACCCACTGTCTTTCTTCATGTGATTCTTGTTTGCATGATTTGTACACCTGAACATTTCCAAAATTCAGTGATGGACTTAAAACTAAGAGCCACAAAATTGTAAGACGTTATTACTGTGTCTTTACTTTCATAGGTGGTTGCTTTAGGAGAAGTTCCTGATGGGACTGTGGTGACAGTCATGGCTGGAAATGATGAAAACTATTCTGCAGAACTGAGGAATGCCTCTGCTGTAATGAAGAATCAAGTGGCACGGTTTAATGACCTGAGATTCGTGGGCAGAAGTGGAAGAGGTACATTATTACATTATACATTTGTTAAATAGTAAAAGAAAACAAAGTCTAGACCAGATTCCACAACACAGTACTGGCTAGTCTGTCAATCAGTTGTCTTCAACAGGATTTATAAGATAAATGTATGGCTGCAAAATTCTATTACATATCTAATTTATACATTTAAATGGGATCAAAATTTGGGAGAAGATATTTACAAAAGAGCAAGTTCCTAATTTTGTTGATGCCAGTAAATAAGTATTCTGTTACATAAAGGGGTTTTTATTTTAATACAAATGTAGATGCTCTTGCTCTTTAATGCTTTTAATGAAGGCAGTGATAAAGAAAGGAACCAAAACTTGTATTTGCTATGCAGAAAGACCCTAAGCATATTTAGTTAGTAGTAAATATCACTAAGAGAGGCCAAAAGTGGCATGGCAGTGCCGATACTAGGGGTCAGGAGCATGCAGCAACTGCACGCTCCCGAATCCTAGTATGTATGGGTGGCGCCATCTTAACGCAGTGCCGTCTATACAGTGTGCACGTCCATGGAGTATCTTTTGCACTGGGTCCAATGGCGTGGCACACAAGACATATCACCTCAACGTTCCAGGGCACAAATGGCACTTTGGCGGCATCATGGGAAGGAGCTCCATTTCGGAGCTCCTTTTCCCAGCGGATCATTGTCGCGGCCATGTGGTTGCCGTGGCTGCCTCTTTCTCCTAATCTGTATTGGGCCTGAGTTCCATTTAAAAAAAGATATGCTGAAGTGATGTAGTGATTTGTGAATTGGGATATAACTCTGGAGACCAGGATTCTAATTCCCCACTTGGCCATGGAAACCCACTGGGTTACCTTGGGCAAGTCACTCTCTCTCAGCCTCAAAGGATGGCAGTGGCAAGCCTATCTGACAAAGGGGCCATTCAGACTACCATATACTCCAGTTTCCACCCTGGATTAAAAGTGGGAAGTTCCTACTGGCATCAGGTTTTCCACAACAGGATGAGGAGCTTGCACATCCAATCCAGGGCAAATGCCCCTCAGCATGGCCTATTCAAAACCAGAGTTTCTGACGTTTCTTTTCATAAAACCTGGGGTCTGGCCAGTATGAACTTGTCCCCAATCATGATCAGGTCAAGTTCAAGGGAGGGATGAAGGTTGGAGGCTGGGCAGTTGGTGGAACATGCCTCCCCTCTCGTACTGACATTTTTTTTGACAGATTATGTGAATGCTGGTGCATTTAGAATGTGTGAATGCTTATTTTACATAAGCTTGCTATGGGAGCAGGACAGGGCTCAGAAATCCAAGACTTCTGTTGCTTGCTATGGGGGCAGAATGGGGCTGAGAAATCCAAGGCTTATATTACTTGCTACATGGGCAGAAAAAAACAGAGGCAAATTTGACAGAATATGTGAACCTTGCCACTAGACTTAAAAAAAAAAAGGGGGGGGGGGAGCATTCAAGCTGTCCATGAATGGCTGCATGACACATCACCATTGACATCATTTGATAACAACCAGGAGGCTCCATCTTAAATTGCTACTTTGTGAAGTGTGAACATCAGCAGGGTAAATTGTGCTGGGGAGGTTCGATTGGAGCAAAGGTAGTGTGAATATCATTCCAGACAGATTCGGTGTGGGGATTATCAGATCTGCCCAGATCTACCCAGGGCAAATATGGTAGTGTTAATGGGGCCAAAATATGCCAAGAAAATCTTGTGATAGGTCACCATAAATTGGAAATGACTTGAAGGCACACAACACACACACACATACACATGACACACACACAAATATTCATAGGATTCCTGTCATTATGACAAAACAATTCTTCAGGTTCTGAATTAGGATGTCATGTTGCCTGGGTCCAGAACTGAATGTTTATAAATTAACTTCCAACTACCTTTGCTGCCCCTAGTAGTGAGTTCCCTGCCTTGGCTCTGCCCCTCTCTGCTTTGCAGTGATGGAGGCAGCAGGGGTGGGGGACCTGCTATGGCTTTTATTGGAGCCTGGTCTGCCCAGCCCTACTGCTGGTGGTGCACTTGGGGGCTGCTGGAAGGTGAGCTCTGTGCTGGCCAGCCAGCCCTCTGTCTTTGGGCCCTGCCTGCTGCCACTCTCCTCCTTTTCCTGGCATGTCCCCATTGCTGCTCTGAGCCCCCAGCTGTACCCCTTGGTTGCATGCAGGACCCAGATGCAGAGGGCTGGCCAGGCAGCATGGAGACCACCCTGCAACATAAGCTTCCAAAGATCCTTTCTAACAAGATACCATTAATGACATTCCAATGACATATTCATAGCTTATATTTAAATATCCTTAGTTGGATGCCACAGTGTTGCTGCCATTATTATTATTATTATTATTATTATTATTACAACAATATTGATGCCCAATCCTTTAACTAAGATGACCCCTTGAGTAACTTACAAAGAAAAGTAATATAACAGTTCCTTCCCTCTATCTGACAGTCAAAATTAAAAATGTAAGGAATAAGGGGTGGGGAGGGAGGAAGGAAAAAGTAACTTCAGGTGACAGTTCTGATGTTCTTCTACAGTACACAATTAAAGCATATTCATCCTATGACATCTTGGGGTTTCTATCCTGGGGTGCACTAGAGCTTCCTTGGCTGAGAATTATATGTACTCTTCCCTGAACAGCAAATGCCAGGATTCCATAGGATGGTATGATGTTAGTTCAAGTAAAACTGCAATACTAAAATTGTGTAGTGTGAACATAATGGTCTAGGTTGTTTTCACATTACCCAAATATGGCACTATGATTCTACTATAAATGCTATGTTTCCATTTTGGGATTGGCTGTTTACAAAGGAATACAGTGGACCCTTGTTATATGCTGGGATTTGGTTCCAAGATCCCCTGTGTATAAGAAAATCTGTGTGTGCTCAAGTCCCATTAAATATTCTTCTTGGCTTTACTTCACGAATGAAGATTCAGGAAGGATTCATCCATGCTTTCTACAAGCGCGTTGATGACGTTGGATGTATCCTTCGAGCCTGTGCAATGGATTTTTCTGGTGGAGTGCAGCGTGCACAGAACTGGCCTCACCCTTTAAACCAGAGGTTCGATTGCTGAGGCCTTGACAAGCATGGTTTGATTAGAGTTTCCTTCTCTTGGATGGTTGACCTTACAGGGTTAGACGAGCACCATCTGCCCGGGTTTGGGATTAGAGTTTCCCTTCTCCTAGGATGGTTGCCATAAGGCTAGAGAGCCCATCCTGCCCTTTGGCGCTCTTGGTCAGACCCTTCGGTTGTGACCTGTCTGGCATGGGAGGCCCTGCCGGTGGCTATTATACCACCGCCAGCATAGCTCACAACTTCATTAGGGTACCCAAGCCTCTCCCCCACACAGTCAGAGCATAGCTGGAGGGGAATAGGAGGCCAGAAGATGTCAGTTAAGGAGGGAGGAGCCTCTTTCTTCAGGCTAGCCCTGATGGAGCTGGGTCTGCCTGATTGCTCCCTCTCAGGCCGGAAGATGACAGTTAAGGAGGGAGGAGTCTCTTCCTTCAGGCTAGCCCTGATGGAGCTGGGTCTGCCTGATTGCTCCCTCTCAGGCCGGAAGATGACAGTTAAGGAGGGAGGAGCCTCTTCCTTCAGGCTATCCTTGGTGGAGCTGGGTCTGCCTGATCACTCCCTCTCAGGCCGGAAGATGACAGTTAAGGAGGGAGGAGTCTCTTCCTTCAGGTTATCCTTGGTGGAGCTGGGTCTGCCTGATCACTCCCTCTCAGGCCGGAAGATGACAGTTAAGGAGGGAGGAGTCTCTTCCTTCAGGCTATCCTTGGTGGAGCTGGGTCTGCCTGATCACTCCCTCTCAGGCCGGAAGATGACAGTTAAGGAGGGAGGAGTCTCTTCCTTCACGCTAACCCTGATGGAGCTGGGTCTGCCTGATTGCTCCCTCTCAGGCCGGAAGATGACAGTTAAGGAGGGAGGAGTCTTTTCCTTCATTATATTTCAATACAATCACATAGCAAAATGGTGTCCCTTATAAAAAAAATGGAAAATCAAGGTTTGATATTTGAAATTTATACTTTTTTTTGAACATTTTCAAACTGTGTATGCTTGAATCCATGTATTAAAAATCCATTATAAGAAGGACTGACTGTATTTTGAATTGTCAGCCAGAAATCTGTATGGCCTCACCAAACTACAAACCTCAAGATTTCATAGGATATAGCCATGGCCATTGAAAGGGAATCATAGTGCCATACTTATGTAGTGTAAAAGGGCCCCAGGTGGAAAGGCATCAGTTCTGGCAGCCTGCTGGAATGGCTGTCAGTAGGTGAGACTTGAGGGGGGCTGGGTGGGGTCTAGACATGGTGGAGTAGCCCCTGCCCCTCTTCTGTTGCTCTGATCCACAACCAAGATGGCTGCAATTGAAGTCAAAGTCATGTCAGAAGCATTATTCATTGCTTCAGGCTTAGCTTGTTTTTGCCTTAGAACTAACAGTTTTCCTTTAAGATGGCCCAGAATCAAACATATTCACACATATATGCTGGTCAGTCTCTCTTTTATTTACTTACTCTATTGCAACTTGCAGAGAGATAGCAACAAAACAACAATTTTGTGGACTAGGCAGGGGTGTAGCTGTGGAGAAGGGCAAAATGAGGGCATTGCCTCTCCAAATAAGAATTCTGTTCCCAATGCAATTTTCTTTCACTCCCCAAATTTCTAGTATTGCATAGAATGAGACATTGGTATTTATCACACGGAGGTTTTTGCAGCTTTTTGCAGCTCAGATCCAATGTGACTGCGGGTCCAACAATGCGAATTCACGCAGTAACATGATGTGTTATCACACGCGATTCCTTTCTATGGGGGCTCCTTCCGTGGCACTTCCGCAGTGATTCCACAGTGGCCCCTCATTTTGGTGAAATAGGTAAAAAGTGAATTCACAGAAATTGCTTCCAAGCTCACTTCGATTTCACTCTGAATCGGTCTGGTGTGGAATGCAACTTTGCTTCTGCTCTGGTACACCACCTCAAACCCCCCCCCCCCCGGTTGCAAATTTCCCATGATGCGGCACTGCAATTTCCCCCCATTTCCTTTCGGTGGTCCTTTCACTTTCAGGGCAATTTTCAGGGCAACTCATTTTTTGATATATATATATATATATATATATATATATATATATATATACACATGTGTGTATGTGTGTGAATGTGAATATACAGATATGTCTGTCTGTCTGTCTGTCTATCTATCTATCTATCTATCTATCTATTAGTGTGTCGAAATTGCTGAAATGGAAGGGAAAATAAAAAAGGGGGATGAAGAAGACACAGAAATATTCACGAGGCAAATATTCACGCAATCACGCAATTACACAAAACATGGAACAAGAACTTGAGCGCCTTTTCACCCCAGAAAAGTACAAGTTCACGATGCATTTAGACCCCCACTGAGCATGTGCAAGGCTGCTGATTCAAATCGTTGAATCCCACCAGTGTGGTAATACAATTTGCACTCACTCTGCTTTGCTTGAATCCACATCACATGACTTCCCTTGGATTCGATTCCCCCTCAGTTCGGAAGGGCAATGGAAGGGCAACCAGGTATGATAAAAAATTCACGTTATAACTTGAATTCGCATAACTGAACCAGAGTCACCCCGGATCTGAGCTGAGAAAACCTCCATGTGATAAACACCATTGAAAATCATTCAAACCCCCAAATCTTGGTTTGGCTGTGTTCACATTGACTTAGTATTTTTGCCTGGCCCTTTGCTTTGAATGGACAACATTTATTTCTGAATATTTCACTGAAGTTTTAAGTTATTGCAATGCTAGAAATTTGGGGACTGAAGGAAAAATTAATGAGGGTGGTTGCAGAATTCTTATGGGGGAGACAATAGAATAATTTTGCTTCTCTTGTAGCTATATCACTGGCCCACATAAAATCTTATGGACAATAAATCATGTTTTGGAATGCCATAACTCTGTTTTTGAGAGACAGCATGGTGTAGTGGCTTAAGTATCTGGAGACTAATGTTTGAATCCCTGCTTGGCCATGGAAATCCCCTGGGTGACTTTGGGCAAATCACACTCTCTCAGCCTTAGTGGGAGGCAAAGATAACCCCCCTTCTGAACTACTCTTGCCAAGTAAACCATGTGATAGGGTCATCTTAGGGTTGCCATAAGTCTGAAGTGATTTGAAAGCACACAACAACAAGAAGTGTTGGGAGATGAGCAGGATTTGCTGGTGGGGCCTCTGCCTTTGCCTCAGTAACTCAGGGCACTTTGTGGTGAGGAAGAAGTCTAGTGGGAGAACTTTTTTATCCACATGATGTTCATGTTCGAAGTTCTAATTGGAGTCTGATCCTGCATAAAACTTTCTTTCCATTCTCGTCACCTGTTTATGTATTCAAATCAATGAAGCCTACAATCTGATCATCTTTATATTCTGGTATTGATGCAGTTAAAGCATCAACATAATTTTTTTGGCAAGTGAATCTTATATGGTTTCTGCACATTTCTGATGTGTGTACATTTCTCATTGTTGTTCTCAGAGCAGTCCTTTAATTGTAGTTCTGCTGTTTTTCCCAAGTGCTCAGATGCAAAGTATTCTTACCATGAATTACCATGAAAAATATCAATGGTGTTTTAGTCATGCCTTCCAAAGTGATTAACAAAATAAAGGCATTAAAATCTGTTACAGACTGATTTGGAAGTTAATATAAAAGTCCAGCATGAAATAATGCCCAACTCTTAGGAAGCCTATGTGAATAAATGTTTTTGTCTGGTGGCGATAGCAGAATATCTCTCTTTCTGGGGGGAGAGAGAAACTTCTCCAAAGTGGTACTACAAGGCTCAGTCTCTTGTCACCCACCTTTTTTGCTTCAGAAGGCAGGATGTTTGCGAGAGATGATGATGGTCGTCTTGGTCCTAAGCTGTCTAGATTCTCATAGTCTAGAACCAGCTCTCTGAATTGTACTTGGAAAAAAATAGCAGCTAGGACAGCACTCTCAAAAGTGTCACATTATATTGTATGCTTCTGAAATGCAGTATTATACATATATATTGAAGTGTAGTGGTTAATGATACTATCCTATACATGAGTACTACAAAATCTTGTTGAGTTCAGTGGGATATAATTTTACGTAAATGCAGTCTAGGTTTGCAATCTAAGAGGCTAAACAGTACATTCAGAAGCCCCCAGGTGAGATCATGCTTCTGCCATGGGATTGGTAGATGGCAATTAGACCTATTTTAGAGTTGTCATAGAGATCACTGTAATTATGTGTGTGAGATGCCTTATGCACTCATAGGAACAAACTGTAGAATATGTCACAGGCGCAAACAACACAGTTACTATATCTTGCAGCAGTTTTTCAATAATTCCAGGTTTTTTTCCGAATGATGGGGAATCCCACCAAGGAACCACTCCAAGTAAATTTTGTGTATGTCACATAACCTATATTTTAAATCAGACTAAATAAATTTTTGTAAATATCAGCGCCTGCTAATATCGAAGTATATGTCTGATCTATGTTTATATACCCTCTCCCCCCATTTCCCCTTCTTTCCCTTCCTTTTCTTTTCATTGTAACCCACTTTCAAAATCCAATTTTAAAAAAATTGTAAGTCAGACCATAAAAAATATACGCTCCAAATTTGGTGCTAGTCCTTTGGGCATTCCATTAAATTCTCCGCAGAAGTGTGTTCTGCACATGCCACATAGCACATCAGTACAAAATGGATTTTGTTTGGTCTGGTATGGGGTGACACCATGGGTTTCTGTGTGGGGTGAGGCTAGACCTGGTGATGCCACTGGGTGAAGCCATTTTGGGGTTTGGAAAGCTTTAAAGGAGCTTTCCAAGGTGCTGAACCTATTTGGCAATTGGGTTCAGCATTGGAGACAATTCCTTTCAAGATGGGATTAAAAGTCTGGACTGATATTGGAGCCACCAGCCACCAATACCAGAAGTACTACCAACACACAATTTCCCTTGTAAAGCCTGTGACATAATGATGCAATACAGACCGCCATAAAGTGGTGTACCCAACCCGAAACTAGGGTTAGGGAGTGTGCATCATCCGCACGCTCCCTAACCCTAGTACAAGACCACGCTGGCATCATGGCGCCCTCCCATCTACACAGGGGCCGTGATGATGCCGACGCCACTGCTGAGTGCCCAAACGTGGTGCACAGGAAGTGGCGTCATAATGGTTCTATTTCCTGGTTGTGGCACCGCAACAAGGGAGCTCCTCTAGGCATCTCTTTCTCCCATGGCTGTGCCTGCCAGGGTGTCCTGGGGCATAAAGCCCCAAGGACACCCCTTTTTGGGACCACGGAAAAGCAGCATTTTTCCACTTCTCCATGATCCGGAAAAGCACCAGATTGGGGCCTCTGGGCTGCCGGTGAGGCTGCCCTGGCTCCAATCCGGAGAGAAAAGGGGCGGGTGCAGGCCAACCCTGAAGGGGTGGTCTTTACTGCACCATAGTTTGCTGGTGCCTTGAGTTTCTTTCTATAAGGCCTTGGAAAACAGTTCCTAAGAATCTCTCAAGTTCCTGTTAGTAAGGCTGTTAATGCATCATGAGGGCTTAACAAACAGCTTTGTCCATCATGTTCTCTTTAACAATTTCTGCTGCACGTTTTGAGGAAAAGAGGGGCAGAGTTGAAGACAAAGATGAGATGAGAGCTAGGGAATAATGATGGGCTGGCAGGGAAGGCTGCCCACCCTTAAACATCTCACAGGTGAAAATAGGGAATACTTACAGCAACAGCCTCTTCTTTGACTAAAGACCTTATTTATCCTTACAGACTGCTAAAACCTCTATGCATCAAGAGGGGCTGTATATGTATGAAATAGCAGCCCGTGGGCTGTATGTTGGTGCCTTATTATTCAGGCAGGTGAATTACATATATGTGCGCTAGAGGTGAGGTCTTGCTTTCTCTTTGTGTACTTGTTGGATATAAGAAGGAGGATGAAGCCTGAACACTGACTAGATCAGTTGTTGGCAGTAAAAACAGCAACACTTAACAAATTTTTCACTTAAAAAGTTTATAGGTGCTTCAGAATGGAATTAATTACCAAAAGAATGCTTTAAAAACCTGTTAAAAACAGAAATCCACAAAGCAAAGAAGTTTTGTGATTCTTTTATATCTAATTAGGCTTAAATATTTAATTTGTTTCAGTTGATACATGTTGTATCACAAGTGGAGACTTGCACTGGATCTCAGCACATTTTATTATTTCTTAGCAAGGCTAGCGGGACAGAAGCAGATAGCTCTACTCAAGCTGAGGGGGATTAAATCTGCCTTTTAATTTATTCTCCCAGAGATGACCAGTAAATAGGACTAGATTAGATGGTAGCCTCATTGTGATCTGCACTTACAAGACAGTCTGGCTTGGTGTGCTTTTACTGTCACTACAGGGATATTGAGGATTGCTGTCTCAGTGGGGTGATTGGAGTAGGGTTACTATATGTCCTCTTTTTTTCAGACATGTCCTGTTTTTCAGAGCTAAAATGTCTGCTACTCCATTTCCTGTTGATGCCACACTCTCATCATATCCCACTGGCTCCACCAAGGGCCCCAATAAGAGGAGGTATGGTATGGCAGCTGACCTGCCAGAATGTTCAGAGAGAGAGAGAGAGAGAGAGAGAGAGAGAGGCGGGATACATACCGCCATTTAGTACGTATAGAATACGTACTAGGGTTAGGAAGGGGCGGTGCTTCCGCACCCCCCTAACCCTAGTACGTATCCTATACGTACAAGATGGCGGCGCCCCTTCCACATGGGCGCCGCCATCTTGACGTATTGGACGCTGAGCGTCCGTACGTGTCGCGGGCGTTGTGACATAGCGAGTGCGCCCCTGGCGCCTCGCTACGTCGCAAACGTGACTCAAGAAGAAGCTCCATTTTGGAGCTTCTTTTTCGCTCCGCGCGGGAGTCGCGCCGTATGGAGGCTCCGGCTCCCCCGCGGACTAACCGGCGGCGGTTTGTATCCCGCCAGAGAGAGTTTTGGTGGGGTGGGGAAGAGAAGAGAGACAGACCCAGAGGAGAAGATGGCAATGAAACAGGTTTGGTGGAGTACATGAGGCTACAGAAGAGAGGAGAAAAGTAGCAAGAATAGGCAGAATGGTTGTTTTTTTAAATATAATGAAGGAATTTTTTTTCTTATAATGAATATAATGAAGAAATATTAGAAATATTTCCAGTAGCAATAATCACAACTTATATTTTAGTGGTATTTAAAGTTAGATTTGTCATAACAATCCTAGTTTGAAGTACAGGGTGAATGTCCCTTATTTGGAATTCTGAATTACAAAATCCCCCCAAATTCAAAATTGCCCATATGGGTGGCTGAGGTAGTGACACCTTTGCTTTCTGATGATTCACTGAACACAAACTTTGTTTCATGCATGAAACTATTCAAAATATTATGTATAAAATTACCTTCAGGTTATGTGTACAAGATGCATATGAAACATAAATGAATTCCTTATTTAGACTCAGGTCCCATGTACAAGATATCTCATTATGTAAATGCAAATTTTCCAAAATCTGAAAAACTCCAAAATCCAAAGCACTTCTGGTCCCAAGCATTTCAGGTTAAGGAGACTCAACCTGTAGTCTATCACAAATTTATCCTCTTTTTTATTGTGTAAATATGACAAATATGACCCCTGGGTTGGGGTCAGCACCAGAGTTCTGAGAAGTGTGGTCCCTTCTGCTCAGCAGAGAAAGGAGCAAGCATGCATTTACTTCCGCATCTAAGGGGGAAAAAAACCACAATTATAGGAATATAAAAATTGGAGCATTGTGGAGCATGAAATTAACACAAATGCAAATCTTTGAATAAAAAGGGCCACAACTTAATTGTGAGAGGGATGAGAACCAGAGTTTTGAGAACAGCCTCAATTATTTCAGTCATATGAGGTCATTAGAATCCTCCCCATTTGCTAAATGTTAGTCAGCAAAGGGCTCTTCCCAGTGAATGACTTTTATTTTAGGAGTATGGCTAGCTAGTAATGTATGTATTTAATAGTTTTTTGTGGGTTTTTTGGGCTATGTGGCCATGTTCTAGAAGAGTTTATTCCTGACGTTTCGCCAGCTTCTGTAGCTGGCATCTCTGAAGATGTGAGCCACAGATGCTGGCGAAATGTCAGGAATAAACTCTTCTAGAACATGGCCACATAGCCCAAAAAACCCACAAAAAAACTATGGATGCCAGCCATGAAAGCCTTCGACTTACGCACTTAATGTTATAATAATTATATATAACAAAGAGCAATTCCACTGTACAGGGAATTTGATATCAAATTGTAGAGTTCACTGTTCTCTGTGATAAAGTGTAAACCAATGTATCTTTTGTTTTTTGCTTTCTTTTTAATAGAGAAATGTAGAGTTAATTTTGTCTTTGTCTTTATATTGAGTGATGAACCCTGAAAGGTATCTGGCATCTGTTCCACAACAGCCTGCAACAGCAGTACTGTAGTTCTATCCCAGAATCAGTGTTGACAGAAATAGGATGTAGCACCTATCTGCTATAAATTTTATTTGAAACTTGATGCACACATAATTAATATAGGGTGTATGCACAAACACACTCATATATGATGTGTGTGTGTGTGTGTGTGTGTAAAATAAATAGAGATAAAATAAAGGGGGTGTCTAAAGGATCACTGTGATTCTCCCCCATCCATACCTCCCATGAATGAGAAGCTCTTTCTGATCCATATGAATAAAAACTTTGAAAAGTAATAGTGTATTTTACAAACTCTCAACATATTTATTTAAGAAACTTCAAAGGAAGACAATGGGTGTGTGAGCAGACTTAGTATATTGGCTTTCCAGATTTGGCTACTTTCCCAAATAGCAATTTTTATATTAAATAAAAAAGAACGAATGAATGAAAGAAACGGGGGGAAGACAGACTTAACTACTTGCAGACTTTTCACGCATGGAAGATGAAGAAAGCTTCTTTTGATGAAGTGTAATTATGTCCAAACAGAGCTGACCCCCTCCTCCTATATTGCTTATGATCTTAACAGAAGAAAGTAGAGTTTTTCCTTTGAAGCAGTCAGGATTTGGTAGAGGATCTGAAATGCCAGCCCCATTCTGCTGCCAGAGGCGGGATGGAGAAATTGGTCCAGACTTGTTTCTCAGACACAGAACAGAGAGCAAACAAGAAAACTGTTATCATTAATGATGCATTTTTATAATACTGCTTAAAATAGCAGGAATGAAAACCGTAGCAGCAAACAGGAGCTCATATGCAATACAGAGCAGGAATCTTCATAGCTAATGAGGCATTTTAATGGCTTCTGGTATTTCTGAAACTAAGGGGCCAGGTAGCAATATGAAACACACATGTAAGGCTGGATCCAGTGCTGAGCAGCTGTTGTTATTGGAGGGGAATTGATCTCCACTGCCAAGCTCCCAAAGCTACTCTAGAGGGCTAAGGAATCCCCAGAGCAGATTTCCAAGTGGTGGGCAGAAGAGGAAGAGAAAGTCCTGTTGTGCTAATGGACTGAATTGGAAGGGGGCCACAAGTGCTATCTACTACAATTCCTTGCCATGCAAGAATACACAACTAAAGCAGTCCCAAAAGAGCTAACATGTATTTCAAGACCTTCAGAGAAGGAAAGCCCATCCTCACCCCCAGCCAGGCAGTCTATTTTATTATCAAACAGTTCCTACTGGCAAGACACTTTTCCTAATGTTAAGAGGGAATCTCATTTCTTGTAATTTGAATCCATTGGTTCATGATCTGGTCTCTGGAGCAGCAGAAAACAAGCTCACTCTATTTTTCTTCATGGCATCCATTCAGGTATTTAAAGATGGTAATCATATCACTGCTAAGGGGTCATTTAGATGTTGTTGTTTTTAGCGTGATGATGCGAATCATCTCACACATTCTGGGTTTGTTATTCACACTATGGATCCACATGCAATTCGGTTGCTCACACATGCAAGCATTCAAACAGAGAAGGGGGCTATAAATACATTATTATTATTATTATTATTATTATTATTAAATAAAGATGGAGTTGATGATGCAAATGCATTCTGAACCCCTTTTTTTGGTATGCAGTGTTTTATCCTGGGTCTATTTGGGTCTAAAAGCCCTGGTGGTGCAGTGATTAAATGCTTGCACTGTAGCCACTCACTCAAAACCATAACCTTGCGAGTTAAATACCAGCAAAAGGGCTCAAGCTCGGCTCAGGCTTGCATCCTTCAAAGGTCGCTAAAATGAGTACCCAAGTTGTTGGGGGCAATCAGCTTACAGTTGTACACCGCTTAGACACTGTTAGTTTGGTATGAAGTGGTATATAAAAGAAGCTGTTTGTTTTTGTTTTTATTTGCATTGGTTATTCACACTACTGACAATGCAGATCTTAAAAAAAAATTCAGGGGAAACCCCAATATTAATTATTCTGGATTAAGTGGATTTTTTGGTACCCCATCCCACCCACAATTTAATTGGGTGCATTCGGGATGCATGTGAACAATGGAGATTCAACCTAGATTCATCTTGGATTATTTTCACAGTGTGAATAACCCTTCAATCTTCTTTTCTCCAGGCTAAACAAATCCAGTTTATAGAGCTTAGCTTCCATCTTTTCAAGATCCTTCCTGAATTGTGGTGCCCAGTTTGTTGTTGTTATGTACTTTCAAGTCATTTCCAACTCATTGTGACCCTAAGGTGAACATATCATGGGGTTTTCATTGCAAGATTTGTTGAAGGGAGGTTTGCCATCGCTGTCCCCTGGGACTAAGAGAATGTGACTGACCCACGGTCACCCAGTGGGTTTCATGGCTGAGCTGGGAATTGAGCCCTGGTTTTCATAGTCCAAGTGCCCAGAACTGGACATAGTATTCCAGGTAAGGCCTGACCAAAAAGAACAGAGTTGTATTACTATTTCCCTTGATCTGAACACTGTTCTTCTATTGAAACAGCCTAGAATTGCATTGACTTATTTACCTACCACATCATACTGTTAAATCATGTTTAGAATGTGGTCTGCTAAGATCCCTAAATCATTTTCACTGTTGTCAAGCTAGGTGTCACCCATCCAGTATTTGCACATTTCATTTTTCCAGGCTAAATGGATCCCTCTTGAAATGCATTTTGCCCTACTCCCCATTCTGTCAACCCTGATCATGTCCCCTGGGGAATTATCTGCCCCTCCTAATTTTGTGTCATCTGAATAAGTTGATAAGTGTGCCTTCTATTCCAAGACATTTCTAAAAATGTTGAAAAACACCAGTCCCAAGGTAGGATTCTATGGCACCACAATAGTCACTTCTTTCTGGGATGAAGGGAGCCTCTTTGGGTTTGGTCTTGCATAAAATAGCACTGTCTAGCCCACATTTTCCAGCTTGTCTTCAAAAATATTGTGGGGGACTTTATCTGAGGCATTATTAAAATCAAGATATAGTACATCCATAGGATATTCAGGGGTAGCTATGTTAGCCAGGCAGCAAAATAAAACAAAATACAAAATCCACAGAACAGATACACCTCTATAGGGCTGACCAAAATGCATGAAATTCCCCCATAGACCACGTGCTCAGAGAGGGCACACAGCCCAAAGTGCACACAAATTTGTTTTCAGATATAGTGTCATATGCAAATAAAAACCAACAAAAAAGAGCTAGAACCTAATACCCCATTAAAACAATGCTATGGCAAATAAGTATCAGTCTGAGTGGAGAGGTCCTGCAGCATTTCCAAAAGAGGACCAGTCACTGGCAAGACTCCAAGGGCAGCTGCTAAACTATTCCTGCAGCTAAAGAACAATTCCCAAGGAGTCCTGCCTTATGCACACGTGGAACGTGAGCTTGCTGCAGGGATAGGTACAGCAATTAAATGGGAAAAAAAATCCCCTAGGATTTCACCATGAAGGCTTTATAGACTGTTTCTGAAAGTTGATATTACACAAATCTTTAGAGGAAGAAGGCATAGATAAATATTTTTATTCTAATGGAAACAGGCTTGTCTTTTTCTTTTTGTTCTTTCTAAGCTACTTTTTTAGTTTTTTGTTTCTAATGTAATGTCTAAATTCTTCTGTTCTGCCTTTTCTGCACCAACTTCTGCGTTTACTGTTGTTTCAGTTAGAGCTTCTTTGGGCTGAACATTTCAATAATACGAAGACAACTTTATTCTTCATCTAATCTAGCATTGCAAATGGTTAAAGAAGCCTGCCAAACCACTGAGAGTGATTCTTAGCTGTCATTGCTAACTTCCCTAATTCCCCTTTCTGCTAATTAGGGATATAACCAATACAGTTTCACTGTGAATTCAAAGATTCATTCATTTCAGCAGTCTTTAGGGAATATGCATACAAGAAACTGTTGTTGTCTTATTCTTGCTCACCAGAAATTCTTGCTCACCAGAAAATAGAGCCTTAACAGGGAACAAGGGACAACAGTCACTTGATTTCTGTTGTGTTGTAAGTAAAAACTGTTGCACAAGGAGGTATTGGATATCTCTTTGTACAATATCCAAAGAAGCACTTAGACTGCAAAACCCTGGTCTCATTAATGTAAGTCACCTTACCACCTGGGCTTGCATCTACACTACAGAATTAATGCAGTTTGACCCCACGTTAACTGCCTTGGCTCAGTGTTATAGAATTCTGGGCTTAGTAGTTTACCCTTCTCTGTCAGAGAGCACTGGTGCTCAACAAACTACAGATTTCAGGATTCCATAGGATGGAACCATGCTAGTTAAAGTGGTGTCAAATTGCATTAATTCTGCAGTGTGGTAGCAGTCTTAGTCACATGAATTTCAACACACTTACCAAATACAGTTCCCAGCATTCTTTGGAAAACATGCAACTTACTACTACTTAGGAAAACAATGCAAGTTAAAGGTCAAATGTTCATGATGTACTAAGACAGATACATTATGGTTTGTTTAGCTGCCACCTGACCATTCCTCTAGCTCAGTGGTTCCCAACCTTCCTAATGCCGCGACCCTTTAATACAGTTCCTCATGTTGTGGTGACCCAAACCCATGAAATTATTTTCGTTGCTACTTCATAACTGTAATTAAATAGGTGTTTTCTGATGGTCTTAGGCGACCCCCATGAAAGGGTCATTCGACCCCCAAAGGGGTCCCGACCCACAGGTTGGGAACCTCTGCTCTAGCTGCTAATCAAGCCTCACACATTTGTTTTTTCCCCCCAGGATCTGATCCCAAAGCAAACTGTGGATTTTGTCACTTATTGGAGCTTATCACTTGGGCAAATAAGCTGTCTTACCTCTTCTGGCTTCAATTCTGGATCCGGAATGCCCGTGGATGTTATCGTACCTAAATTGCCACCAATCTAGCTGAGATGCCATCACCCAGATGCATCCCAGATCAAAGTCTCGCTCAGCCGGCCATTTTTTGAAGTTGGAAACTCCTCAACAGGCTTTGACCCAGGATGCATCTGACCTAGATCAGTGGCAATTTCAGTATGATAAGTTAGGGGCATCCTGGATCCAGAATTGAATTTATTAGATTTAGATCTGAATAATAATGGATTAGAAATTTCTGCTTTAAGTGTGGATAGTTTACTTTGGCACTTTACAGACCACCCAAAAGGGCGGTCTGAAAAGCGCCATCATTTGCAGTGTAGAGGAACACCAGAAGCCAAACCGTGTGACTCCTCCGCACCACAAAAAAGAAGCTGCAAAATGCAGCTTCTTCTTGCGGCACGCTAATGACATTGCAAGGCGCCAATGGCGTGCTCACGACATCATTAGCGCCGCGTGATGTGCGAATGCTAAGCATCCGCTACATCAAGATGGCGGCACCCGTGTAGCACGGGCGCCGCCATTTTGTACATGCCAAGCGCGTACTAGGGTTAGGGGCATCCGAAAAGGACGCCCCTTTCTAATCCTAGTACGTGCTCGGCACGTACTAGGGTGCCCGTGTGGAACAGGCCTTTGTTAAACAAAATTGGCTTGGTTTAAGCTGCTGACTGATCCTGGATGCATAATTGCTGCCGTAAATTAAGTAACAAAAATTGCTTTGATTGTGGAGTGAAGACTGCAGTACCACATATCATTACATGGGTACAGGTCTCAGCAACTTCAGTGATACTTTGTGCAGCACTGTTTCATTCACAAATTTAACAAGCTAATCTCTTATTTCTAAAAAGACTAATTCTACTACCAGATGCCCTTAGCAGTTGTCAGAGGTACATCTGGCATCTTTTGGGTATGCTAGTGGATTTGCACACGCAATACCTAGATCAAGTTCTGTGCTGAAGGGAAAATAATTTATAAATCATATGGTGCTCCATTTTGAACAAACTGGTTTACAGAAAGGTAACTAAATTGTACATATTATCTGCAGTTCAATTGACTTGTTCATCAGTAAGTGGATTCAGGAAGGCCTTGTTAGGTTTTCTCAGTTATATCACTTCTAAGGGCAGCATTTCCTGTAGCTTCCTGGTAGAATCTGAAAGTAGTGCTAGTTTACATATGTACTGACCTGTTCAGATTATATCTGTTTAGTCATGAGGGGCATCCTTGTTATTTTAGTAAGCTGTAGTATGGGGAAATATTTATTTTTTCAAATGGATTAATTATATTTTTAGGTGAAATACTCATAGTGATGTACAATAGTAATAAAAATAAAATCGATAATATTAACAAGTCCTAATTAATTGAAACCTTAAATAACATCCCTCACAAAACATGGATCAATAGTGAAATTTGTCATGACCAAGGCTGCTTAAAACTAGGCTGGTAAAATAAAGAGTATTCTGCCTTAAGCCTCAGGCTTTTCAGAGGATGTATCTTAGTAGCAACTGACATTTTTCTATGTGCTTCTATTGCCTGCTGCCATAATGTGATTTCAGAAAAGAGATAAACACTTACCAGTGCCTCATGTTTGAAATCATGGTTTTTACAATAAAAGCTATATCTTGCAACTTCTGGGTTAAGTTAGCTTACACACAAAGCAGGCATTTCACACTGCTGTAACTATTATGTGCTTTGAAAGGTTTATTGTCATATCTTTTTTCTATTTTTTAAAAAATGTCTTCTGTCTCTATCTACAAGGCGTTCTGAAGTCATATGGCTGGTAATGAATGATGTGGGTCTCAAGCAGGTTTTGAGAGCTGGATTTGAAAGGAAAGCTTGCTTACTAGATTTGACAGCAACAAACCTGTTCTGTATTTTGTTCATTCACTCACTCACACACACACACACACACACACACACACACCATCCTGTTCTATATTAGGCTTTGAAAAGGCTGTATTAAATTTTGTGCTGCTACATATTGTTTGAGATGTGAGTTTTGATTTAGTGCCCACAAGAGCTCAGCAAAGGAGGGTGGGAAGGGGGGAAGAGTCACTGTTTGAAGAGAAAAGGACCTTTCTATGTTTCTGGTAAAGCATGAGCCGAAATGAACCATAAGGCATGAGATTGCTGACTGTTTTATTGAGTCACTGTTGCACGCCCACCTTTTCCTGTCTTGAAACAGTTTTCAGTTTTGACTATCTGAAATGATTAACGGTTGCATATCTAACTGATTAGAGCTGTCAGTGACTCTGCAAAGCTGCCTTCCATGAGGGAAGGAACAGTCAGATCTTGTTTCTCTTCTCTTCTTTCCTCTGTAAACAGTTTCTCCCCCCTCTTAACAGTTCCAGGGTTGCATGCATAATGTAAAAAATATGTAAAACACCAACTTTCAGATGTGCAGTGGAACATATCTTACACTGAATAGATAGCAGTAAGGTTTAAGACATAGAATATGTGAAAGTGAAGTAGAAAGACATTCTCTAGTTTGTTCAGTAATAATTCTATCATATTGTAAAAGCAGGCATGTTGCAAACAGGAGGCACTGGCTCCCTGTTCAGTGGCTTTTGAGAACAGTATTATTTTCACATATAGGGTAGAATTAAAAATTAAACAATACGATTTTGTGAAACAAAATACAGGAATCACACATTCCTTTTAGTTGCACAGTGTAATCAACAGTAATCTTACTCAAATCAGCAGATTTACACTGGACTAAATACCTGAATGGAATTTGTTTTTATTGCTCAAAGTTATTTCAGTTCCATCAGCATGACACAATAGCCTAACAGATAATAATATGCCTTGTTCAGAAAAGCATAACGCAAGACTTATGTGGACAAAGATTTTAATGATCAGTACAGTTTGGTCTCTTTGGATAAGAATAATAAAATCATAGAGCTGGAAGAGGCTCCAAGGCCATCCAGCCCAAACCCCTGCCATGCAGGACCTCAGAATCTAAGCACTCTCCAAAGATGGTCATCCCGCCTTTGTTTAAAAACCTACAAAGAAGGAGACTCCACCACTCTCCAAGGGAGTGTGTTCCACTGTCAAATACCTCTTACTGTCAGGAAATGCTTCCTAATGTTTAGGTGGAATCTTTCCCTATGTAGTTTGAATCCATTGCTCCAGGTCCTAGTCTCTGGAGCAACAGAAAACAAGCTTGCTGCAGCCTCAATATGACAACCCTTTAAATATTTAAACAGGGCTATCATATCACCCCTTAACCTTCTCTTCTCCAGGCTAAATGTATCCAGCTCCCTAAGTCTCTCCTCATAGGGCATGATTTCCAGACCTTTCACCATTTTGGTGGTTCTCCTCTGGACACACTCCAGCTTGTCAACATCCTTTTTGAATTGTGGAGCCCAGAACTGGACAGAATATTCCAGGTCCAAGTATACCACAAGTTGAACATGAGTCAACAGTGTGATGCAGCAGCTAAAAAGGCCAATGCAATTTTATGCTGCATCAATAAAAGTATAGTGTCTAGATCAAGAGAAGTAATAGTGCCACTGTATTCTGCTTTGGTCAGCCCCCACCTGGAATATTGTGTCCAGTTCTGGGCATCACAATTCAAAAAGGACGTTGAGAAACTGGAGCGTGTCCAAAGGAGGGCGACTAAAATGGTGAAGCATCTGGAAATTATGTCCTATGAGGAACGCCTTAGGGAGCTGGGGATGTTTAGTCTGGAGAAGAGAAGGTTAAGAGGTGATATGATAGTCCTGTTTAAATACTTGAAGGGATGTCATATTGAGGAGGAAACAAGCTTGTTTTCTGCTGCTCCAGAGAACAGGACCTGAAACAATGGATGCAAGCTCCAGGAAAAGAGATTCCACCTCAACATTAGGAGGAACTTTTTGAGAGTAAAGGCTGTTTGACAGTGGAACAAACTCCCTCGGAGAGTGGTGGAGTCTCCTTCCTTGGAGGTCTTTAAACAAAGGCCGGATGGCCATCTGTCAGGGATGTTTTGATTTAGATTTTCTGCATGGCAGGGGGTTGGACTGGATGGCCCTTGTGGTCTCTTCCAACTCTACAATTCCATGATTCTATGAGTCTGTGCTGCCTGACCAAAGCAGAAGAGAGTGGCACTATTACTTCCCTTGATCTATTCTAGACACTATACTTGTATTGATGCAACCTAGAATCGCATTGGCCTTTATAGCTGCCGCTTCTTTGGTTATTTTATGAAACCTTAACTCAACCAATGCTTTTTTCTCTCAAAAGTGGAGGTCGTGTTTGATGTAAAAGAGATTTGGGTTGCCCCATCTACAGCAGCCACTGTGTGTGCATGCATCCTGCTGCGGTACTGAGGCTGTGGAACATAAGATACTAAAGATTGTTACATGGGGGACGGGATGTCACTGTCCCATCCTTCCCACGCTATTGAAGGACTTTCAGACAATATTGCGCTTATCTGGACAGAAAGTGTGAGTGACAGAGATTGCACGGAAGCATTTCAAATGATATTGCACTGATTCTGTCATTGTCCCATCATTGCTCTGTCATTGAAGTGCCATTGCCCTGCATTTTGCAATAACGGGCGTTCACTTTAATGCAATTCTGCTTCAGTGATATGATAATAACAGTATCAGTGCTATGTTATGAAAGGCTTTTGCATGATCGCTGTTATGAATGGAATAAGGACAGGGGAGCGATCCTGTCCCTATCCCGTCTGTGTATGATAATGTACTCAGTCTTCAGATCTGACCCAAAAACAAAGGAGAAAACAAAGAAACAAAGAGACAAAGAGAAGGGAAGTCTGCCAACTAACTTTTGCTAACTAACGTCTGTTCATAGAAGAAAACACTTCTATCTTTAACTTCATCATTTATTGTCTCATAACGATATCAGCTAGCACCAAGAATTTCTTTACTCGATTCTGTTTTTCTAGCATAGGGGTTTTCAACTTAGGTGGGAACTGTTGAAAATCTGGACTTCAGCTTCCAGAAATGCCAGCCGGCATGGCAAGTAGAGAGGTATTCTAGGAGCCCTCAGAATAGTTCCCTCTATAGAGAATCACAGCTCTGGGGAAAATGTTTCCTTGCTTTTTAATCTTTCTTTGCTCGCTGCTATCCCCCCATGCCCATTTTGGGCCATCTTTTTCTGGTCATGCTTCCTGAGTGCTGCTGTTTTTACTTTATTTTTCTGACTTAAACGACTCTTTTCAACAGTAACCTATTCCAGCTAAATATTCTATTCAACAACATAGCCATGTGAGTCTGGAAAATCAGTATCCAAAGGGATCATGTAGCATCTTTGAGGCTGACTATACTATGTTGTAAAATTGTGAACAGTGCAGACATAATTATGTTAATCCCAGAGCAGCTTCACACCACTCTCCCATTTGCTTCACATTCAGCTTGATGAAGAATTCTGAAGCTCAGAAATAGTTTGATTATTTTGTGGTGTTTGATCCTGATTAAGACTACAGTGGATTTCAGATTTTTTTTTTCTTATGGCATTGCTAATTTTAGTTTTCTGTATTGTTAATTTTAATTGTTAAAATTGTTAATTTTACTTTTTTGTATTGTTAGTTCTTTGGGGTTTAGAGTGCATCTACACTGTCAAAATAATGTCATTTCACACCTCTTTCAGTGCTATAGCTCCATCCTGTGTAATTCTAGGATTTGTAATTTTACATGGCCTTTAGCTTTCTTTGTCAAGAAGTACTGGTGCCTCACAAAAGTACAAATCCAAGGATTATGTAGGATGGGGCCATGCCAGTTAAAGTGGTGTCAAACTGAATTATTTCAACAGTGTAGATGCACCCTGAGATTCATTAGGATATTTGGAAAAATATCCATGAGAAGAACTGTATATCTTGTGCTTCAAGAAAAAAAAAAAGAATAGTTTTTACCTCTGCTGTGTTCCTTTTTGTAAGGTGTTATTATTGAAATGTTCACCAAGGCAACCTTTTCTAACCTGGATCAGGCATACTATTTCAGCAGCTGCATCCTCCCCCAACAATTCCCATAGAAGACAAAGGGCTAGTCTACATATATGTGTATTATGCAAATTGCTGAGATTTTCACATATTTATTTATTTATTTAGGTATTTATATCCCACTCTTCAGCCCTAATGGCTCTCAGGGCGGCTTACAATTATTATTTTTAATCAGACAGTTCCCTGCCCTCAGGCTTACAATCTAAAAGACATGAAACAAAAGGAGAAGGGAATGGTGGAGGGAAAGGGGTTGAGGTCCAGTGGTTCTTCACTCCCTCTGAGGCCTGGACCAAGGCAGATAGATTGGAGGGAGGGCTCTTCCTTCTTCCAGGCTAGTCCTGATGGAGCTGGACCTGCCTGGTGAACTCCCTTTCAGGCCGGCGGATGGCAGTTATGGAGGGCGGAGTCTCCTTCCTTCAGGCTAGCCCTGATGGAGCTGGACCTGCCTGATGAACTCCCTCTCAAGCTGGCGGATGGCAGTTATGGAGGGCGGAGTCTCCTTCCTTCAGGCTATTTGCATTGATGTTTAATTGTCTTCATTTTTTCTGCACAAATTCACATCTATTTACATCTCTTACCATTCCCTCTGCTGAAAATGCACACCTTTCTATCTCCATGTGATGTGGATGCATGGACACATGTGCCATAATGCACATTTCTGTGGGTTTCTGTGGCTATTCTGGTAAAACTGCTAAACCTTTTTTTCCATGGAGTTTAAGGAGTTTCTCAACTCTCACCCCACAAAAAGTTCAGACTTCTGCAAATTGTGTGTGGCCAGATCACATTCTATATGACTGGAATGAGGAGTATTTTAATAGTGTAGACCAGCCCACAGGCTGCAATGGGACTCATCTGGTTTCTGCAGTCTCAGTTTCTGACTTCCTCATTCATTGCAGGAGTGTGCTTCTGGGGGATAATCTTCTCTTCTCCAATTGATTCTCTTTGCAGCTAGTTGTGCAGGAAAATGCCCTGACAGTAAGCAAGTGTCTACAAGTGTTTACAAACACTTTCCTCCTCAAAGCATAAGTAAACAACTGTTGGAAAAGACACTGCCTTAGAGCTTGGAAAAGATACTTTCCTAGACTATTGCTCCCACAATCCCCCAACCAACATGACTACTAGTCATACAAGTTGGGGGATTCTGGAAATTATAGTCTAAAACATAACATTTCCAAGCTGAGGGAGACATCACCTCTAATTATTTTTCCATCATTGTCTAATCATGTGATAAGAACATTAATTACATGTAAAATTTATTATTTATCAAGACTTTGATGTATTAGAGTGAATCTCTGGCAGAACAAAATTTATTTACTCCACTCAGATATAATGTTTTATGTTTGAGATTGCTCATGCTTTTTGGTTCTTTCTTGGGGAACCATATTTTTACAATCACTTGTATTCTCTCTTTCTCCCCCATTTTTATACTTTACAGGAAAGAGCTTTACCTTGACAATCACAGTCCTTACAAATCCCCCTCAAGTTGCTACATACCACAGAGCTATAAAGGTGACAGTAGATGGACCAAGAGAACCAAGGAGTAAGTACTGTTGTTCTCTTGTTTGTGATCTAGAGTCATGCTGTATCTGTAAAAGTAGCTGGATATAAATGGGTATAGAAATATGTCTTCAGAGTTTGATGCAAATTTTACACTTCATGCACCGTGATTTTTGCTCATGCAATAAACTTGACCCAGGTCAAAGAAAACTCTTCACAACTGTAACTAATTGTCCAGCAATCATGTTTGGGACCCTAATACATCAATGGGAAATTAAGATGACTTCATTACTTTATTGGATTCTCATGACACTCAGACCAAATCCATGGGTTATCCAAGCAAGGTGCTAGTCACCTGGGATTCAGACTATATGGTCCTGTCTCCTTTTAGTTTGTTACTTGTGTGAAGTGGCAGTTGTGTGATTCAGATCACTTTTATCCCTGTTAGCTCTTTCTTCTTAGGAGTTTCCCTAATGTGATTGCAGTTTTCCAAAACCATGTGGGCCTTGCTTCTTAGAATGGGGGACCTTTGAGGAATCCCAAGTATGGATTGCATGTCTTTTTTAAGGGTACTAAATCAAGACCACAAACAGTAACATGGTGATACTGGCAGCAGGCTTCTGTTACCTGAATACAATAATACTTCTTGTAATAAACTTACATGTGATTCCAAAAGACCAGGCATGGAGGCCAGAGTCTTCAGGCTCCCTGTTGAATCAGTAAGTGCAGGAAGCAATTATTTTACATTAAATGAGCAAGAACTTTAATTTTTGAATGCAATTGAATTACACAGTGAAATGTTCCTAATATATCATTTTGAAGACCTGAGCAGGTGTGCCCATGATTTTCTAAGGGAAAATATTCAGATATGTAAAAGTATGTTTTCAAGGAATTTCCTGGTGATTAAAATATTAGAGATCTAGAGGTAGAAGGGACCCCAAGAGTCATCTGGTCCAACTGCTGCCAGTATCAACAAGCTGAATATCCAGTATCCCTCCAATAGCTACAAGCTGAAACATCTCTGTCCGCCATTTAACCTTTGTTTTAAAATCTCCCACAAAGGAGAAGTCGGGTACTTCTGAAGTAGTCCATCCCACTTTCGGACAGCTCTTACTATCTGGAAGTATTTTTCTAATACTTAGTTGAAATCTTTCTTTTAATTTGAATCCTTGGGTTTGGTTTCTACCTGGTTGAGCAGCAGACTTGCTACAGATATTTAAAGGTAAATATTGTATCCCTCTTCATCTTCTTTAAGATAAGCATGCCCAGTTCTCTCAACTGTGGTGCAATAACTGGACACAGTACTCCAGGTAATGTCTGACAGATACAGAACAAAGTGTATTAATCCCCTTGGGTTTTGTTGATGCAAACTATAACTGAACTGAGTCTTGCCACTGCATCACACTGTTACTTCATGATTAATTTGTGGTTTGCCAAAACCATAATCCTTTTTACATGTAATTGTGCATCTGATTTCTTCTGCCAAAATGTAGTATCTTGCATTTATCCCTGCATTTATCATTTGGTTACTTTTGACCCAGTTTGACAATCCATTGAGGTTATCTTGGATCCTGCTTCTGTCTTCTGAGATACTATTACTTCCAGATGGTGTCATCTGGAAATCTGATGAGCATTCTCTCTATGCTTTCATCCAAATGATTTATACAGATTTTGAAAAACAATGGCCCAGAACAGAACCCCGAGGCACCCAACTTGTCACTCCTCTCCAGGATGAAGAGGAGCCATGGTGAGCACTCTTTAGGTTTGGTCCATCAACCAGCTAAAAACCCATCTTACAGAAACATCATCTAACCTACATATTATCATCTTGTTTGCAAAAACAGGTCAAAAGTCTAACTGAATGCAAAATACACTACATCTACATCCACAGCATTCCTGTGATCTACCCAGAGTTACCAAAATTATAACAGGGATTAGTCTTGTGTGGGTTATTTTTGAAAAGCATGTGATGACTCTCAGTAATCACAGTATTCTTTTCTTAGTGCTCACAAATCTTTTTCAAGGTGGAGATGACATTTGCCCCCCTCCAGTCTGCTAGGTGTCTCCTGTTGTCCAAGAATTGTTAGAGATTATAGACAGAGACTCTGAGATGATATCCGCATGTTTCTTAAGTACCCTTGGATGCTATTCATCTAACCCTGGAGATGTGAATTAATTTAACATAGCTAGGTGTTCCTTACCACATCTTTGGCTATGCCTGCAGGCCCATAACTGCACTATTTCTACTACTACAGTGAGCACTGTGTTTCCTTTTGGGAGGAGACAGAAGGAAAGTAGGTATTCTGGAGTTCTGTTTTCATTCTATCACCCATTAGCAATTCTCCATCTTTATGATGTGGATCAACTGCTTGCTTATTCTTTCTCTCACTTTGAATATAATTGGAGAGAAAAAGAACCCTTGTTTTGTTAACTTCTTTGTGCAAGATTAGCTCATTCTGACCTTTAGTGTTCATAAACATCTCCTGACAAATATCAGCTACTCATTTGTTTTATTCCTTGGAAATTTGTCCCCTCTTTCATATGTCCCTTTTAAATCTTAGGTCATTTGAAAGCTCCTTATTGCACCCACCCTGATTTCTTTAGGTGCCTCCCATTTTTCACAGAATCAGAGTGGTAACAGATCTCAAAACCCACCTAGCCAAAGTCCCTGCCTCTAATGATGGAAAGAATGCTTGAAAATATTTGAAAAAATATATAGAAAAAATAAATAAAAACAACCAGCATGCTTTTCAAGTGCTGAGAAACCCTTACAAGAAAAATCCTGGACTGACAAGAATCTTTGCAATTTTTGACGTATTCTGCACAAAATTTTCACATGAGTATTTTGCTCAGAAAACAGCATTTTCTGTGTGGAAAATAATATTTCAACACAGAAATATTAATCCCTGCACCGAAAATTCTGTTTCCCATACAGATAATGCTACAACTGGGGATTTATTCTGTATAAAATCCACACAATATTCATTTGCATAGGAAACAGCATTTTCACAGCAATTTATGTGCAGATTTAATATTTCTGCATTGAAATGTTATTTTCCATGAAGAAAAATACTGTTTTCTCTACAGAAAATTTATAACAGGATTTAGTCTGCGTAAAATTTGCACATGGTTGCTAGGAATAGAAAATTGCATTTTCTGTGGAGAAAACAGCATTTTATGAGCAGGAATTTATATTTCTGCATTAAAATATTATTTTTCATGAAGAAAATACTGCTTTCTGTGTAGAAAATTCTGTAATTGAGGATTTATTCTACGTAAAATTTGCACGTGGTTATTATACATAGAAAATTGAATTTTCTGTGGAGAAAACAGCATTGTCTGTGCAGGAATAAATATTTCTTTATTGAACTATTATTTTTCACGCAGAAAATGCTGTTTTCTGTGCAAGACAACCACATGCAAATTTTGCATAGAATAAGTCTTGAATTGTGAATAGCCTTTGAAGCTGCATGGTTTTGAAAGATTTTCTCACAGTGGGAAGAGAATTGCTGAAATTTCTTGTTGCTGCCTTTGAGAAGAAACTTAGCACTTTGTGGCAGCCTGTGGGTGGAGCCACAGCATAGTGTGCGCACGCTTGACACTGTGACCCCGCCCCCATGGTGCCATTTTGGTGCACCCGTTTACATGGTGCACACCATGATGACACCACTGTGGTGCAGCACCCAAACGGCGCAGCATAGAAGAGACGCCATTATGACATACCAACACACCTATGACGCCCCTTCTAGGAAGCTGAAAAGAAGATGTTTTTTGCGGCTTCTTTTTGTGTCCTCCTAGAGGCCACGCCATGCGGTTGCTGCAGCCCCAATCCAGGCTGAAAAGGTGCAGCTGAATGCTGCCCATCTGTATAGCCCCTTAGTGAAGAATTATATCCCTATCTGCCATGCAGGCTCAATCAGTTAAAGTACTCCTGAAAGATGACCATCCAACCTCTGTTTAAAGACCTCCATAGAATAAGAGTTCTCCGAGGCAGTGTGTTCCATTGTTAAACAGCTCTTACAGTAAAGATGTTTCCTAACATTTAGGTGGACTTTCTTTTCTCATAATCTGAATCCATAGATTCATGTTCTAGTTTCTGGGCCAGCATAAAACAATTTGTTGCATCTCCTACATGACATCCCATCAGATATTTAAAGAAGGCTATCATATCACCTGTCCATCTTCCCCTTTCCAAGCTAAACATATTAGCTTCCTAAACCATTCTTTATTAAGCTTTGTTTTCAGACCTTTTGCCATCTTCATCATCTTCCTCTGAACACCTTCTCATTAGAATTGTTTGCAGTTGTGCATCCTCCTTTACAAATCTCCCAGTCATCATGAATTCTCTTCTTTTTGAATATGTGTGATCTCATTCAATAGTTTCTTAAACTAAGGCCTGAAACAGACGAGCCAAAAGGAGCTGCTTCTAGCCACTTTGGGGCTCTGATGTGCAGATGCCACATGCCGCTGACACAGTCAAAAGTTGCTTTGAGGCTGCCTAAGGCAGCTCAAAGCCACCGGCTAAAAGAATGATGAAAAACCTCTCTTTGCCGGTGGATCATTTGGAACCATGGTAGTGTCCCAATTTGGAAGTGGGCTGTTTGGTCACCATGGTCCTGGGCTGATTGGGGACCACTTGTGCCTGGAGTGAACTGTGTCACTTCGAAAGTTCCTATTGCTTCCACCTTGTTGGCTTAATTCATCCTTGATTTGAGGATCAGTTTCCATAACCATTTGTCACTCCTTCAACTTTCTGAAAAATGAAATGGCCAGTCTGAAATGGCCAGTTTGCAAAGTCTGATTTCAAAGAGAGGTCAATAAAAATTAATTAGCTGGTAGTTAACATCACTTAATGGGCTAGGATAAGAAGTGGGGTTTCATCTAGGCAGGGAAGGGAGGAGTGCTTGATTCCTAGCATTAAACATTATTGTGTCCCAAAACTGAGAAAGATTGTCTGAACCCAGCCAATGTGTTATGAAGATTTTTGTTCATCTGTCTGTAGTCACTTATATCTAGTGTGAATATATGTTGCTGTCTGGCCTGAGAAAAGATCTTGATGTTGACAGTCCCCTTCACCATGCTCAGTTCACATCTAAGATCAACAAAAGTACCACAGGGAATGTTAATACTGATGTTTCTCAAGATTCTGCTAGATCTTAGGCAAAAGATAATAAAGAAGAGCTTGGATAAGCTATATCTTATTATTCACAGATCATCTTTGTGGCTGAGCACTGTAGCTACAGGTGCTTCTCATGGACTGGAAACTAAATGGCTGGGAGAGGAGGGAACAGAGTGGGAGGCTGCTTTTGGTTTACCCCTCCTCTGCACATTGCTGGTGTGCCAAGCAAAACAATAGGACTAGAGGTCTTATAAAACTGGGTAGCTTGCATCCTGGACACACCTGGATGTCAGCATTTGTTTTCCTGGTCCTTGTGCCTGGCTGCTTTCTTTTCTGAGTGGCTAATTATGCAGCTGAATAGGCAGTGTATTCCTGCTCAGTCTGAATATCATGCCTGTGCTTTCCTTAATTGTAAAGGACCTATTTTCACTGACTGCGGGCTTTGTTATGAAATTTGTCTCATCATGTTTCACAAATCATTATAGACTGGGCTTATTGAAGTGGCTTGCCTGACCTGATTAATCTGCTTTGGGTTCTCTCTGTCTGTGTCTCTTGGGCAGATTTCACTAGAAATCAGGGTTCTGTGTAAGGGTTCTGGGTATCACTTTTGAGAAAATCCTATATTCATCTGCTTTAATTAAAAACTGATCGGAATAAACATAGAATGCTTGTATTCATATCACATTCAGGCCCAGAACAGACTGGCAGTTTGTCCAGGTCTGGAGTCGATTTTAGGGCTCAGGAGAGCGGAGCATCCGCAAGCTCCCGAGCCCTACCATGTGCTGCCGGCACCATCTTGGCGTGCCCCATGACATCTGCACAGTGCAGCTCCCAAAAAGTTAAGAAAATAGAAATAATGACCACATACAATTTATATGGTTTTAAAGTGGGTGATGAACATATAGAAATGGTTATTTTTAATACATACCTTGGTTCAGTCATTAATAAGAACAGAATCTCTAGGTAAAAAACCCCAAGCAAAGCAGAAAAATACTAGGACTTGGAAAGGTAGCTATGAAGGAAATTGTCAAGATCTTCAAGTATAAATACCAAAGTAGAATCCTCCATACCATTCTATTGTCACTTTCTGTATATGACTGTGAAAACTGGAAATTGAAGAAGATTGACAGGAAGAATCAACAAATTTGATATGTGGTGGTGGAAGCGATTTCTGTAGATTACATGGACTGCCCAAAAGATAAATAAATGGGTCCTAGAGCCAGTGTGGTATTGGGGCTATGACTCTGGTGATCAAGGTTTTGCACTTAGGACGGAAAAATGAAATGCACAGATATAGGATGGGGGACACCTGGCTGAATGAAACTATGTGTGAAAGGGATCAAGGAGTCTAAGTAGACCACAAGTTGAACATGAGTCACTAGTGTAATGCGGCAGCTAAAAAGGCCAGTGCAATTTTAGGCTGCATCAATAAAAGTATAGTGTCTAGATCAAGGGAAGTAATTGTGCCACTGTATTCTGCTCTGGTCAGGCCCCACCTGGAATATTGTGTCCAGCACCACAACTCAAAAAGGATATTGAGAAACTGGAACGTGTCCAAAGGAGGGTGACTAAAATGGTGAAGGGTCTTGAAACCATGACCTATGAGGAACGCCTTATGGAGCTGGGGATGTTTAGTCTGGAGAAGAGAAGATTAAGAGGTGATATGATACCCCTGTTTAAATATTTGAAGGGAAATCATATTGAGGAGGGGGCAAGCTTGTTTTTTGCTGCTCCAGAGAACAGGACCCAGAACAATGGATGCAAGCTACTGGAAAAGAGATTCTGCCTCAACATTAAGAGGAACTTCCTGACGGTAAGGGCTGTTCGACAGTGGAATACACTCCCTCGAAGGGTAGCGGAGTCCTCCTTAAAGGTCTTTAAACAGAGGCCGGATGTCCATCTGTTGGGGAAGCTTTGGTTGTGATTTCCTGCGTGGCAGGGGGTTGGACTGGATGGCCTTGTGGTCTCTTCCAACTCTCTGATTCTAAGGTTTAAATACCTTGTTAAGCATTAAAATCCACTGGGTGACACCGAGTAAGTCACACTTGGTCAATCTTAGAGGATGGCAGTGACAAACCCATTCTGAAGAAATTTATCAAGAAAAGCCTATGATATGTCTTAGGTTTTCCATGAGTAAAAAATGACTTGGAGACACACAATAGTAATAACAAGAAGAGTAAATCAAACCTGAATTCTCACTAAAGGCCAAAATGTCTAAACTGAGACTATTGAATACAGTGGTTGCTCTTTAACTTCAGACTTGCCATCCACGGATTCCAGCATCTATAGGTGGCAAGCCCCCAGTTGTCCCCAATGGAGGTGCATGCCCTCATGCAGCCCCGCCACCATTAGGGACAGCTCCAGTTTTTCCTGTCACACCCAGTGCCAAGCTCGCCCAGCTGGCACCTGCTGCCCTGAGGGAGACTTTGCCGGGCACTGGGGGCCACAGGGGGATAAGCATGCCTGCTGGGAGAGGGGCGCAAGGTCCTCATGGTCGTCTTGGCACAAGACCTCCAGGCCAACCTGGCTGTGGGGCTTCCTCCCTCCCACATGCCCTGTGATTCTAGTAGGCCTTGGCATCCCCCTTCTGCTTCCTGGGCACTCCTTGCCTGACTGGCAGAAGCAAGACAGGTGCCACCCACTCCGTGTTGGTCCTGGTGACCCTTCTCCCATGGGCTCCTACTGTGGGTGTGACCATGGCAACACGGTTGTCCCCAAAGGCGGTGTGACTGTGTGCACATGCTGCATTGAGGACAATGGAATTTGAGCATCTGTGGATTTTGGTATCTGGGGGGTGGGGTGGGTCAGGAACGGATCTCCCGCAGATACTGAGGGCAGATTGTACATCATGAGATGGCTAAGGCTCAAAATACATTGCAGGAATAACCCAGTTTAAGACCACTTTAACTGCCCTGGCTTAGTGCTAGGGAATCTTGGGAACTGTAATTTATTGTGGCACCAGAGCTCTCTGACAGAGAAGGCTAAATGTCTCACTAACACTACAAATCCCAACATTCCCTAGCATTGAGCTAGGGCAGTTAAAGTGGTTTCAAAGTGGATTCTCTCCTAATGACTTCGCTAATTGTTTCATCTCAAAGATTACCACTATTCACTCTGAGATAGTCCCTCCCGATACTTCTGCTCATATTCTTCTATTGCCCTCGCCTAAAAAAATTTCTGTGTTTCCTCTTGCTTCTTTGAATGAACTCTCTACACTTCTGAACTCTTCCAAACCTGCAACTTGTTCTCTTGATCAAATTCCTACTTGTCTTCTAATTTCTATAGCTACCTCATTTCTGCCCTCGCTTCTCCATATCTTCAATCTCTCTCTCTTTCTCTACAGGCTCCTTCCCTTCAGACTTTAAACATGCTCTCATTTCCCTAATTCTGAAAAAAACCTTCTCTTGACTCCTCCTCTTTGTCTTGCCATAGTCTGATTTCTCTTCTTCCATTTCTTTCTAAGGTTTTGGAACGGGTTGTTTATTCTCGCTGTCTTGAGTTTCTTGAAGCCAACTCCATTCTTGATCCCTTTCAGTCTGGTTTCCGCCCATGGCATTCTACAGAGACAGCTCTCACTAAGATCTCGAATGACCTTTTATGGGCCAAGGCTAATGGCCTTTACTCTGTTCTCATCCTTCTTGATTTGTCTCCACCCTTTGACACCGTTGATTACTGTCTTCTAGTTGATATACTTTCTGACCTTGGGTTCTCAGACTCTGTTCTCGACTAGTTTAGATCTTATTTGTCAGACAGATCATTTGCAGTGGTCACAGGTGGTCAGACTTCGTCCTCTGTTACCTTATCTGTTGGGGTTTCCCAGGGTTCTGTTCTGGGTCCCCTTCTGTTTTTTCTCTACACACTGTCCTTAGGTAAACTCATTAGCTCTTTTGGTTTTTCCTATCATCTGTATGCCGATGACACCCAGTTGTATCTTTCCACCTGTGACCTTTATCCAAGGCTTGAACAGCAAGTTTCATCATGTCTCACAGCTGTCTCGCAGTGGATGCGCTATCGGCGTTTGAAGCTCAACATGTCCAAGACGGAGCTTCTTGTCTTTCCTCCTAAGTCCACCCTTCAACACTCCTTTTCTGTCTCTGTCGACAACATTTCTATTCAACCAGTCCAGCAAGTCCGCAGTCTTGGTTTTATCTTTGACTCTTCTCTGTCGTGTATCTCTCAGATCCAGAGCACAGCCAAGGCTTGCAGATTCTTTTTATACAATATAGCCAAAATCCGACCCTATCTCTCTGGCTCTACTGCCAAGATCCTGGTCCATGCCCTAGTGGTATCATGACTTGATAATTGTAACATCCTCCTGGCTGGGCTTCCTCTTTCTCACCTCCATCCCTTAATTTCTGTCCAGCATTCAGCTGCACGCATTATCACTTCCGCCCACCGCTCTGACCATATCTCTCTTTTGTTGGCATCCTTTCACTGGCTCCCCCTCCCTTTCCGTATTCAGTATAAGCTCCTGCTGTTGACGTTTAAAGCCCTCCATGGACTGGCCCCTCCTTATTTATCAGACCTTCTTTCTCCTCACCTTCCCACTCGGGCCCTCCATTCTGGTTGTCAAGGTTGGCTGTCTCAGCCCAGGATTTCCTCTGCCCCATTTCGGATTCGCCCCTTTTCACTCGCTGCCCCTCACTCCTGGAACCTTCTTCCCCCGCGAACAAGAGCCATCACTTCTTTAACCAGCTTCAAAACGGAGCTGAAGACCATCCTGTTTAGAGGAGCATTCCTAGGCATTGCATGATTATCATTTGCTATTTGATGTTCTTTTTTGTTGCCGGTTTTATTGAACCATTTCCTGTATTGCTATGTATTTTATATGTATTATTCTATTATTTCTTAGATTGTGCACCATAGGCAGGTTTACTCTTATATTTTTATTGTTTTTATGTACAGTACTGTGTAAATCTACAGCACTATATTAATAATAATAATAATAATAATAATAATAATTTCTGCAGTGTGTTTTGGAACTTAGTCTACTTGGAAAAGACAATATTGCTGATAAAGGTGAAAGGCAGTAGAAGGGGAGGAAGATCACCCAAATAGATGGATTAAATAATGGATTAATTGAACCAAGGAGAAGCTATGGGCATGTATTTGCAAGGCTGATGATGACTGGGGCTCAAGGAGGTCTCTCCAAATTAGCTAATACCCCAGAAGACAGGATCAAAATTCAAAGGGACCTGAACAGACTAGAAAGTTGGGCCAAAGCTAACAAAATGAAATGAAACCATGCCCTATGAGGAACAACTTAGGGAGCTGGGGATGTTTAGCCTGGAGAAGAGAAGGTTAAGAGATGATATGATAGCCCTGTTTAAATACCTAAGGATTGTCCCATTGAGGAGAGAGCAAGCTTGTTTTCTGCTGCTCCAGAGAACAGGACCTGGAACAATGGATGCAAACTGCAGGAAAAGAAATTCCAGCTCAACATTAGGAGGAACTTCCTGACAGTTAGGGCTGTTCGACAGTGGAACACACTTCCTTGGAGAGTGGTGGAATCTCCCTCCTTGGAGGTCTTTAAACAGAGGCTGGATGACTATCTGTTGGGGATTGAGAGTTCCTGCATGGCAGGGGTTTGGACAGGATGGCCCTTGTGATCTCTTCCAACTCTATGATTCTATGATTCTCCTTCATAGGATCACCATGGGCCAAAGGTGAATTGAAGTTAATCCTAAATACAATAGAAGTGAACATCTAATTCCTGTGATATTCCATCATTTGCCTTCTTACTATTTCTATTTCTGTTTGATTGATAATGCTCAGAACTATCTTAATCTTTAGTTTTTTGTGGGTTTTTTGGGCTATGTGGCCATGTTCTAGAAGAGTTTCTTCCTGACGTTTCGACAGCATCTGTGGCTGGATCTTCAGAGAAAGCTTGCCTGGAAAGGACTTGGGTATATATATATATTGTGTGACCTGGGAAGGCAGGAGTGATTTGCATGTGTATTGTTCTGTTGCTAATGACAGGCCTCAGGGTGGGAGGGTCTGCAAAAGAGGATTAGTGTCTGCTTGATTAGTGTCTGCTTGATCCTGTCTGTGGAATTTGCTTTCCCAGGTTGAAAGGGGCTTTTTTCCTCTAGTATCATTGAGACCTTCTGCTTGTTCCATTAATCATCTGCTAGGTTTTTTTTAGACAGCAATAACTAATATAGTAACTAGTTATTAATGTGGTTACTCTTCAAATGATCCTGAATAAAAGTATTGTAGATTAGTTCCAATTAATTACTAATCAAAGCAGAAGAATCTTGGATTGTTGATGAGAAACTCTTCTCTGATATGCAGCTGTTGTCCCTCATGAAACTCTAACAAGTTTTTACATCTGGAATTCATTGGTTTCTTCTCATTTACAAGTCTGCATCATTGTGATGATGGACTTTGGAAGACCTTTCCAAAAAGAACAGAGAGTATTTAAGTTCAAGGAAAAGAAATAGGCATGAGCATTGCTGCTGCTGCTGCTGCTGTTGTGTGCCTTCATGTTGTTACTGACTTACGGCAGCGCTAAAATGAACCTATCAAGGAGTTGTCTTGGCAAGATTTATTTAGAAGAGATTTACCATTGCCCTCCCCTGAGGGGCATCAGCATAGCATGTGGTAACTCAGGGGCTATGCAGACAGCCCCGAAGGGGCGGCCTCCAGCTGCCCCTTTTACAGCCAGATCGGGGCTGCGGCAACCATATGCTGTGGCCCCAATCTGGCCTTTGCAGGGCCCAAAAAGGAGCCACAAAAATGGCTCCTTTTTGGACCCTGCAAAGGGCGGGATAGCCATGGTGCTGTGGCATTATGGTGCTCCTTCAGTTCTGAGTCATGTGGATGCAACTCTAGAGCAGTAGTGCGACGCCACATGCCATGTGGTGCAACACGCAGTGTCACGCCGCCCTGGGAGCAGAGCCAGGGCATGCATCATGTAAACACTATGCCCCAACTCCACCCCACCCCTACCCAAACTGCCGGTCTGCACAGGGCCTGAGCAAGGAAGAAAAATGTCAGTAGCAAAAATTCTTACGTGTAAAATTTAGTTAGGAATAGTACATGCCAGATAGCACACATTATTCTCCCTTAGAGTTTGTAGGGAAAAATAATTTTAAATTGTAATTTTGAATTACTTCTTGCTTATAGTATTTTCTCACTTTCATCAGGCTTTGATATTTAGATTTTATTTCAAAGAACTGTTCCTTTTAAATGTGGGATCACACTGATATTTACACAACTTCACGCCATTTCCCACTGATCAGTAATTTTGCAGAAAAGCTAGTCTGTTATTTTCAACCAGCTACTTAGTTGTATATGGAGATCTGATATAGTAAGAGACCCCCACGACCTAGAGTTTACCCAGTACTTACTAATTGTCAAGAGATTTGTTTGCTGTTCTGTGTGCATCAAAATGTACACAAGAATAATGACAACCCTGAACAGCATTTCACTTAACCATTTATTAAAATTATTTGATGATGATTCTGTGGAGCCATTCTCACATTACAAGGTTATCTCAGTTATGGCAATGGGAAGGGGGAAAAGTCCTGGATGTTTGTGGGCCTTTTCTTCCCACCTAACACACGTATAAACATATAGCATTGACTGGCCATAGATGAAAATGTGGGCAGGTGAAAGTCCAGGGTAAGTGGGGATTATTGTTAAGTGTTGGCTGCTGTAGGACTTGGTCATTAGAACAAAATCCATGGATGGATCTGAAAATCAATGGCTTGAGGATCTTAAACTAACATTTTGTTTGGATTAAGATAGTACCATTTAAGGAAAATAACAGATATGATTAACATAAATTTCAGAAATACATTGTTCTTGCGGGCATTTTTGGTCCTCAATAGCAACAAAAAGCTTTTATTAGGATATTACTGAGTTAGTTTATTCTAATTTTCACTTTTCTTTTTTATAAACTCAGTCTAGCATGGCCAGAATGGCCTGTCTCAATATTGTGTTTGTGTTTGTTTTGAACTTCCTTTATGTGTCTTAAGAATTGTTTGGCTTGATTCCTCTTGTGTAAACTGTTATTTCATGCTGGGATCCTGGGAATAGCCACTGAACCTCTCTCATATCTCCATGCCTCTATATGGGGAATTAGATGAATGCTGAGAACTATAGTAGGGCTTACCAGAAGATTTCACAAGCTGGTTAGGCTTGTATGAGAGAATACAGTTCTACAGATAGCCTGAATCCAAGCTGTATAACACTCCCTAAGTCATAGCCAGCACCTTGAACTGAGCTCAGGAACAGACAGGTAGCCTGTGGTGCTCTAATATCAAGCAAGTTGTGCTCCCTCTGGAAAGCCACAGACAGCTGTTTGAAGCAATACTGTGGAACACCTGAGGTTTTTGAACATTTTAAAAAAGCAATCCTATATAAAGTACATTACAGCAGTCTAAACAGGATATAACTAAATCATGTGCCACCATGGCCAGTTCAGACATCTCAGGTCTGCACATGGACTTCTGCTAGGGCACCATGCTTTCAGGTAGAATCCAGGAGGATACACAAACTGTTGGCTCTTCAGTAGGAGCTCAAGCTGGATGACTGTATTCTGACCTACCTTTCATTTACCTGGAACACTCAACTGAACTAGAGCATAGACTCCATTTATATAAAATGTAGACCTGCAATTCCAACATCGTCACTCTTACTTCCTCCTGTGTGATTTTTAAACATCTTTTACCTGATGAAGAAGCTAGTGGAGCTTGAAAAGCTTACTGGGTATATTTTGTGCATTCTGACTAGCCAAGAAATGTATCACTCCTTAGTGGATTTTGTGATTGGATTCATTTTTCTAAATTACCCAGTTTTTCACTGAGCTCACTGTTTCAGTGAACAGGGGAAGTGCTGAGGAGTAAGCATTCCCAGTGATAAAATACTGCAAGTTAGAGTACTGAGAGTGCAACTGAGCTGCAGTGAAGTGATATCTGATGGCAAGATCAATGGAGCCAATGCTTGCATATATCCTAAATTATGAATTGCCTTGAAAGGCTCACAGCTGAAATAATCTCTGATTCAGTAGGGCATGTCTTCCAAATAAGCAGACATAGGGTTACAGCTTTGAAAACTGATCTAAAGCAGCAAACCTGTGTATTTTATGATTCTGAGGGGCCATTCAGACTACGTTTTACCCCGGTTCAGAAAGCAAATCTTGCACCTGAAGTTCATATTCGTCCCGAAACTTTCACGAGCGATTCAGAGGCACGCACATCCATTTCGTGGCAAATGACCCTTGGCGCGGATCATTTAGAATTGAGGTAAAAGCCGTCTCTTTTGAAAAAAACCTGGGTTCCGCGAATATGAACTTGCCCCCGGTCATGATCGGGTCAGGTTCAGGGGAGGGATTTAGGTCAGAGAGAGGGCAGTGGGCAGGGCATCCCCTTCCTTCATCTGGGCAAAGGAGGAGGAGGAGGATGGTGCCAGAGGAAAGATGCAAAAAAGGGTAATCGGTGACAGCATGCAAAAAAGGGCAATCGGGGGACTGACAGGGGCTGCAAAGGGCAGTCAGAGGGAGGGCAGAGGGGGAACTGGAGATAGTGATGGAGGAGGAGGAGAAGGAGGAAGGAGCCGGGGGGGGGGAAGAAAGGTCCATGGAGGGCATTCTATAACGGAGCAAGAGGAGGAGAAGGAAGAGGCAGGAGGAAGGGTCAATTCAGGGCAGGTCAGAAGGAGGGCACAAATGGAGCTCGCACCAGGCAGTTTCCCCCCTTTTTAAAAAAAAAATTTAAATTATTTTTGACAAAAAAATGTGCATGTTTTTTGCTTCAAGCAGATAGATATATAGATAGAACGTAAGCAGGACGAAGAGACAATTAAGGGCAGATCAGAGGGCAGCCACAGGATGGAGCTCACCAGGCAGCTTTCTCTCTTTTTTAAAAAAATTATTATTATTTTTGACAAACTATGCAAATTTTTTGTGTGCAATAGGTAGATAGACAGATACATAGATAGAATGTGGCTGCTGCCTGTTCACTTTCCCTTTCATTTACTCGCTTCCAGCAAAGGAAATGCTGCAAAGGGCACTTTGCATGGGGCTTTTTCCCTTTAGGAATGCTACAATGTGAATGTTACGAATGTTGCTCTTTCCAATTTGGCAAATTGATACATGCTTTTGCTACTGTCTCTAAGGAATTCAGGGGTAGCCGAGGGAAAGCAAAGGATGCATAGCATCCTTTTCTGGCATTCCGAGGTGAGGAATTTATTATTATTATTATTATTATTATTATTATTATTATGAGGCATTTTGGGGTGGCAAGGAGGGAGTTTGCAGGATGCAGAGATGGCATTAGATTGCATTTTGGGGCAAATGGGGCCAAGAGAAGATCCATAACCTGCAGTGGCCCAAATCCCTACAAAATACACACACACACACACACACACACACACACACACAGAGGAGGTTTTTAGGTTTGACAAAATGTGCGCATACTGGGCGCCTGTTTTTTTTCTTTAAAGGAGGGGGGGAAAGGGGGAAATGACCCATCTGGTTGGCCAATCGCTGTAAGAAATGTCACCTTTACCAAAGCAGAAGAGAATTTGATTGACAGCAAAGGAGATTTTTTTAAAACTGATTACAAGAGCTGCAATGGCGTCCAGGGGCAAATAACCCTGATTAAGGTATTTGTAGTCAGCACTTGCTTCCAGGGAAATTCGGGGGGAGGGCCCCCAATTCTGCCTGGTTCCATCCAGGGCAAATAGCTGAGTCTGGATGGGCTGTTAGATTTGCATCTACAGGACCTTTATGAGCCTGCTTTCCTGGAAGTAATAACTGTGCTCCAAGTTGAAAGATCAAGTGCATGTAGGTGGCATTTTCTGTTGTAGTCTTCAATTACACACTCCAAGTCCTCAGTTACACACTCTCCTTTGAGCCCAAGTTCTCATATGATCTGGTAGCAATATTTACAGCTTTTTGATTCAGTAGCCTTTGTTTTTGCCTTCAGTAACTACAGAATTAGAAGAGAAAAATAAAATATATTAACAACTTCCTGCACTACTTTTCACAATTAAATCACCTGCATAACATATGTAATAAATACGCTACCTTTATTACAAGAACAACTTTTCCTCACCATTAATATCCCATATGCGTCTTTGTTACACAAAGTGAGAGAGAAAGGAGCAAAACAGACTGGCTAGAAATGCTGGCTTTGGGGTGGAGTGGGGCGTGGGAACTGCATGCCATGACTCCACCCCAATGCCAGCATCACGCCGCACTCCTAGTCGCATGGCAAGGCATCATGGCACTCCTTTGGTGCAGCATTTATACATGCTATGCCAAAGAAATGCCGAAGAGCCGCCACTGTGGTGGCAAAGCTTTAAAAGAAGCTGCATTTTGCCATTCTTTTTAGAGCTGGCAAAGTGCCAGATCAGTGCACAGTCTGCAGTTGCCATGGCCCCTGATCCAGCGCTGAAAAGAGCAACAGGAAGCCGCTCCTTTGGGGCTGCCTGTTGAGCCCCAGAGAGAGAGGGGGGATTTCCTCTTGATTAAACATATCACTTTTCATCCACGCACATACTAATGGTTGTTTGTAGTACAGCCATAGAGGTTTTCAAACCTTATGCAGAATCCTACATTTCCGTAAATATTGCCTTTCAAATAGTCCAGGCCAACAATGTCTTTTAACTAAACTGAGCTGAAGAAACGCTATTTCCAGAGCCATGGTGATTTACCTTATTGGAGCTATAAAGGATGTTGGGAAAGGTTCATTATTCACAAACATCCTCTGTCCATGACCTTCCCCCTGGACATCTACAAAGTATCTTCACTTTATCTTTATTTTGAAAGATGGACTTCCCCCACCCATACTTTTTATAAACACTACATTTTGCCCTGCCAAAAGAGAAGGCAGAGATTCATTGCATTTCCTACCAAGATGGGCACCCAGTATGGCAGGGCTTATAAACATAGAGATAAAATCTGAGAGAATAAGCCCTAAATTCTCTGCACACCCCCTAAGGCATGATCAGCACTGAATCCAAGAGATCATTGTATGGAGAAATACTCCCGATACAGATGCAGGGTTGAAAACTCAAAACCAGGTGTTATTGTATGCGCCGGCAGCTGGGCGAGTGCAATCTGGATGAAGCCCGGATCCTAGCCACGCTTATACCACTGCTTTTCAAAAACCAGAGCCTGCTATTTTTGAAATTTTGCTGGATAAGTGTGGCTGGGGTTTGGGCTGCATCCAGGTTGTGCTTGCCTGACTGTCAGCACGTACGATAACACCCGGCTTTGAGTTTTCAATCCTGCATCTATATTGGGAGTATTTTTCCATGTGATAATCTCCACAGTTAGATTTAATTTCAAATAAATAAATTGGAATCCAAGTTATCTGGAGAGAATCAAAACTAAAGGCAAAAGGATCCTCTCACCAAATTTGAGAATGGCAGCTAAACAGACATATCCCACTTTCAGCTGTAAGGCTCTTCTTGCCGAACTCCCCACCTTACAATAAAACTCCCGGGCTCTTATTCAATGCAGGTTTTTCTTCTTCGAAGAAGAAGAATAGGAGGGGACAGGATAGCAATGGGAAGGTGGAGAGGAGTGAGGGAGAACAAGCAAATCTGCAAAGTTTGTCATCATTTGAGCCTGCAGGACTTTCAGAGAAAGAGTTTCCCAAGCTCAGGCATGTGTTTCAGTGCAAACACTGAACAAGGGGGATTATCACAGAGAGGATAAGGACAGAAGTGAAGTGGATTGCTCCCATCCTTACACCATCCTTATTGTGCGATTGTGCAGAAGTTTATCACACATGTTGTGTTTATCCCATCATTATCCTGTCAGTGAAGTAGAATTGTCTTGTCATTTTTCATTAACAGAAACTTCCTTTATTGAAAAATGATGGGACACTTCTACTTTATTGACAGGATAATGATAGGATAAGCACAATGTGTGCAATCATCTTCCATACAATCACGTGATAAGGGTGGCATAAGGATGGGAGCGATCCACTTCACTCCCGCCCTTATCCTCCATGTGATAATCTCCAATGTCTCTGAAAAATTGCAGCTTGGAACAAATGACAAATCTGGGATTTGCTGCTTCAACCAGCCCAGCAGACCAGGACATGTTTTTAGCCCCTTCAGTCTGGGATTTTCCTGGTTTTCTGGGACTTATGGCAAACCTTGTCACAAGACAGACTCCCAAAGGATCTTGCACACCAAAGGCTACAGTGCCCAGTACCACATTTTGAACCTGCCCTTCCAGAAAAGGCAACAATAAGGACCTGTCTCCATATCCAATCCCAAAGAAATGTCTCAAAAAGATACTACAGTCAGCCCTCAGTATCCATGGGAGATCCATTCCAGACCCAACTCCCTGCGCTAATGAATATAAAAATCCACAGATGCTCATGTTCTGTTGTCCCCAATGGGCTGTGCCACCATTAGGGAAAATGGGACTTCAATGGTGGCATGTGCACATGCCCCACGTTGTCCTGAGTGGCAACATGTGCATATGGCCACCCCACCATTAGGGACAATGGGGGCTGTACCTAATGGTGGTGCAGCCATGTGCAAACACCACCATTGGGGCAACACAGGCTTTCCATCTGTGAATGCTTGAATGCACAGAAGGCAAGTCTGCTGACTATATGAGGTCCAGCAAAACTGATAGGGATACATGCACCTTATGTAGCTACCAGTGCAGATTGTCCACCAAGGTGGCCAAAGACACCTCCTTTCTTAATCAGACTTGAAATGAAACCAGATTGAAATGGATCTAGATTATCCTTTTCTTCCAGGAATCCCTGGAACTGATTCCAGCACACCACCTAAGAAGGATTATTGGCACTGGCTAGAAATTGCATAGTACAATGGGGTTCAGTGGGGCTTAGGTCTCCCCAAAAAGTATTTACCATCTCAGAGATATTTACCTGTAGATAAATGCAGCAGTGGGTTTTTTAAAAAATCTAATATGAGCAAAGCAGTAATCAATTACAGCTGTAAATTAGTATAGCTGGCACCATCATAATACAAAGAGGGCCTAGGTGGCTGAAGGCTAATTACAAAGCCTCTCCAGCAAGTTGTTCTGATCACATGTGTGTTTTTTTTCTTAGTAAGATGTGTTAACAGACAGTCTCCTGTTCTGCCAGAACTGGCATTTATTTCACTTGGCTGTCTGAAGCATGTTGTCCTGTTCCTCATTCTTGTTCTCCTTTTCCCTGGCAGCTAAGCCAAGGCCTGTCACATCACAAACAACTTATTAATATACACATCTGGCGTTGGCAGTTGGACCAACTTCATAAGAGCACATGATCATCATTCATTACAAGATTAAAAAATACCCCATGGCATCATTGATGTTTTGAAACTTTGATCTTTTGCCATTGTGATTCATCTCAGTTATAAAACTCCTCTTTAAAGGAACACAGACGATGACTTATTAGAACCTTCATCCTAAGTAGCATAAACATAAAATTGTGCATATCTTTACAGACTGTCAGTCTCTTGGTCTGCCAGCTTATCATTTAAAGACATGACATCATACTGAAGATCCTGAATTTGTAAGTCTTGCTTATAGGAAAAGTGTTTTGACCTTCTCTTGGTAAGCAAGGGGAGGAGTCCTGTATTGTAGATTAGTTTCAGTTTCAGAAATGCAGATCTTCTGTTCACGTTGCTTGGAGTTCTGATTGCATCTGTTGAACAGCCAATCTTTAATTTTCAGACCTCTTTAAACTATCCAGAAATTATAGAAGCAAATGTATATGAAACAGTAATTGGATGGCTATAGTGTGGGATGGTTTTCCACTTTCCCATGTTTTCCCACCACACACAGTACATTTTTAACGTGTGCATCTAAGACATAGCCTTTGGCTGAAGAGCAGGGTATCAATCAATCAATCAATCAATCAATCAATCAATCAATCAATCATATGTATACATCAAAAACGTAATATGTAAATACAGCAAACATGTACTGACTGGTACTTTCATGAATTGTGATTGGTTGCAACTCCCATTTGGAAGTTTATTTGGTTGTAAATCTACGTTTTATCTGTAAAATGTGTGAAATAACATTTAAATTCTAGAAAACTCAGATTGAGATCTAAACCCTCTTGTAAATATTGATCTATCATTCAGTCATTTACATAATGAAAACCAAACTGCAGCTGTATTGTTGATATATTATATATGAGTTATATATGAGTGCCTTCCCACCTATTATTACTATCATTATTATCATTATTAATTTACTGTATTTATACCCCGCCCTTCAGCCCTAAAGTCTCTCAGAGCGGCTTACAGTTATTATTATTTTGAATTAGGCAGTTCCCTGACCTCAGGTTTACAACCTAAAAAGACACAACACAAAAGGAGAAGGGAATGGTGGTGGGGAAGGGATCTGGTCCAGCAGTTCTTCTCTCCCTCTGAGACCTGGACCAAGGCAGATGATGATGATGATGATGATGATGATGATGATGATGATGATGATGATGATGATGATGATGATGATAATTTTTATTTATATTTCCCGCCTCTCCCTGCGGATCGAAGTGGGATTACATCAATAAAATAGTAAAAAACAAGTATAAAAATACAGATAATAAAACACTAACAATATAATTTTAAATTAAAACATCATCTGAACAACCAGAAACATCCAAAAACATATCGTTATAACCAGAGCAGAGCATTTTATTTTAAAATCTCCTGTAAAAGGTCATGGGTAAGCCTGCCGGAAGAGATCTGTCTTAAGAGCCTTTTTAAAGGCATCTAAAGTGGTAATAAGACAAATCTCTTCCGGTAGGCTATTCCATAATTTGGGGGCTGTGGCCGTAAATGATCTATGAGGAGTTGTTGTTAGCTTGAATTTATGGTGTTCTAATAAAATCTTCCCTGATATTCTGAGAGTGCGGGGCGGATTATGTAGGGAAAGGTGTTCCTTCAAGTAACTTGGGCCCAAGCCATGTAAGGCTTTAAAGGTAATAATCAACACTTTGTACTGTGCCCCGAAGCTAATCGGCAGCCAATGAAGTGATTTCAATACAGGTGTTACATGGTCTGACCTTGGTGTTCCGGCGACCAATCTGGCTGCTCCATTTTGAACCAATTGAAGCTTCCGAACTTGATACAAAGGTAGCCCCATGTAGAGCACATTACAGAAATCCAAACGAGAGATTACAAGTGCATGTACTACTGCTTCAAGGTCCTTTGTGTCCAGGTAGGGACGCAATTGGCGTATGAACCAAAGTTGGTACCAAGCACTCCTGGCCATCGCATCTACTTGGGATGACAACTGTAGAGATGGATCCAGGAGTACTCCCAAACTGTGAACTTTGTCCTTTCAGGAAGTGTGATCCCATCCAGGACTGCTTGATAAAGCTCCTTCCCTGGATTTGGGGTATCTATCGCGAGCACCTCCGTTTTCTCTGGATTCAACTTGAGTTTGGTTTTCCTCATCCAGCCCATTACTGACCTAAGGCAGGCATCCAGAGGAGAGATGCCATCCTTAGTCACTGCAGCAGTCAGAGACATAGAGAAATAGATTTCGGTGTCATCAGCATACTGGTAACACTATGCTCCGTGTCTCCGGATGTTAAACAGCATTAGGGAAAGAACCGCACCTTGAGGGATGCCCGATTTGAGTTCCCTCTTGGACAAATAACTGTCCCCAAGAGACACCATTTGGAATCTTCCTGAGAGGTAGGACCTGAGCCACTGCAATGCAGTGCCCCTGATACCTAACTCCCTCAGGCGTTCCAGAAGGATACAATGGTCAATAGTATCAAAGGCCGCTGAGATGTCCAAGAGAATCAACAGAGTCACACTTCCCCTGTCGATGCCCAGACGGAGATCATCAACTAAGGCGACCATGTCTGTCCCAACTCTGTATCGCGTCCTAAAGCTGGTTTGAAATGGGTCCAGATAATTGGCTTCATCAAAGACAACCTGGAGCTGGAAGGCAACTGCCCAAAAATAGTAATAGAGAGACCGGTCTATAATTGGTCCTCGCCAGGGGATCCAGGGAGAGTTTTTTTAAAAGAGGTCTTACTATTGCTTATTTTAGTTTAGATGGAAACATTCCCTCCCTGAAGGATGCATTTATTATGCATTTTAATAATATTTTCATTGCATCCCCTCCCTGGATGGTCAACCATGATGGGCAAGGATCGAGGGGGCACGTTGTCCTTACACTTCCAAGACTCTTGTCCACTTCATCTGTATTTACAAACTCAAAATGATCCAGTCTAATATAGTCCACAGAGTCACTGGACACCTCTCTTTCTGTTTCTGTTATAATGCCCGCATCCAGATTGACCCTTATCTGAGAGATTTTATCCACAAGAAAAGTCATTAAAAGCATCACAACAGGCTCTAGTTGGTTCCAATAAAGGCTTCAGGGTGGGAGACAACTGAGTTAACTCTTTAACCACCCTGAACAGCTCTTCTGGATGAGACTCTGCAGACGCAATACATGCAGCATAGAAATAATTATTTGCTGCATCTATTGCCACTCCATAAGAATCCAATAAGTTCTCATGGACAAACATCAGTGTTTCCGCCAGCGGCGCACTAGTCATTGCGCAGCCCGCTTCATATTATGAAGATCTTCTGTGTACCATGGTTTTTTATTTGAAGCAGGCTAGAAAGGATACTTGGGAGCGATACTATCTGTAGCCCTGGTAAGATCATTATTCCAGGTATCAACCAGGGCATCAACAGAGTCGCCATCATTCTCAGCCATAAAACTCTCTAGAGCTTCCTGGAACTTATTGGGTTCCATGAGCTTTCAAGGGCGGACCATTTTAATAGGACCTCCACCCCTGAGGGGGATATAGGTAGTAGCCATCAGTCCCACTTTGACCAGAAAATGGTCCGTCCATGACAGAGCAGAGGTGTAGATCACCTCTGCCCACATCGAGTGTATTACCTGCACAATGTGTTGGACTTGAGACTAATTGGGACAGGCCCATGGCTGTCATGGAAGTTATGAACTCCCGAGCTGCACCTGTCAGATCTGATGAGCTGGACTTGAAGGGGATGTTGAGGTCCCCCAGGACAAGAAGCCTGGGAGACTCTAGCACTGGCTCTGAGACCAACTGTGTCAGCTCGGCCAGGGAGTCTGCTAAGCAACGGGGTGGACGGTAAACCAACAGAATCCCAGACTGTCCCTAGCCTTCAAGGTCAGGTGACTCAGTGTGATCTGTTTTCCAGATAGGTTGCCTGGTCAATGTGAAGATGCTTTTGTGGACTAAGTCAACGCCTCCCCTTGCCCACTTTCCCTTACCTGCTCCTTAACGGTGTACCTAGCTGGGAGGGCCTTATCCCAGGTTACATTGCTATCCTCCCCCAGGCAGGTTTCCATAAAGCAAGCCAGGTTGGCGTTCTCCTTCTCCAACAAATCATGAGATTTGTTCCTCACCAACCTGGTGGTACAGAGCGGTAAGGTAAGAGTCTGTGGTATGGTTGGGATGAGCCTCGGTTCTTTTGAGCTAACAGAGTGGATGAAAGATGGGATAGATTTCAGGCATCGTTACCGTCTTCCCTTACGTTTCATTTCCACCCTGTTAACACTATATCTCGCATTGCCACACACTACTCCAACTGGGACTGCATATCCAGAATCCGCAATCACACAATTCCCCCCACACTCAGCACCCCTCCCACTCCCATTATTTTCCATTGGTTGCTGAAATGGCAACAATATCAATATACCAAGGATAGACCTATTAATAATTCCAAAATATCCTCTATTTCCCAGTTCGATCCAATAGGGCCAGATGATCAACTTAATTGTGCCAGCGTTTAGTTCTTTGGGGAGCCGGCTTACAAAAAGTGCCACTTTCACCTGGCCCCTCCCCCTCCTCAGTCATGCACTGGAGGAAGGGGAGTGGGATCATTTTTATAGACATACTACATTTTTATAAAACAGTGGGACTTGGGTATCCACAGGTGATCCATTCTTGACCTCCTCCACAGATACCAAAATCCACAGGTGCTCAAGCCCCCTTTGTACCTAATGGTGGTGTGTGCACGTCTGCGTTGCCAGTAGAGACAGCGGGACTTAAAGTAAGTCTCTGCTGTCCCCAATGGTGGTGTGTGTACATGGCCATTAGAGACATCGGGACTTCAGGTGTCACTGGGGAAAATGGGAGCTTTCCCTAATGGTGGTGCAGCCACATGCATGTGCTGCCATTGGGGAAAATGTGGGCTTGACATCCACAGGTGCTTGAATCTGCAGATGGTAAGTCTGTGGATACTGAGGTCCCACTGTATGTGCAAAATATTTTCTTTGCCTACTCTTTACGGACAAAAGACACTTGGGGTTTTTTTCCTGCAGAGAAGAGCAGTGTCCTATGGTGGGGTGCAATGGGGAGCTGCACTTATAACTGTAAAATAAAATTTTCCTGTGTGTGCTCAAATCATAGCAACTTGGGTTCATTGTAGAAAATTCTGTACTCCCTGACTTTCCTCAAAAACAGGAGATTTCTTTGTTAAAAGAATCAGGTATACCATGTCATACACAGGTATCTATCTCAGTTAATGAGGTAGAAATCTTCTTGGGCATGCCTTCTTTAACAGAAAACCAGGTCCCAGAGGCACAGATAACATGGAAGAAATTGGGATAGGTTCCTATGCCACAGAAAAGAAAAGTTCAACCCGTTTTGGTAAACATTTTATTCAGACTGAAAGTATGCACATGTGAAATGCAACAACTGGGTCAAGTAAGCCTTGCATAAGTAAACAAGAACATTTTGAGCCTTCTAGAGACCACTTCAAGGCTTCTTCCAACATACATCTGGAGTGATATTTTCTTTTGCATGTCTCCACTTTTGTTATAATTTCCACATTGGTAGCCAGACTTATAGAGCTATATGAAACACTAAAGTCACCCTGAACATAAACAGATTGGATGAGCTTACTGTCATTTGTATTTCAAAAGTCTGTTCATAAAAATATTGATAAATGTTGTTATGAACAGAGAACAGGATCTGGACCGGAACAATGGATGCAAGCTACAGGAAAAGAGATTCCACCTCAACATTAGGAGGAACTTCCTGACAGTAAGAGCTGTTTAATAGTGGAACACACTCCCTGGGAGTGTAGTGGAGTCTCCTTCCTTGGAGGTCTTTAAGCAGAGGCTGAATGGCCATCTGTCAGGGATGCTTTGATTGAGAGTTCCTGCATGGTGGGGGGTTGGACTGGATGACCCTTGTGGTCTCTTCCAACTCTACAATTCTATGATTCTGTTATTCTATGATTCTATGAAATTAATTATTAAATACAGTTGAGTACATAATAAAAATAGTATATGTATTATAGGTGTAAATAAACTATATGAAATGAGTTTTTTGTGGGGTTTTCCGGCTATGTGGCTATGTTCTAGCAGAGTTTCTTTCTGACGCTTCACTAGCATCTGAAGATGCCAGCCACAGATGCTGGCAAAATGTCAGAAAGAAACTCTGCTAGAACATGGCCACACAGCCCGAAAAACCCACAAAAAACTATGGATGCCGGCCATGAAAGCCTTCGACTTTATATATGAAATGAATGTATATTTATATTAATGTTTTTAGCTTTTTCCCATAATGTCCTACATTTCACTGTCTCTTGTCCTCCTTTGCAGTTATGACGTATGGTTACATTGCTTATGATACAGACACAAAGATGTTGCCCTAAACCAAAAATACCGTATGTCAAAACAAAAAGACTAGGAAAAAGTGGCAATACTAAAATGGGTAACTAGATTTTATTACATAAATTCTTCTTAAGATAGTATATTAGCAATAATAAGTGAACAAAAATAATTTATGTACAGTGCGCCCTTCAAGTACATGGGGGATCTGTTCCGAACCCCCCCATGTATACCAAATAGCGCATAAGCTCAAGTCCCATTAGAATGAATGGGGCTCGTGCTCGTGGCTTGGGAGAATGCGTGAGCCATGGGCGCACGATCCATTCATTCTCCCGTTGTGCGGCTTCCGCGTAAGCTGGAAATCATGTATGGGGTGCCCACCTATAGCGCGGGTGCACTGTAATAAAATCTAGTTACCCATTTTAGTATTGCCACTTTTTCCTAGACTTTTTGTTTTGATACAGATTGCTTATGAGCAACAATACAGGTGCATTAGCTATCTTTGAAGAGTGTCTGCCTTTGAAGTGTGGGTACTTAGCTGTGAAACATGTCTTCCTTCATTGTATCACGTTCTCCAGTGAAGTACAAAAACACCAAGAGTGAGAATAGCATGGCCTTGAGGCCCAATATAGCTCTCAAGTTTCTGTTTGTGGTCCTGTGTCTAGCTGCCCTTCTTTTGGCACTTTGGAGATGAATCAGCTGGGCAATCAGCAATCTCTAGTTTCAGTTGGTTGGGTGTGTATTATTTATCAATTAATGTGATGTCCTGCCTTTCTACAAAAAAATGGCAGTCAAGGTGGCTGGCAATGGCAGAATTAGTTAAAAAATAAACACATATTAAAATGCATGAAAGAGAAGCCACTAATAGTCAAATCTTCCCTTATTAACCACATACCAAAGGCTTTCATTCTAAATTCACATTCACAAAAATCTGAGGTATAGAAACAGTTAACTGCTGTTGGACAAATACTGCCCTTTTGTGTAAAACAAATCACAAGTAGGAAGAACTTGACCAATCTGTAGAATCATTTGTTAGATTGCTATGACCATTGTTACAATTTTTAGGAAGCTAATTCCTGCCTCATTTCCCTCTCCTACTGAATTTCTCCATTTCATGGAAGTGGAGGGATACTATCCGATGGCTTGTGGAATGTTCTTTGAACACACAAGCTTTAAATCTTTCCTTTAATTTTATAAAAATGCCTGTCTGTCAGAAACTGGGATGGAGGCCAAGCAGGAAATGACACATCAAGAGGCATTTGTGTTGTGCAACATTTTGTGGAACTGATGAAAGAGGATACACTGCCTATTTAAACATTCTTGCTTAACAGACTGCATGGCAGCAATTTTACTCAGAGACACATTGGATGACATGTCAAAGAGCTGGACTGCAGAAATTGTCACAATGGATGTAAATATACTTTATCCTCTTTGCTTTACCATTTCTCTTCCACATTTATGTAAATATATTTCTCATTGTGATTTGAGTCTGAATACTGAATTTCCAGAAACTTTAAGGAAAAGATGTTGGAAGAAGTACCAAAATAAAAGTAAAATGGTGGCTCAGTGATTAAAATGCTAACTTTGAAGATCACAAGGTTGGCAGATTGCCAGTCTGAGACCCAAGCACTGTGTGACAGAGTGAGCTCCCGTCACTAGTCCTAGCTTCTGCCAGCCTAGCAGCTGAAAAGAATGTAAACATGCATGCAGAGAAATAGGTACCACTTCAGCAGGATGGTAACAGCATTCTGTGTAGTAATGTTGGCTATATTACCCACAGAGTCATCTTTGATAATGCTGGCTCCCTCAACAGAGATGAGCACCACGCCTACAGTCAGACAAGACTTCACAATCATGTCAAGGGAAAAAACTTTTATCTTTTTAATTCTCCCAAACTTCTGCTGGGATCTCACAACTAGGAGCTTGAGATCAAAAGCATAAAGTTCTGGAAGCATGCTTCCAGAAGCTTTTTGAGTTATTATTCAGCAAGGCATTAAACAATAAGGCTCATGAATTCTGGCTAATTGTCTCTTTTTATGTAACAAACGGCTCTCATATCTAATAAGGGCCTAATCATATTTTAATGAAAGTTCATTTTCAAGAGATATTATCAAATGCTTTCTTTGCATCTAAAAAAAAAAATCTGAACAGCTTTTGTCATTATTATATTCCAGAAATTCAATGGTATTAAGAACATTCTTACTCGTACATTATTCCTTAGTTGTCTTTTTGGCAAAAATTTACTCTGATCCTCATGGATATTCTGAGAAATATGTTTTCTCAGTCTGGTTGCCAAAACAGTAGTACCTTATATACTCGATTATAAGTCAACCTCATGTATAAGTTGAGGGCAAGCTTGGGGGCCAAAATTATGGATTTTGCTATGACCCAGGGATAAGTTGAGGGTAAAACTTATGGGCAAATAGCAAAGGATCTAAAGGATGAAGCAAAATAAAACAATGTCAAAGAACCTGTAAAATCCCAGCAGATATAACTCTATGTGCTTAGTCTTAAGGCTGGCTGGATGAGAGAATACAGAGGGTAAGTGGTTCCAGGGCAGACTATACTCTTGTTTTCACCAGGGGATGGTTCCTTCTTTTAAATAAGAGTTAAGATACAGTACTTACATTGACCCGTGGATAAGCTGACACAGGTTTTCTGAGTCAATTTTTTGACCTAAATTTCTAGATGTATATGTGACTATATACAGTAAATATCTTATAATCATTCTTTAATGATGAAATATATCTATAATTCTTGAAAGAATACACCTTCCTGATGACTCAACTAAGAGATTTAGAAATTCAATATAGATGGATACAACCTGAAAGTCTAATTTTTTGGTACAATAAGAAAAAATAGTAATAAAACAATAGAAGAAGCTAGAAGATTTGGAGAATATTTAGAAAGGAAGAAAAGACATGAAAGGAAAGAGAGACAGGAAAATAAAGAAAACCAAAATTCAAATGAAACAACAAGAAGTGAGACAAACAAAAACTCGAGAAAAAAATTACAATTGGATCAAAAGATACAGGGGAAAATACAGGAGGAAATTCAAGAACTAAGATCTATGACAGTGGAAGAAATCGATGAATTTGGATGACAACAAGGAATTGAAACAGAAAAATATTTGATCAACTTAGCAAGAGCAGAAGAGGGGGAGGACTATTTGGAACCTGAACCTGAGTTGGAATGGGAGCTGGAGCACTACAAAACCAAATAGAGAGAAATCAGCAATAAACAACCCTCTTAAGATACAATTAATACAACCTCTCCCTCCCCCCAAAAAAGAAAAAAACCGAACAAAGGTAAATTAGTGTAAAAGTTGTATTAAAATAACATGTATAAATGTACTAAATTGATGCCGTGAAATGTGAAAGGCCTAAATTCTCCTCAAAAAAGAAAAAAGATTTCCCACTATCTTCAGAAACAAAAATGCAATGTGATTTGTTTACAGGAAACCCATATTAGAGAGAAGGACAAAAAATATTTGAAAAATCAAGGATTAGGAAAGGAATTTATATCAGTATTTAATAATAAAAAGAAAAGAGGAGTAGTGCTATATATCAATCCTAGACTTGCAGCAAAAGAATTAAAAACATGGAGTCAATCAAATGTGACACTATTCCCCAAAGAGAATAAAAATCATTTAGACCCCCCAAATTATAGACCTATATCTTTCCTGAATTGTGATTATAAAATATTTGCAAATATAATGGCTGAAAGATTAAAGAATTTCTAATTAATTGGATACATGAAGACCAGACAGTCTTTTTGCCTCAACGACAAAGTAAACACAATATGCGAAATTTATTAAACTTACCGTAATAGAATACCACAAAAAAATATCGATAAGAAAGTGGCCTTTCTCTTTATTGATGCCGAAAAAGCATTCGATAAAATCAATTGGACATTTGTGTTTAAAATTCTGAAAAAAACTAATATAGGAACAAATTATATAAATTGGATGAAAAGTATATATAAAGAACAAGAAGCTTCCCTAATAATTAATGGTGATCTAACACAAAAATACAAGGCAAAAAAGGGAGTAAGACAAGACTGCCCCCTATCTCCATTACTCTTTATAATGACACTGGAAATTTTGAATAACACAATTTGGAGAAATTCAAAAATTGAAGGAATTAAAATTAAAAATATGGAATATAAGATTAGAGCCTTTGCTGATGATGTTATGATCTCATTGGCAAACCCATTTCAAAATATAAATGAATTATGGGAGACAATGAAGAAGTATAGTGAGGTATCTAGTTTAAAAATAAACGAAGAAAAAACAACGATGTTAGTAATGAATTTAACTAATGAAGAGAAACAAATGTTAAGTAATAAGACAAAATTTCAAATTAAAAAAATACCTAGGAATTACAATTACCACTAACAATTCAGATCTTTTAAAAAATAACTATGAAGTTAAATGGCAAGAAATAAAAAAGGATTTACAAAAGTGGAATAAATTGGATTTGTCCTGGTTAAGCAAAATATCAACTATTAAAAAGAATATTTTCCCAAAGATGATTTTTCTGTTTCAAAACTTATCAATTATTGCAAATGACATTCCTTTTGGCAAGTGGCATCGTGACATTTCAAAATTCTTATGGTCAGGCAAAAAACCTCAAGTGAAATTTAAAATGTTACATGACTCATTAGACAGAAGAAGATTGGCTCTACCGAATTTCAAAATGTACTATTATGCAAGTATAATGGATTGGATAACTGATTGGCTTAAACTAGAAAATCAAAGAGTATTACAATTAGAAGGAGATGAAATTAGATTTGGTTGGCACGGTTATCTGTTCTACAATAAAATAAAGGCTAATAAAGATTTCAATGACCACTATGTGAGAAGATCCCTATTAAGGGTATGGTTAAAAATTAAAGTAAGAGTATGTAACCATATCCCAAAATGGGCTTCGATAAATGAAGCTTTTTTAAAAAAGAAGAATACAATTGGATAAAACAAGATGGATCACATATGAGGACATTCTGGGGAAAAAATCAAAGAAATTGAAAGTAAAAACAAGAGAACAGCTGTTATCAGAAGGCGTAAATTGTACTTGGCTTACTTATTTTCAAATAAGAGAAAGGTTTATGTTGAATGTGAAATTAAACAATATTAAAGATGCTGATGCTGAATTTGAAAAAATAATTAAATCAGATTATAGACACAGAATTAAGAAATTTTACAATTTGTTTCTAAGATTTTATATGGAAGAGGAAATAATAAAGCCACAGATGACAAAATGGGCCAAAGAATTAGGACAAAATATTGATTTGGAGCAGTGAGAGAAGTCATGGATGAAAAGATTAAAATTTACTCTAAGCTATAATATTAAAGAAAATTTATATAAAATGCAATATCATTGGTATAATACACTATACAAATTGGCCAAAATCTATAAAAATGACAATGACAGGTGCTGGAAGTGCAAAATAGAACCGGGCACATCTATAGTGGAAGTGTAAATTCATCTATAGTGGAAGTGTAAATTGGCTAAAACCTATTGGAAAAAAGCGCATAAGATTATAGAAGAAGTTTTAGAAATGAAGACAACTTTTGATGCTAAAAGGTATTTGTTGAGTATTAATACAGAAGATGATTTGGAATCTAAACATGGTAGACTCATTTTTTAATCTTACAACAGCGGCCAGAATTGTATATGCAGCCAAATGGAAATGTAAAGAGATCCCTGATACTAGAGATTGGCTTCAGAAAGTATATGATTTTATGGAAGCAGACAAGTTGACACAATGTTTACAAAAAAAAAAAAAATTAGATAAATTTTGGAAGGATTGATTTCCCTTTATTAATTATGTAAAACAAAACTGGGGGCCTAATTGGGTACTAGGCTTGGAATATTAAGCCACAAATTATAAGGTTAATAAAGATGATGTAAAAGCCAAAAGCCATTTACTTAGAAGAATACATTTCATAAGCTATACTAGACCCTAAGGTGACTTAATGGAGAAAAAAAACAAAATAGGATAAAGCAAGGTTAATGTTCTAGTTGGAAGATTTTTAAATGTTGTTTATTACATTATGTTTTGTATTTTCTTTTCTTTCTTTCTTTCTTTCCTTTTCCTCCTTCTTTTTCGTTTCTCTCTTTTCTCTCCTTTCTTTCAGAAGTTATCTTTATTAGAATCAACACTTCCTCAGAGAGTGGTGGAGACTCCCTCTTTGGAGGTCTTTAAACAGAGGCTGGATGGCCATCTGTTGGGAATGCTTTGACTGAGAGTTCCTGCATGGCAGGGGATTGGACTGGGTGGCCCTCAAGGTCTCTTCCAACTCTATGTTTCTAATTCCATTCCAATTGCCCATGCAAATCAGATTTTGTAAATCAAATTCAGTCATCTTTCTTAATAAACTTTCATAGATTGTTTTCATTATTGGGGCCAAAAATGCCATTAAATGCATTCACTTGCTATTCCAGTAAATTTCCACAGTTAAATGTCTACCTTGACCATTTTCAAATATCAAATTAGGTTGAAATGTTTGGTTTATGTAAGAAAATACTCTATTTCGTTTTTTCTTGTTTGCAGACACAGATTCTAGGTTCATACTTCTATTTTGCAGAAGCCTGTAGTTTCTTTTCCTTATATGGGTATCTTGGAGACAAATAATTTCATATGTGGAGGTTTTTAAAGGAAATCCAACCCCCTTTTTTTCTGGGGTAAAATTCAATCCTTTACATTCCTTGAAATTATTTTCAGATTCATTCTGATTGTTTTATCAAAAAATTGTACTATATTGCTATTATTATTTTTTCTTAAACATCTCTAAACCTTTGTACAGTGGTACCCCGGGATACGAATTCACCGCGTTACGAAATTTCCGGGGTACGAAAAAGTTAGATTTTAAAAAACTGTTCCGGGTTACGAAGGATTTTTCGGGTTACGAAAATCTTTTCGGCGCGTTTCGGCGCGAAATTCAAAGCGCGGCTAGCGGCTAGCGGCTTTCCAGCGGCTTTTCGGGTTGCGAAATGTATCGGGTTACGAACGGCGCCGCGGAACGAATTAAATTCGTAACCCGAGGTAGCACTGTATTGTCTTCTTCTGGGGCTTCTTCCTTCAGCTTTTGGACCAGATCTATCACTCTCTCCAGAGAATCTATCATATGTTTATAACCTGCATAAGTGGTTATCAAGCCCTCTGGAAATATCCAGCAAAAAGCTATGCCTTTATTTTACTTTATTTTTCCTCTGAGCACCTCCACCAAGATTTTATATTCTCCACATTTCTTCAGCATTCTTTCTGGAATTTCTTCAAACACTCTCATTTATTTCAAGCCTTCTTTAAAAAATATGATTTCATATTTTCATGTCTGACACTTTTGTATGTGAAGCAAATTATCACATCCCTTGGAAATGTTTTCCTCTATATATAAGCAGAATTTTGGCTTTATATTGCTTCAGTCTCCTTATCAAGCTGCTTAGGAAAGCTGTATGTAAGATCTGCCATACATTTTAAAACTGTCTGTTTTAAATCAATACAACTCCCAGCCTAATTTGTGTCTCTTTTGCTTTGAATCATAATACTATCCTGTGCCTTTTCCAAATTCTGCTGTAAAATAGTAATTCCCTTCAAATTCTAGGAGATCTCTTGTTCTTGTTTCTGAGTAGTAGCTATGGGATTCTGAACTGAAACTGTCATCTCTTTAAACTGTTTTTCAGCACACATATGATTTTTTTGTTTTCTAATCTCTGATCTAAACAAATCCAGTTTCTTTTCTATATCATCCCTAGATTCTTATTGTTTTCCATTACATGGAAATCTGGTTAGAAATCTTTGCTATTCAAACTTAATCTTAATGAGCACGAAGTTAGTGTTGTCTAACCCAGCTCTGGGATTTTTTCCTGGCAGCCATATTTATAATGCCATATAATTCACTCTCTGCTTAAATTCCAACACCAGTGAAAATATTTATTCTTTTCTATAATGTTGACTTGTATATAAACATTTCAGATGTTTAAATTTTAAAAATGCTAATTGTTTTCTTATCTTATTTCCAATCCAAACTTTATTTTTCAGCTTTTTGACTGATAGTCACTGACAGTGTGCTAGTTTACGGGTGTCTACTTGCAATGCTGATACAGATTTTCTGTCCCTTTTTAGTAATTTGATGAAAAATGAGGCAGCCCTCTTCCACAGAGAATGCCTGAATATAGCTATACATGCCTGATAATTTGCAATCCTGAAAGAGGGCAGACATTAAATGAGTCTTTTGTCCAGTTTCTTTGTCAGATGGCTTGAAATGAGATTTATCCCTTTGTTTGTAATAATAATAATAATTATTATTATTATTATTATTATTATTATTATTTATAACCCGTCTCTCCATGTGTTGGATCAAGGCAGGTAACAGCTCATAAAATGGTAATGAACCACCATCATATATAGAGAGTTAAGTTGTGACTGTCTGAACAAAAACAATCAGATCCTGTAGTTCCAGTTCATTTTCTGTTTTCAAAAAAGGCCTCTCCTTGGCTTAAAATAGCCCTGTCCCAACAAAAATGGCATATACCTTATTATAGGGTACTTGGGGGCAAAACGAATTTGTAATATGTATTTTGATCCCTTGGGGATACTTGCAGGCCTAAAAACAGCCATGAAATCTACATGTAGCCCTCAAGCTGCACATTGCCCACCTGTTATAGAAAGAGCTGTTTATCTTTGAAACCAGGAATGTGAATCCTGTGTACATGAAAACAGTTCTGCTGTTTGTTTGCAAGGCTAATAATACTTTTGGGAACACAGATTTGGAAACAAAGTATCCTCCCATGCAATTCTTTTTCATGAAAAAGTGTCAATTTTTGCTGCACAGAAATCATTGTACTTTAAATTTCATTTTATTTGTAGCTTAATGTTTTTACACTGCTACCCTGAACCATTTAAATTAGCAGCAATTTAATTTCTTTTACCTGCAGCTGCCCCAATACTGCCAAAAATAAGCTAAGATCAAAAGTAGAAGTGATGTCACATATCTTCTAATCCCAGAAAGATGAGCCTGCATGGCCCACTACGAGGCGTAGAGGATCTTCAAAGACAGAACCCCATTTGGGCAGTATGGTTTCACTCTTCGTGCTTGTTTCATATATTTCTATCCCAGCAAGTGGCTTCCAACAAGTAAAAGACATAGAGTTAGAGTTCACTACTACTAAAGTTAAAAAGAGATTATGGTGCGTTACATACTGCCGGATTGTGACGGTCTCCCGCCGCCGCCGCTTGCAGCGTCCGGGAGTCACAGTGGCCAAACCGCGTGGCTCCCGGACGCTCCGAGGAAGGAGCACGAAAATCGCGCTCCTACCTGGGCCCCGGAAAAGACGTCGCGAGGCACTAGTTGCACACTCGCGGCATCACTTCCAGGGTGCAACGTGCGGACGCACAGCGTCCGCTACGTCAAAATGGTGGCGGCCGTGTGGAATGGCCGCCGCCATTTGTTACGGACTCTGTCCGTAATAGGAGTAGGGGCGCCTTTTTCAAACTGGGACGTCCTGAGGACGTCTGAAATGGCAGTCTGTAACCCGCCTATATGATGAAACAATTAAAGCCAGATCCAAACACACACTATTAAATACTCACATGCACATGTGAGCACACTCATTAGCAGAACAGTTAGCAAGATCCAGCATGTCATTTGGGTGAGATTAACATTATACAATCAATAATCAAATGCCTGTCAAAATAGAGGAATCTTGCCTGTAAAAAGAAAGGGAGGGTGCCTGTGTAACCTTTCTGGGAAGGCTGTTCCAGAGCCTGGGGGCAGCCACAGAGAAGGCCCTCACTCATGTTAGGGGCCTTAATCAGCCCTAGGGCAAAAATACATTGTGGTGTGATTAAGTGGGATATCTGCACTGGTCTGTTTTCATTTGTAGTGACATTTGATACTGTAAGATTGATTGGTACTAAAAATATATTCCTAGAGCCTTCCAGTCAAAAGAAATGTATCCAAAATTATTTTCTTTCTCTCCAGGAAAGGCTTTATTTCAGCACAGCATCATATTTTGGAGAAAAACTACTTGGTCAGACAGCAAACACAGATGCCATGCAAAATGTCATTTGATCCTTTGATTGACATCAGAATAGGTAAAAGTTAACCTAGTTCCAGAGTATGTGTAGTTTTAAATTCATGTAGTTTTGCTCTTTTTTTATACTTAAGTAAAATGGTTCTTAAGTGTATCATAAGGTTCTTAATTAAGTTAAAGAAGTTCTTAATTGCATTTGATACCTCTTAGCTTCCGTTACTTTCAGTCTTGTGTAAATGGAAATATCAAAAGTTTTAATAAAACATATTTTTAAAGAGTGGGGTAAGGTCTTCAAATTTCTGTGAAATTGTATATGCTACTCCTAGATAGTTTATGCTAAAGACACCATGGCCTTGTTCATATATAATAGTAAAGCAGGATTGTTACTGTGAACAGGCTGGGTGCATGTGCATACAACCCATTCATTTGTGTGGGAAGAGCATATCAGGAGCAAGTGGGTTGTATGCACGAATACACAACTTGTTAATTGTAAGTCAGATGTTGCCATAAGGAGAAATCCTTATAGCTCGAATACCACTCTGTGCTCAAACAGTTACCGTGATGTTAACTTTGTTCCAAAATAATATATTATTTTCCAAAAGCCACTTTCAGATTTAGGATATTCTCAATTATTCTAAACATTTGTCATCCTAAAAATTCACTTTTGTCATAAAAATTCACTTTCACCCTGAAATTGATTGTTGTAATAAGTCATGCGTGTATAATTTCTAGAATGTGATTAACAGTTCTGGCAGCAATTCATTTAAAGTTAGCAATGCTGAAGTTTTTAAGAACTTGACAACAATAACAGTAATAATTGTTGTTGTTCCACATTGACTTCTGACAATTGATAGGTATTAGCTTGGAAAGTTAAGAATGAACATATAGACATGTTGAAGCCACCAATGTAGAACAGTGGAAGGCTGATGTTCTGGATCTCAAAGCGTTATCCTACCACTGCTTAGCTATGGATAGATTGAACATGCCAATGTTGTTGCATGTGCTCATGCTGGTTCTAACTTATGGCAACTCTAAGATGAACCTATTGTATGGTTTTCTAGGCAAGGTTAGCTGCTGCCTTTCTCTGATACCTACCTGATATTTTAACAGGGCTATCATATCACCTCTTAACTGTATCTTCTCTAGGCTAAATATACTCAGCCCCCTAAGCCTCTCCTCATAGGGCATGGTTTCCAGACCTTTCACCATTTTAGTCATTCCTCTGAACATACTCTAACTTGTCAACATCCTTTTTGAATTGTGGTGCCCAGAACTGGACACAGTATTTCAGGTGAGGCCTGACCAAAACAGAATAGAGTGGTATTGTTACATCCCTTGATCTAGATGTTATACTTCTATTGATACTGCCCAGAATCACATTGGCTTTTTTTTTTAGCTTCCGCATCACACTGTTGGCTCATGTTTAAATTGTGGTCTACTAGGACTCCTAAATCCCTTTCACATGTAGTCTTGTCAAGCCAGATGTCCCCCATCCTAGTCCAACACTCAAACCACTATACCCTATTGGCTCTTGCCTAGATAGTCATTCTTAAAAAGTAATAATTCCACAATATAGGTATTCATTCTTAAACATACAGTGGACCCTTTGTATAAGCAGGGGATCTCTTCCAGATTTTCTGTTTTTTTATAAGGGACACCATTTTGCTATGTTATTATATTTAATGGGACTTGAGCATACACAGATTTTGTTATACACGGGGGTTCTTGGAACCAAACCCCAGAGTATAAGAGTCCACTGTACATGCTTTTCTTCACAAAGATGCCATTGAATGTGTCCCATCATTTGAGCACCATCAGGGGTTCTATGGCAGTCTAGAGTCTATTCTGGACTCAGAGGTGTCGATGCCTTCATCCCACACAAAGGGTTCAGGATGATAGCCCTGTCCTGTATACTTCATCTACTAGAAACACATGACTGGTTCCCTATTCTCGCCCTCCTGGATGCCTAGATCCACATGGGGATTCAAGAGTGCCATCAGCTATTCGTCTCATTTGTGGTTGGAAGAAGAGTGTTTCAATTTCATGTACTGCCATTTGTCTTCTCCATAGCCCCTCACACTTTCACAAAGTGCATGGCTGTGGTAGCAGCTTGGCTAAGACAGAAAGGGATCGTGATCTACCCATACATGTATGACTGGCTTTTTGTGGTGGACTCCCTACGCACTCTAACTACCACTTTATCTACACTTTGACTCTACTAAACTTGCTCGGCCTCATGGCCAACAAAGAGAAATATCACCTGGAACCCAGCCAAGAACGGTGGTTCATCAGAATGGTGCTCAACCTGAGGTTAGCAGGGACTTATCACTTCTGGAATGGTTGATACCATGGTTTAGTATCGACGCTCCAGGCATTTACAAATTCATCAGGTTCTCATGCTTTTGGGCCATCTGGCCTCCACAACAGGTGTGACACTTCACCCACCTTTGCATGCATGGTTCCTCTCTGTGTTCGACCCACTTACAGTCCCTCTGTAAAAACTATTCACAATGCCATGGTTCATTCATTTGTCTGATGACTCAATCCTTCCAACATCTTCACCAGAGTCCCCTCCCACATGCCTCCACTGGCAAGACTCATTACCACAGATGCATCTCTACATGGGTGGGGAGCTAACTCTGAGGGACTCAGTCAAAGGGCACTGGTCCTTGGAGGAGACCACCTTTCATATCAGTGCCCTCCAATTGCTAGCAATACAGAATGTATTCAAGGCATTAGACATATTCCTTCAAAGTCACTCAGTACAGACAACACCACAACAGTGTTTTACATCAACAAGCAAGGTAGCCTTCCTTGATGACATTTGCACCTTTGCCTTTTTAGAAGGAGGAGAATTTAGAGGGAGGGGAATCATGCTTCCATTCCATGCTCATGGTTTTGGTCTCTGGATCTTACTGATAGATCCAAGATTCACCCATGATTACCAGACAACCAAAAAATCCTCTTCATCCTGTTCCAACAGCATCAACATCTGTGTTGAAAGGTGACACTGTGTTTGTTTCTGGAAAGAGGTTAGCAAATGTGGAACTCAGAGTACAGACACCTTAGACATGTGCAGTTTGTCATAAATAATTTTCCACGCACTACCATAACTGAGACCAGTTTCATTCATGATCATTTGGATGGTTGCTCATCTGTCTTCCAGAATTAAACACTCCACTTTCTTCACTGTGGCAGCATTGTCCATCAATGATGGTTTTACAGGTCTTGACTCATCTGTGAGGGAAATGTGACCAGTTTGGAAATTCCTTTTCCACCTCACAATAGTGTCATAAGATGGGCAATTGTTTCCATAAACTACCATCATGAATTTGCTGGGCACTATTACCCTTCAAATGCAGCAACTTTATCATGCTGCGAGCCTCAGTCTTCTTCATCTTACACTTTAGTCACCTCTAGCACAACTGTAACAAAAATAAAGCAGACAATGAGCTGATTTTCTCAACATCATACACTTAGGGATCAATGATGACACTGACAAAATTTCATCAATATACCATAATAATTTCTGGGTGATAATTAATTATTACTTTACAATACCCTATTAATAGCTCTGTTGGCTATTAATAAAGTTCCTTGTCATGTAGGAGTATATACATTGTGTTGTGACATCACACTGCCACCTTGAGGTTTAAGTAGATTGTTAGTCACCATTGCGATTCACAGAGACCACAAAGAAGGAGAACAGGTTGCTTACCTGTAATTCTGTCCTCTGAATTTACACAGCCTACCTAGCCTCTCCTCTTGGTGTGTCCTGCCTCTTGCTCCCTGAGGTGCTTTTATGTGGCATTCTTTGAAACTGAAGTAAATGAGTGAGAATGGAATCATAGAATCATCCCTTTTTATTGTTTATCTGTTGTGGATGCTTTGATTATGTATTCCTGTATGACAGGGGGTTGGATGGGATGGCCCTTGAGGTCTCTTCCAACTCTATGATTCTATGATTGTAGCACCATTGAGACTACTCTGTGATCATGTGGCCAGCATGATTGCACTATTTATCTTCCCACCGAAGTGGTACCTATTTATCTGCTTGCATTTGCACACTTTCAAAATGCTAGGTTGGTAGAAGCTGGGAATAATGATGGGAGCTCACACCATCACATGGCACCTGGGCCTTGAACTGCCAACCTGCCGATCTTGCAGTCAACAGTCAGCATCTTAACCACTTGAGCCACCATATCTATTTTGCATGAAATACAGTTTTGGGATTGCTTTTAAAAGTATCCTCATATAAAATGCTGCTCAGTCTGCAGGTTCATAGAGTATGTATAACCGTGTATCCTCAATCAATATAATGCACTCTCATGGGTTGGAGGTGGGGCTTGTGACGTTTGGATTTACAATCAGACATGCTCCATATGGATCACCTCCCAGGTTCAGCAAATGCGCCTAGTTTAGTTGGGTCTTTCCAGTCAAGATTCAGCATTCAGCTGCATACAGAAGTCACATGTTCTGTTAATTTGGATACAGACAAGTTGCATTATAAAAGGTGTAAAGTGATGCCAATCCACAAGGTGTGTCCCAGCAGTTTCTGCCAGCAAGTGTCACCGAGCCTCATTGTAACAGTTGAGGAAGTTGACAGATAAAAAGCAAGATTCTCATGGTGGGCCTACTGCTGGTGGAGTGCCTCTTGGGGAGCGACTTCAGAGAAGCACAATGGCAAGAATGAAAGGACACAGCTCTTCCCCTTCTCTTGAACAGTTCAAGAGAAGGGGGAGAGCTATGTCCTTTCAGTATTTATTTCTGAGGCTGTCTACATTTAGTTATCTTTGAAGGTTCTGCTAGTCTACAATAAGAAGGATGCATTTTGAAAAAGAGAATCAGAGGTGCTGGGAATAGTCATCACAATTGTAAAACAAAACAAACAAACAAGCTTAATTTATATACTGCTTCATACCGCCTAAGCAGTGTCTAAGCGGTTTACAACTGTAAGCTAATTTGCCCCCAACAATCTGGGGACTCATTCTAGTGACTTCAGAAGGATGTAAGCCTGAGTCAAGCTTGAGTTCTTTTGCTGGTCTTGAACTCACAACTTTATGGTTTTGAAAGAGTGGCTGCAGTACAGGCATTTAACCACTGTGCCACCAGGACTCCTACAGAGTAAAGATTGTACAGAGTAACGTGGGGGCAGGTAAACATTAATAGTAGAGGACAGGTTAAGGAGCCAGTTTACTAAAACATATTTTAACTTCAACCTCAACTGGAGTATCTAGTGAGCTGGAAAAAAAAGTTAGAAAAGCCGAACAACTTAATAACAAAATAAGTTAATTAACTAGTTATTTCCAAAGCTTAGTGTATAACACTGACAAAATACCACTGGGCAAGCCCAAGTGGAGCAGCCATTACACCAGGCTTTAGATGTGATGTACCTCATTGAAGCCTTCTCACTTCCTGTTGTTGTTTTCCTCCATTGGATCAGGAACTGCAACTCTATTCTAACATCAGTGCCTCAGAAGAAGTAAGGTTGCTGATAACTGCTCATGAAATTCTCAGGCATGAATAACCAGATGTACACTTTGTAGTCCAAGCTTTTTTAATTATATAAGTTCCTATTAACTTAATGCAAAGCTCCCTTCCAGAAAAGCATTCATAGCTTTGGTGCTCTCCTAGCCCAAGGGAGTTTGCAGGAACAGTTAAAGGTATGCTTGTGAAAGGCATTACATTTCTATGAAATTAATCCAGTAATCCAAATGTTAAGGGAATTTTTGTAACAATTGCTTAATATCTCTGCAAAGGTGTTTTCAAATATGACAGGGCCACACAGATCAGGGATTCCACTGAATGAAATAGTTTAATTGTCATCATTATTTTGATTGGACTGAAAATCCTCCCCTGCTTCTGGAAATTGTAGTTAAAAGACACAGTATTATTTTCAATATAATTTTCAGAAGAGATGTGATTACAGATCAACTGTCAGTTCTTACATCTAGGCAGATAATAGTAAGGTTTGTTTTCCTCTTTTGAAACTACTTCTCCATTTATAATGGATTAAAAGCCAAGTGTGGAAACTCAGTCGTAAAGAGAAATGTATGTATACTCTATGTAGGCAACGAATCAATGCAGTACACATTCTGTTCATTTAACAAATGGATATAGAATTAATTCTGTTTCCCACACAGAATTCTTAAAATCATCTTTCTTTTGAAAAGTAGTCTATAGGTGTATGTGTTTTTAAAACTTTAAAACTATAATGTAAATGGATTTCTTCAATTTAATTACTTTGTCCATTCAAGGCATTCGCCTCTGCTTCAGACATTAGTAAAAAGCAAGTGAGACAGTGTGGAACAAAATGTTGCATTGTCTCCCTACATCCTAGAAGTGCTCTTATCCAGGACTTCAGTCAGCATGGAAAAGTAGCTTCATAACACAGAAGCTGAAGCTTCCAGTCTCAAACTGGAACAGAGATGAGGTCTCCAATCTCTTATAGCACATACAGGAGAGTTCTTCAGTAACTTTGCATGCATTTCCCCTTCTAGGAAGAGGAAGAGGAAGGGGCAGTGCGGCAGTGCCCCAACATGTCCTTCATAAGTGGGAGGGGGTACTTATTGGTACTACATATCCCATTTAAGTTTCAAGCGGAATGATCCATATTTCTTTTCTCTGAAAAACACAGGGGCTACAAACATGTACTTGAAGGGTAGATGAACACCCTCTTGGGGATAGCCAGGTTGCCACCTGCTGCCAAGCTGCCCAGGGCTCGCACTACATGAGCCAACGTGTCCTGTTTTTCCACATGTCCTCACATATTTGTAGGACTTGCTTGCCATAATCCCTCTCCGCTCCAGGGGTTGGGATCCAACAGGTCAGCCACCCCAACATCCCAAGTGGACACTCTACCAGCTCTGTGCTTCTCATGAACCCTAGATGGAGTCTTTGGCTGGAACCACCCGTCCTTTTCCAAATGGGCAGCAGTGGCTCCTTCTGCTGCAACAGTCACTTTAGGATGGGCTCCCATGCCATCAGCTCCCTCTGATCTCAAGGGTTCACTAGCAGAGTCCTCCACGGAGTTCCCCTTTGCTGGTATGGTTGGAAGACCATCTGGATTCAAATGCTCTTCCATTGTACCAGATTATGGGAGTTCCAGTTTACTGTCAAAAGCTAGGGAACACAGAATCCTTATGAGTCTTGTATGATAAATAAAAACAAAACTTTATTGAAGTCACAATGCCAAAAAATCACCATTCAGTGTTTAAGTTGGAACTGCCCACAAAAGCACAAACAGTATACAGTGGTACCCCGGGATACGAATTGATCGCGTTACGAAATTTCCGGGGTATGAAAAAGTTAGATTGGAAAAAACTGTTCCGGGTAACGAAAGATTTTTCGGGTTACGAAATTCATTTCGGCGCGAAATTTAAATGCGAAGCGCGGCTAGTGGCTTTCCAGCGCTAACGGAAAGCCTTTTCGGGTTGCGAAATGTATCGGGTTACGAACGGCGCCGCGGAACGAATTAATTTCGTAACCCGAGGTAGCACTGTATTAGAAACCCTCAAATCTACAACTCAACCCATCTTCCTTTGGTTCGAATGCAGCTAGGAGAGGTCCTACTATATCCATGAGCTAACCCCCTCACCAAACCTCCTTCCTACCTAACCCAAGTGCTACCAAGCTATCCCAGACCTCTCCCACATTCCAAGCTGCTTACAAACCCAAGCCAGATTCAGCTTCCCAAGGCTACATCTCTCAAACAGCCAGCCACCTGTATCCCCCTCCCCCCAGCCACTACAAGCAAGCCACTACCAGCAAACTAAACCTAACCCATTATCCACATTGAACCCCCACCAACAACTCTAACTCCTGACAGAACCACAAGGTGAAACCTGGTTCTGACAGTAGTAGACAACCCCATTCTACCTTTTTGACCATACTTTGGGGAAAACGAAAGCAAGTAGTGTTTTAAACATAGCTTTTACTCGGGAAACCATCAATTCTTTGTACCTTTCAGAGGGAAGAAAGAAAGACATCCATCAAACTGTCATTACAGATTAGTAGCCACAAACTTAATCCTGCAGAGCTGCCAGGAATCTGTAAACCTTTCAAGCTATGCCTGGTTTTTGACATTTTTTTTTTAAAAATAAAGGTTTTATAGATTTTGGTAGAAAATGTTAATGGGGCAATGGCTTTAAAAGTGTTTTATTTTCCTAGATTGCTAGAGGTCCAGTCTTAAAGCTTAAGTTAATTAGCTTCTGCCTTATAACTCTGAACAAATAATAGTTTGTGTGCCCTATGGAGCCAATTTTTTTTTAATAAGTATCATTTTGATTTGCTCCTTTTTAAAGGAAAAAAACCCCAACCATCATACACATTCTGGCTACCTTCTGGCTACTACTAACATTTAGGCTACAATCCCATTTACACTTTCTTGGAAGGAAGACCCGTTTAATGTCTGCTAGCCTGTTTTTATGTGCACTTTATGTAACAATAAACTGATACTATTCCCTTAGCTGGCAGTCATATCTCTGGGCTAGAATGCCATAGGAATGTATTGGCTTTCCAGGTCTGAGTCACCTCATGTATTCCTGGAATGAAAGGGAAGAGTTCTTACAGTATATCTCTCTCCCTGTTTTTTGGTATTTACGAACAATAAGAAGTGAAGGATTAACACACAAGTCTCAGTTCATTTCACATGGGTAAATTTGGCAATTATCTGTTTATAAAGATTATGGTAAATTATGCAACAGCCTTTTCTTTCTTTTTCCTTATGCAGATAATGCGTAGCTATTCCTCTGAAGCCCTGATTCCTGAGAATTTAGTGTTACCTTTCTGAAGAAGACAGTTTTCTTTTCAAACATACATCATGTCCATACACACAAACAGGGCATCTTTTTTTTTTTTACTTCTAGCTTTCTTTATCCATCTAAATGTTATTGGTGATATGAGTTTTTTAGTACTATCCCTTGTTTAAGGGAGTTGGAATAATCTGTATAAAGCCTGTTTCATGGATAGAAACACCATAGTGTATCTACAGAAGGGATACATATGCACATTTATCAGTTCTCTGTTACAGTGGTACCCCGGAATACGAATTGATCGCATTACGAAATTTCCGGGTTACGAAAAAGTTAGATTGGAAAAAACTGTTCCGGGTAACGAAAGATTTTTCGGGTTACGAAATTCATTTCGGCGCGAAATTTAAATGCGAAGCGCGGCTAGCGGCTTTCCAGCGCTAACGGAAAGCCTTTTCGGGTTGCGAAATGTATCGGGTTACGAACGGTGCCGCGGAACGAATTAATTTCGTAACCCGAGGTAGCACTGTACTTAACTTCTGTTTCCTCTATGTTTCAAGCCTAGCCTTTGTTTTCAAAAGAAATTAAAATGCACCTTACTGATATTTGACAAGCAAAGAGATTCCAAGGCAATATGCATTGGAGAGGTCCAAGACTAGATTAAAAATAAGTACCATAAATCTGCTATAATAGTTATGTTTATGTTTCTCTTTATTTTCATTCCTTCAAAGTTATCAGGTTTCACAGGCATTAAAAATCTGTCTCATTCTGCCAGGAATTGGAGGCATTCCAGTTCAAGCAAGAGCTTTTCCCTCACCAGCCTATCCTCCTCCTCTCCACCTCCTTCTTCCACTTTCTTCCTCCTCCTCTCTCTCTCTCTCTCTCTTGCCTTCCTTCTGATCTTTATTGCAAGAACATAGCAAGACAAAGCTAAAGAAATTGGTGGGGTTGGTACTACCTTAAAAATAAAAAGGCTAATTGTACGATGTCGATAATTTAATGATTAGAATGAAGCGCTTATATGTCTATTCTGTAAAGTACCGCTGTTTCTTCGCCTGAAAATCGAGTTGGGAGGGAGTTTAAGGCTCTGACTTAGAAGTCATTGTGATGAACTGACTCACAAACCAGCCAATCAGAAGCCAGAAACCCTAAGCCAATCAGGTGCTGCCTGAGGAGTTTGAAGATTCTGCTTAGCAGTTGGTTTAGTCAGTTAGGGTTTGGAATCCCGAGGGATGAAGCTGGTGTTCATTTGGGGAACAGGAGAGTCCAAGAGAGGATTGTGTGCCAGGAGTTCCTGAGGGAACAATAATTTGAGAGAGTGGGTTTTGATTACAGACCAAGAGAGGGTCTAGTGGTCTCAAGAAGGGACAGTAGTCCAAGTGAGATTCTTGTAGTGAGAGACTCAGGGTCAGCCAGACTCTGGAAGAGGGGTCTCGGTTGATTAATATCCAGTGGGATATCATAGCCTGAGTGGCTGACTTTGGTTTAATACCGAGAGAGAGAGAGAGTAGTGAGATATCTGTAACTAATTTGCCAAGTAAAGATACAATAACCACTGTACCTCAAAAATACTTAATATACTTCTGTTATTCAAATAAACGTTTATTATTGTTTGAAAAAACTGCTTGGCCTGAGTGTTCAAAACACAAACACACACTATTGTATGTTAAAGACCAGACTAGGAGTAAATTGTGGTGTGGAGTAAGTCATATAAATTGGTGGCAGCGGTGGGATAACAAAAGTCCCAAGCGCCTGCCACAATAGAAAGGTGGTTCGTTACAGTCATGTCAAAGGAATTAAGCAGGAGATACATGGGTTTCTCAAAAACAAGTCATGCCAAACCATACTCTCCCCTCAATAGAGTTAAAAACTTGATAGATCACACCAGTGATGTTGATGTTGTCTATCTTGATTTCAGAAAGGTCCACCATGATATTCTTTCAGACACAATAGTAAAATATAGCCACAGACCTCTACTATTAGGTGGATTTGTAACAGACTGAAGCTGAAGAGTGCTCACCAATAGTTGCTATTCATCCTAAACAGAAGAGACTAGTGAGGTCTAGAGTTCTGTCCTGTTGTTCAACATTCTTTTTAAATGACTTGGATGCTGGAATAGAGGGCATACTTATCAGATTTGCAGATGACACCAAATTAGGAGGTGTAGCTAATATCCCAGAGAGCAGGATCAGAATTCAAAATGACCTTATCTGATTAGAAAGCTGGGCTATAACTAACAGGGACATATGCAGGTTACTTCATCTAGCCAGGAAAAATTAATTATTTAAAATGGAAAGGGTAGCACTTGCTTTGACAGCAATATGTGGGAGCTAAGCTAAACAGTGATAATGAGGCTGCCAAAATGCAATTCTAGGCTAGATCAACAGGAGTATAGTGTAAAGATCAAGGGAGGTAATAGTTCCACTTTCTTCTGCTTTGGTCAGGCCTCACCTGGAATAGGTCTGACCAAAGCAGAAGAGCCCTGGTGGCGCAGTGGTTAAATGTGTGTACTTCAGCCACTCACTCAAAACCACAAGGTTGTGAGTTCAAGACCAGCAAAAGGGCTCAAGCTCAACTCAGGCTTGCATCCTTTCAAGGTCGCTAAAATGAGTCCCCAGATTGTTGGGGGCAAATTAGCTAACAGTTAGAAACTGCTTAGGTGGTATGAAGCGGTATAGAAATGAAGCTTGTTTGTTTGTTTGTTTGTTTGTTTGTAATACTGGGTCCAGTTCTGGGCACCACTGTTCAAGAAGGATATTAGCAAGCTGGAACATGTCCAAGGGAGGGCAACCAAGATGGTGAAAGTTCTGGAAACCAAGCCCTACGAGGAGTAGCTTAAGCAACTTAGGCCTGTTACAGACAGCCAAAATAAAGCTGCTTCGAGTCACAGTGGAGGTATGGTGTTTCAATGATGCATGCATCCTAAGAGTCCAGAAGCCACACCAAAGCCACGCTCCAGTTCTTAGGACTGGAGTGTGGCTTTGGTGTGACTTCTGGACTCTTAGGACGCATGCATCATTGAAACACCATACCTCCACTGTGACTTGAAGCAGCTTTATTTTGGCTGTCTGTAACAGGCCTTAGTATATTTAGCATGGAAAAGAGAAGACTGAGAGGATATGATGTGTGTGTGTGCACACGTGCACACACAAACGTGCATCTACAAGGTGCTTGTTGACTTATGGCAACATCATTAATTTCATAGGGTTTTCTTAGGCAAGGAACAGTTAGAGGTAGTTTGCCATTGCGTTCATCTGAAATGAAGCCCACAGCCCATTTTATTCCTTTGCAGTCTTTCATCCAAGTACTAGCCAGGACTTAGCTTCCAAGATCGGATGGGATCTGATGCCTCTGGAGTATTTAGGTCCTAGAGAATATGATAGCTGTTTTTAACTATCTGAAGGTATGTCATGTGGAAGATGGTGCAAGCTTGTTTTCTGATGCTTCATAGATTAGAATACAAACGAATGAATTTAAATGACAAGAAGGGGAATTCCAGCTAAATGTAAGGAAATACTTATTGTGTGATAGTGGTATAGACTGTCTTGGAAAGCTGTGGACTCTCTTTCTTTGGAGGCTTTTAAGAAGAGGCTGGATGGCTGTCTCTAAGGAGTACTTTAGTTGTGTAATCTTGCAGGGCAGAGATAGGATTAAGAGGACTTTGTGGTCCCTTCGAACTCTATGATTCTATGAAGTGCATGACAAACTCCTCACCGCTTTGTTTTTTTGTTGGTTTTTTGTTGGTTTTTTGTAAGAGTTGTATTTTCATCCTCATAAAAACAGTAAAAACCATGCTGGCCCTTCTTGTTGTCATATTCATCGTCATGCTTTCATTGGAAGAGAAAAATAACATAAATAAAAACTTTGTGTGTGTGTGTGTGAGAGAGAGAGAGAGAGAGACAGAGAGCGACAGAATGCTCTCACTGTTCTCATGAGAATTAAATGTGATGATAATGTGCAGGCACTAAGAAAGTGGAAAGAAATAATGTGTTAAAATGCTCAGCTGCCCATGTTTACATATACATGTAAATATATTCCATATTTTTTTAAAAAATTGATTTAACTCTGAAGCACAGAACTGGAGCTGGTTTCACGATAATAGAAGAAAACTTGTAACATAGGAGATTATCACATGAGGGACGGGACGTCATTGTCCCATCCTTGTCCCGTCCTTCCTGTGTAATCAAGGGAAGGACTTTCATACGTCGCACTTATCCAGACATTGTCCCATCCAGAAAGTGCGAGTGGCAGTGATTGCATGAAAACCTTTCAAATGATGTCACACTTATCTTGTCATTGTCCCATCATTGAAGTGGCATTGCTCTGGCATTTTGTATTAATAGGAGTTTGCGTCAATGCAATGCCACTTCAATGAAAGGATAATGACAGGTTCGGCTCATATAAATGTAAGGGATATATAAACTCTTCATGGGTACTGTTTCCTTTGTTCCTCCTTCTGCTTTCTTCTCTTTCACTTCAGAAACATATGAGTTGCTATGGGACCAGCTAGACTGGATGTTGATTAATCCTATGGAAATAGAAGTATGGGACTTTACACAAGTTTATCTATGCAACTATGTGGTTATGGCATTTATTTCAGCTAATGTCATGGATGCCAATGATTAAGACTGTTTTTTGTGCCATCCACATCTTGGAAGTAGTGAGGGAGTGAACTCGGAATGTTAGGAATTGCAGTATTCTTAACAGTAAACTCAGCTTCAAGTGGAGCCAGAGGTTTAGACAAAACACCAGATTCATGAAACAAGGGCAATTTCTTTGTCTCTGCCTCTCCTTGAGGTTGATGGCATTTGTCACCTGTGTGTCCTCCCCTTACCCACATAGCGTGTGGAGGGGAGGAATGCCTTTATTTTTCTTAGATACCCTTACTATTATAATGGCTCTTTTTCAAGAATGATTCCATGTGTAGCACAAAGAAATGTCTTGAGCCAGTTTTTTTTAAAGAAGCTTATCCCTCCCTCACAAGAAGTGAGTTAAAATTATGAAGACGGTGCAGTACCTTGTTTGGAGAATTATAAGCATTTTACTTATGCAGAGCCTAGGGCTTTATTATGTAATTATGTATCTTGGGCAGATTATATATTTCTTCTCATAATTATGTCTACAGAACAGACTGGAAGAACTCCAAGATTTCAGTTTTCCGGAATAAAATTGGTTGGCTGTGTTTTGTTGATTTTACAGTAAAAACCATCTTGAATTGTATGGCTCAGCTAAAGTGTTGTATAGAGAAGGCAACAACAGGAGTTGCAGTTTGTCACACATTTATATTAATATGGATTTAGTGGACAGTAGCAGTCTTTTTTCTGGCTTATTTTTGGTATTCTGGTATAGAAGTGGCAACTTGCTAGTTTGTTGATCACAATTAATTTATGACACTTCTTTTCTTCTTCGTACTTAAGCTAAATTGTTGCTTTGGAGTTGAGTATTACTGATATTGTCTGAAATTTAGAACAGAAGCATTAATTGCTTGACCCCAATGCAGTAGAAATAACATCATTCCCTGGCATCACAAAAGGCTGCTGTTGCAAAATATCCTATGTCTATTTCTCTGTCGCCTTCCTTTAGTCACATAGTACAATCCAACAAATGAATATGTACCATTATGTTCAATGTGGCTTACTTGCAGATTAGTGTAGTGCAGCCTCTTACAGAGCCCTATTCCAAACTGAAACCACCAATATCACACTTGACCCTTGACAAATCTATGGTGGAATACTAGATACACTTTTGATCACTGTATCTCAGAAAACAATATTGTATTGCTGGATAAGGTGCAGAATAGGCCAAGCAAATTGATCAAAAGGTTAACACTTTGTGGGGAAACATTTCAGTGTTTGGTGCTCTTTTGCTCTAGATGTACCTGAATTAAAGAGAATGTGCTAGAGATGTAGAATATTGTGTATAGTACAATACAGAGAATGGATATAATAATGGTTTTCTACCTATCTTGCAGTATTAGAATCTAAAGTTATCCACTGAAGTTGCATGGTGGGAGATTTAGGAAAGCTGAAAAGATGTACTTCTTCCTAGAACATGTAGAAATTGGAATTTGCTGCCACAAAATAGATTCATGAAAGATAAGGTTACAGTGGCTGGTAGTTATGATGGTTATATGTAGTGATATATATGCATGTCATTATGCTGCTGTATGTCAGTTGGGGGAGGGTATTAATGCCCTGCTGTGGGCTTCAAATAGTCCTATAGTTAACAACTGCTGGTTTGCTGCACTCTCCTGCATCATGATGGGGTGGGGAGTGCTTTCATCCTCCCTCTTACTCTGGTGGCAAAGGAGAGACCTGTGGGTTGTGGTATGGCTACTTGCTGGGCCCCATTAGCATCATTGTCAGACAATGCCAGCAGAGGAGGCTTAGGTACTTGGAGAAGTATCTTTGGACTCTCATCTGTGGTGGGAATGTTGCTGAGATGGGGAGCTAACATCAATTATGGTATGGATTTTGTGCAACACCCTGAGGGGCACATTCTGAATAAGAGTGCCCACTCAAGGGCACCAGCAGAATTGGGGGGGGGGGCAGTGCTTTGTATGCCAGGCCCCTTCCGCTTGTCCTGATCATCCATGAGAATCCTGATGCTTGTGGTCTTAACTTCTGAGGCCTATATATATTGTCATATCTTTCCTTTCGGTGGTGTCTGACAAAAAAATGTTGCTGGTTTGGAGATAGACTTTACTATTATGTAGTCCATTGTAAAGGCCTATGCTTTTGGTCTTTATGGGCTTATAATCATCCAGGTATGCTGTCACTGTACCACTCTCTGGCTTCTTGTTTGTTTTGCTATTCTGAGTACAGTGGTACCCCGGGATACGAATTGACCGCGTTACGAAATTTCCGGGGTACGAAAAAGTTAGATTTAAAAAAACTGTTCCGGGTAACGAAAGATTTTTCGGGTTACGAAATTAATTTCGGCGCGTTTCGGCGCGAAATTCAAATCGGAAGCGCGGCTAGCGGCTTTCCAGCGCCTTTTCAGGTTGCGAAATGTATCGGGTTACGAACGGCGCCGCGGAACGAATTAATTTCGTAACCCGAGGTAGCACTGTACAGTGGACCCTTGTTATTTGCTGGGGTTTGGTTCCAAGGCCCCCCGTGTATAACAAAATCCGTGGATGCTCAAGTCCCATTAAATATAATGACAGAGCAAAATGGTGTCCCTTATTTAAAAAATGGAAAATCAAGGTTTGATCATTTGAAATTTATACTTTTTTGGAACATTTTCAAACCGTGGATGCTTGAAACTGTGTATAAAAAATCTGTGTATAAGAAGGGCCGACTGTACTGTGCTTTCTTCTGTGTTGTCAGCACCATTGTTACATGGGCTGGACTTTGTTGTTGTGACTTTTCTTTCTGGAGCTACTGCCATCTCCTCTCACTAACTCACTGACAACTGAGCAATTGTCAAAATAGTTCTTTTCCTACATTTATTTGTGCAGTTGTGTTTTCCCTTGCCTGCATTCCACAGATGTCTTCAGTTTTGTTTCAGTTGCTGCTCATTATCAGTAACAGTCCCATAGATCATGTCTTAAACTATATTCTCAACATTTGTTCTGTTACATGGAGTCTTGCTGGCAGTACACAGACTGTGCGTACTCCATAGAATGGTTTCAGGCCTCTGGCTTCTTTGTCATACTGTGTAAAATATTTCAACTGCTGGCATTTCAGCTGCTTCTAGGCACTATCACACCATCGCTGCTAGCATTGTAACAAGCAGTCTCTCATAGGCAACAGTAGTTCTGTGTCCCATCACTCATTAGGCTGGGCTACCATCTATTCTTTGTGACAGTGTATTATGACAATACTGCTAGGTATGGATCCCTTCCAGTTTTATTTGACTTCAGGAAAGGGGTTTCTTTGGGGGGTGGGGACTGTCTTCATTTCTGATCCGTCCTTTCTTTGAGTACCTCGGGGATGGTAGCTTGTGCTAATTTCCTCTTAGTGAAGAACCATTTGAATTCTTTTGTACTATACTGTAGGCTTTTGTCTGAAACTAGAATATCAGGTATCCTGTGTTTTGCAAAATGGGCCTTTAGCTTTCTGATCAGTTGTGCTTGTCCAAGTGGGGGTTGGACCAGATGGCCCTTGTGGTCTCTTCCAACTCTATGATTCTAAGTGTCTTAAAAATAATCTTTCTGGTTCTGTGTCTTAAAGCTGTTTTCTGACTTATGGCAACCCTAAGGTGACCTTATCATGGGGTTTTCTGGGGCTGAGAGTGTCTGACTCACCCAAGGTCACCCAGTGGGTTTCCATGGCTGAGTGGGGAATTGTACTCTGGTCTCCAGAGTTGTCATCCAATGCTCAAATCAATGCACCACTCTAGCTCTCAAAATAATCTACTTCTCCAAAATTGGAGCAATGATCTAATGTAATCATATAGCTCATGTCATTGACATTGAATAAGTCAGTTATTACCATCTCCACAAGCTGGGAGGGAATCTCATCAGAGTTTAAAGTCTCCTTTTTCTTGTTTGTCACTGTATTCATTATATATCTTACACTGCTTAATGAATATTCACAAACGGGTATTCATGTCAGGTCAGAAGATGCCCCATGCTTGTCTTAGGTGTGATTCTGTGCCCAGATGGAGATGGAGATGGTTCATAATGTCTCATCTTCAGAGCTACTGGAATCCTGCTAGAATGGAATTCTGTATACATAGTTCATCCCTCCATTAATAATATTGGGCAATATCTGATGGTAGTTCTGCCTTGTGTAGAAGCCATCCTTCTAAGATGGTTTGTTTAACTCCTTGTGGCCCTCTACCCTGTTTTATGTTCTGTTGTATTGCTTCAAGATTGCTTTTTGGTGATAGGGAGGTACTGCATCATGTTAGTGGGCACTGTAGATAATTTACTGTTGTTTTAATTATAATGTGCTTTCCAGGGTCCTGAAAGTCTATCAGTGTACACCTCTAGAACAATGTTTAGATGTGTGGTGACCATGAGCAATCAGCAGCCAGCATCAGCTTCAGCTGTGTGGGATAACAACACTGAATGTACAAGGTCATTCTACTGCCTGCGTGCAGGAAGCCTGGAAAGATAAACATGTGTCTGCTTAGACAAGGGGACAGTTTTCTGGGTGGCACAGGAAACTGGTAACAGCCATGAATGGAAGAGGCTGGGTTTTAGGACTGCATGGCGTTGTGTCTATATAAACCCAGAGGCTTCCGGTAATTGGTGTTGGGTTTTGTGAGAGGAGTGGATTGTTAGTTCTGTATAGTAAAAGTCGCGTTGGATAATGGGTTTGCACTTGTAAATAAAGATAAGCACTTTCAGGGGTTCGGCTTGTCTGTTGTTAATTATCAGAAGCCTGGTGAGAAGCTGGACAGTTCCCGGTGACCTGCATCCATCATTTCTGGAAGACAGCCATCTGCTGTTACCTTTGCTGCCAGACCTGAGAACAAGCTTCCAAGATACGTCAGATACTCTGCTATATCCTGACATATGTAGTGTCTTGCAACGAATGGGGAATGCACATGTACAAGAAGACTGTAAACTCGATATAAGCATATGGTTTGGTTCTTTTTTAATAACCTTCTCTTTGATTATTATACTTTTATTCTGAAATTTTAGTAACTGTAAGAGTAACTTTAGGAGAAGCAGATCCACAAAAAACTCCTTGAAAAGGTAGATTGCTGATGATAGTGTGATATAAATACTACGTAAGATAAAAAGAAAATAACAAAGTTAAGAGTTAAAAGGAAGAAATAGATTCTCAACCATTATGAATGTAGGTTTTTCCCCTCACAAACATAACTAATTACTAGAAAAGATTAGTATGTAAATAATACTACTAGATATGTTTTATTTGTATGTTATAAATGTTATAAATAAAATATTTTTTTAAAAAGGTGGTATGATAATATTTCTGCAATCAAATCTTTTTATATTGTCTTTGCTTGATGTAAGTCTTGTTTGCTCAAACACTTATGAACCTCTCACCTCAAATCTTTTCCTAATAAAACATAACCCAAGGGTTATCTTCAGAGGACTTTACAGCCTCCCCAGCATGCATGATGGTCATTCAGCATACTTGCTCTACCACTATCTGTTCCTTTAACCATCTTTTTCTTTAATTGTTGGCAAATTAGATATGTTCACATTATAACATAGCAACACATTATCCTTTGCCAAATAACAAAAGCTACATTTAGGTCATTCCGTGGTGCTTTCAATCAATGTTAAAACTTCCCCACCAATTGCCATCCTCAGAGGTCATTTTTTACAAAGCTATTTTTATTTATTTTATTGTTATAAAAGAAAACATAACTGCCAATTCTCAGCATAGTTTTGTTATAGATTTATGCTGTGGTGCAAGGAAGAAGGAAGCCGAAGGAAGCTGAATTGTATTGATCAATACATTGTGGGTTTGGGAACATTAAATTTATTTTTGGCTTGGATTTAATTTCAATGACAGTGTATTTTTCTTTATTTCATGCTGAAGAGTGCAGTGATACATAAATACAATATGAGGAAGTAGTAGGGAAATAATAGGTCTGTTCTAGGTGTTTAGTCAGATAAGAGAACAATGACCACAAAGGATTGAGGAATCTTTTTTCTGTTGCTACATACTTCTGTCCCTTTGCTTATTATATTTAATTTCTATGGCATCTATTCCTGTATTATGTATTTCTTCCTCTGCTTTCTATAAGCAAGCAAAAAATAAAGTGTTCATTATAGATCTGGGGAAAGGAAGGGAACAGTTTAAATTACTGGGATAAAAATGCTCAATCCATGAATTCTGCAAAGCTTTCAGATTTTTTGTAAGGTCTCTGCTGCACTTCTCAGTGGAAAACAAGCATGTGAGTGGGCAGAAATGTTTCCTTATGTTTTCCACACTGTTAGTCCCACCATCCCTGCTATGATATCTAAAGGAAGATGAGCAAGAGAGATGAGGTAGGAACACCCACTGACTTCTGTTGCCTTCCTAATTCCCTGCCCAGCTCCAGAAGTGGAAAGGTTCGGAGGAAGCACTACTATGGCAAGGGAATTTTGGGGATAGGGGTGGGATGGGGTGTGTGTTCAAGTCCTGCTTTTCCCTTGCTAAAAAGACAGGGAAAGGGGGAGAGATTGCTAGTGATTGATTACCCTCTGATTGCTTCTTTTCTTTGTTAAATTGTTAAATTTCCCCTTTCAAATCTGGAGGTATTATCATGCATTGTTAGGAGTTTATCACATGTATTTTTAATGCCAACCCAAGCACAGGATGGGCTTAGGCTTGAACGGGTTAAAATTGATTTTACCGCACACAAAATTGCTGCTGCGCTTCCAGCTGACCATCTCCCGTCCTCCAGCACTGCTCTGGTGGCCAATTTTGGTAGTACTGCAGCAATTTTGTGTGCGGTAAAATCAGTTTTAACCCATTCCAGCCTGATCCTGTCCCGTGTTTGGGTTGGTGTTAAAATTGCATGCGATAAACTCCTTATTCTCTTACATGATAAAGGGCCCATTCGCACTACATTATAGATCAGATCACAAACCGGTTTATAAGTGGGTAATTCCCACTGTCACTGGTTTTTGCACACTCGAATTGAAGTGGATCTGGGGCAAATCCCCCTCATTGCAGGTTTTCCGAAGGTGTTTTTTCCCCCCATTTCTCTTTGGAAAATCTATATTTTTCTGTGGTGCTGGAAGATGTGAACTTGTCCCCAATCCTGCTTGGGTCATTTAGGGGGAGGAATAAAGGTCAGAGGGTGGGCAGTTGGGCAGAACATGCCTCCTCTCAAATCCCGGTCACTTGGCAAGCGCCATTTTTTGCAAGTGCTGGGTGCCAAGTTTAATTTCCCACTCCTGAACTGTCATCCGTGTAATCCCTTTACTCCTGCAACAGGGGGACATCACTAGACCCATTGATATTTTTTTTTTACTTTTTAAGTTTGTGATAGAATATGTGGATTTTTAGTGCTACCTCCCTTTTTCCCTTTTGCTTTCTCCCACCACTGTAGCCAAAAGTTCATATATGCACTTTTTGCTCAAATGTTGCTGAGACTGGCATTTGGGGTTTTGAATTTTGTATTTAAAAAAAAAATAGATAAATTATGTGAACATTTGGTATAGGGTGGTCATTTGAGTCACATGTATTTATTAATCTTTTCACTGACAGAATATGTGATGTCTGGGATTTGTGTGTTGACTCTTGCAGGGTGTCATTCCCCATTCCACTCTCACACAGTGCTTTCCATATGGTTGCAATATTACTAGACACCACTAATTTGCGGGGCCATTGGTACTTCACGTTCCCAAATTGACCAGATGCACATATTCTGTCAGATATTTTTTTTAAAAAACCACGGGAATGATCGAATGCGATCAATAAGGTGGTTCCATTAAAGCACCCATGTAGTTGACAAAAAAATAGCTGCAGCGGATACTAGCAACATTTGACTGACAGAACAAAAAACAAACAAAACAGGAATGATCGAAACCAATCGATAAGGAGGCTCCATCTTAAATCAATATTTTGTAAGTGTGAACATCCACCAGGTTAAATTACACTGGGGATGTTCGATAAGGATAAAAATAGTGGGAACATCCATTTCAAACATATTCGACCTTGGAGGATTGGGGATGCCCAAATCTACCCAGGGCAAAAGTGCAAGTGTGAAAAGGGCCAGAGTTACTGAACAGTTTTCGTATGCTTAAATATACTTAATACAGTCAGATTTAGGAAGCTGGGTATGTTTCATCTGAAGCAGAAAAGACTGAGAAGTGATAGAGGTGTTAGAGGATGAAAATGCTGACCTGACTTGCTTTATGGAAACCTGGCTGGGAGAGGATAGTAATGTGACCTGGGCTAAGGCCCTCCCAGCCGGGTATGCCATTAAGGAGCAAGTGAGGGAAAGTGGGCGAGGGGGAGGAGTGGCTTTGGTCCATAAATCTATCTTCATCCTGACCAAGAGACCTATTCGGAAAACAGGCCACTTTGAGTGTATCTACCTGACCCTGAAGGCTAGGGACAGTCTAGGGATTCTGTTAGTCTATCGTCCACCCCATTGCCTAACAGACTCCCTGGCCGAGCTCACACAGATGCTCTTGGAGCTGGTGCTGGAGTCTCCCAGGCTTCTTGTCCTGGGGGACCTCAACATTCCCTTAGAGGCCGGCTTACTAGTGCTGACAGGTGCAGCTCAGGAGTTCATGACTTCCATGGCAGCCATGGGCCTGTCCCAATTAGTCTTGGGTTCAACACATTTGTGCTGGTAATTCACTTGATGTGATCTTCAGTACGGATCAGGAACATCCATGGGCGGAGATAAATTATACCTCTGTTCTGTCATGGACGTATCACTTTCAGGTCAAGGTGGGACTTAAGGTTACTACCCAGACCCCCCTCAGGGGTAGAGGACCTATTAGAATGGTCCGCCCGTGAAGGCTGATGGAACCCAAAATGTTCCAGGAAGCCCTAGAAGGATATATGGTTGGGAACGATGATGATTCTGTTGATACCTTGGTTGATACCTGGAATAACGATCTTACCAGGGCTACAGACAGCATCGCTCCTGAGCGTCCTTTCCAGCCCACTCCTAATAAAAAAACCATGATACACTGAAGATCTTCATAAAATGAAGCGGACTGAGCAATGACTAGAGCACCGCTGGCGGAAACATCAACATTTATCCGACAAGACACACAAAATAAAATCCTATTGAAGTCTTATGGAGTGGCAATAGAAGCAGCAAATAATTCCTTCTATGATGCACGTATTGCGTCTCGTCCAGGAGAGCTGTTTAGGGTGGTCAAAGAGCTAACTCAACTGTCTCCCACCCTAAACGTATTATTTGAACCAACTAAAGACTGCTGTGATGCTTTTAATAACTTTTTTGTGGATAAAATCTCTTGGATAAGGGCTGATCTGGACGCCGGCATTATAGCAGAGATGGGAAGAGAGATATCCAGTGACTCTGTGGACCTTGTTAGATTGGATCATTTTGAATTTGTAAATACTGATGAAGTGGACAAGATTCTTAGATGTGTCAGGACGATGTGCCCTCTCGATCCTTGCCCATCATGGTTGACCGCCCAGGGAGGGGATGCAACAAAAACATTACTACAATCTATAATCAATGCATCCCTCAGGGAAGGAAGATTTCCATCACAATCAAAGCAAGCAGTCGTTAGACCGCTTTTAGCTTACAGTAGTAAACCGCTTAGACACTGCTTAGGCAGTATGAAGCAGTATATAAATGAAGCTTGTTTGTTTTGTTTTGAAAAAACCCTCCTTGGATCCCCTGGTGAGAAACAATTATAGACTGGTCTCTCTTTTACCATTTTTGGGCAAGGTGATTATCTAGACCCATTTCAAACTGGTTTCAGGGTGGGATACGGAGTTGAGAGCGCCGTGGTCGCCTTAGTCAATGAACTCCGTCTGGGCATCAACAGGGGAAGTGTGACCCTGCTGGTGCTCTTGCACATCTCAGCAGCATTCGATACCATAGACCATGGTATTCTTCTGGAACACCTGAGGGAGTTTGGTATTGGGGACACCGCGCTCCAGTGGTTTCATTCCTACCTCTCAGACAGATTCCAGATGGGGGACAGCTGCTCTTCCAAGAGAGAGCTGACATCTGGCGTCCCTCAGGGTGCCATTCTGTTCTCCATGCTTTTCAACATTTACATGAAGCCGCTGGGAGAGATCATCCGGAGACATGGGGTGCTGTGTCATCAGTATGCTGATGACACCCAAATTTATTTCTCTATGTCCCCGACTACTGCAGTGATTAGGGATGGCATCTCCTTTGGATGCCTGTCTTTGATAGGTAATGGGCTGGATGAGGGAAAACAAACTCAGACTGAATCCAGAGAAAACGGAGGTACTCGTGATAGGTAACCCAAGTCCAGGGATGGAGTTCTGTCACCCATTCCTAGATGGGGTGAAACTTCCCCTAAAGGATGAGGTTCGCAGTTTGGGAGTACTCCTGGATCTGTCCTTATAACTGACATCCCAAATATATGCAACGGCCAGGAGTGCTTGGTATCAGCTTTGGTTGATACGCCAACTGTGTCCCTACCTGGACTGAAAAGACCTTGAAGCAGTAGTACTTGCACTGGTAATCTCTCGGTTAGATTTCTGCAATGCGCTCTACTTGGGGCTACCCTTGTACCAAATTCGGAAACTTCAATTGGTTCAAAATGGAGCAGCCAGATTGGTCACCGGAACATCTAGGTTTGACCATATAACACCAATACTGAAATCTCTTCACTGGCTGCCAATTAGCTTCTGGGTGCAATACAAGGTGTTGATTATTACCTTTAAAGCCCTACATGGCTCAGGCCCAAGTTACTTGCGGGAGCGCTTCTCCCTACATAATCTGCCCCGCACTCTTAGAATATCTGGGAAGTTCTTACTAGAATATTATAATACCAGGCTATGACAACTTCACATAAAGCATTCACTGCCGTGGCCCCAAGATTATGGAATGACCTACCAGAAGAGATCCATCTCATTACTACCTTAGAGGCATTTAAGAAGGCACTCAAAACGAATCTCTTCCGGCGGGCTTATCCACTGAATTCCATATAAAAAGGTTATGACAACTGCTCTTCCTTGACTCTGATTGTTGGCTAATGGACGAATTGTAATTTTTAGAGAACGAATAGGAATTCTTGGTAAATTCAGTGTTAGTATTTTATTGTTGTATTGATTGTAAATTGTACTAGGTGTCTTTTAAGGTTGTAATCCCGCCTCGGTCCGTGGGAGAGGCGGGAGGTATAAATAAACTATACTATTATTATTATTATTATTATTATTTAAATATCTGAAGGAATGTCATGTAGATTGAGCCAGCTTTTTTGCTGCTTCAGAGTTGCTGTTGTTGGCTTGAGTTGGCTTTGATTCATGAATGAAATACCTCCAAGACACCCTAGCTCCAACTGCTTTGTTTAGGTCCCGCAGGCTCATGGCCGTGGCCTCCTTGATTGAGTCTATCCATCTAGCAAGAGGCCTTCCCTCCACCGTCTACCTTTCTTAGCATTATTGTCTTTTCCATTGAGCCTTGCCTTCTCATGATGTGGCCAAAGTACAGCAACTTCAATTTAGTCATCTTGGCTTCCAGGGAGAATTCAGGCTTGATCTGTTCTAGGACCCATTTATTTGTCTTTTTGGCCATCTGTGGTACCCTTAGTGCTCTTCTCCAGTGCCACATCTTAAATTAGTTGATTGTGGCCTGGTACAGATGGGCCACAAGTGCTGTGTTGGCGCCAAAATTAGGGTTGCAGAGCATGCGGCAACTGCACACTCTGCAACCCTAATACATATGGATGGCACCATGTGTACGTAGTGCCGTTCATACATGACGAGTGTGCATGATGCAAGCCTGTTCCTACTCTTTCCCTGCTCTTCTCTGCCTTTAACTGGCTTTGGGAAGCCAGTTAAAGGGAGGGGAGGGGGAAAAAAGCACAGGTGTGTGCTTTTTCCTCCCCCCCCCCCCCCCGCTCTCCTGTGCCAGTTCCTGAAGCCAGCTCTTCCTCTTCCCCCACTTTTCTGTCCTTTTAACTGCCAGAGACAGCTGAAAGGATGAGAGGGCAGGGGAAGCGGAGGAACAGGTTGCATGGCCACAGAGAGAGTTCTGCATGCCAGAGAGAGCATGTGTGCATAGGTTCACCACCACTGTTCTAGGAAACTTGTCTGCTACTCCAGAGACTAGAATACAAACCAATTGATTGAAATGACAAGAAAAGAGATTCCTCCTAAATATTAGAAAGACATTCTCCCCTTCCTTTTTAAAAATACATCAACCAAAAAACAGAGATTGAAGGATTGTCTCTCAGGAGTGACTTATTTGTGGTTTCCTGCATGTCTACGTACAATTGTATGATTCTAAGCAATATTCAACAAGGAAGCAAACATACTCATGTAGCAACATGCAGATAGTGGCATTAAGGAAAATGGATAATGCCCAGCTTTCTTCACTGCAGATATATGCATTTTACATATTTTTTCATCTGACATAGAAGAAATCTTTATGTTTGAAGGAACAAGATTTGTGAATTTCCAAAATCTTGACCAGTATGCACATTCAGCAGTCTGTTACTTCAGTAATGGATGATCTGTGTTTACAGAAGTGAAGTGAAACACATTACCCTCAGAGATCATTCTGAAATCCTAATTGCTGCTTTCTCTTTTGCTTCAAAATGATAACACGAGCTCCTCAGCAGAAACCATATTGCATGTCCCACTACCCTAGGAAACTAGGTTGGTAGGTACACATGAAAAACTTTCCATTTAACACCACCCTGACTGTGGAATGTCCTCCTAAATGAAGTCAGCCTCCCTCCATTCTGCTGGAGTTTCTGACAGGCATTTTGCGTGGCCTTTGGTCCTTAAAGCCAGTGGTGCCAATCTGGCTGATTTAACTGTAGTTTTAAATCATTTTAAAAGAAGATGTGGTAGCCTTTTTGAAAATGTATTTATTTGTGTATTTGATGTTAATAAACATTTAGATTAATAAATAAAATTTAATGTAATAAACATCCCTATTATAAATGGGAAAAATAAATTAAACCTGAGCTTTCACAAATATCAGCGCCTATACTGAGCCTCTGTATGTCTTAGAATCATAGAGTTGGAAGAGGCCATGTTGGCCATCCAGCTGAACCTCCTGCCATGCAGGAACACACAAAGTACTCCCAATAGATGGCCATCCATTCTCTTTTTAAAAATCAACAAAGAAAGGGACTCCACCACCTCCAAAGCAGTGTAATCCACTGACAAACAGCTCATACCATCAGGAGGTTCTTTTTAACATTTAGATGGAATCACTTTTCCTGTAACTTGAATCCACTGTTCTGTGTCCTAGTCTCTGGAGCAGCAGAAAACAAACCTGTTCCATGCTCAATATAACATCCCTTCAAAGATTTAAATATGGCCATCATGCCACTCATTAACCCTCTTTTCTCCCGGCTAAACATTTTTATCTCCCTAAGTCGCTCCATGTAGGACATGTTTTCCAGACCTTTTACCGTTTTGGTTGCCCTCCTCTGGATACGCTCCAGCTTGTCCACTTTCTTGTTGAACTGGAGTGCCCAGAAATGGACAAAAGTTTTCAAGTGAAGTCTTACTAAAACAGAATAATTTAATTATAATTATAATAATGTAGCACTACTACTTCGCTTGATCTACACACTGTATTCCTATTGATGCAGCCTAGAATTGCATTGGCTTTCTTAGCTACTTCATCTCATTCCTTACTCATGTTCACCCTATGCTCCACTAAAGGCTGAGACAGACAGACCTGAAGGGGCAGATTGAAGCCATCCCTTCCAAAGACAGATTGGTTCTGAGGCAACCACATGCTGCAGCCCCAATCCGCCTTTAGCCTGGCCAAAAAAAGAGCGGCAAAGAACTGCTCCCTTTTCAGCTGATAAAAAGCTGTCTTTACTAGTTTTGACTCAGCTTTCTAATTTGTTAAGGTCATTTTGAGTTCTAGTTCTATCCTCTGGGATATTAGTTATCTCTCCTAATTTGGTGTCATCTGCAAATTTGAAAAGCATGCCCTCTATTCCATCATCCAAGTCATTGATAAAGTTGTTGACTAACATGGGGCCCAGGACAAACCCCTGTGCACCTCTCTGGTCACTAATCTTTAGGATGAGAAGGAGACATTGATGAGCACGGTTTGGATTTGGTCAGTCAACCAACTACAAATCCACTTAACAATTGCATTGTCTAACCCACATTTTTCTAGCTTTTATGCAAGGATATCATAGGGGACCATGTCAAAGGCCTTATTGAAATCAAGATCCTCTACAGCCATACATCCATTTCCTTCATCTACAAAGCTTGTCACTCTCTCTAAAAAAAAGATCAGTCTGGCATGACTCGTTTTTGAGAAACCTGTCCTGCCTTTCAGTGATCACTGCATTCCTTTGTAAGTACCTACAGCGTGTCTGTTTAATGATCTGCTGTAGAATCTTTTCTGATATTGATGTCAGGCTGACTGGATGGTAATTATTTGGGTGCTCTACCCCCCCCCCCCTTTTTGACAATGAGGACAACATTTGTCCACCTCCAGTCCTAAAATCATAGAATCATTGAATTGGAAGAGACTGCAATGACCATCCAGTCCAATCCCCTGCCATGCAAGAATTCATAATCAAAGCACTGCTGACAGATGACCATCCACCCTCTGTTTAAAGACCTCCAAAGAAGGAGACTCCACCAGTCTCCGAGGGAGTGAGTTCCACTGTCGAACAGCTCTTATTGTTAGGATGTTCCTCCTAATGTTGAGGTGGAATCTTTTTTTCCTGTATCTTGCATCCATTGTTCCATGTTCTAGTCTCTGGAGCAGCTGAAAATAAGCATGTTCCATTCACAATATGACAATCTTCAAATACTTAAACAGAGCTATCATATCACCTCTTAACCATCTCTTCTCCAGACTAAACATACCCAGCTCCCTAAGTCTTTCCTCATATGGCATGGTTTTCAGACCCTTCACAATTTTTGTGGCCCTCCTTTGGACATTTTCCAAGTTGTTAACATGCTTTTTGAATTGTGGTTCCCAGAACTGGACACAGTATTCCAGGTGAGGCCTGGCTAAAGCAGTACAGAGTGGCACTGTTACTTCCCTTGATCTAGACACTATACTTCTGTTGATGCAGCCTAAAATCGCATTTGCTGTTTTAGCTGCTGCATTATACTGTTGACTCATGTTCAACTTGTAGTTTAATGGGACTTCTCGATTTCTTTCATATGTAGTCTTGTTAAGCCAAGTGTCCCCCATCCTGTATCTATGCATTTCATTTTTTCTACCTAAGTGCAGTACTTTAGATTTCTCCCTGTTGAAATTCATTTTGTTACTATATATACTCGACTATAAGTCAAAAAATTTATGCCCCAAAATGAATTCCAAAATCATGCGTAGACTTATGTACGGGGCAATGAGTTAATGCTAATAAATTTCTTGAAAGAAGAATTGCCCACCTTTCTCTGTAGCCTTGTAACGGCTCCCTGTTTGAAGCCCCGGCGTCCGCTTTCCTCTCTCCCTCTGTGTGTGTGTGTGTGTGTGTGTGTGTGTGTGTGTGTGTGTCTGTTTCCCTCTCAGCCTTCCCTTACAGCCAGAGCTAACAAGCTGCTGCTGAGGCAATGTATGCCCTGGCTTGTACCCCATTTTACCTGGAAGTCTTGGGGGTGAAAGGCAGAGAGAGAAAAAGGTCTGTCCTCTATTTTTTGCAAGCCATGAGCCTTGGAGTCCTGGGGGTGAAAGCAGAGAGAGAGAAAGGTCTGTCCTCTATTTTTGCAAGCCATGAGCCTTGGAGTCCTGGGGATGAAAGGCAGAGAGAGAGAGAGAGAGAGAGAGAGAGAGAGAGAGAGAGAGAGAGAGAGAGAGAGAGAACAGTATATCTTCTATTTTTGCAAGCCCTGAACCTTTGGAGTCCTGGAGGTGAAAGGCAGAGAGAGAGAAAAATCTGTCCTCTATTTTTGCAAGCCCTGATCCTTGGGGGTCTGGGGGTGAAAGGCAGAGAGAGAGAGAAAGGTCTGTCCTCCTTTTTGCAAGCTATGAGCCTTGGGAGTCCTGGGGGTGACAAGCAGAGAGACAGTGGGGTCTGTCCTCCTTTTTTGCAAGCCATGAGCCTTGGAGATGCCTCTGGTAAGGGGAAAAGTGTGTGTGTGTGTGTGCGTGCACGCCGAGGTTTGTTTCCCCTTTTCCATGCCGAGACTGATGCTTGGGAGAGGTCTAGAGAGGGAGATATAGGGAGGGAAGTGGTGCTTTGTTTACCCCCCCCCCCCCTTTAGATCTTTTGTAACATCCTCCAGTGTTTCCCCCTCGACTTATCCACGAGTCATATCACAATCCATGATTTTGGATCCAAAAAGTGCCCTCGACTTATACATGAAGTCGGCTTATACATGAGTATATACAGTAGTTTTGTCCCAGCTTTCTAATCTATTCCAGTCTGCTGGAACCTCTCCTCTTCTCACGGAGTTCTCAAAATTACTGACAATGGTTCTGACATTACTTCTGCCACTGTTTTTAATATCCTTGGATGTAGTTCATCTGGCTCTGGAGACCTGCACTCATTTAGTGAAGCCAGGTATTCCTGTACTACCTCTTTACCTATTCTGTGATGCATTTCAGCTACTGCATCATCTGCCCCATTTCCCTCAACTGTAGCACTGTTTTCCTTTGGAGTGAAGATCAAGGCAAAGAAGCACTTGAGTAATTCTGCCTTTTCTCTGTCCCCTTTCGTCATTTTCTCCACACAGCGGCCCTATTGTTTCCTTGTTGTTTCTTTTGCCTGTAGGTTTATCTCTTTCCCCTTAAATTTGCAACCTGATGTGACAGGCTCTGGAGGTGGGAGAGAGACTCTTCAGGTTTCCTTGGTCTTTCTTTGTACATCCTCAGAGAGAGAACCTTTCATGGATCAAAGGTGGCTAGCAGTAGGGATAGAGTTTGGGAGTAGGTCACATTTCAGTTGGCTTAGAAAGAAAATATGTTTTCAACTTTTTAGAAGTAGCCTGGCTTATTTTCAAGGATATCATGGGATAGAACTAGGAGAGAAGTCATTCATAGCTAAACATTTTGGCAAATCACATTTGGCTATATTCATACTTGGTTGTATTTGAGGAAGAGTCCTGTTCTTTAATGAAATGGAAGTTCTTTTGCAGAAGTAATCAAAATATAGTTTGCACATACCTTAATGCTAGTAACTTTAGTTTGCTGAGATGACTCAGGATGCAGCAATCCTGAGATCTGCTGGGAGACATGTGGGAAGCCTCTGTGACCATCTCAGGCTCTTTGGACACCAACTGGCTCTCACTCCCTCAGGGCCAGCTCTAGGTATTTGGCCACCCTAGGCGAGAAATATTTTGGCAACCCCCCCAGTAGCCCCTCAAAGTGTAGGAAAAATGTAGTGCACAATGTAGGACAAATTGTAGGACGTTCAAGAAAAATGGAGGACACGACCAACTAAAAGCCAAAAACATTAATAAAAAACAATATAAATTCATGTTTCTCAGTCATGCTCAAAATGGAGGACATTTTGACATGCCTATCAGAACAACTCCAAGACTCAAATTCACAACTACTAATTCATTGGGGATAGAAGAAGAGAGAGAAAAACAACAGCACATGCAAGGAAGCCTTGGAGCATTCTGAGCATTGGAGCATTCTCTGAGACCAGGGTTTGAATCCTGGCTGAAACAAGCAAACCTACTGGGTGACCTTGGTCAAGTCACACTCTCTCAGCCTCAGAGGAGGGCAAGGGCAAACCCCCTCTGAAGAAATCTTGCCAAGAAAACCCCAGGATGTGGTTGCCCTAAGTTGCAAATGACTTGGAGGCACACAAGAGCAACAACCACAATGTGAGAAGGAAGCCAAGGTCCAAAGTGCACAGCAGAAAGAATCCAGTTTGGGACTGCTTTAACTACCCTGACTCAGTGCTGAGGAATTCTGGGAACTGTAGTTCTGTGAGACATTGGGCCTGCTCTTTGAGAGTTCTGGTGCCACAATAAACTACAAATCCCAGAACTCCTTAGTGCTGAGGGCAGTTAAAGCAGTCTCAAACTGGATTGTTTCTGCAGTGTGTTTTGGACCTTGGCTTTATGTGCTATAGGAGTCTGAAATCCTTTCTGCTAGGACTCAGTGTATATATATATATATATATATATATATATAGTATCTGTATCTTAGGCGTGTTCACACTGCCATTTCGGACGTCCTCAGGACGTCCCAGTTTGAAAAAGGGGCGTCTCTTCTAGATGCCCCTACTCATATTACGGACAGAATCCGTAACAAATGGTGGCGGCCGTTCCACACGGCCGCCGCCATATTGACATAGAGGACTCTGTGTGTCCGCACATCACACCCTGGAAGTGACGCCGCGAGTGCGCAACTAGCACCTCGTGACATCTTTTCCAGGGCCCAGGAAGGAGTGCGATTTCCACGCTCCTTCCTCGGAGCATCCGGGACCTGCGCGGTTTGGCCGCTGCGGCTCCCAGACGCTGCAAGCAGTGGCGGTGGGAGACCGCCGCAATCCGGAGGTCTGTAACGCGCCTATGTGTGTCTGTATACACACACACACACACACTTCTTAGGCTTCTTAGGTCCAAAACACACTGCAGAAAGAATCCACTTGGAGACCACTTTAACTGCCCTGGTTCATATAAAGAAATTAACAACAACAACAACAGCAAAAATAACGTTGATAATTGTAGTTCCTGGGAACTGTGGCTTCTTGTAGCCCCAGAGCTCCCTTTGACAGAGAAGGCTGACAGAGAATGTCTCCCAAAACTACAGTTCCCAGGATTCCCTAGCACTGAGCCAGGGCAGTTAAAAGGGTTTCCAAAAAAGGGTTGATTTGTGCTGTGTGTGTCCTGGGGACCTGCTCCATTTGGGAGCCTCTAGTCCTGCCTGGAGGGAAGGCTGGGAAAGGAGGACCCACCTGTCCTGCCAGCTGCCCCAACTGCCTGCCCTCGGCTGGGCTCTCAAGGCTCCCTTGGCTGCATGGAGGTAGACACATGCCGTTTTGCCTGGGCTCCTCTCCTCCCCAGCGCCCCCCCGCCTTCCAGGACCAAAAGCAGGAGGAGAAGGAGGAGGCTCCTCTTTCTCCTTATTGTTGTTTTTGGGTTGTCTCCAAGTCTTTTCCCTCCCAGCCTCTCTCCTCTTCCTCCCGCGATTCACACCTATTGGGGGAAGGGGGCGGGACTTCTGTGACTTCTCCTTGATTCTCTCTAGCCTCCTTGCCATGCCCCCCCCTAAATTTTGTGCCCTAGGCCACTGCCTAGGTCGCCTATATGGTAGAGCCAGCCCTGCAGTCCCTCTAAGACCAAATTTATTTGAGAAGTGCCAGCAGAAATGGGCCAAAATTGTTGCTGCTGGGAAAAAAGAGGAAAGAATTCTAGAGATCCACAGCCTTATTTTAAATACTTAAGGAAGCAGTAGCCTTAAAACAGCCCAAAGAAGCACTGAACTTACTTCCCTGTGTTTCAATGTGAAAAATAATATGGAGATATGGGGAACTCCTTGAACTCCTAGGGTGAGCTGTTTATACCTTGAGTGGACAACAGAAGGCAAAAGATTTAATACCTACATCTTCATTAACAAAAATGCATTTTTAAGTACTGCTCTATCAAATCAGATACACAGTTTAAAACATTAGGAAAAGGTGAATTTTAAAAATATATAGTTATATGGAAGTGAGTCCCATTGACCTTTGTTGGAGTTACGTCTGAGTAACCATACATAAAAATGTATAGTAATTATAAGTATTTAGATGAAATAGTGATTTTAAAAACACAAAGAAGTGGCTAAAACTGTGAACCAGGGAAGAGATCTCAGAATTAGGAGCAGTCTGAGATATGGCAATAATAAGCAGTAAATATGCTGAGAGAAAAGGTGAAAGCCAACAGCATCACAAATGACAACTTTTATGTTGCTTTCCCTTGATAGTATACCACTCCTTCTTTATTTCAAAGAGCTTGACAATTTTCTTATGATTTGGCAATTTTGCTTTATTTTCTTTTAATAATAATTCATAGGATTATAGAAGAATTAGTTAAATAAGGAGTGTGGCATACCCTTTTAATATGTATTAGCTGCTATCTAGACTTATTTTCTAGTAAGCAGGATTTCTCTGGAGTGATTCTTGCTCATTTCCTAGGACTCTTTAACCCCTTGAATGTCATAGGGTTTTCTTTGGCAAGGAGTACCCTTGCCAGTTCCTTCCTCTGAAATATAGAACTGGGCAAATAGGAGACCTACAAAGCACATATAGCCACAGTATGATCCCTACTCCTACCTCCAAAGGGGCTGTGGGTAGCAGTTTTGCTACATGGGGGTGGTGGCCTGTTTTAATCTAACTTCTGCTTATTCTCTAGGGGGAAAAGACATGTAAGGTGGCCCCCAAACAGATCTGGACCCCCTTACAATGTGGCAAATTTGCCCTTCTCATTGCTCCAAGAGTGTGTAGAAAGCTTTTTCAGCTCTCCAGTGCAAAAAAACAAACTTTAACAAAATTTGGGTAGGGCATGGAAAAGATTCTGCCCTCACACATCTGGAATGGGTTGTATGTGCCTGATATATAATCATCTTGCACTCATGAAAGTTTCTGTGAGGTGGATAGTGACCCAAATATCTTTCTTATAGGAATATTGTAATGGGTGAAGTAATCCATAATCCATTCCCTGTACCAACCCTAGTTTAGTTCTAAAACTTATTTGTTCCTTGAAATAATAACAATAACAACAACAATTTAAAAAGCTATTTAATTAAACATTGTTCACTCATGCTAACAACACTTTTCATTTTATGATTTGCTGTTTCCAGGGCACAGACAGAAGCTTGATGACTCTAAACCTAGTTTGTTCTCTGAGCGTCTCAGTGATTTAGGGCGCATCCCTCATCCCAGTATGAGAGTAGGGGTCCCGACTCAGAACCCACGGCCCCCTCTGAACACTGCACCAAGCCCTTTTAATCCACAAGGACAGAGTCAGATTACAGGTAAGAGACAGAACTATGGACTTGTATAGGCCATGGTAGTAAATAATTAATTAAAGGCATTTTATTGTTTTAAATTGTGGGAGAGTAAGATTACTGTCAAGTGGAAAGTGTAAGCAAATGGAAGCTAGTTGTAGACAAACTTTTCTATACCATTCATAACTGAAGCTTCTTGATTATTATTATTTATTTATTTTTTGGAGGGAGGAAATAGGAAAGTAAAAAAAAACTGGATAGCTTTCTTGACACTGGCTTACATAAACTGACACAATATACATAAATATCTGCATATCTATTTGGGATTGCTTGGAAAGCATCGTGATTGTTCCACATACTACTTTACCATTTTTATTCTACATTATGGTTCTCTATAGCATTCATATCTATCTATATCTCACTGTCTTAATAAGATGCGAACTGGATGCATGATGTTTCCATAAAAAGGAGCCCTGGTGGCACAGTGGTTAAATGCCGGTTCTGCAGCCACAAGGTTGTGAGTTCGATCCCAGGCAGGGGTCCAAGGTCCACTCAGCCTTCCGTCTTTTCGTAGGTTGGTAATATGAGTATGCAGCTTCTTCGAGGCAATTGGCTTATACATTGTAAACCACTTAGGGTTTACAAAGTGTTTTTACACCTAACCAACCCATCTTTCTTTCTCTGTCTGGCTGGAGGTGGGGTGTTTGGCAACATTAGGCTTGGGAAGATGATGAAGGAGGGCTGGAAAACAGAGACTTTTGCTGGCTGATTGCAGCAGTGAATCTTCAGTAAACAATATAATGAGCTGGGAGAGAACAGGATCCTACTGTATCCATGTGTGCCTGCCTACAACAGCAAGCTTCCTTCAGACTTCCTCACTGAGCTTGCATGAATAGCAAAACAGGGAGAAAAGCGGAAAGCAGATCATAGAATCATAGAATTGGAAGAGACCACAAGGGCCATCCAGTCCAACCCCATTCTGCCATGCAGGAACTCTCAATCAAAGCATCCCCGACAGATGGCCATCCAGCCTCTGTTTAAAGACCTCCAAGGAAGGAGACTCCACCACTCTCTGAGAGAATGTGTTCCACTGTCGAACAGCCCTTACTGTCAGGAAGTTCCTCCTAAAGTTGAGGTAGAATCTCTTTTCTTGTAGCTTACATCCATTGTTCTGGGTCCTCTTCTCTGGAGCAGCAAAAAAACAAGCTTGTTCCCTCGTCAATATTGCATCCATTCAAGTATTTAAACAGGGCTATCATATCACCTCTTAACTTTCTCTTCTCCAGGCTAAACATCCCCAGCTCCCTAAGTCATTCCTCATAGGACATGGCTTCCAGACCCTTCACCACTTTAGTTGCCCTCCTTTGGACACGCTTCAGTTTCTCAATGTCCTTTTTGAATTGTGGTGCCTAGAACTGGACACAATATTCCAGGTGTGGCCTGACCAAAGCAGATAAACCTGCTTCACTAGCTAATCCCATCATGTTAAAGAAAGATAGGAGATTAGCGCACAGCTAAAAAAAGTGGTTTATCACTGCCAAATTCAATTCTGCGTAAAGTCGAAGGCTTTCATGGCCGGCATCCATAGTTTTTTGTGGGTTTTTCGGCCTATGTGGCCATGTTCTAGCAGAGTTTCTTTTTCTCTGAAGATGCCAGCCACAGATGCTGGCGAAACGTCAGAAAGAAACTCTGCTAGAACATGGTCACATAGCCCGAAAAACCCACAAAAAACTATAAATTCAATTCTAATTTGCGATGTATCCTGATATCGCTCATGGATTTTTGCCATTGACGTCGCCAGCTGAGTGCAGCCCAGGTAACTTGCAGCTAGAATCCAGGTTTAGCTAGGCAATTTGCAAAGCTAGGAGCTATCCATCCAGCCTAAAATTTGCAAAGCCAGGGGTAAATCATCTGGCTGAGCCCAGATTCTAGGTGGAAGTCACCTGGGCTGCAGCTTCGATGGCAAAAATCCATGCAATGATATCAGAATACATTGTGAATTAGAACTGAATTTGGCAGCAGTAAATCACTTTTTTTTTTTTAGCTATACACTAATCTCCATAGATTGAGAAGTTAGGTAAGCAAAACAGAAATCATAAGAAAATGAAAGGCAGAAAGAAAGAAAGAAAAATCTCTGGATGTATTTTGAAAGAAGCTAACAAATGATTTCAAGAAACTGGCAATGTTTTTGTTTACTTGTGCAAGGCTTATTTGACCTGATTGTTTCATTTAATGTACACATACTGTTAATTTTGAAGAAAAGGTTCCCTGAAACATATTGAGGTTTTTGTGGTATGGAAACCTATCCTTATTCTTTCTGTATCATTTCTGCCTCTGGTACAAGATTTCCAAGAACTAATACCTAGGAACACATCTACTTTGTTAACTGAGCTCTTTCTATATACAGAAAGTAAAGAAACTCTGAAACATAATTAAAAACAAAAATGGAAAACTCCCAAGTGTAGCACAATGGTTATTTTTAAAATATCCAGAAAAATGAATCTCTCTTTGTTTTTCCTCAATATACATATTATTTATTCATTAATTTATTAAGTGTCTATATATCATCTTCTGTCCAATACAGACACCAAGGATATTTAATAATTCAGATGAAAACTTAAATACAATTAAAATATTAAAATTGATTTTAGAAACACAGTGAAATTCATCAGTAGAATAAGTAACAACATGCACTGAATTAAATCATCTCCAACCAATTTAAAGGCTTGGTTGAATAAAAGTGTATTTATTTGAAGGTGGAAAGATCACAAAGTAGATTCATACTCACCCCTTTCACCCAATGCATGTTACAGATTAGGTCAAATTACAGTTTTCCTATAGTGCTCATGTTATCTTCTTGAGCGAGTCATTGCCTCTCAACCCTAATCCACTTCACTATTTTAGTTTTTTTAAAAGGAAGAGCATGTTTGGTAGTGTGCAGGAAGAAATAATATACAATATGTTGAGCGCCATTACATAAATGAAGTAAAATTAATTAAGAAGAATATAATGGAAAAGTACATGATTGTCATAAAGCTATCCCTGCATTCCAGTGGCCTTTTAGTTGATCCACATAGGCTAAAATCCTGTATACGTTTACTTAAAGATAAGTCCTACTGACCTCAGTGGGTTTGACTTCTAAGTAAATATGTATATGATTGCATTATTAATGTCAATAGAATATTGCTCTCCAGGAGAACTCTCAATGTAACCATCCAGTACATTTCTGTCCATGCTGGACCTCTAAAATTTATAGTTTCCTTTGGCTCTATTAAACCCTGGTTTGCCTGTGCACACACATGCACATAAGAGGATTAGTAAATCAAAAGGAAGGATGTGGAGAGGAGAAAACCAGCAAAACTTAAACTATGCGCAAATCTCAAAAATAAAACAGAACTGAAGGGAGGAGGAAATATTGTCTTGCTGCATTTTTGCAGTCTTAATTCATCCTTGCTGTATTAATTCTACTTCTTTGCAATATTAATTCTACTTTAGGTAAATGATAGGTGGACAGGGAAAACTGAAATCCATTAGTGGGAGGCTATGTGTGTCTCTGTGTGAGAGAGATATTGAAAGAGAACCTGGTACATATTCTGAGGGTTGTAATCCGAAGGGGTCTTCTGAAGGCCCTCTGAGTTGTTAGGGCTATTCCTTTCCTCTACCTTTTTTAAAAGAGTGTTTATTCTATTTGAAACAGCTTGTGGAACATACAGCACAGTTATTCCATTTCAACACTCTGCAGTAAACCTGGTTTAATTTTTGTTCTTGTCTTGACCTTACTGAGAAGAGTAAAACTATACTCTCACCTCATCTCTGAGGGCAAGCTCCCTCATGCTGTTGCAAGCAACAGTGACTTAGAGCTGGAAGAGAGCACAAGGACTGTCCAGTCCAAATCCCCTAGCTGTGCAAGAAAACACAATCAAAGCATTCCTGACAAAATGGCCATCCAGCCTAAAATCCTCCAAAGAAGGAGACTCCACCACATTATGGAGTTTATCACACTAGCGAGATTCCATAGGAAAATGGAAGTTAAATGAGATTTAAACCAACCCTCACCCCCCAGAAATGGCCAAAATTTATCACACAATGTCACGGTTAACGTGAAATAACGTGAAGTTAATCTGAATGCAAAGCAGAGAAAAACAGCAGCTTTTTACTTTCGGAACAACAAAAAAGTAAAAAAGCTGCCATTTTTCTCTGCTTTGCGTTTGGATTAACTTCATGTTATTTCATTTGGGCAGTCCCTTAGTGTGATAAACTAACCAAATTTGCAATTTTGGTTTAAATTTGAATGCACTTTAAATCACGTTTAACTCCCATTTTCCAATGGCATCTCCCCTAGTGTGATAAAGGCTTAAGAGAGAGTGTGTACCACTATCAAACAGCTCTTACTGTCAGGATGTTCTTCCTAATGTTTAGGTGGAATCTCTTTTCCTGTAGTTTGAGTTCATTGTTTTGTGTCCTGGTCTCTGGAGCAGCAGAATACAACTTTGCTCCATCCTCAGTATGACATTCCTTCAAATATTTTAACATGGCTATCATGTCATCCAGTAACCTTCTCTTCTGCAGGCTGAACATACCCAGCTCCCCAAACTGCTACACATGGTTTCCATATCTTTCACAGTTTTGATTACCCCCCTCTGGACCCATCCCAGCTCATCAATATCCCTCTTGAATTGTGATGTCCAGAATTGGACATAGTATTTCAGCTCAGGTCTGACCAAAGCAGAAGAGAGTAATTAATTCCCTCAATCTAGATAGTATACTCTTATCGATACAGCTTAGAATCATAGTGGCTTTTTAAACTGCTGTATCACACTGTTGACTCGTGTTTAGACTGTGATCTACTAAAACACCTAGATCCCTTTCATATGTACTTTTGACAGGCTATATGTTCCCCATTCTATATCTGTGCATTTTATTTTTTCTGCCTAAGTGTAGTACCTTGCATTTCTCCCTGTAGAAATGGTCCAACTCTCTAATTTGTGAAGGTTATTTTGAATTCTGATCCTGTCCTCTGGGTTATTAGTTACCCCTCCTAATTTGGTATCATCTCAGATTTGATAAGCATGCCCTCTATTCCAACGTCCAAGTCAGTGATAAAGATGTAGAATAGCACTGGGTCCAGGACAAAACCCATTGGCACATCAGTAGACTTCAGGATGAAGAAGAGCCATTAGTGAGCACCCTTGGGGTTCAGTCAATCAACCAACTGCAAATCCACTTTACTATTCCATTGTTTTGTCCACATTTTACTAGCTTTTTTGCAAGGATATCATGGGGGAACATCTCAAAGGCCTCATTGAAATCAAGATACACTATATCCACATCATTCTCTTCATGTTTAAAGCATGTGACTCTATTTTTAAAAAAGAGATAAGATCAGTCTGGCATGACTTGTTTTTGTGATCATGGCATTATTTTCAAAGTGCTTAGACCGTCTATTTAAATATGTGCTCTAGAATCTTTGCTGGTATTGACATTAGGCTGACTGGCTGGTTATTATTTGCCTTCTCTTTTTTCACCTTTTTGAAGATGGGGACAACAAGTCTATTGGGACTTCTCATATTCTACAGGGATTCTCAAAGATTATTGCCAGTGGTTCTGATAATACTCCTGCCAGTTATTTTAATACTCTTGGATGAAGTTCATCTGGTCTTGGAGACTTGAATTCATTTAGACTGGCAAGGTATTCTTTACCTGTTCTGTGCTTCATTTCCCCTTCTGCATCATCTACGTCATTTTCCTCAGATTGAGCATCCTTTTTCCTTTTGTGAGAAAACTGAGGCACAGAAGTTGTTGAGTAGTTCTGGCCTTTCTCTATTCCCTTTTAGCATTTCTCCATCTTCTCCATGCAATTATTATTATTTATTATTATTATTAAACTTTATTTCTAAAGCGCTGTAATTATACACAGCGCTGTACAAAGTCGTAAAATTAAAGAGAATATAAAAGCCTGCCCAAGGCGTACATTCTAAAATAATAACAATTAAAAGAGGAATAGATAAAATTACCATATAGAAAAGAAAGTGCCTGAAAGCAGAACGATAGCCAGTGTAGCTGTTCTAACAGTGGAGATGTGTGCTCTTCATAACCTGTCCCAGTCCACAGACTTGTCACAGGATTCTGGGTCAGCTGATGTTTTTGCACACTTTTTAACAGCAGACCTACATAGACCATATGACTGTAGTCCAAATGGTGGTTCATAGCTATGTAACTCAATTGTGTGTCACCATGACCAGATTCAGAATCTATAAGAATATTAGCTGTTAGTGCATCACTGGAGCTGTACATATGCACTCCTAGCTGTTGCCAAAACTTGGGCCTCCACATTCAGGCATGTAAGAAATGACAGAGCTGAACCTTGAGGAAGAGAGAGTATTGGCTTTTTGACGGATTATAAGTACTGCATGTCTTTTGTTAAGGCCAAACTCTATGTTCTCCACCTAACATTTTCCAAATGAGGAAGGTACTCAAAGGACCACTAAATGTTTAAGAAAAAGTTTGCAGTTTTTCCTGCTATAGTCACTTACAGTACTGGTATCACATTTTGCTAGAAGGAGAGACTACTTCCTAGATAATCAAGTTGGCTATGTGACAATATTGCTGAGAACAAATGAAGCTAATTTTGAGCTTTCTTTGTCTTTGTTGTTAGATTGCCAAGTCTGATTGGTTGTGTGATGATGTCATTGTTACTGAGATGAAGGCCATTTTTGAAAAACTAATCAGGGCTGATGTGATACCAACACCTGAAAGCCAGGTATGAAGTTAGGAAAGGGCTGCCTTAGAATCCGTCTCTACAACTGCAGGGGGGCTTATACAGAAAGGCCTCACAGAAAAGAGAGGAAACACATAAGTTTATTGCAAGGGACTTGGAGAAGGGGGGGGATGTATGTTATAGCATGGAAGAACAACGTCGATGTTGCTGGAAGTCCCCAATCTATTCCCCAACCATTTCACAGCCAATTTTGAAGAACAATTCTGAACAGTCCTTCAAATTTGGCTGCTGTGGAACAGTTGGTGAATGAATTGGAGACTCCCAGTGGCATCGACAGCGTTGTCCTGTGAGATAACATGTGTTTTCCCCCCTTTTTGGTCCATTCCCTTCCGTTCTGCTCCATCCCCGTTCTCCAAGTCCTGTACGATAAACTTAACACATTGTGGGAAAAGGAAGTGTTATGATATGCAACTTTTTTCCATTTAGAAATAGCAAGCAGCAGCACTGTTATTTCAGTTATTGATTTTGTGGCATGACATGATATTTCAGATATTTAGTTGGTTTGGTTAATGAATAAAAATGATTTATCTGAAGCCAAAAGGCAGAACACTGTTGGATAACATTTATTTTAATAAATCCTGGTGAATAGAGTGTACCAGTTTATTCAAAAGGCTTCTACTTCAGCCACATGCAGCTTGCCATTGTCTCCTCTTCCACCTCAGTCTTTCATATGCGAATACAGCAACAGCCCTAGTCTACTCTTCTCTCCCATGTGCCAGCCTTACAGTAAAGGGAAGGCCAGCTGCTCAGTTGCTGCTCCCAAGGTGAATGGATGCATAGGGAGCAGTGGCTAACCAGCCAGCTGAGCAATGATTTAAAAGCCTCTTGCCTGCTGTGGCCTTGCAGAAAAGGCTGATGCAGGCAAGAGCCTCTTTGGTTGTTGCTTGACTGGCTGCTCAGTTGATCCTCTCAAGGTGACCAGGTGCAAAGGGAGAGGTTTCTTTCTGGTCAGAAGGTACAGCCATTTGCCAAATTTTCTCCCAGGGAGGAAGGACTCACTCTGAGTCTAAGGACTCTTTATTTTAAAATCACCCTAGATACTTCTCCTTCTCCTTCCCCAGAGATGTGCCCCCCTTCTGCCATCTCTTCTCTTGGCCTGTCCAACAAGTGAAAGCAGGAGCAACAGTGCAGCTCCAACTTGCCAGTTAAGCTCACAAAGCTTAAGTGCAATCCCAAATGTGAAAGCTCTTTCTTGCCCCCACTTCTCCCCCACCATGTGCTCTAACTCCTCATCCTCACCTAAAAGCCGTTGGTTCCCCTTGTCTATCTTTTCCATAAATACATTCCATAAATACATTTTCCATAAATACATTCCATAAATACATAAATCCTCCCTGCTGCACCCTTTTTTCCTCTCCACCTCCCTGCTATCCACCTTTCGCTCACCTCCCCCCTGGATCTTTTCACTGCCTCCAAGGGGCAGTACCACCTAATTTGGGAATCAATACCTCACAGGTACATTGATGGCTGAATGGAAAAAGTGTGTGATTCTATTATTCAGTTGAATATCTCAAAAATATTAAATTTCAGCACTGAAAAGAGCTTCACGTACACTACAGCCTAAACTGGGTTGTTAATCCTGATTAGAATAAACTGAGTGAATAAACCTTTCCAAATCTTTGTGAGTGTGTTTTCCTGAGGTGGTGGGGCTTCTGTGAGTCACTGTGACCATATTTTCCAGGGGTTTGTTACAGTGCAAAGCCAGGCATAGTCAGACACACATTCTGGACTTTGGGAGAGCTGATTTCAGTAAACTGAGGCAAAGAAGGCATGGAGAAATGCCAACAGAGGACAGAGAAAAGGCAGAATTATTCAACACCTTCTTTGCCTCAGTCTTCTCACAAAAAGAAAAGGGTGGTCAACCTCAAGAAAATAGAGCAGAGGACACAATGGGAGAAATGCTGCCCAGAATAAGTAAAGAGGTAGTACAAGAATACCTTGTCAATCTAAATGAATTTAAATCTCCAGGACCTGATGAACTACATCCAAGGTTATTAAAAGAACTGGCAAATGTAATATCGGAGCCATTGGCAATAATCTTTGAGAACTCCTGGAGAACAGGAGAAGTCCCAGCAGACTGGAGGAGGGCAAACGTTGTCCCCATCTTCAAAAAGGGGGGAAAGGGGGATCCCAACAATTATCGTCCAGTTAGTCTGACATCAATACCAGGAAAGATTCTAGAGCAGAATCAATTGGTTATTGAATAATAATTTGGAACAACTGTATTATATTACAAGGATGATATAGGAGAGTAGAAAAGGAATGTACAGAGAGGAATGTATAATGAAAATGTGCTTGTTTATCTGTTTGTTTGTTTTTGATGTCTAATTAAAACCACAACAAAAACTATAATAAAAAAGAAAGATTCTGGAGCAGATTATTAAACAGAGAGTCTGTGAACATCTAGAAAGAATTGCCATAATCACAAAAAGTCAACATGGGTTTCAGAGAAACAAGTAATGCCAGTCAAATCTGATCACTTTTTTTGATAAAATTACTAGCGTAGTAGATTGATGAAATGCTGTGGATATTGCACACCTTGATTTCAGTAAGGCCTTTGACAAAGTTCCCCATGATGTTCTTGCAAACAAGCTTGTAAAATGTGGGCTACACAAGGTAACTGTTACATGGATTAGTAATTGGTTGATTGGCAGAAGCCAAAGGGTGCTCAATAATGGCTCCTTTTCATCCTGGAGAGAACCAGTAGGGTCCCAAGGGGTTCTATCCTGGGCAGAGTGCTGTTCAACATCTTTATGAATGACTTGGATGAAAGAACAGAGGGCATGCTTATCAAATTTGCAGATGACACCAAATTAGGAGGAATAGCTAATACCACAGAAGACAGGATCAAAATTCAAAATGATCTTAATAGATTAGAAAGCTGGGCCAATGCTAAGAAAATGAATTTCAACACAGAGAAATATAAGATACTGTACTTAGGGCAGAAAAATGAAATGCATAGATATAGGATAGGGGACGCCTAACTTAACAAGATTATGTGTGAAAGAGATCTATGAGCTCAAGTAGACCTCAAGTTGAACATGAATCAACAGTGTGATTCAGCAGCTAAAAATATGAATCAACAGTATGATGTGGAAGCTAAAAAAGGCCAATGTGATTCTAGGCTGCATCAACAGAAATATATTGTCTAGATAAAGGGAGGTAATAGTGCCACTTTGTTCTGCTTTGGGCTGGAATACTGTGTCCAGTTCTGGGCACCACAATTCAAAAAGGATGTTGACAAGCTGGGATGTCTCCAGAGAAGGGCATCCAAAGTGGTGAAAAGTCTGGAAACCTTGCCCTATGAAGAGGGAATTAGAGAAGAGGGAATTGGAGGAGGTCAAGAGGTCATATGACAGCCTTGTTTAAATATTTGAAGGGATATCATATTGAGGATGGAGCAAGCTTGTTTTCTGCTGCTCCAAAGAATAGGTCCCGGAACAATGGATGCAAGCTACAGGAAAAGAAATTTCACCTCAACATTAGGATTCCACCTCAACATTACATCCTGACAGTAAAAGCTCTTCATCAGTGGAGCAAACTCCCTCGGAGTGTAGTGGAGTCTCCTTCTTTGAACAGAGGCCAGATGACCATCTATTGGGGATGCTTTGATTGTGAGTCCCTGCATGGCAGGGGGTTGAACTGGATGGCCCCTGTGGTCTCTTCCAACTCAATGATTCTATGAAATGAGAGTTAGGGCCAGTGCATGGTGTATGGACAACAAATGTCCCAACACAGCCCGGAAGCAAGCATCACACTGTCCTTCCGCCCAGATGGTGGGCAGTATTGCAGTGTTCTGGTGGTGCAGTGTTCATAGGCTGCACGCTGCAGGAGCGCTGAAGAGGCATCACCATGGTGGAAAAGCCACCCCTTTTCCAGCGCAAAAAGGAGTGGCATTTTACCATCTCTTTTTGCACTGGAAAAAAGCTGGAGTGGAGCTTTTTGTGTGGTTGCTGCGGTTCTCACCTGACCTTTTCAGGGGCAGTGTCACGTCGTCTGTTTGGGCCGGTCTGTTTCAGCCCATACTTGCTTGTAACTCACCATTCAACAATTGATTGAATGGGTCTACTTTAGTGGAGACAAACTGTCAGATATCCAACAACAACAACATTTAAAACATACAAAAATATCAGTATATATGTCACGACATGACCACTAACTACATTAGTTTCCTCATTTTGTTCTTGCTTGCCTTCAAGTAATTTTCAAATAATGGTGAACCCAGTGCAACCCTATCACAGGAATTTCTTGGCAAGTTTCTTTATAGGGGGTTTGCCATTGCTACCCTCTGAGGCTGAGAGAGTGTGACTTCTGAGGATCACTCAGTGGGTTTCATGGCCAAGTAGGGATTCGAACCCTGTTCCCCAGAGTCATAGTCGAATACTCAAACCACTACACCATGCTAGCTCTACTCTAGCAATATATCTGGCATGCTATCCAATTTCTTTCCCCTCTTAAAAATCTTAAGGATCCCTTGTGATTCTCTGCAGTGGTGATGGTGGTGATTAGACAGAATCTTTCAAAAACAAAGTCTCTGGCTTTAGATGTCTCCTTGCACTAACATTTTTTGACTTTCATTAAGGCTTTCAGTATAATTTATAAAATGACAAATTCAGGCTGCAGTTCTACTGCTTAGATTATTAGTTCTTCTCTGCACCTCAAATTTGGTACTCATACTTATCTGGGAGTAAGCCTCACTGAACTCAGCAGCTTCTGCTTCTGAATAGGAATGTATAGGATTATGCTATTAATTGCTTAATATAGAAACATATTTTCTTCTGAGAGACAGTGGCAGTTTTTTTGTAAGTAAAAGTACTCCAGGTAGCTGTCCATTATACTGATAGGATATTGCTATATGGTATTGATATCATGTCTAGATAGCATACAGGGGACTGCTGGTTTTCATGGTGTGTTCTGGATAGGGATATAAAATTTCTGAAAATATTGAAGCCATAGAAAACACATTTTGAGTTTTTGGGGAGGAAGAGGACAGAAAATTTTGGAAGAACTGAAAAAAGTAGTATTACTCTCAAGTTTACAGATTGAAAGTCATGTTTTTAGTTTAGGAGCATAAAATTCATTATATAACACACACACACACACACACACATACATACATAATACACATACATAAATATAATTTATAACTGAGGAAAGGAAACCAACACTAGAAATTATAGTGATATAAAGCTGCACATAGTTGTATATGCAAGTAAGGAAGTCTTCATCTTACACATTTAGAAGGGATACTGGGGCAGTAAATGCATAAACAGCTTATATTAAATGCTTTATTTGGCATTCTAAAAGAAAATATTCTCCAAATGGGAAAAAACTGTTTCCTCCCTGCATTTTTCCATTTTTTCTGGGGCCTCCACTTCTCTAGGTTTAGAAATTTGCAAGTTCTTTTTGATGGCTATAATTCCTCAGTGATAATGTATATACTGACAAATAATATTGCATAAAAACTAGATTCTAGATCTCCCCCAACAATATGACAGTGTGTAGGACAACACTGGATACATTCCAGGGCACAGCTTTGTGTAAAGAGGACAATAGAGAAGCCTTCATTGGTAGCATACACAGCTATTTTATGCTAGCGTAGTAAACAGGATTCTGATTGGATGGTTTTCTTTCCCAGGTCTCGGATGATAGCTGTTTTCTGGCTGATATTTGTATGTTTTTGATGTGTGTGAGAGCATATTCTGGAGGCTGTGGGTCCCTCATTCCTCCTCCCAGAGATGTGTTTATTGTTAAAAACTCAGAGTAGAATATGGCAATGTAAGGTATGCAACATGTGGCAGTGCAAGGCATAGATTAGTAGAGTTGCTCTTATTCAACATGGCATTTTAACTGGCGTGCTGTAAAAGCAACACAGAGAGGTCATAAAGTACAAACCACCCAATAAGCAGATATTTTTCTTGAGGAAGTGCAGACCCAAATGGAAAATGGAATCCAGTAAATTGACCATAAATACTCTTGTCAACTCAAAATTTTGTGTTGGGGTGTTTGTTAATCTCCTTCCTACCTAAAATCTTATAGAACATGCCTGTACATAGGAAGGTTTTGTCTCGTTGTGTTTAGACAGAAAATTATAGCAACCATAGGTGCTTTATAGAAGGGCCCTATTGGGCGCCGTCATTACGCGTGAGGGGCGGTGCTTCCTGACGTGCCTTGTCCCTCGCACGTAACGAGGGCGGCAAAATGGCGGTGCCCTATACAGATGGGCACCACCATTTTGACGTAATGGACGCCTAGCGTCCGCACGTCTCAGCGCCCTTGTGATGCCGCAAGGGTGCCATTGGCGCCTTGCGGTGTCACAATGGCGCCAGAAAAAGAAGCCGCTTTTTATGGCTTCTTTTTGCTGCACAGGGAAGCCAAGTGGTTTGTCCACTGCGGCTCCCTTGCACAGCAAACAAGGGCGGCGGCAGACCGCCCTTTTGGGCGGTCTGTAAAACACCTTAAATAGATAATTTTGTGAGGTATTTTTTTCATATACAAAAACAACAACAGCAAAAATTATTATATGTGAGACAGGAAAAGGCATAATGGTTAAAATGTGGCCAACATACATAGTGGGATCTCAGTAGAGGAGACATAGAAACTGAAAGTAGGAGTTAAGCTAGCTTTCACATCAACACTGTGGCAACATCTGTTCTAGAGGAAACTGTGACTTTAGTAACTGAAATAACAGCATACAGACAAATAGTTGGAACCATGAGAAATATTTTAAACATCAACAGTACAGTGTTCATTGCTCAGAGTTAGAGAAACTCTTATTATTATGGGGATTTTTTTGTGGGATGGATGGAGTAGGAAACCCCTAGAATCCACAGTCAAAGAATTATCCTCTGGTGTCTCTGATGAAACTACACACATTAGAATTCCACAGGATGTGGCCATGTCAGATAAACTGGAATCATAGTACTAGAAATGCATAATACACTGTAAAAGGGAAGCTAAACCTGCCATCTTCAGTGACGTGGCAGCAACCTCACATGACTCTGTCTTGTTTGTAGACCTGGTATATAGTTTTCCTTCAGAGTTTATCACTGATGTTTCCTATCCTGTTTCTTCTGTATTTTAAAATGTACATCCTTTGTAGATAACTTCCTCTGTGTCACTGATGCATAGTGCACAGTCTGTTCTGCCCCTTACCTTCTTTCCGATCCTGCTTAGTTTCCCTGTTCCTTGGACTTTCTTATTCAGCTTCCCAGTCTTGACTCTTCCAGTGCTCACCTTCTGCCCGTGTGTGTGTGTGTGTGTGTTGGGGGGGCTGTATAAGGTCCTTTCCAATCAAGCTTATGTTTCTCTTCTTCACAGAATTATAGCATTGGAAGGTACCTCATAGGCCACCTAGTCAAACCCCCTCCCCACTCAGTGCAAGATCTTGAACTAAAGCATCCCCAGGAGGTAGTTGTCCAGTGTCTTTTTGAAGATGTCCAGAGAAGGGGACCCTACCACATCTCTAGGAAGTTGGTTCCATTGCCAAACAGCTTTTACTGTCATGGTCAGTTTGCTATGACTGCTGTTATTGTAATGGAAACTGTTTTGTTTCTGTTGTGTCCCTCTCTGAAGTTAGAACATTCTGTGATATCTCAGCAATTTGACCTTGCTTATGACAGACCTCTGAGTTGGCAGTCAGGTGGCAATACTGACTTAAGGGATATGAAAAAGACCAGCATGAATGTAGCTTGCCTTTGCTGCCCACCTATCTCTGTGAAGTACTAAAGAGTGTGGTTCTGCCTGCTTCTGTGAAGAGAAGTACCTTGGTAAAACAGACAGATGAACCTCCCTGAATATACCATGAGGGGCAAATAACTTTCAGTCCCATGATAATAATCAGTATGGCACTAAACGTTGGGAAAAAACACTCTGTTGGATACTTTCAGCCTAAGAGAGGCTTAGGTAGTAGGAAATTGTTGTTTGTTTCCCTGCTGTTACCTCCTTTCTTGTTGTGTAACTAACCTGTGCATGGAATTAAGCAACACAGTGGATGGCAGATGGAAATATGCAGAGACATTTATAGATGGAGTATTATTTATATTAGTAACCACTCCAAAATAATTATATAGGGCATTTCATTTCATGTTGTGCAGAAACAAATAGTTATCTCTGCCTCATCATCCACTTTTGCTTCCCTGTGTGTTTTCTCCTCCCATCTCATCTACTGTAGTGTGCTAAACATTCTTCTAGACCAGGGGTAGGCAACCTATGGCCTGCGGGCCGGTTGCGGCCCAGCGAGGCCTTGGGACCAGCCCCAGCCTGGTCCTGCTGCCGATTGCCGCCAGGGCCTTTGGCCTCTCGCACGAAGGCAAGGGTCCTTTGGCCTATCAGGAGGAGGTGGGCAAGCGGCAGGCAAGGTGGGGCAAGCGGTGGGCAAGGGGGGCAAGCGAGGGCAAGGGGGGGCAATTGTCTATAGAAACCTCAGAAACATGCATTTATATTAAAAAATTTTTAAAAATTAGCAAATTTTTTCACGTGTCTTCCATTTTTTTAAAAAAAGTGCCCTCCATTTGAAAATTTTGTCCTACATTTGTTTATTTATTTTGTCCTACATTTGTTTATTTATTTATATAATTTTTTAAAAAAATATTTAATTATTTATTTTTTGGCTTCGGCCCCCCCAGTTGTCTGAGGGACAGCAACCCGGCCCCCGGCTCAAAAAGGTTGCCTACCCCTGCTCTAGACCAGTGGTTCCCAACCTGTGCTCATTAAACAGCTCATATGTCTCATGTTATTTGCCTTTCACAGTTGAAAAATCATGCTATGCTTGTCAGAACTCATGATGGTGCTCTTGGACATCTCAGCGGCATTCAATACCATAGACCATGGTATCCTTCTGGAACGCCTGAGGGAGTTCAGTATTGGGGTCACTGCGCTCCAGTGGTTCCATTCCTACCTCTCAGGCAGATTCCAGATGGTGATGCTGGAGGACAGCTGCTCTTCTAAGAGAAAGCTGACATCTGGAGTCCCTCAGGGCGCCATTCTGTCCCCCATGCTTTTCAACATTTACATGAAGCCGCTGGGAGAAATCATCTGGAGAAATGGGGCATGGTGTCATCAGTATGCTGATGACACCCACATTTATTTATCTATGTCCCCGACCATTGCAGTGATTAGAGATAGCATCTCTCCTCTGGATGCCTGTCTTGGATTGGTAATGGGCTGGATGAGGGAAAACAAACTCAGACTGAATCCAGAGAAAACGGAGGTACTTGCGATAGGTACCCCAAGTCCAGGGATGGAGTTTTGTCACCCAGTCCTAGATGGGGTCACACTTCCCCTAAAGGATGAGGTTTGCAGTTTGGGAGCACTCCTGGATCCGTCCTTACCACTGACATCCCAAATAGATGCGACGGCCAAGAGTGCTTGGTATCAGCTTTGGTTGATACGCCAACTGCATCCCTACCTGGACTGAAAAGACCTTGAATCAGTAGTACTTGCACTGGTAATCTCTCGGTTAGATTTCTGCAATGCGCTCTACTTGGGGCTACGCTTGTACCAAATTCGGAAACTTCAATTGGTTCAAAATGGAGCAGCCAGATTGGTGACTGGAACATCTAGGTTTGACCATATAACACCAATACTGAAATCTCTTCACTGGCTGCCAATTAGCTTCCGGGTGCAATACAAGGTGTTGATTATTACCTTTAAAGCCCTACATGGCTCAGGCCCGAGGTACTTGCGGGAGCGCTTCTCGCTACATAATCCGCCCCGCACTCTTAGAACATCTGGGAAGTTCTTACTAGAATATTATAATACCAGGCTAATGACAACTTCACATAGGGCATTCACTGCCGCGGCCCCAAGATTATGCATAAGAGGAAGAGGTTGTACTGACATCAAGAAAAGTTTGAGCTAGCAGCAACCGAGTTTAAGATGGGTAGGGATTTTGAAAAAGCTGTATATGTCTATGGCCAGAGGACTCAAGTTTTCAGAGCAGCTCCTCACAGGACTATATTCTCAATGGCCCTTTATGATAAACAATTTATCAAGCAAAAATGGCCACCACTGATCAAACATCTTTAAAGCCTACACACTTCAGGTCTAGGTTATATGAAGGACTGTATTCATCCTTACGAACCAGCCATTGCTCTGAAATCTGCTGGAGAGGCCTATCTATTGCACCACCTTGACTGGTACATATGATGGGAACATGGGAGATGGTTTTCTCTCTGGCTGCCCCCAGTCTCTAGAACTCCCTTCCCAGAGAAGTTAGACTGGCATCCTCCCTACCTTCATTGCACAGACAAGCAAAGGCTTTTCTATTCTAACAGGCATTTGATGAGGGATTATATAAGGTCACAGTGTCCTGGATATTGCTAATTGCTGTGCTCGGGGTGTGTTTGTTTTAATGATAAACGTTTTTAACCTGGTGTTGATTTTTTGTTATTGTTTAATTGTTTAATACCTTTTATATTTGTGGATTTTTAACAATGTTTTTAATTGTAAGCCATTTTGAGTCCCAAACTGGGAACAAAGTGGGATAGAAATAAGAAAAAATAATAATAAGTAGTAGTAGTAGTTTACAAAGATTTTATAAAATGAGAAAGCTCTTGGCATAAAATGCCAGTTTCAATCACAAATGAAAGTATGCAAAAGATTCAGGCTTATAAACTAAAGGAAATATGGGAAAGAAAAGACAATTAACAATCAATACATGTGCAATCATTTAGATTTAAACTGTTTTCCTTTTCAACAATATGTGGACCTATGACAGAATTGTTAGAGAAGTAAATGTTTATAACTTCTTTGGCTTATGTAAGTTCAAATACACAAATTGCCTGCTCTAGCAGAAATAGACTATAGGAACTTCTTAGTGTCCAATATATTATTTTGCTACATGACATATGAATCTTCCACCAATGAGTGCAACTATTGTTTTTAATTTCAGTTTAGTTTGTCCAAATAGTGCAGGCTAAAAACGTATTCCCAGGTTTCTTCAAAACCTTATTTCATTGTTTTTTCTGGTGGTTCTTTTTGACCCCTTATATCCAGCTTCTGGTATAAATTCTTCTGAATTGTCAGGTTTAGTTCTTTTAGATGAGAGGTATATTCCATGTGTACATCTTATACTAACTGCAGTAATAGAATCTGTCTGAAAAAGACCATCACTTCTGGAACCAAGTGTCACTATAGCTTTCAAATCCCTTTATTCATTGTAGGCTTAATCCTTCTCTATTCTTTCACCTTGCTATGATCCACACCAGTTTTGAAAACTGCCAGTATTTAGTTGTACTTCTGTCAACATCCAATACAGCCTTTCTCACTACAGTTTAATCAACATTCCCTTGGACAGTGATCAAGGGCTGATCTGGAAGAAGACACTTGATCAGTCAGTTTTCTGCACACCTTACATAGGAGTAAGCCTCATTGAATTCAATGTGGGCTTACTTCTGAGTAGACATATACAGATTTCATCTCTTGGGAGCCACACAAATTCTTTGAGTTGCCATTCCCATAAAGGCCAAGTGTTTGGAGTCTTTTTCTTCTGACATATTCCCATCATTTATAAAGAAAATGGTTCTTGGACAATAACTCCACCAGCTGTTCCTGTCTCTCATTTTAAATTATTTTTCTCTTTTGTTTTGTTTTTAGACCCCAGACAAGCACAGTCATCCCCTCCATGGTCCTATGACCAGTCTTACCCATCATACTTGAGCCAGATGACTTCGCCATCCATTCATTCCACAACTCCCCTGTCCTCCACACGAGGCACAGGGCTTCCTGCCATCACCGATGTACCCAGGCGCCTCTCAGGTAAAGACTGTGTTTGAATTAAACCAGCTATCTCAGATAGAATCAGGAGAAGCTAAGGCTGCTTAGTGGGTAAATACTAACAAGTATTATTACCCTCATCTGCCAGTTAACAAAAATAGTTGGGGTTGTTCTATAAGCTGGTTCCAGTCCCACTCATCTTTTTAGTTCCATGGCCTGAATGTCAGGAAGTCCCTCAAAGTCACAGAGTCTTATGGATTCAGCTTGCTCTCTTTCACACCATTTTCAGCAGAGGAGTGCTGTGCTCTAGCTCTCTTATGTGAAATGGGTTTTTCTTTTGTGTTTTCTTCTAAACCCTTGTTTCACTCTCATACATTAATTTATTCCTTAATATCAAAATGTCTGTACTTGGCACTCATTCCTCTCAAAGCAATACACTGAGAATATGTTGTTGTTAGTTTCTGTGTTCTTCAGAGTCTTATCAGAGCCTAAGTTAATATATTTTTGAATGCAGTCCTGGAATAGATTGGTCAACATGTGGAAAGACATGAAGACAAAGAAAAAGAAAATGAGTGTTATAGAGACACCTTCTAAACAGCCAGGGTGCTAGTATTAGCCATACAAACAGATGTGTTGTATATACACGCATATTATACTTTCTTGTACTTTGTGGTCCACCTCTAGATAAAATGATCCACTTAGGCCCCGTTCCCACCCGCTCATTTGCCCTGGGTAGATCCAGTCTGGATTCGCTGAGTTGGTACCGAATCTCCCCGAAAATAAGTTTCCACTATCCTTTATCTTGATTGATGCAATTCGCCCCTCTGAAGTTCACATTTACAGTACCGCTTTAAAATGGAGCCTCCTTTATTGTCAATAAAATTCACTTCTGCTTTCGTCAAAGGTGACGTATCCTACAACCATTGGCCAACAGATTGGGTGCTTTCCCCCTCCTTTAAAAAAAAAATCTGACGGCAGTGTTCACATATTCTGTCAACTTGTCAAATTTAAAAACCTCCAGGTGTGTGTGTGTGTGTGTGTGTGAATGCCAGCCTCTAGCTTCCCCTTCACTTCCAGCCCAGCATTTCCTCCTCTTTGGAACCTCTTCCTTTCCCTTCCCATTCAGACCAATGACACTTTTGAAGCCCTTGCTCCCCCCCACACCGAATGCCAGCCTCTTCCCCTCCCTTCCAGCCCAAAGCATTAGCATAATCTGTCATAATAATAATAATAATAATAATAATAATAATAATAATAATTGTCACTTGCAGGCGAGGCCACCTCAGAATGCCATCTCTGCATCCTCTTTCTTTGCTTTTCCTCTGATTGCCACCCCAGAATGCCATTTCTTCTTACATACACATATGAAGCAAAAGCATTCACCCGTATCAATTTGCCAAATTTAAAAGGGAAGCATATGTAGCACATGGATGAGTCTTTGTCTCCACTTTTAGTTTGCAAGAGCATTTATTATATCAGGCACTCTTAACCTATACAGTGGGCCCTCAGTATCTGCTGTAGTTTGGTTCCAGGACCCCCTGTGGCTGCCCAGATCTGTGGATGTTCAAGTCCCTTTATATATAATGGTGTAGTACACTAATTTCCCTTATATAAAATAGCAAACATCAAGGTTTGCTTTTTGGAATCCCCTGTCCAAATATTTTTGAGCTCTTGTTGGTTGAATCCATGGAGGCAGAACCCATGTGACCATCCACAGAACTATACAAATTATACACAGTACTATATAAAGGTTAGTTCCCTTCACTCCATCTCTGCCAGGCTGAACTAATGCAACATAATCCTGAATGCCTAAAAGGCATACAGAATTAGATTAGTTTCGTTTCTTTCATTTCTTTTATCTAAGAAGTGAGGATTCTTTTGTTTTGCAAAAACAATGAGGTAGATATCCCTTAGGGTTTTGCAGTGTCCTCATCCACTTATACTCATGACTACATTGGATAGATCATGGTTTCTAGAAACACTAACCATCCTTTACTGTCTTCAAATTGGCTTTATTGGTAGACCATTTTAATTTAGCTCAAGTCTCTGGGTAGTCTCACATTGGCTATTTTTGCAGCATTGCCATTGGCAATACCTGCGGGTAATGGCTTGGTTGGGTCTGCAGCAGCTGTGGAGGTTTCTTGCCCTGCAGCCTTTGCTTATTGTCAGTATGTATTCAGGCAAGATTGCCTGATGTGTGGAAGATTCAAAGTGTTTGGAAGTCCTGCCATCAGAGTAAAAGTGAGAAACAATCTTCTTTGCATATCAAGTTTTGAGGAGGACTGGATTCTTGTACTACTCTCTTCTTTATATAGGTTGTTGTTGTTAATGCTGCTGCTGTTGTTTTGGCTTTCACAAAGATAAGTAAACAGTGTTTGTAGCTAAGCGTGTTGGGGTAAAAGGCTTTGTGCTTTATGGTACCCTGGTACATCTTGTGCAAAATAATATGGCTGACAAGGTGCCAGAACTATGTTGCTGCTGTTTTCTTTTAAAAAACAGCAGCAACGGCAACAACAACCAGCAGTTAAAATATGTATTTATAAAATCTAAAATTATAATTCCACTCCAGAATTTGGTTTATGAAGGTAAAACATTTTTTTTGCCTCATTCCCTATTCTATAATAACTGTGATGCTGATTATTAATCCAGGAATAGGAAACAAACAAGTAAATAAAAATATACATAAAGAAGGAAACAGTGCATCCAGAAAGAAAAATATGAGTTTTGATTATTTCCTAACGTGAGGTAAAAGTAGAAGCTAGTTGAATATATAAAGAAAGATGTTCAGTGCATCAGAACTCACACAAAAAAATACATGGAAATGAGAAATAACACAGGGTTCAATAGGCCGATTAGTGGTTGTTGAACAGTGGGACTGGAGAATAGAAAGAAAACAACAACAACAACAATAATAGACAATTTATTTATATCAATTTTCCTCCCCACACTAAGACCCAAAGTACAGTAGTTCTCAATAAGGCTAACTATAGATAAACATACAAAAATTATAGTAAACAATTAGGGATGATGAGTAAGGATCATAGTTTGAAATGAAATGAAATTTTATTTATATACCGCCGTTCCAATGATCACGGCGGTTTACAACAAAGTAAAATACATCACAATACAGAATACAACAGCTTAAAAACCCATATACTATTATACAACTATAAATCCATCCTTATTCAAACTAGTAATAAGACAATCAAAATTACAATAAATACATTACAACCCATGTCCCAACCGACCCCTAACAAAAAGAAACTAACTACATCCCATTCCTCTGTCTCCCTCCCTCTGGAGAGTCCACGACGGCGGGACCAGGCGATAGTCCTTGGCTCTCCGCCCTGATGATATAGAGGCGTGGACAAAAAGCTCAACAAGGGGTCCGTCCTCCGGAAAAACGCCGTGGTGGTGGCGAACAGAGTCCTCTGGGCCGCCCAGCCCAGATGGAAAGGGGCGGCGGCGGCGTCCTCTTCGGGGGGAGCCGGCGGGCCGGCTTTTGTAGGGGCCGCTCCCACCGGCCCCGCCCCCCAGAAAAACGCCGCGGCGGCGGCGAACAGAGTCCTCTGGGCTGCCCAGCCCAGATGGAAAGGGACGGCGGCAGCGTCCTCTTCGTTTGGGTTTGGGTTAGACATGGGTTAGACATGGGTTAGTTTGGGTTAGACATGGGCAGTGTGGATATTGGGAGACCCGATTGGATCTGACTTCCACAGAGTTCTGTTAGCCAGCCAGTGGAAGATGTGAAGAGTCTTGATTGGCCCTGATTCCAACTTGGGTTCTCTTAACCGAGGGGAGAGGGAAGGAAACGAGGTGAGGCTTTTGGGGAGTCAGAAGGAGGGAGTGAGAGAGCAGTCAGGTGAGTGAGGGAAGAAATCCTAAATAAAGATCATAAGAAGCCACAGACTGTCTAAGTAGATGGATTCGGTTCCCAGTTCTTTTGGATGGTAATAGGTGGGGTTAAATGCCGATACTGCAGCCACAATGTTGTGAATTCGATCCCAGGGCTCCAGGGTTGATTCAGCCTTCCATCTTTTCATAGATCAGTAAAATGAATACCCAGCTTGTTAAATTAAAATACTGTATAAAATTACCTTCAGGCTATGTGTATAATGTATATAAGAAACATAAATGAATTTTGAGTTTAGACTTGGGTCCCATCACCAAGACATCTCATTATGTACGTACACTGTGCCCTTAGCATCTTCTGGTGTTTGGTTCCAGGTCCCCTTGTGGATACCAAATCCATTGATACTCAGGTGTAGTAAAATGATGCCCTTTATATAAAGTGGAAAAAATCAGGGCTTGCTTTTTGGAACATATATACATTTTAAAAATATTTTCAAGCCATGTATGGTTGAATCTGTGGATATGGAGGGCCGACTGTATATGCGAATACAGTTATTTCAACCCCTCCCCCCAAGAAAATCTGAAATCCCAAACACATCTGGTCCCAAGTATTTCGAATAAGGGACTCAGTCTGTACATGAGGACGTGTGCCAGTGCATGAAGGTTGTACTATTGATGTCTGCAAGTGCTGCTGCTGTGCTGGCCAAGTGGCTTGGAACTCAGTTCAGTCCCTGTTACAGACCTGGCCTTCTCCTCTTGCTCAGCCTTGTGGTCCAACAGCTAGGGCCAAAATCAAGCTTGCATGCTTGATTTTGGCCCTTCATTTCTTCTCTGTTACTCTAGGCAAATAGAAGCAATTTAAAGCTATACTGAGGAGAAAAAAGAATGTCTCATTTTGAGAACCTGGTCCAAGTTATCACTATTAATATAGATTGCAGTCATTTAGATAGATTTAATAGTCCTGAAGCAATGATCTCTTCAAGACAAAAATATGCAGAATATACAGTACATAGCATAAAGCCATCTGTCCAATATCCACTGTTGTTATTCCCAACTAGAGCAGACCCTTTAAACTAGTCAGAACTTGGTAAGTCTCCAGAAATTATGTAAATTTCATTGCTTCTATAGGACTACTGTGATTGGGACTACAGTAGAGTCTCGATTATCCGACATAAACGGGCGGTCCCATGGTCAGATAGCCGAAAATGTTGGATAATCCGGAGGGTCACAGGAAAAGCCTAGCAATCCCTATGAAAAGCCTTGAATCACTGGAAATGTGTTTATTAAATATAGTAGAAAATAAGACTCTAAGACAAAAGTTAAAACCACTTTTATATTTAATAACCGCCGCTAGAATTACAATAGCCAAACATTGGAGAAACAGGGAAGTATCTAAAATTGAAAATTGGTTGGAAAAATGCTTAGAAGTAATTGAGATGGATACAATGACTATGAAACTAAAAGAAGAAATATTGGAAGAAGAAAATCAAATATGGGTAAGAGTAAGAGAATTATATGAGACGGAAAAGATGAAATAAGAAAAGAATAGAAAAGGAGGAAGGCTATACCGATTCTGTGTTGTAAGCTGGAGAGATATGGATAGATGCACATTCTTAGTATATAAGCCAAAGAGGAATGGAGGAAGGTGAGATAAAGGTGAAGGGAAATATATTTTTTGAGGAATGTGGGTCGCATAGCTAAAATAGAAGTAGCACTCAAAAAATAGGTAGAAGAACGGAAAGGGGGGATGGGGGGTAAAGAGAGTGGAATATGGAATATATAAAGTATAGAATATTGTACCCCTTTTTTATTCTGTAAATATTCAATAAAGACTATTATTTAAAAAAAGAAAAGCCTTGAATCACTATGAAAAGCCTTGCAATCACTATGGTGCATTACAGACCGCCCAAAAGCGGGCGGTCTGCCGCCGCCGCCATTAGCTGCGCCGAGAAGCCCCAGTGGCCAGACCGTGAGGCTTCCCGGCACAGCTAAAAAGAAGCGCCAAAATGGTGCTTCTTTTTGGCCCCTGGAAGTGGTGCCATGAACCATGAGGCGCGCACTCGCGGCATCACTTCCGCCGCGCCACATCTGGACGCTGTGCATCCGAGACGTAAAGATGGCAGCACCCATGTGGACGGGCACTGCCTTTTACTACGCGCTCTGCGCGTACTAGGAACAGGGCCGGTTAGGAAGGTAAGACCCTTCCTAACCCTAGTACGCGCGGAGTGCGTAGTAAATGGCGGTTTGTAACGCGCCAGTGAAAAGCCTAGCAATCACTATGAAAAGCCTTGCAATCACTATAAAAAGTGTGCTTGGGGCCTGGTGGTGCTCGCCACCACGCTTGGAGCCCTTTTCGGCTGGGGGCGTGGTAAGGGCTCCAAGCCACGCCCACGGACTATCTGACGTCGGATAATCCGGAATGTCGGATTACCAAATGTTGGATAATCAAGACTGTACTGTATATTAAATTTTGGTCTATATTTGCAATTTGATAGAAACCAAAATAATTGTTTAAAGCCACAGGGATCTGTGTAGCATGTCCTTCCACTAGACTGTGATGTTCCTGAAAAAGGCAGCAGCCTTTAAAATAACATCCAGCAACTATAGTATTTACTTCAAATACTTGTTTTATATGTTGTGTACCCTCCCTCCCACTCTCTGTGTGTGTATGTCTGAGAGAGAGAGAGAGAGAGAGAGCAAACAAGTAATGAATTCAAGAGATGCATGTGGAAAATTAGAAACCTTGTACATGTCTTGTGGAGAAAGTTTGAGAAATATAATAGAATCCAGACTAGTAAACATTAAAACAAAGAACGGAATTTTGGTCCCACTGAAATCAGCAAGAGTTCTGCAATTTATTTCATTGGAACGAGAATGTCACATAAAGTCAGTACTTAGCAGTCTCTAATGGGCTAATTACAGTTTAGCTGTTAAATATGACTGAATTCAGTTGCTGTCTAATAGCATACAAGCAAAAGGCTGACACTGCTCACGTTTTGAGGAACTGCCAGATTTTATTTTCCTAAATCAGATGTATATGCAAATAAAATGCCAGTCATATGAAGACTCCATACACTCTCTATACTACATTGTCTTGTGCTAATACTGTTCTATGAGGGCAAATCTACAAAGATGTGTGGTAGCCAGGGTTGGCTCTTCCATATAGGCGAACTAGGCCATTGCCTGGGGCGCCAAACAGCAGGGGGCCCAGCGGCTTTTTTGTTTTGTTTTGCATAATTAAAACATATTATAGTGAAAACTGTCTCTGGGGCGGAGGAGGTCCTGGGCCTGCAGGAAGAGGAGGAGGAGGAGGAGGAGGAAGGAGCGGCCTCAGCATCAGCCTCTGCAAAGTCTGGGAAGGCAGGCAAAGAGGGAGAACCAAGGGAAGAGAGCAGGGCTCTGGCAGTGCCTTTAAGTGGGGAGGGTTCAGGCCACTCAGCCCCGGCTTCGGAGGCAGATGCCAGCATGGACTGGGAGCTCTGGGTACGCCCCCCAGAGAGAGGTCTCCCCAGTCTCCCAGCCTCATTTCTCCCTCTTTCCCAGACTTCAGCCCTCTTCCTTCCCCATTTGCCCACCCTCCTCTCTGAGTCCTACAACTCAGAACTGTGTTCTTGTTGTTGTTTTTTGCCCTCAAGTCCTTTCTGACTTAGGGCCAACCTTTCGCAGGGGCTTCTTGGCAAGGTCCCCCCAGGAGGCTTGCCACAGCCTCTTTCTGAGGCTGAGAGAGTGTGACTGACCCACTCCAGTGGGCCTCCATGGCAAGGCTGGGATTCCGACTCTGGTCCCCAGTTCCTTCTTTCCCTTTATCTTCTTTCCTTTCTCCTCCCCTGCCTCCCTTCTCCCTCCCTCCCTCTTCCTTTTTTCTTTCCTACCTTCCCCCTTTCTTCCCTCTTATCTTCTTTTCTCCTTCCTTCCTTCCTTCCCTTTTCCTTCCTTTCTTCCTTTCTCTCTCCCTCTCTCTCTTGTCAAGAGAGAGACTTGTTCAGGGAAGGCTTGCCATGGCCTTCCTCTGAGGCTGAGAGATTGTGACTCCCCCAAATTCACCCAGTGGGTTTCCATGGCCCCATTTCTCCCTCCCCCCCAATAACTCCTTCCTCCTTCTCAGACTTTGGCCCTATTCCTTCCCTATCCACCCACCTTTGCCTCCCTTCCCACTCACTCACCCTTTTCTCAGATTCCTAGACCCCCTTGTTGCTGTTGTTGTTGTTGTTGTTGTGTGTCCTCAAGTCCTTCCTGATTCATAGCCACCCTCTCATGGGGTTTCCTTGGCAAGATTTGTTCAGAGGAGGCTCACCATGGCCTTCCTCTGCAGCTGAGAGAATGTGATGCCCACCCAGTGGGTTTCCATGGCCGAGTTGAGATATGAACCCAGAGTCATAGTCCAATGTTCAAACAACTAGTCCACACTGGCTCCAACAATCCACTTTAAAAGCTTGGTCTTCTTCCCAGGGTGTCCAGATGTCTTCAACGCAAAGGAAGGCACCCCAAAATGGAAGACATTCAAGAAAAAGGGAGGACAGGATTCAAGAAAAGCTCAAAACACTCCTAGAAATGTAAATGCATGCTTCTTAGTCATGCTCAAAATGGAAGATGTTTTAGAATACCTCCTGGACAGAAGGTTGGAATGGAGGACAAGTCCTGGAAGAGGAGGAGGTCTGTCCTGCCCTGAGGCGAACCTATCATGGGGTTTTCTTGGCAATATGAATTCAGAGAAGCTTTGCCATGGCCTTCATCTGAGGCTGAGAGAGTGTGGCTTACCCACTCCTGGTGTTGTTGTTGTTATTATTATAGTTTATTTCTAAACCGCTGTAAATGGTGTGCCTACTATGTATTTTTTCTTTCTCAACCTGGAGCCATTCCCATCCTTTTTTCATGGGCTGCATCTACACTGCAGAAATAATGCTATGGAATCCTGGGATTTGGGTTTTTGGAGGAGATTTTGCCTTCTCAGTCAGAGAATAGTGGAGCCACAACAAACTACAAATCCCAGTGCTCCATAGCATGCAACCAGCAAGATGACCAGATGTCCTCTTTTTCTGGGGTATATCTTACATTTCAGTCTTCTGTCCAGGAGGAATTCCAAAAATGTCCTCCCTTTGAGCATCATTAAGAAGCATGAATTTATATGTATATGAGAGGTTTCAGCTTTTCCTTGGTCATGTCCTCCATTTTACTTGAAAGCCCTACATTTTGCAGTGCCTTGTCCTCCTTTGAGGTTAGGACAGCCGGTCGCCGTGGGAGCCAAGGGCAGCTAAAGTGGTGTCAAACTGCATTAATTCTGCAGTGTGGCAGCAGCCTTGGTCCTCTCACCTGGTGACCCTACTGGTTTTCTTCTCTTTCTTGTGACACCCTTTTCTGTCCCTTGGGTAAAGTTTTTTAGTTTTTAGGGGTCCACCACCCCACAGATTCATGGGGGTGGGATCCAGATTTTTCCACATCATTAGAATGAATAATATTTCCAGCTTGCAAAAGGAATATGTGTGCATTAGTCTCCATTCCAAATGTCACAGCAATAAAAAAGTCTTTAACCTGTAAAAACCCAATTGGCTTTTTGACTAATTCTCAATACTATGACAACAGATTGGAACCGTTTATGTCATGTTTAGCTTTAACAAACGAAACAGTGGAAATCAAGGGGTGAAAATAATTATGAGGGAAACAGGGGGTGCCAAAATATTTCTAGCCTAGGGTGGCAAAATACCTAGAGCGGGTCCTGGTGGCAGCAACAAGCCATATCTCCCCTCACCCTCCCTTGTTTTGCTGGAGGATTTCAACATCCATGTTGAAGCTTCTCAAGACTTTATGTTTTCTATGATGACCATGAGTCTGTCTCAAGTAGTATCTTGTGTGGTATCATGTTACTGGGCACACTCTGGACCTGGTTTTCTGTACTGGGTGTGATGAATGTGGCCTAGTCTGGATTAGAGGAACCTCCTCTGTTGTTATAATTGTGTTGTTTTGGACAGATCACTATCTGATGGGGTTCCTAATATCTTTTGTGGTGTTTCCTATTGTCATGACAGCTGATCCTATCTCTGGAAAAGGGAAATAGCTAAGCCAATCACTAATGGGTGCTCCCTCCTACAGAGTGGAGCCAGATGAACCTCCTGGTTTACTAGGGAGCTGACAGTTGTGAAATGCATGAGATGGAGACTAGAGCACTGATGGCAGAAAACTTGGAGTGAGTCCAACAGAACACAGGTTAGAGCTCCATAGAAGGCCTATGTTGTGGCATTGTGGGAGTGAAGAGCTGTCTCAAGTAGCTTGGGGCCTTTTACAGGCAAGAATGCTGACCATTCAACAGCACATTGTGAAGAATTTATATGACATTTTTTAGACAAAATTACTCAGATTTGTCTGACTTCAATGCTGTAATTGATACACTGTAATTGGTCCAGTGGTTATAACCAGCAGCTTCTGCTTGTCCTTCACAACTTTTCAATTTTTGCAACCCATTGATGTGATAGGAACCTGGGAGAAGGGAGAGCCATTGCATGTGGCCCTTTCTAATTCTTAAAAGCCGTCAGAGGGAAAATGGCCAAGTGGATAAGGGGATTAGTAAATGCCTCACTGTAACAAGGTAGGTTTAAACCCAGTAATTACTCCTTGAACCCCACCACACAAGAGAATTACTGACTAGACTCAAATACATATTTCCCCCCCAAATATTATTCCAATTTATTTAAAGAGAAATACATTAAAGAAGACAAAATAAATAAAAATTTGGAGAGGATTAAAAAAAGAAAATAACAACATAGGAGGTTCTGGAAGCAATAAAAAGAAGCAAATCTGGTAAGGCACCTGGGCCAGATGGCTTTATAGCAGAGTATTGCAAGACATTTAAGGAACACATTGCTATACTCTTCCAAAGAACGATGAATACAATATTGAGTGGTAACATTCTAAAGTCACGGTCATAGGCCAATATTACAATTATTCCAAAAGATAACAGAGATACACTTGATTCATATAGACCCATTCCCCTGTTGAATAGTCAGTCATGGCAGAACGATTAAAAGAAATCTTGATTGACTGGATCCATGAGGACCAAAGTGGTTTCATGTTGGAAAGCATGTTTAAAGATAATGTAAGAAACATGTTAAATACGATAGACTGTCACAAAATGAATATAGATTTTTTTAAAAAAACTGGCATCAATATTCATTGATGCCAAGAAGGCATTTGATAACGTTAATTCATTGTTTATGTTGAAAAATTTTGAAAAGAATTGGATTTAGGACACAAGTTTAGAAGATGGATAGGTGCTTCATATGAAGAACAAAAAATATATTAATAAAAAACCTGGAAGTGAGAATAATAACTAAAAATACAGAAATTTTCAAGAACAATTATAATGTTGTATGGCAAGAAATGAAAAAAGGTATGAAAAGTTGGAGGAATTTGGATTTATAAGGGGTGGTTAAAATCTCAATGAGCAAAATGAATATATTGACAAAAAAATTTTCCCATTTCAAAATACATTGAAGATAACAAATGATATACCATTTAAAATATGGCATAGGGACATATCAGAATTTATTTGATCAGGGGAAAAAAGACAAGGTAAACTGAAGTATACCCAAGGCTTCATCCATATTGTAGAAATAATCCAGATGGAGACCCCTTCAACTGCCATACCTCAATGCTATGAAATTCTGGGAATTGTAATTTTGTGAGACTTATAGCCTTCTCTGTCAGAGAGCTATGGTGCCTCACCAAATTATGGCCTGTTACAGACTGCCAAAATAAAGCTGCTTCGGGTCTCTTTGGAGGTATGCTATTTAAATGATACATGGGTCCTAAGAGTCTGGAGGTCGCACCAAAGCCACACTCCATTCCTAAGCACTGGAGTGCAGCTTTGGTGCAGCTTCCGGATTCTTAGGATGCATGCATCATTTAAACAGAATACCTCCAAAGAGACCTGAAGCAGCTTTATTTTGGCAGTCTGTATCAGGCCTATAACTCCCAGAATTAAATAAATAAAATTTCATAGCACTGAGTCATGAGAGTTACAGTGGTGTCAGCCTGGATTAATTGTGCAGTGCAGATGCAGCCAGAGATGGTATTGCTAGAGGAGGTGTGGCTTTACCAAATTTAAAACTATAATATTATGCATGCTGCCTAGGCTGGGGTTCAGATTGGATAAAATTAGAAAAGAGAATGTTATAATTCGAGGGTGCAGATAACAAATTTGGGGGTTGTGTGGATCTATTTTGTGATAAATCAAAAGTGAATAGAAATTTTGAAATCACTTCATAAGGCAATCTTTACTAAGAAGAAAGTTAAATCCAACCTGAGTAGATGTATCCCAAAATAGGCCCCAATCAACAAAGCATTTTATAAAAGGGAAGAGATGCTGAGTGAAAAATGGATTACACATGAAGATCTTATTAAAACAGAACAAAATCAACTAAAAATAACATCAGAAAAGGAAATGACTTTGGAAGGGTATAACCAAAATTGATTTTTACACCATCAGGTGAGAGAAAGATTTATGACTGATATGAAAACAACTGGGACGGGAGAGGCAGATCCAGAGTTTTAAAAAGAAAAATGAAATGAGAAAATAAGCACCAGATCTCTAAATTTTATAAACTTCTGTTAAAAATTGAAATGGAAGATTAGGTAATAATAATCTATGGTAAAGTGGGCCCAAGTTCTAGGTCAAAATATCTAATTGTAACAGTGGGAGAAAATGTGGACTAAAAGAGTAAAATATACTTTGAATTATGACTTGAAAATCTATATAAGATGCAATATAGGTGGTACCTTACCTCATATAAATTGGCTAAGATGATCAAAAATGCTAAAAATGAATATTGGAACTGTAATGGGAAAATAGGTACCATCTTTTACCATCTGTAGTGCACATGCCTATGTCTATGGAGATTATCACAAGGGGGATGGGATAGGGACAGGATCACTGCTCCGTCCTTATCCCATCCATGACCCTAGTGAAAGTGATTGCGGAAATCACTTTCACATTGCAGCCGGCTGAAAAGTGCTTTCAGCCACCATGATATTAACGGCTTCTTCTATTAATACAAAAGACTGCAAATGATGACTGAAAGCACTTTTCAGCCAGCTATAGTGTGAAAATGATTTGCACGATTACCCCCACTTGCACTTCCCTGCTGGGTCAAGTGTGGTTCATGTGTGAAAATCCTTCCTGCAATTGGGCAGGAAGGATGGAACAGGGACAGGACGTTATTGTTCTATCGCTGTCCTGTCCTTCCTGCCCGATCACAGGAAAGACTTTCACATATGCTTATCACTCATGTGATAATATGGACAGGATTTTATTGAACGAAATAAATTACTTTTTTTTTAGAAAAGCGGGGAAGAAAAGAAAGAAAACGATCTAGATTCACACAAGTATCTTTTTCACACACCCTGAAACTCCATGTAGCACCTCTGGGGGGTTCGGAACCCCTTGATTGGGAACCAGTTTTATTGAATCCATTGTTCAAAGGCTATAATCCATTGGTCTTTTGCCTCAGGAATATTGGGTACGGTTTTCAGATAAGTGTGGCAATATGTTTCAGCTCTCACTTTCATACTGAAGTTCTTAAATAGTTGTTCTGAATCTTTTGAAAATGCTGCCTATTGAGAATGGCAACCCTTAACAATGTATCTGAATAATTTAGGAGGAAAAAAATGTAAGAATATATGTGATATGAGACAAAAAGATAAATGGATAATGGCTAATGTTTTGATGTATGTATAAGTTAAAGGGAAGGAGATTGGAAAGAAGGGAATAGAAGTAAAAACGGAAGTCCATGAAGGGGGGGAGGTATGTACAGTCTATAAGAAATGAAATTGTGATGTTAATTTGGATATAATATTGTATATGTGAAAAAGATAAAAAATAAATAAAAAAGAAAAAGAAAATGCTGCCTATTTTGATATTAGATTGTAATCTTATTTTACCATAAAATGTTTTTAAAAGGAATAAAAAGTGGAAAGCTGTGACAGAAAAAGGGAAGATAATTAATAAACTCTTACTAGTTTGGGTTCAAAAACTGATAGCCGGGGAAAAAAGGAAATGCTGGAACATTGTTAAAAGGAATATATTTGTTGCCAGTACAGGAAATAGCACCCTGCAATCAGTGTATGAGTGCATAGATGTGTTTTATCTGAGCTTTTTTTGTACAATGTGTTTTATATTTAGGGCACATATCAGGATTTGCATCTGTTTTCAGAACTTGCTGCTAACAGTTAGTAATGATGCCAAAATATACTTGAGTTCCAGCTTGAGACCAAATGATACTGCCTTTTTTGTTATTCCTAATTTGAGGTCTGATATTAATTATGAATATTTTCCATAAGCACCATATCCCTTTTCTGAAGTGCTCATTAAAATTATATTAATTTAATCTGGAATAAAGCCTCACAGCCCAAACTGCTTTGGTAATGATTTATTTCTAACTGGCTGTTTTAGCTTTTTTGTAAACAGTATGCTAATTATTAATAAGGACAACAAAAGTCTGATTCCAGAAATTCAAAAGGAACAGGTCTTTCCATCCTAGTAACTGAAACTAAAATCAATGGGATGTTCAGCATGGGAAGGTACCAGTCATTCAGAGCACTGCACATAAGGCTTGGAGAGTAGGCAAAATGGAACCAACTGTTTATTTTGGGGAGTAGAGAGAGCCTTTTTAAAAGCCTTCAGTAAAGTGGTGTTCAACTTCCTTTTCTTGGCTAGATTTCTTCCACTCACAACATTCAGTCCAGTATCTAACACTGGATGTTAGTTTAGTTTTCTGTCTTCTTTGAATTGTAAAATGTGGTTAATGAAGCCAGCACTTTGTCCAGGTTCAGCCAATCTGGCCATCTGAGGCTGTTAAAAGATGGAAATGAAAGCTTCTGAACTATTTCTAACAAGGGCGCTTTACAGAGCGCCCAAAAAGGGTGCTCTGCCGGTGCCCATGTTTGCTGTGCCAGGGAACTGCAGCGAACAAACCGCGCGGTTCCCTGGAGCAGCAAAAAGAACCCGCTTTTTGTGGCGTGGAAATGACACCACAAGGTGCCAATGGTGCACTTGCGCAGTCATTTCCGCATTTTGTACATGCTCAGCACGTACTAGGGTTAGGGAAGTCCAGAAAGGACGCCCCTTCCTAACCCTAGTACGTGCCGAGCACGTACTTTTTGGCGGTGTGTAACCCGCCAAGGATTCTAAAAGAAGAAGGCAAGAAGAATTATGAGAGCCCAGACTAAGGCCACAACCATACTTGCCGTACTAAACAATGCTATAGCATAGGCCCTGTCCAGACGGGCCATTTTGTACATACTCCATACATACTCGGGTTGCCTGGGAACGTCTCTTTTAGACGCCCGCAACCCTAGTATGTACAGAGTACATACAAACTGGCAGTGCCCCAGTTTTGACGTAATGGATGCCTAGTGTCTACACGTTGTAGTGCCCAGGTGATGTTGCGAGTGCGCCAATGGTGCACTGCGGCATCACTGGCGTGCCACAAAAAGAAGTTGCTTTTTACGGCTTCTTTTTCTTGCCACCGCCAAGCCACGCAGTATATCCGGCGGCACAAACGGCACCACCACCAGACCATCCTTTATGGACGGTCTGTAGCGCGCCATAATCTCCAAATAATACCATGATAATACCATGATAGGCCTTTCTGTCTTTCACCTAACAGCAGAGAAAACTTGTACTCTTCCTTGTTCCAGCATTTGAGATATGAAATAATATGCTTATCTGTGCTTATTTTAGAGATTAAATTAATTCCTTCTTCAGAATCTCCCTCTTCTTAATTTGCTGGCATACAGTATCAGAATATTTTCTGGGTACACAAATATTTGCTGAATGTTGGATAGATATCTGATATTACATATCAATCTTTATTTTATAATAATTGACAGGTAACACAGAGAAGCATATTTAGGAGTAGATCTAAGTCAAGTAAATGTCAACCATATTGAATTAGCATATGTATTCGATTATAAGTTGAGAAATTTATGGCCCAAAGCTGACCCTAAAATCCTGGGTTGACTTATATACTGGTCAATACACTAATACTGCTTAGAAAGGTCCTGAAACAGGCACCACCTAATGTCCCACTTTCTGTGCCTCGATGCAGGAATTTTCTCTCTCTCTCTCTCTCTCTCTCTGTGTGTGTGTGTGTGTGTGTGTGTGTGTGTGTGAGAGAGAGAGAGAGAGAGAGAGAGAGAGAGGTCCCCAATCCGATTTGAAAGCCTTCTCTTCCCATCAAATAAACGCCCCATTTAACTCCACTTCTTTCCCTTCCCAATCTGATTATAAAGCCTTCACTTCCCATCAAAAAACCACTCCATTTAACTCCACTTTTTATTGCTCCTCCAGCTTGATTCTGCGGCATGCTTCTCGTGGATATTTACTACAGACTCATGCTGGAAGATCCAGAAATGCCTAGACAGGTGTTCTCTCTAGGAATATCCAGGTCCTCCAGCACATCTCTGTGGTTAACTTCAGCCAGAGATCATTTATTTCAATAACATTTGCTATTATCTGCAGTTTTCACAGTAATTTCAGCAATGTATCCCCTGTGAATACAGGGTATTACTTTACTAAATTTGGCCAAATCATGTCTCTTATTAAGATGTATGCAGCACCTTCGAAAATAATTGAAATATAGAAATTGATAGCATGAGCTTTCATAATTTGAGCACTCTCATTTGTGAGCAATAGATCTAGATTTCGGTATTCTTGTCCCACAATTATAAGAAATACAACCTTATTTTTTTCCTTTGTTTCCAGATGTTTCCCTTCTCAGCTTTTCCTTCTGTGTTTTTAATATATTGACCATGTAGTGATTTGTTTTGCCCGGTTATTTTTCATAATTTCTATACAGATATTTTGTATCTCCAATGTGAAAATTGTTGTTGTTATAACACTCATAAAAGCCAATGAAATACCACCCTGTATTCTAATTGATTAATATTCAGTTCAGTGCTCTTCTGTGTTCCTCCATTTTTCATTTTTCTTTCAAGTATGCTTGTCAATGGAAAAGGATATATATACCTTTGAGGAGTTCGTTAAAAATCCAGTCTTTATCATTTCTCCATGCATATTGTTTTCTGCCTTTAAGCCCTTCTGCTGATATCTTACTCTAAATAGTGAGAACTGTTGTCAACCAATTGCTTCTGGATCAGATTGTGATTGTTGTGATCCTGCGTGAATGTTTAAATGTTCCTGTTCTTTTTTTTTTCTTTGCAAATAGTTTGAACAAGTTGCAAAAATATAGCTTTCTCCTTTTGCTCTTCTTGAATTTTTTTGTGTTTAACACAAATCAATAACTGTTTTCATTGTTTACAAATACTTTATGTCTTTCCAGTTTCCTCCCATTTATATTGATGTTAAGGATGGTCTTTACATTTTTGTTATTATTGTTGTGTGCCTGCATGTTGTTTCTGATTTATGGCAGCCCTTGTGGGTTGCAATGGCTCAAGTGGTTAAGATGCTGACTTTGTTGATAGTAAGATTGGCCCAGGTGCTGCATGATGGGGTGAGCTCCTTTCACTAGTCCCAGCTTCTGCCAACCTAGCAGTTTGAAAGCATGCAAATGCAAGTAGATAAATAGGTAGCACTGGTGGGAAGGTAAATAGCATTCTGTACAATCATGCTGGCCACATGATCACAGAGTAGTCTCTGGCAACGCTGTCTCTTTGGCTTAGTAACAGAGAGCACCACTTTCTATGGTCAGACACGACTTGACAACTGGACACAATATTCCAGGTGGGGCCTGACCAAAGCAGAATACAGTGGCACTATTACTTCCCTTGATCTGGAGACTATACTTCTATTGATGCAGCCTAAAATTGCGTTGGCCTTTTTAGCTGCCGCATTGCACTGTTGACACATGTTCAGCCTGTGGTCTACTTGGACTCCTTGATCCCTTTCACTAATAATAATAATAATAATAATAATAATAATTATTATTATTATTATTATTTATAGCCCATCTTTTCTCAAGGAATCAAGGTGGGTTACAACATCCTAAAAACCACACAATGCAATAGAATAAAATATCAGTTACCATTAAAACAAGTCCCCCCCAACCCAATTTAAAAATTACAATCAAGGAACTAGAGTAAATAAAAACAAATACAGTGTGCCTGTGCCATGCAGATGAATGAGCAAAAAGTTTAGGGGAAATGGACACTCGGCAATTTTATTTAAACAGTGTGTTGCACTAAAATGCAATGAATGTATTTAAAAAAATGTTAAAATACAAAGCTAGCGATCTATAAAAAGTAATTCAAGCCTGTGGGCCACGCCCTACAGACATACACATAAAATGAACAATCAGTGCTGGGCCAGAAAACTGCAAATCCCATGGGAACATATACAGTACAAAAATATCAGTTCATTTGTGCCTCACAAAATGAGATAAAAGGGTATACAACCGGTTAGAGAGTGCACAATGACTAACAAATTAAAAAGGGATAATGCAGTATGCCCATTACAAAATACTAGATATTGAACAAACGCGTTTCGACATATGTGTCTTCCTCAGTGGTCATGTACAAATGAAACAATCTTCGAAAGATGCTTATAAGGTGTATGGGGACATCCTGTCTCTATGGGTAAGTTGTAGCTCCCAATGGACCAAATATCCTGCCTAGAACTGGGATGTCCCACACACAGTAGCAAGCCCTGTGCCATGCAGAGACATATTTTACGTGACTTCCAGCTTTCGCGGAAGCTGCAGTCTCGTTCAGCCAGGTGTCGCCCATCCTATATCTGTGCATTTTATTTTTCTGCCCTAAGTGCAGTACCTTACATTTCTCCTGTTAAATTTCAGTTTGGTAGCTTTGGCCCAGCTTTCTAGTTTACTCAGGACATTTTGAATTTTGATTCTATCCTCTGGGTTGTTAGCTACTCCTACTAATTTGGTGTCATCTGCAAATTTGATAAGTATGCCACCAATTCTGTCATCAAAGTCATTGATAAAGATGTTGAATAGCTCTGGGCCCAGGACAGAGCCCTGTGGTACCCCACTGGTCACTTCTCTCCAGGATGAAAAAAAAGCCATTGTTGAGCACCCTTTAGGTTCGGCCGGTCAACCAAGTACAAATCTATGTAACAGTTAACCTTGTCCTTTAGCTGGTGGGTCCCCTATTCCCTCACAGCAAGTAGTAGAACTGAGTCCCCAATTAAACCTTCCCTGGGCCAGTTCTTGTGTCAGAATAACCTGTCTGTGGGGTTGGGGTGTACTTCCTCCCATACAGCAAGGCAGGTGGAAGATTGATTCCTGAGATTATGTAAAACAGAACCAAACAAATGAAATTAAATTGCCCAGGTGTATGATCTACCTCCCATCTCAATAGCAATGAGAACTGTATAAACAAGTGGTTCTCAGAAAGGATTACTCCTCCAATCCATTCTCAACCATCAATTTCTGCCCATGGCAGGACTAAAGCAAAATTATCTAGCAGGGCCTATTGTATACAAATTCACTTTTTATTCCACAGGGCAGCTGTTGATGATTGGCCCTGATGCTGACAATGGCTGGTTAACACACATACACACACCCACCAATTCCAGTTGAAAACACTGGGTCAGCAATATGTTGGTGGGTTGCCTTAGTTACCGTGGAGTCCATGAATAGTGCATTACAGAGTTCCAGTGCAGTTTATTTGTAACTAACCTTAGTAAAATAAATTCACTGTTGCTAGAAGGTTGGGTTTTTTTCTGCCAGTAAGGTAGGCCCCTTCAATTTTTGCGCTAGTTTTTTGTGATATAAATTGCACTGTGTTGCATGCTAGTGAAATTTAATATTAAATCCAGAAAACAGAAAATCCAATTAGTCTTCTCTCCACCCACCTTATTTGGAAGATGAAGAAATTGTCTTGCTTTTAAATAATTTGATAAAACTTAAGAAAAAGGAAGATTTTCCCCTTGAAACAGAATCTAGTATAAGTCAGAAGTTGGAAATCCAAGGTGCATTCATATTGCCTCTAGTGCATTCCTTGAAAATTGAATGAGCCCCTATGGCACATGAATAGGGCTTGCAGCATAATTCCTTCCCTTATGTGAAATTGTTATATCTTTGGCTTTTGAGTGTCTTTGTTTGCATGTTTTGTTTCTGCATGTGGGTTGTCCTTTATATTACATGCCATTTCACTGTTCTTCGTGCTTCTTCCTTCTTTCTCGCCTGGGCTCTTGTATACTCACAGGATGGGAGCTGCATGACAAAGCCCACATCTGAATAAATGGATCTGCAATAGTTAATATATGCAAGCAGGACATCATGATTGCCTGCTGCTCTCATTTTATTATTATATGTTGCGCTTAGAGAATAGTGAGAGAGTTGTGAGCTGGCAAATGGCTGTATTATAAATTATGTCTCATATTTTCTTTGCACTTTGTTACAGTCGTACAAAGAGCTGATTGCAAGCCTAGAATGATAAATAGGATTGTTTTTAACCGGGCCACTCCTTTACTTCTTCCTGCGTCTACACACCATCTGCCCATTTTTAACCTTGTGTTTATGCATTTGTAAGAGCATATGTTCAGTACAGCATAGATGTCTGTGTTGGTCACAACATGCTGTGGTTTACTAGCAGCATGAGAAAATGCATTGTTTCAGTGCCTTCATTGTGAATCGGATGTGCCTGTCAATCATGATTTCACTGTGACTGTTCCTTTCAAAATTTGGAGGCAGAAGAGGAAGGATGAACTTTCTCCCTTGTACTTCCTTTCGACTTTGAGCTCTCTATATAACATTCAAGGTACAATGTTTTTACAAAAAGTTATTGCTAGAAGGAGAGAACCCCCCCCCCCACCTGAATGTCTGACAATATTTCCACAGACTTCAGAGGATGTTTGAAAACAGTAATGAATATGTGTTTTAAGTTTAAAATGTTTTTAAAATAGCAAGGAAGGAGAGACCTTCTGTTTCTTACTATGGATGCACAGAACTGCATTCCACATAAAACTAACAGTTTTTACACAGAGTTTGTGAGAATATCGTGACAATATCTAAATTTATAATAACAAGATTTGCTATAATTAAGTTGTTTTTGTTTAGAGACACTACATCTTTCATTTGTTTTGAAAAAGAAGAAAATAAATTTTAATCAAATACCAAATTTTTATAGAAAGCAGTAGCAAACCAGGAACTTGGGTTACAGACCGCCGCCGCCATTTGCTCCGTGAGGGAGCCATAGCAGCCACACCGCGCGGCTCCCGCGCGGAGCAAAAAAGGAGCTCCAAAATGGAGCTCCTTCTTGCAGTGCCTCTATGACGTCGCAAGGTGCCGCTGGCGCATTCGCGATGTCATAGGCACCGCAACACATCTATGCGTCCAAGATGTAAAGATGGCGGCGCCCGTATGAACAGGGTGCCGCCATTTTGTACGTATTCCATACGTACTAGGGTTAGGGGGGTGCAGAAGCACCGCCCCTTCCTAACCCTAATACGTATGGAATACGTATTTTTTGGCGGTCTGTAACCCGCCCTGGTTTACAGGCTTTTTAAGCTGATGGGCTGTACTGAGCCTTAGTAGAAAGGAAGCCATGTTGTAAAACCCTAATTTGGGAAGGTCAACAGGGAGGCAGATGTTGGGTAACACTATGGCTGCATCCACATGGCAGAAATAATCCTGTTTGACACTTTGTTAACTGTCATGGCTTAGTCCTGTGGAATTCTGGGAACTGCAGTTTGTTGTGGCACCAGAGCTGAATATCAGATAAAGCTAAATATCACTCAAAACTACAATTCTCAGAATTCTATAGCACTGAACCATTGCAGTTAAAGTGGTGTCAAATTGGATTATTTCTGCCACGTGGATGCAGCCTATGTTTTCTATCAGTCACCCCCCCCCCCAAGGCCCCAGCTATTTTTCTCCTAGTGCAGTGGTTCCTAACCTTTTCTATGCCCAATACTGCTAGGAAATGTTTGATTAATGTTTGTACTCCTATAAAAGTTATATTACTTTTGAAGATGAATAAAAATCTAATTTTTGAACCATAAATTGAACCACATACAATTTGCGGATGAACAAATTGAACTTTTACTCCTTCTACTCATTCATGATTTGTTAAAACGTGGAACTTTCCATTTTATTTTAATCTGCAGGACTGCCTGTGGATTCAGGCAATGCCTAGATTTTGTTTTGATAGAAAAAAGAGAACTAAATTGATTCATACAAGTATGTTGTTGCAAATGGAATGAGGATGCATAGCACTTTTCCACCAAGTCTTGGGGCCACATCCAGTGCTGCACACCAAAATTCCTTCAAAGTCTTGCTTTCAAATTGCTTTTCAAGAGTTCGATTTGTCAACAAATCAAGATTTTCTTTCAGTTTTTTGTCATCTGACATTTTCTCTAAATTTTAGGAAAATGGATTCATGGTCCTTTCTTCTGATATCTTCAGTTCTCCAGCAGCAAAACATCAAACAATTTTGTCAGCATATCCAAATGAACCATAATTTCTTCACGCACAGTTGGAGATATGGATCCAGCATCATCAACCATGTCTACTAGTGAATAAAAAATTGAGAGATAGTCTCTTTTGCCAAATGCATAACTTTTCATAGGCCTTCAATATGCTTAGTCTTTTTCCTTGAAGAGAAACATTCAGGTAATTCATACAAGTGAAAATGTCAGCTAAGTAAGCAGCATTTTGGCACATTCCTGTGATTCCAGTGCCTCAACCAGATCACATTCACACTCTTCCAGAAATACATATTTCTTCCCACAATTCAAAGAAGCAGATTGAAGCTTGTCCTCATTATAGCCAATGAACTTCTGTGTGGAGGAGCAAAAATGAATGCTCACTTCCCAGATCCTCACAAAACAATTTGAAGATGTGATGGTTCAGAGCCAATCTGATAGATGATCTTCAGACAAGTATCAAGGACTTTCTTCAAATTTGGAGGTAATGTTTTTGATGCCAAAACTTGTCGATGAAGAAAAAATAGCTTACCTGCAAGCCTGGAATTTTGTTTTTCATCAATGCAGAAAAAATAGATTTACTTCCAAGCATTGCATGTGCCCTGTCAAAGCACACAGAACCTTAATATCTAAATCATGTTTAGCAAATATGTCTTTCACCAGCTGCACTACATTCTTTGCAGTTGTGTTTGTTTTCAGGTCTTTACAAAACAAGAAATTTAGTTCAGTAATGCAACGAGTTGATTATAACTGGAGACATTTTTTAAAAAATATTTATTTACTCATATCAATTATACCAATATAGAGACTCAAGGCAACATCAGTTGACTCATCCAAATGAATAGACATTTTGAGAGGACTAGCTCTGACATCTGAGATTACTTCACTCGAAATGTCTTCACTCAAATAACCGATTTGGTTATGAATGACATTATTTGATAGGGACACCTGTTCAAATGTTGTTGGTTTTTGCCCAGGATAATTGCTGTGTTTTCCAGTGCACATGGCTTGATTAGATTGTATTCCTGGATTTGGCCACTTTATATACCACTTGACATGAAGCAAGTAGTGTTTTGTCAACAGACACAAAGCCTGATTTTGGAAGAGTTCCCTGTGAATCAAACAAGCTCTTTTGAGTGTCAACAACCCAGCATCATGCCCTTCAACACACATGCCTTCCCAGGAGACTGGGGGTGTGCTGCTGTCTGAACGCCACACCTCCAGTCCACCGGGAAACCTGCTCTTTTTGACCATCTGTTTTAGCCCTTGTCAGGAATGACCACTTTAGTCAATCAGACATGCCTATAGCAAACATGTTTTCAAATATGGTATTATAATACTATATGTGGTTACAACAAGATAAATTGATCAGATAGAAATGCTGTGGGGACATGACACAATTTATTAGGCTACTCTCTTATTCCCCAACACTCACAATAATTATGGGACAAGATTGTACAGAGCATATGGCAGTGTGTAATAGGCATGACATGCCAAGTCTGCCTGTATCACAACTGTACTTCCTATAATAATAATTATTCACACACATGTGTGTTTGTGGGCTTGTGTAAAAGTATGCTCGAGTGATGTGATTCATGAGGTTGTGTTATGGCCACAATTTATGTGGGAGTAGCTTCTGGGCTAGTGAATGACAGTTTCACTGTCAGTAAACTCACACCTCACTAATGTGAATGAAGGAATCAACTGGGATAGCAAAATATGGGGAAATGTACAAAGGCGTTTATGGGGCTGAACAGATGCCCCTTTCAGTGCTGGATTGGGCCGCAGCAACTACATGGGGAAGGTGCCTTCTGGTGCTTTTTGGGCTCTGTGTCATCTGAATGCAGCACCAAAGGAGTGCTGTGATGTCCCCACTGTGCGGTCAGACGCACGGCAAGACGGTGGCATCAGGGAAGTGTTGGGGGGTGCATCATTTGGACGCCACACCCCCATTCTGCCCTGAGGCTGGTGTTTCTTGTTGGTCTGTTCAGGTCCTATGTCTCTCTTGACTTGGGCAGTAGGAGATTGGAATGTGCTTGGGACAGATATCACCTCCTGTCTCCTCTGTAATCCTCATTTGCATTATATATGGGGAATTCAGTGGCAGCAAGGGAGGCAGTTGATTGGCTGGACAAAGCGGGGATAAGCCCGAGATTGGCCATGTGAAATCAAGTGATGGAGTGAGGCACAGTGCACATGGGCAGAGCTAATGGACACATGCTGAGATGGATGAAATAGGTAACGAACTCTGGTGATAGTGAATTTGAGCGAAGTAGCATACAATATCTATGTCAGCTGTTGTGTTACAATAATTTTGACAGGCAATACTCTGATAATCAGTTACTTTACTTATATGTTAATTCTGTTATTATCTCCTTTTGATTAAATAAATGAAACTACTGTCTACACAACACAACCTCAAGGCCCACTGGCAGCTGACTGAGTGATGACTCATGACTTGTCAATCAAGGACACAAGTTGCACTTTATCACACCCTCTGAAATTCCATCTTGGGGGTGTGGGCATCCATTTTGGATCCCCCGTCCAGATTTCCCCCCAGTGTTCTTCTGCAAAAATTTCATCATTTTCAGATTAGTTTTAATAAAGGAAGGGACTTCAGGGGGTAATTTGGGCTTAATCCTGAGGACTCCTGACCAAAACAAGCTACGCTATTGATATCCTTCAGTCATCTCCATGCAATAAGCTTAATATTCACGTTAACATTTCTGGATTTCACATGCCATAGATATGCTGAAGGAAGAAAGAATGAGACCTGAAGGTATCCCATTTTAAGAGTGTTTTTGTGAGCTTCACATGATGATAGAATAATCATTTTATGTGCATTTTGGCAGATTATTTTAATTGCCCACATATGTTGAATAAAGGGGCCTATTCTGCTTTCTAACCTACACACATATTACATATAGTCCTTCATAGTACTTCAGGAGTGAAGAAGCTAATTAAAACACTTCAGGCAGTTCTTGTGGCATTAATGCTGCTTCTTGATTTATGATAAGAATATTGATATTAATGGTGCTATTTTGGTACCAAAAAGGTAGGGCTTGACATATCAGTCTGGGCTTCATTTCTTTATTTTTGGCCCCAGCAATATAGCCAATCATGTCATTAATGTGTGGGAGATGAGAGGGGGGAGGGAGTTATTAATGGAATAAGGGCTGCAAGGGTACATTTATCCCCCCCTGACAGCCCCCACAGCTAATCTGAGGCTCAGCACCACATCTGAAGCCACTTGGCTCATTATAGATTTCATGGAAATGGATTCTCTGAAAGTGTTTCCATATGTGTGTTCCCAATATATCCTAGCCTCTTCTAAATGGAAGTACAAACTTGTGCACAGGCTGGAAATGGATTCAGGATGTGACAGAGAAGTCACACGAGCACAGTGGCACTGTGGGTGGCCTACTCTATAAGACACAGCGCCCTATGTGTTGGCTTCTGTCCTAGAGCAGATTCTGTTTCAAAGAGTATCTTCCTTCCCTTTGCTTCTAAGTTTTTAATCACGTTTTCAAAGAGAAAGGACTTTCCCCCTCTTTTCCTAAAATGGAAGAGAAGTGTATTAGTGGAATCGGATCTTAATGACACAGTTCCTATTTGCAAGGACTAGGTAATATTTCATTTCACTGGCAAATGTCACAGAATATAATATAATATAATATAATATAATATAATATAATATAATATAATATAATATAATATATATTGCACTGTATGGATTTTACTGATGTAAGCCACCTCGATCTTGTTGGAGAGGCAAGATAGAAATCATTATTATTATTAAAATTGATGTTTTTTAAACTGATAATTGGCTGAAAATACAGGTAATAGCTTTTTAGATAGATTTCAGATCACTTCCCAGTTGCAATTTCAGCCACAAATGAACTCAAAATGTGGTGGAAAGTGCAGAGGTAAAAATGGTCCTTGCCCCCACCACATTTGTCCACCACTATGATAAGAAAACAATAACTTATCATGATAAGGATGTTTTTTCTCCCATGGATATATTACAAACATGTTGTGTTCTTAAAAATTAGAATTGGTCCTATAAATTTTAAGATGTTGTTGTGTGCCTTCAAGTTGTTTCTGACTTAATGCGACCCTATCATGGGTTCTTCCTGGCAAGATTTGTTCAGAGATATGTTTAGGAAGGTTGCCTTTGCCTTCCTCTGAGGCTCAGAAAGTTTAAGTTACCCAAGATCACCCAGTGGGTTTCTATGGCTGCGTGGGGATTCGAAACCTGGTCTCCAGAGTCCAATGCTCAAAGCACTAGACCTGGCACTCAAATTGGAAGGTAGACTAACTTTTAAAAAAAGTTTTACAGACTGCAGTTCCCAAACAGCGGGTCTCACACTACTCACTTAAACAAAACATCTATCAGCTGATAGTAACATAGGCTGTATTTTTGTTTTAATTTTAAAAGGGGTTTCATGATTTGCTACCAAATTTTGTCATCAACTGCAATGATAAATGTTTTCCTTGCATTTAAAGCACTTGCCACCAAATTTTTGCATCAGGGTAGATTCCTGTTTCCTGGAACGACTGAAGTAGACTATCCATATCTTATTTTTTTTCCCTTCTAAGTATTTTTGTGTTTCTGCTATTATTTTTATTATTTTTATCTTTATTATTATTTACGGTATTTATACCCCGCCCTTCAGCCCTAAAAGCTATCAGAGCGGCTTACAATTATTTTTAATTAGACGGTTCCCTGCCCTCAGGCTTACAATCTAAAAGTCATGACACAAAAGGAGAAGGGAATGGGGATGGGGATGAGGTCCAGTGGTTATTCTCTCCCTCTGGAGTAGGCACAGTCTTGTCTACATTAAAATTTTGGATTTCCCCAGTGATTGCCATATGGTGGGTCTCCCCCCCCCCCCCAAAAAAAAAAAGCTGGTAAGTTCTTTCATGCAACACATTACATTTATCATGTAATTTGTACCTATACTGTATATCTTCTTTTTAAAGAACTTTGGAGGGGAGGCTTCTACAGAGTCCTGATCCCCAAAACATCTAGCACTAGTTTTTTTATCTTAGGTATTTATATCAATATTGATGTGGATATTTATTTATTTGTACTTCAAGAAAACTTGTAGTTCTCTGAAGTTTTATAATAGCTCCTTTTAAGGCTTGGAATTGTATATATTGGCATTTTGGCTGCCTGAGTATTATCATTCGCACCTGACCATTGCTAATGCCAAACTTGACTATTGCTATTCAGATTTACATTCACTCCTGGCACACTGCTGATAAGGCATTGCCTCATAGAAGTTGACACAGGCCTGTTACAGACTGCCAAAATAAAGCTGCTTCGGGTCTCTTTGGAGGTATGCTATTTAAATGATGCATGTGTCCTAAGAGTCCGGTGGTCGCACCAAAGCCACACTCCATTCCTAAGCACTGGAGGGCAGCTTTGGTGCAGCTTCTGGATTCTTAGGGTGCATGCATAATTTAAACAGCATACCTCCAAAGAGACCCGAAGCAGCTTTATTTTGGCAGTCTGTAACAGGCCACAGTTTGTCCACCCAGCCTAGTCTGACTCTAAGAAGCAAGAGGTTTCCACCATCTGTTACCTAATTCCTTTAACTGGAAACAGCAGTATTTGAGCACCTGTGTGAAAGCACACCTTCTACCACTGAGCTGGAGCCTACTATGTAATTTCCACAAATACTGAAATGAGTAATTGTGGTTATTTATTTGCTTATATTACTAATTAAACAATCATCTTAAGAAAGGCAGAAAGTTTCACAATTGGTCTTTTCTGCATTTGCAAAATTATAGTTATCTGAAAGGTCTCAATAAATATCTGTTCCTTTTCACAATAAGAAGCAGGAAGTGACTTGCCAGGGGTCTAAAAGAAATATTTCTAGGTGGTAGGGCCTAGTGGTTTGAGCACTGGAATGTGACTTTGGAGATCAGGGTTTGATTCGCACATTGGCCATGGAAACAACTGGGTGACCTGGGGCAAATAACACACTCTCAGCCCCAGAAAACTCTGTGACAGGTTATTCCTTCCTTAGGGTTGCCATAAGTAGAAATGACTTGGAGGCATACAACAATAACAACAACAATGGCTTCTGGCTGTTTTATGAAATAAAAATACAGTAATTTTGCCTTATCACACATTTGCTTCAAACAGTCCAAGCCAGGGATTAGTAATAGATGCAAGGATGGGAAAACTAGAATTCCACAGAAATGTCTCTAGAAAATTCAGGAAAAATGGCTTTAGTCTAATGGCTAAATTACATGTTATTTGCATAGTATGCACATCCCCCTACTTTTTATCTAGTCCACTGTGTAAATAGTAGAGTCCCAATCCAAATTTGAACCAATGTACACAGACATAAGGTATGAACCTTCCCAAATTTATCCCTCCTTTGGAAGGAATTTTTCCTGCCCCCTCTAAAGGCTAAAAGGCTCTGCTTGTTTGTGCTGGGCAGTGAATTTAGAGTGGTTCCCTTGTTGTACAAATCTGGATTAGATCCCTGAACTAATGCTGAAGTCAATGCTCACGTGCCAGAGTCCTGAGATCTCCCCTGCCACCATCACAGGCGGGCTTAGCGAGTGCACCTTCTCAGGGGCTACTCTCATCCTTCAAGAACACCCTTCTGGAGGAGACGAGGCTGGACTCCTCCCTGCCTTCCTTTCACTGACAAAGAACTTTTTGTTTAATCAGGCTTTTAATGGGTCAGCAAAAGAGCTCCTGACTGGGTTGTGTGTTTTATTTATTTATTACTTTTATAGGTTTTTAAATAATTTTATTTTGTTACTGTGTGGAGTTTTAATTGTTTTTATTTAAAGTACTGGGTTTTTAAAAACTGACTTTCTTTGGCAGCCACCTTTGGTTTCATTCTAGGAGAAAGGTGAATATTGATTAAATAAATGAATGATAGAGAAGGAGCTGCTTGCTACACAATTGATATATGATGTAGCTGCTTGATCCTCTGAGCACCACCCAGTTTCAACAATATCAATTCAGCTTGATTGGTATCCACTAGGGTTTGGTTCCAGGATCCCTCGATGGATGCTCAAATCCCATTGTATATAATGGTGCAATAAAATAGCATCCCTTATAGACAATGCCAAAATCAAGGTTTGCATTTTTGGATTTTGTGTGTGTGAATATTCTTGAACCATGATTGGTTGAATCTGTAGATGCAGAGTCTGTGGATTTGGAGAGCCAACTGTATACAGTTGGAAAAACATGAATGTCATAAAGAAATCTATGCATTCTAATAGCCTTTTACAATGTCTAGGCTATAATCCTGTACACCTTTACCTAGGAGTAAGCCTCACTGAACTCTTTTGGGAGTTGTCTTTGAGAAGATATATGTATGATTGAAATGCTAAAGTAAATAGAATAGGAAAAAAAGTCCCTCTTGCCTAATGTTTGAACTCTACCGGAACTCTATTCTGTATTTGTGTGCATGCATGTGTGCACACACACACATACAGGATTTGTAACTCAAAGGACAAGGTGAGGAAAAAAAACACTAAAACCAAGACTTAAGCATATTGTTTATGCAATTCTAAAAAAAAAAAAAAGAAAGAAAATGGGGGGGGGGGGGTTTCCAAGGTGTGTTTATTTCTTTTGCTTATCTCAAGAAGCAATTGGAAGTCATGCAGCACTGGATGTTGTGTTCCAAAGTAGGATGTTTAGTTCCAAAGCTAGGGAAGGTTGCAGGAGTTTGCTTTTGCATGAGCACACTGGAAAGGGAAAGAGAATGAGAGAGAGAAAGAGAGAGGTGTCAGTTGGCTGAAAGTTGGCTGAGTCCTTAAGGAGGCAGTTTGGTACTCAGTGTTCTTGACATAAGAAAACAGTGTTCCTACTGTTAGACATTTGCTAGAGTTGGAACACTCACCAGTTAACTCAACATCTACTTATTTGATCAAAGCCAAATACTCCATAAAGCCAAGAATATAATCACGTAACTACCTTTTTTGTATGATAATAGTACTGGATAGTAGTGAATGGAGGAATGATAATTTGACCAGTATTTGACTAATCCATACACATCAGATCTTTCCCTATTTGCAAAGTTGGAATTCTGTGTTTGATACAGTCACTCTGTTGTGGTAACATTTTATATTATCTTTTAGAGGGAGACTGTTTAGTCTTAAATCCAAATTGTTTGCTCCAAACAGAACAGGACTATTAAATAAATAGTATCTTGTTGAGTCAATACTTAGGAATCAATCAGCCATTGAGGGTGTCGCCCCCAAACTCTGGAACGACCTGCCGGATGAGATCCGTCAGATAACATCATTAGACAGCTTTAAAAAAGCGGTCAAGACGGATCTCTTCCGGCAGGCCTTTCCAGATTAACCATCCCGGCCCAGGTTCCCTGATTCCCTCATTCCTCCCGTGGCCCCATCTTAGTGATGGTTGAGGATCAACAGAGGGATATCAGGGGTTTTAGTTTTTAATTGTTGTTTTTATGCTTTGATATTGTGTTTTCAACATGTTATACTGTTTAATACTGTCTTAAGGGGGGGAGGGATAAAGTGTTTTTAATTGTTATATTTTATATTTTACTGTTGTCAACCGCCCGGATTGGTTTCCCATAGGGCGGTATACAAATAAAATATTATTATTATTATATATTATTATATTTACTCTCTGTGACACTAAAGTGGATTTAGGCATTCAGTGTGGTGATGAAAAAATAGATGATTGAATTACTAAGAGCATTCTGTGATTCAGTATTTTTAATTGCTTTTTAAAAACACTTATAATTACAAAAATAAATAAATAAAAGAAACAGAAAAAAGAGAAGGTGAAAATATATAAGATATAAACAAGTTCTTGGCATATACATTAATGTTAGCTGGTCATAGGTCCGATAATACATTTTCTTTGAATTAATGTCTATAAAATTTCTGTTGTCACATAGCTAAACAGGTAGATTTTCAGACCTATGGCCATATTCTGATCATTTAATCACCTCCTTGGTTCTTGCGGTAGGTCAAGGGGAGAAATCATGTGGTCTACCCAGATGTATTTGAAACACAGTTCTCAGCATTTCTTCTCGTTGGCTATGCTGGTCATGGCAATCAGACAACATCTGGAAGAACACATGTTTCCAATCACTGCTATAGTTACTTGGCAATGATCTTATAAACTTAGTACTTATATTCACGGGGGTGGGGGTGTCATTAAACAACTTATAATCCTATTCTGCCCTTCTGTGTTGTTTCTTTTCCCTCTTCACCTACCGTGTTGATCCAGGGTAGAAATGGGACTTCTCCTACTTCACTATGGCTGAGGCATCAGGGATTAACCAATGACCATGCATTCCCACCTTCTAGTTTCTTCTCATTGTCTGTACTCTTCACAGTGCAGAGTTTATCATTGTTACCAATATTATACCAGTATTAACCATGATTACACCAAGTGCTTCAAACTCTATTACCTAATGTAAAACCTTATCATAGATAACCTAGTTGATGTTGATCATCATGAGACTGGAGACAGTTATGACATCATACTGTGGCTCAAGATGAAAGAAGGGTATGCATGAAAGTAGAGGTGCTCACAATGTCATTGCTAAATGCTGAGCTTGTAACCACAGCTAAGGGCCATTGTTTCAGTATGATGCCTGGTATCTTATTCAATATTTCATAGTAGTTTTCCCTCCATCATGGTCATAGACTGTTTTCTAAATAGGATCCTTACCCACTGCAATTTAGCTTCCAACTATTTATTCAAATGAAGCAAATTTATTCTACCCATCTCTGCTCAATTTCCAGCATATAAACATCTACCTTGTATCTTTCTTAGTGATTGCCAGAAAGTGATGGTACATTATTTCCACCAGAGTATCTGCAAAAAGTATGGTTGTAATTTGTAGCAGAATAAGCCTGTTGAATGGGCAATTTCCCTAGATTTTGGCTAGGTACCTATCCAGGACCTGTAAGATTTTTTGTTGATCAGTACTAAGGTTTTGATAAATTGGGACTGGAAGTAGGAGTGTGATCATTATGGAAAATACTGATCCATGAAAATAGGAGACCATCTGTGTTAGATCGCAGTGGACTCTCACAGGTTATGCATGACCATGGTTTATATAAGGTGCTCTTCCTTGTAGTATGTATATAAAATGACTTGATATTCCTTTGGGGAGCAAAACAAATGGGTTCTTTTTACCAAAAAAAGTAAGTTATATCATCATTTTTGAGAAAAAAATGGATATTTACAGATTTTTTCCCCCATCTTTTGTTATAATTTTTAGGTGCTTCAGAGCTGGGCCCATTTTCAGATCCCAGGCAGTTTACAAGCATTTCATCTCTCACTGAGAGCCGCTTCTCCAACCCACGAATGCACTATCCAGCCACCTTTACTTATACACCGCCAGTCACCTCAGGCATGTCATTGGGTATGTCAGCCACCACTCATTACCACACGTACTTACCACCACCATACCCAGGCTCTTCCCAAAACCAAAGTGGACCATTCCAGACCAGCAGCACTCCATATCTCTACTATGGCACATCGTCAGGATCATATCAGTTCCCCATGGTGCCAGGGGGAGACCGCTCCCCAACCAGAATGCTTCCTCCCTGTACCACCACCTCCAACGGCAGCACATTATTAAATCCTAATTTGCCTAACCAGAATGATGGTGTGGAGGCTGATGGAAGCCACAGCAGCTCCCCAACCATCTTGAATTCTAGCGGCAGAATGGATGAGTCTGTGTGGAGGCCATACTGAATTTTTCTCTCTCCGTGGGCTAAAGTCTGTGAGCCAAACCAAACAAACAACTGTCAGCTAATTATAAAGTGCCTGTTTTGGGTTATTTTATTTCTGTTTAAATTGATTCTGTTGATATGTGTACCTAAGCAGCTGGTATGTTAACATCTAATAATATACATACAACATGATAATGACTTTCCATATCATAGTTACAGTGGATCAAAGCACATTTTATTGTTCTCTTGGGAATACCTATGTGGGTTTATAGGATCCAATGCATAAAGATGCCCATTCTATCTTGCCTTGTAAAAAAAAGTTACGAAGTTGTTTTGCCAACCAAGGAGAAATGGACTTCTGTCACTTATCAAGAGAAAGCCTTTGCTTTAATTGCTGTTCAAAATAACAGTTTAAAAAACACAGTACCTTGAATTTCAGGTACAGTTGCAACCATATAATATACAGGACCCCTATACAGGCACTGTGCAATTCACTGTATGTGTTTGTGCACAAAAGAGGGGGGGGGGGGCTTCTATTTATATCATAGTATCACTACCTTACAGTAATGTTTCAATCATCTTATCCATGCCTTGCAAAAAGATAGATGTTTTAAGGTGCATGGCTTATTTTGTGCTGAAAGAGCATCCTATAAGGTACTAAGACAGACTTGTTTGTTATGTCTTCTGCAGTTATGTAATTTTTGGTTTAGTTGAGTTTTTTAAAAAGTGGTTTTAGGGGAACCCTTAAAATTAAAATGAAATCTAATTCCCTATGCAAGGGCAGAAGATAATGGCAATATATCTTACTAAAACCAAAACATTATCAGTAGTCTGTGTATTTGGCTAACTTGTTTTATTTTATTAAGTTATAAATATGTAAAAATTGAGGTTATGTGCAAAAAAATTGAATTGTCCTATAGTTTTAATGAAATATTTATAATTATTTAATGATCTTTGGTCCCTTTAAAGTTTTCTTAATGTAATGATGTGCTGACTTCGGTCTCTAAAAATGTCTTGTTGTTTTTAAATAGTGGCAGCCTTTCAGTGGTACAGAATCTCAAAGCTGTACCTGAATGCTGAAAAACAGTTCTAGTATAAACCAGATGTAATGTGATTTTAAAAAAAGAAAAAAGGAAGTGCTTCCATCTCATAAAGTATAGCAATTGTTTTAATTTGTGAAGGATATGCTGTTTAAATGTTACTGGATATTTGGTTACCTATGACTTTTTATTCTGTTTTAAAAAACAAACTGGAAAGACAAACCAAATGAAGGAAAAACATTTGGGTAGCTCCCTAGATTTTAACAGGTGGATTCCATGCTCAGTGTTCTGCTTTCACAGAGATGGAAGTTCATCTTTGCCCATTCAATGGTGCCATCTGCATACCTCAAACTCTGTCACTCAAATGTATGTGTAGAGGCTCTGAAGGGTACCTTGCCAAGCAAAAGGAAATATCCTCACAGAAGTACATTTTTCTCACATGCAAATGTGTGTAGATATTTTCTGATGCAATTTAGAACTGTAAATGTCAATCAACATTTGGAAACACCCATGCAATGCCAAAGAAAAAAGGTTAGGAACTTCAGGAAATATGCCTTAAAAAAATATCAGGTTTTTAAAATCAAAATACCAATAAATTCTTTCCAGAACATTCATTATATTGATCTTATAGGTCTTATCTAGTATTAAATGCTGGAGTAATGATGCTTCCTGACTATGTTTTAAACTAGCCTTTTAAAAAAAATTAGCCATTGTGTTAAAATGAAACAACTATTTGCTAACTGCTGCAGTGTAATTTACATTACAGAGGTACACATTCATTAACAATTGCTCAAGCATGAATGCTCAATATGAAAGTCTCTCTAGGGCCACATACCTAATTCTTAAACCTGGGACTCTCCATCCATCCCTTTCAAATGATGTCTTGCCATGATGACAAGCAGAATTAACTGCTTGGCAATCATCTGAGATCCAAAGCATTCTTCCTTAGCCTTCAGTGAGTTTATTTGGCACCGTAGCCTGAAACCCAGCAACCTGTTGCTTCTGTTCAATAGAATATACACAGGTTTACCATATATACTTCACTATAAATCAACCCCATATATACGTTGAGGGCAGGTTTGAGGGCCAAAAGTGTGGATTTTGATATGACTCATGGATAAATCAAGGGTAAAACTTAGGGTCATATAACAAAAGAACTAAAGGATGAGGCAGAGGAAAACAATGCCAAAAAAACTTACACAATTCCAGGAGGTTTGTGTTTACACTAAAACCTGGATGGATGAGCAAGCTGAGGGAAGGGCAGTGCTTCCAGGACACATTACTCTCTTGCCTTTCCCAAGGGGATGGTTCCTTTTTTAATACAAGTTAATGTTCAGTGCATACATTGACTCATGGATAGGTCGGCTCAGGTTTTTGGGGTCAATTTTTTGATTAAAATTTCTAGACTTATACATGAGGGTATACAGTAATTTAAGCAAAATGTGGGGCCATGGACAAAACCAGAGCCTTCTAGAAGGACATACCAGCTTCTCAATCATTCTACTATATCTCTTTGTCTGCCATGTTCTCTTTGTACTGTTTTTCACCTCAACTCCATGCAACTAATATTTTCTTTGGAATGTAATGCTGTTGGAACTAATGATGTCCATTTTGGCCACCCTGACAAGAAGAAATGGTGAAATACTTACATAACATACTTGGACGGTGTCAGTCCCATCGTCCCTTGATTAGTAAGTCAGCCCACCAGAAAAGATCCCAGATTCCCATGGATCATTCCTCATATTTTAATAATGTGCTGTTTAGGAGAGTCTTTGCCTTCTAAAGGTTGTCTGTTGATTCCTTTTTTGAAAATAAGAGACACTTTCTGATGTGTAGTTTTCCTTCAAAGATGGAAGCTGTTACTGATCCTATTTATTGTTTGTGGTAGCTTGAAGCATACCTTTGTCCATTTATTTGTCTCTGTAAGAAAAGTTTGTTCATTTCAGCAGCACTTAAAAGAGCCAGTGTCTGGTTACACATTTCAAGTTTTGTTGGATTTTGTTTGCTGTTTTTTTTAAGCAAGAGGGGAAAAAAGGAAATGAACTGTCAGTCAAAAAGCTGTTGTGTATTTAATAAAAGGTACTATATTTGTACATTATTTTTATTGCTGAGAAGGGCTTTTAAAAGATATACTATATGCATCTTAAGCAATTTTGTAGGGATATTTTTGTTTTGTAACAGGGGCTGCAGGCAGCACTTCAAATACATTTTACAAGCAAACAAGCAAGCAACATGTTCTTGTACAGTTCAAGTACAACTTTATATTTCTGGATATAATCCAGCATAGGCCATTTTTCTGTTGTTGTTTTTCCCCCTGTACCTACAGCAATAGTTGTGTATTGACATATTTTAAAACTAGATCATTTGAGATTAAAAGCTCCAAATTGCTCAGGTGTGTGATTTAGTTTGTCCCAAATTCTTGCCCTCATACTATGACTGCACAGTTGAAATGGTTCATTGTGTGAGTTTGAATTGACCTGCAATAATGGAAGGGCTGGCTGAAAAGATTATTCATGAGCAAGTTTGATAAGCACAAGGCCTTTCTCCATTACCTCTCATATTTAAATATATTTAACAGTGGGATTTTTACAAAGATATAAGCTCTCAGCAGAATACTTCTTTTTTCAGTCTTGGATGCTTCCCGGTTCCTTTGATGGCATCATAGAAAGAAATACAATAATAAATAAATACTTAAATACAAAATAAGTTACAAATAACTTAAGGTCCTAAGTCTGCATGCTGTCAACTGATAATTAGTATATTACTTATGTGTATCATACATTTTAATAGCCCCCTTGCTTTCAGGAAGGGAGTGTGTGAAGATATTCACAAGATAAAGGTGGGTTATAGACCGCCGCAAAGCGCCATTTGCTCCATGAGAGAGCCGCAGCAGCCACGCGGAGCAAAAAAGAAGCTCCATTTTGGAGCTTCTTTTTGCGGCGCCTCTATAGACGCCGCGCGATGTCCGGACGCACAGCGTCCGATACGTAAAGATGGCAGCGCCCGTATGAACAGGGCGCCGCCATCTTGTACGTATTCTATACGTACTAGGGTTAGGGGGGTGCGGAAGCACCGCCCCTTCCTAACCCTAGTAAGTATAGAATACGTACTAAATGGTGGTGTGTAACCCGCCAAAGTCACATGAACTGTGATTAATATCTCAAGCATGGGAATTCTTTGACAAGAGGAAACTTTGGTCCATTTGACAGAATCAGTGATAGGAAACTTCATGTGAAAATCAGCTCTCAGAAACCATACCAAAGATTTGTTTACAGGGAGGCAAGAGTTCATATCCTTGGATAAAATGCAGAATTTAATACCAGACATGGGCAAGCTATCAGATAAAGTGAGCTAGAAATCAGCACCTCTTTAACCCTTTCAAACGCAGTCTGGGAAGGACGCCATTTAGTTTTGTACTTCCAGCGAGTAGCAGTCTGCTGAGCATGGATTGCCTAAGTATTCACTTCTATGCACATCCCCATGGCCTTATCAAGAGGGAAGTTTTTTTGCACTGTCAAGTTTACCAAAATACTGTTCCACTTTACTGTTGGAGCCTGCCATTCAAGTTTTGAGGAATTAATGTATCAGGAGTTACAGAAAAGCCATTAAAATGCAATAATTTACAAGTCATATAAATATATATACAAGTAATGAATAAAGATAAAAGAAAACAAAGTTTTCTAGTCTTTAAACTTTCTGTGATACATTTCATTTAGCATGTTCTACTTGATATTTTAACTGTTTTTGTTGCAATACTTCTAAATTGATGACCCAGAAATCATGTTTTACAGTAATTTTTGTTTTCATAGGTACAGTAAGCAACATTCCATATTGTTTTTTGCTTACATTTGATTTACCAGTCTTGAATTTCTGCTGAAACAAAATATTTGTAGCATTTCCTGTAAATACCAGCTTTAATTTGTTTGATTCCCCCTCTCCCATTGCTGTTGCCTAAGATTTGCTTTTCATGCACATATTGTACAAACACATTCTTTTTTGTGATTGTGGAAGGGTTTACTTTATCTTCAAAGGGACTATTTGTATTGTATGTTGCAACTGTAAATGGAATTCGTTTGACATTCTCTCATGATTGTAATATTAATTTTGAGGTTTGAATCTCATTTTCAATAAAAATGGCTTTTTGTTAATGTTGTTCCCTGTTTCTTTGTCTTCTCCTGCATCCCAATAAATACCTAGTTTATATTTGTAAATAAACAACAGCTGACTTGAGCCAGCATGTACGGAAATAGGATACCGCCCTTTACTAAAAGCTCCTTTAGCTTTTGGAGAATAGAAGCTACTATTTTGAAAAAGAACTGCCATGGCCTTAACCACAGTTGTATGAAATGCTTAGTAAAATCATCATTCATCATCCACAAGTGCTATTCTATGACTAATAAAGATTTATTCTATTCTCTTCACAAGTGATAACGCTTCATGTTCTCTGTTTCAAAGTAGCTTTACTTACATAAAACAGAGGTGGGGATTGTGTGGCCCTCCTGATGTTCTAAATTTGAGATATTTGCATATATCTAGATATAAAGCAGCTGTGAGAAAGAAAGTGCCTTATCTCTCCAAGTTTCCCCTAATGGAAAGAGTGCCTTTCATCCTTTTACTAAAGATGGGGAGGGGGACTTGACCCTGGAGCCTGGTGGCACATCTTCACATCTGAAAATTGGAAAAAGTTAAAGGCCACACTGTTTCCTTCTCAATTTCCCCCCACTAACCTTTGATCAGAGAGCAAGTAGCCTTGTGTTGTAGTCCACAGAGGAAAAGATGTGAATTTTGTACCCATTAAAGGTCCAATGGCAGTCAAACAGGTCTTAGTGCACAGAACAGGGTAAAAATTAGTATAAATTTGTCATTTTTGTAACCAGACTGAAAACCCCAAGGATCCTAAGCATTGAGGTGGGTGTTTTATATTTTACAATGGTCTGCTGCTCTCAACTTTGCTGATCACCTATATGGGCTGATTGCCCTGTTTGATAGTAAACCTCAGCTAATTTAGTGGTACCACTGAGCAAATGTCCATGGAATAAAACTGATAGTAGCTTATTCCATATTTTGAAAGACCAAGCCAGGTAAATATGGTATCATTTTGCATTTCCTAAAAGCGAATAAATACAAAGTGGTCTCAAAAGCATGAGATCTTTACAAATGTAACAATAACAACAAGAAAAAGGGAAATAATTTTGATCATTTCGTGTTTTTTTTTTTAATTTTAGCTTTGGTTTTGTGAGAACAAGAATCTTTTCTCATTTAATTGCAATTAAGTGCAATTTTATTGCACAGACAATTTAAGCTTTGAAAAATCTTAGCCACCTTAAATATTAGTAATTGTGGTCCAAAACACACTACAGAAATAATCCAGTTTGAGACCACTTTAACTACACTGGCTCAATGCTAGAGGATTTTTGGCCCAATACAGATGGCGTGGAAGCCTCAGGCCAAAACTAGGGCTGGGGAGTGTGCAGCAACTGCATGCTCCCCAGCCCTAGTTCGTATGGACGGCGCCATTTTGGAAGCATGCTGTCCATACAAAACGCACGCTGATGGCATCACACATGTGCCACCTTCACATGGACTGGAGTGTGCAGGACACCACTGTGGTGCTGCAGGGTGCTTGGGGCACCCTTTCAGCATTGCAGGAAGGAGCTCCGAAACTGAGCTCCTTCTGTGTGTGCACATCGCTAGTGCAGCCTCTACATGGCCACGCCATTGATGCAAAGGAGAAAGGGCCAGGCAGCCCCTTTCTCTTTTTTGCCACACTTGTTGGGGTGTCCGGGGCCATGAAGCCCCATGGTCAACTCTTTCCAGGCCGTGGAGAAGGGGCATTTTGTTGCTTCTCCATGGCCTGGAAAAGTGCCGGGTTAGAGCCACAGGGACTTCTAGTGAGGCTGCCCAGCCTCCAACCTGGCAAGAAAAGAGGCAGCTACAGACTGCCCCTTTTTCGCAGTCTGTACCACACCTTGGGAACTCTAATTTTGTGAGACGTTGAGCCTTCTCTGTCAGAGAGCTCTGGTGTCACAATAAATTACAATTCCCAGGATTCCCTAGCACTGAGCCAGGGCAGTTAATGCAGTCTCAAACTGGATTATTTCTGTGGTGTGTTTTGGACCTATATGGGTATAAACACCCTAAAGGCACCAGATCCCATTTGATATTGGAAGCTAAGCAGGGTCAGTCCTGGTTAGTGCTTGGATGGGAGACTGCTAATGAATACCAGGTACTGTAGGAGATATTTCAAATGAAGACAATGGCAAGCCACCTTGCCTAAGAAAACCCTATGAAATTCACCAGGTGTCCCTAAGTTGATGGGCAACTTTAAGGCATATAAGCATACAGTCACCACTTTTCTGTCACAAAGTCTTCAGCCTTAAGCAGCCTTGTTTATGATTGGCACTAAAAGAACAACCAGGATGCTGATGTAGTCCTGAGTTTTATTTATTTTTTCATTTCCGCAGTTGTCAGAAGCAAAAACACACACACAAGCACTTATACTGTCTTTTATTGCTTCATCTCCCTCTATTGCATCAACAAATATGAGATCCAATTTTTGTGTTGTTTTTCCCATGGAGGAAGGTTCTTGTCCTGATCTGAGTAAAGGGCATAATTTAAGTGGAAAGCAAAGCAAAACAAAACAAAACTAACAGCTCTCAAGAAAGAGAGTTGTGTGATTCATTGGTGTGCTGAGAGGAAACTTGGTAGACATAGATGGGGAAAATCTTGGGAATACTGCCTATTTCAAAAGGTCTGTGTCCTTTTCCTGAAAATTATGTTTTTCTCCCAACAGAGCAGGATGTTCTCTTTTATAATGATAGCCAAGACAGATGCTAAACACTTCGCTGTTAAATCCTGGATAAGTGAGAAAGGAGAACAGCTGACTTTTGTTACAATGAACACCAAGAAAGTAAGCCAGACAGTATGTGAAATCTCCAGAGGCCTTTGCTTTGTAAATCCCTGTTTGGCAGCTAGATCACAGCATTAAGACTGGAAACTCACTACACAGCATTTCTGCTTCTGTCTCTGTATAAACTGGTTACTGACTGGGGTCCATTGATTTTCTTATTACTCCCTTGCCCCACAATTCCTGGGTTTATAATTCCTATTTTATTTGTATTATTGTTTGGAATTCTGTATGGGTGGGAGGAAGCTGAACTCATCCCAAATCTGGCACTGGTGGTCCTCATGACATACTGCTATTTCTGGGGAGATACCATGTTTTTTGGCCCTTAATCCAACTTTGCTCTGAATTTAGCAAAGGTGGGGGGAAACCCAGTTTTTGCAAGAAACCCCAGAGTGGCTTGGGCTCATCTGGTGGGTAGAAAGCTAGATGAGGTCTGATTTGGCCCAATCCATTGTCCACATGCCAAGAGCCATGCCATCCCATTCCCCTGTATGGAGCAGTGCAGGAAAAGGTGATGGCCTGTTTTCAAACCATTTGCTGCTGCTTCCTCACAAGCAAGAGCTGTACATAAAATCTGCCCAGTGTGCCACCTCTTATTCAGAGGACAGAAGGGAGCACTTGGACAAGTGATCAACAAGGAGTGTGGGCACCTGTTTCTGTCCTCAGAAGAAGTAGTGGAGCACCAGGAACACGTTAGACAGAACTCCTGCCCACAAGGAAGTGGTGATGGTTCTGAAAACAGAGTGCTACCACCGCTGCAGCTTTGCCAGTCAAGCAGCTCCTGGCAAGAACCTGTCCAAAGCCATCACTTTTCAGATCTAACTAGATACTGAGAGCAAGCCCTTCCTTGATCACATGGTGGAATGCCCCATTCTAACCTCAGCAGAAGTGCCAGTGCCAGCCAGGCTCTCATAGGGAACTGCTTGGCTGGTGAGATTCCCAGTTCTGGGAAAAGAGTGGGATGGTAATAATAATAATAATAATAATAATAATAATAATAATAATAATAATAGTGGTGGCAGCAGCACCCGGGCCAATGAGCAGTTATTAAACAGAGGCTGGATGGCCATCTATCAGGGTGCTTTGATTGTGTGTTCCTGCATGGCAGGGGTTTGGACTGGATGGCACTTGGGGTCTCCTCCGGCACTACATTTCTGTGATTGCTACTAGGTATCAGCTGCACTGAGAGAAGGAGATCTATTCTGCTGTTGATCAAGTCACGGATGGATGATGTTTCCACTCCACTCCCACTAGCAAGAAGGGCTTAGTTCATTGGCAGAGGTGGAGGACAAATGTTCTACACACACACACACACACACACGTGCACATACCCCAATCACCAGCAGAGCAGGTCTCCTTGTTCTGTGTGACTTGAGCCTGTTAAAGTAGGTTTGGGGACAGCTCACTGTTGTGACTACATAGGGTTCATGAACATGGATGTTTTATGGATGTATAACTACTATACTGTTACTACTATGTGTATGTCTTTGAGTCATTTCTGATTTATGGCAGCCCTAAGACAAACGTATAATGGGGTTTTATTGGCAAGATTTGTTCAGAGGGGATTTGGCCTTCCTTTTCTTTAAGACTGAGAGACTATCAGACACATTTTTTCCCCATTAAGGGCACAGGAAGGGGATGCTCAGGGCCGAGAAAAGATGCATTTTATTGCAAACCAAAGTGTCCTCAAAATGGCCCCATTCCGTCGCCTGGCATCAAGCCGCTCCCATTCAGGGCAGAGGTGCATCCTTTGGCTTGAATGGAAGACTTCCAACCGAGGCAAAGGATGAGCCTCGGTCCTGGACAGGAACGGCTTGGTGCCAGGCGATGGAATGGGCCATTTTGAGGACACTTTGGTGTGTGGTAAAATGTGTGTTTTTTTTGTCTGCCTTGCACAGCCCTGAGCATCCCATTCCCGTGCCCATAGCAAGGAAAAATGTGTCCAATAAGGTCTTATGACACAGTGGGTTTCCATGACCAAGCAGGGGTTTGAACTCTGGTCTGCAGTCATAATCTAACACTCAGACCACTACACAATGCTCACTACTACTCCTATTACTTCTATTGCTATTGCTACTACACTTTTTCCCAGTTTGAGACTCATGCCAGCCATTATTTTTTTTTAAAAAATGATAACATCCAAAAGTTTAAAAGCAGTTAAACCACCATAAATTTCAAACCAGTTACAACAAATTAAAACACAGCAAGAAATAAATGTCCAGCATATTAGAGAAGGCTGTTTCCCCTGAAAAATAAATTCTCAAAGGTCTACCAGAATGAAAAGGCTTTTATTTGCTTGCAGAAAAATAGTAAGAAGTGTGCTAGTCTGACGCTTCTCAGAAGGGAGTTCCAGAGCCTGGGGGCAGCCACTGAGAAGGCCCTCTCCATGTTCTCACCATATATACCAGTGATGGTGATAAGATAGAGAGAAAAGTTCTCAAGACACAGGTAGACTGATATGGGGGAGAACAATCCTTCAAATATCCTGGAACTGAACTGCTTTGGACTGTATAGGTCATCACCAGCATTTTAAATTCTGCCTGGAAATTGAATTTTTGCAATAAAAATGTTATACTTTTGACTTTAATCTTTTGAATATGTAGTATTTTATTTTATTTTTTATTATTTAAAAAACTCACACCAACTACATATATCTCTAGTAATATTAAAACATAATAGTTCTATTAACAAAGTAGAAGATAAAGGAGTATATCAATCCCCAACCCTTCTTTAATCCTATGTTCCTACTTACCTATCCTTTCCTACCACCTTCACTTACACTATATGGAGCCCTGGTGGCGCAATGGTTAAATGCCTGTACTGCAGCCATTCACTCAAAACCACAAGGTTGCAAGTTCAAGACCAGCAAAAGGGCCCAAGCTCGACTCAAGCTTGCATCCTTCCGAGGTCGCTAAAATGAGTACCCAGACAGTTGGGGGCAAATAAGCTTACTTGCTGTTCACCGCTATGATCTTTGGAATAGCGGTATATAAATAAAACAAATTATTATTATTATATTCTCACCTATATCCTCCTTCTTCTTTCTTCTCCTTATTCCATCTAAAGCCACATTCATAACTGCTTGTATTGGATTTCCCAATTCCTCTTAAAACGTCTTGTAAAAGAGGGCTGTTAGCCCATCATTGCCTGGTGCTTTCCCCAATTTGCATTTATCTATTACATCTCTAATTTCATCCCTAGATATTGGTTGATTTAATTGAATTTGTTGTTCTTTGGTTAAGCTCTCCAATTCAAATTTATTTAAATATTCTCTGACCTCATTTGGGTTGGGTATCTGCTCCATATATAGTTTTTGGCAATAATCCTCAAAGACCTTTTTATATCTTTTTGTTGAGTATATATTATATCTCCTTTTTTATTCTATTAATTTTCTTTCTTTATCCTTTCTTAATTTATGTGCAAGCTATTTACCCGTTTTATTTGCATGCTCAAAAAATCTTTGTTTTGCCATTTTTAGTTTCTTATCGAATTCTGTTGTGGCCTGTAGTTCTAATTGTTTCTGTAAAGTTTTGATATCCCTTTGAGGTTTTTTTACAAGTCGGACATCTTTTAAGTTCTTCTTTGTTTCTTAATTGCTTGTTTAATAAAGTTAACCTCTGTTTCTTTTGTTTTTGGAATATAATGTTCTGTTGTGTGAGAAAGCCTCTAATAGTAGCCTTTCCTGCATCCCAAACTATTGCAGTATTTACTTCATTATTCATGTTTTCTTTAAAGAACAACTGAATCATTTTTCCCTTTCTCTATTATCTCCTTGTCCTTTAACAAATCTTCATTCAAGTACCAATTGTTACTCCTATACGGTTCTTTAAGGGACAATACTCTAGGGTTGTGGTCAGCGATTACTCTATTTAAAGTTACCATTTCTTTCACTTCTTTGACCAACAACTTTGATATCAGAAAAAAATCAATTCTAGACAGAGATTCATGCCTCTCTGAGAAGAAAGTATAACATCCCTCTTCGTTGTACAGGTGTCTCCAAATCTCTGTCAGGGATAAATTATCCACTAAATCAAAGAAGGTTTTGGGCAATTTCCCTTGTTTTTCCTTTATGTTCTTCTCCGATTTTCTATCTAATCTCAGCTCAATTACCCCATTAAAGTCCCCTACTACTATTACGTTTTCATAATCATAGTCCAGCAGAATCTCTTTTATTTTTTATAATAGTCACTTTTGTTATTTTGGGGACCATAAATGCCTACTGTCAGAAAGATATTCCCACGTCAATGTATTTCTACACCTAAAAATTGGCCATTCTTATCACTGAATATTTCTTTCGATTCAGTATGATTCTTCAGATAAATTATTACCCCCCTTTTGCTTTTGTTTACAGAGGAAACATATTCTCTCCCTAATTTTTCCCTTTTAATTAACCTTGTATCTTTAATTTTTATATGTGATTCTTGCAGGCAGATAATATCGGAATAGTTTTTTTCTAAATACAGGAATACCCTTTTTCTTTTTTGGGGTGAGTTTAACCCTTTTACGTTCCACAAAAGTATTTTCATTTTTAACTGTTTACTTTATCTACTAGTTAACTTCAATAATGCACTTTTAGACGTTATTTCCCAAATGGTAACTTTATTTTATTTATGAATCACAGAATAGTTACAAAATACACAAACTTTCAAGAGCGCTAAAAAAAGGAGAGAGGATGTAGATTTATCAAGTGGATTTGTCAAGTAGATTTATCATATAGGAAGGGGAATGGGGAGATGTCAAAAAAATAAAAATAAAAAATTAGTAGATTTTCCCTTTGTGTGTTGTTCTCTTCTCAGCTTTTTCCTCCTTCTTCCCCTCCTTCACCTCCTCCTCTGTCTCTTTTCTCGTTTCTTCTTTCAGTGTCTTTTCTCACATCACTCAGGAAGCTTTTTGCCTTCTCAATTGAGTTTAGCCTCACTTTCCTTTGGTTCCAAGTCACTTGAACGCCTTCTACCTCCTCCCACCTAAATGAGATTCCATACTCCTTCAATTGTTCAGTTAGAAAGAAATAGTCCCTTCTTTTTTTCAATATTTTCCTCGGAATGTCTCTCAGAACTGCTACCTGCTTGTCTTCTATTATTAATTTGGTCTTGTAACTTTGTTGGAGGATTAGGTCTCTTGTCTGTTTGTGGATGAAATAAATCACTACATCTCTCAGCAATTCCTTCATCTTTGCAATGTGCAAATTAATCCTGTAGACCCTGTCCAATTCTAATGGGAATTGGATTTCAGAGTCTTCAATCAATCTGGCCAGGATCAGAGAGAGATATGTATATAAATTTTCGTTTATGTTTTCAGGCAGTCCTCTCAGTTTCAAACAGTTTTCTCTCTGTTTCACCTGTAGCCTCAATATCTGTTCTTGATCCTCTTGATGCTCCTTACACAACATTTCAGTTTTAATCTCTACCTCCCTCACGTCCAATTCAAGTTTCCCCACCTTGCCGGAGATTGTGTTTAGATCACCATCTATCTTATCCAGTCTCGTCTTTATCTCTCCTAATTCTAACTTGAATTCACATTTCATTTCCTCTCTTGATTTTAGAATTTCTTGATTCGTTTCCTGGTGCAATCTTCTCATTTCCTCGTTTTGTTCAGACGTCTTCAGTGACATCTCAATTGAAGGTCTCCTTTGTGTTGCTGCCGCTGCCTGTGCCATTACCTTTCTTGTTGCCATTGACATCTTTAATAGTTAATAAGAAAGGACAAATAGCAAAGTAAATAGTTAACAGGAAGGGGAGGGGGGAGACTTTAACAGTAATAAGGCTACTACCCTACTAGATTAAATAAAATATTCCCACAAAGTTTATCTCCTAAATCCTTCACTTCAAGTCCCTAATCTTTAAGTAAATTTTGAGGGGTTTAGTTTGTTTTAAATTAAGTTTATTATCTTTAGTAATTTATTTTATCTTCAGGTGTTCCTGTGCTGATAAGGTAAATCACAGTCCCTCAGAGTATATCAAAACAAAGGAAAAAAAGGGACGTATATAAACACACCAAACTCACACTCAGATCAAATGTCAGTGTGTACCTCAACATAGACTACTTTGTCTAATTCATCTAGTAATAAGTTTGATAAAGTTAAATAATTATTTCTTCCAAATCTAACTACTCTGTAATTAAAGAAATAATCTTAGTAAACCAACAATGATAATGCATAAAATTCTATGACCTTCTGTCCCAATTTCTTATAGTCTCTTACAATCTCCCCCTAACAGATCTTCTTAAATAATATCTCCCTCTTCCTTACTGCTCTTTGTCTCTTTCTCCTTTTCCCTTGCCTCCTTTTCTTCCCTCTATCCTCTAGTTTAAATTAGGTTTGAATTTCTCACAGCACAATGGGGCTTGTAACAGTAATATATACATAGATACAATGTATGTTTTTCCTATTAAAGTTGCCAAGTTTTTTAACATTTAAAGTTACTGTTTCAAATACAAACTCTTCAATAGTTCACCTTGAAGCTGTAGAATAATAGAAGCCTCGGCATGTACACAGTCTCTCCCCTCCACTCAGTGTTTAACAAACTTGGCTTTCCCAGATGGTCGCCATTTTAGTTCCCTCTTAAGGCTCCAATTTTTCCCTTTCCACTTTCGCTCCCCTTTCCACGTAGTTTTTTACAAACAAAATAAATCAGATTATAGAAAATTATAATAAATTGTATCAAATCTTATAACTAACCCAAAAAGGAAAAGCCAATTACATAAAAAAGAAAGAAAGAAAGAAAGAAAGAAAGAAAGAAAGAAAGATCCTTTGAGTCAGTTCTATAAAAGGTCAGTCCTGTGAAGGAGATAAACAAGCTTACAGTCTCTTATTAGGCAAAGTTTCTTTTCCTTCTCTCCCCTTCTGATTTTCCTTCTTTCTCCAAACGGTCCCAATTGCCTTCCCTGGGAAGTCCTCCGCATTTTCTCTCCCCTCCTTTGTGTCCTGCACAGTCACACCACCTCAAACTCCTCTCCAATCTCCTTGCTCTCCCCGTCTCCAGCGGGTCTCCTCTCTTCAGATTTTTCCTATCCCCTTCTGTCCGTTACTCCATCTCCGCCCTTCACATGCTCAGATCTCCCCACTTCAGGCTCTTCCCCCATCTTCCATCTCTCCATCTCTCGCACACCACGTTTTCACTCCATGTCTCCGCATCTCCTGCGCACCACCACTCTTAGCTTTCCCCTTCTCTCGCTACTCCTCTCCAATGGATCCTTTTGCAGAAAGTAGATTCACTGATAGGTTTATTTTTATTATTTGTTAATCTTAGGCAGTTTCAAATGTGAAGTAAAGTGGTGGCGAAGCCTCTGTCTCGGAACAAACTGCTCGCAACTGTGGATGCCTGGGATTCTCCCTCAGCTCGTTCGTTCCTTCCCTTTGTTTTTGCTTTAAATTTTAAGGGTGACTAGAGCTTGGGGGGGTTACCACATCGGGTCCCTCTGCCTTCCCCCTTACCGGGAGAATTCTTCTAAGCTGCTGGTGTCTTATCCCAGCTGCTTCCACCTCTACAGCTGGTGATTGTTCTCCGGAGCTTTCTCAGGAGGCTCAATCTTCACCCGCCACACCACCGGAAGTCTGAATATGTAGTATTTTAAAGCGGATCATCACTTACCAGGTAAGTCTGGTACAGGAAACTATAAAACTATAAAACTCAATATCTAGTTAGATCTGAAAAGTATGAACAGAGGCTGACCTTGTTGTATAAATGCTATTTCCCACCAGGTAAAGCTCTGGCTGGGGATCCCATGTTTGATCAGAGCAGTGAGAGGAAAAGAACATTGACCACAGAAACCATGTTAATACATGAGGTGGCTGACTTATACAAGCAAATTAGTACCAGCCTTAGAGCAGACCTCATCTTCATTATTAATCTACTCCCAGCTTTGACTCATACTTTCTTTTGTGCTCTGGGACATTGAAATTTGTAGCCCCTTAAGGTGACTGCCACCTGGGAGGTGATATACAGGTTACATGGTGTGCAGTTATGGTTGTGGGGGATCTGTGTTTACAGGTTCTCTCCTGCTGTATCTAGGATAGTTTGGTCACACTGGTGGGAATGCATGGATTGTACAATTTTGGGACATCTCACTGAGTGGCTTTATGGTGAGACTTCTGTCAGACTACAGAATGCATGGGCAAAGTATGAGTGACCTTTGCAGTCAGCCAGGGCCATACAACCTGTGAGATTTGGGGAAACGAAATGGTGATGTGAAAGCTGGTGGCCTGCAGAGAAGGTAGGCAAAAATCCCTCCCCCATGCCCAAGCAGGATAGCACCTATTCACATTGTGGCTGTTTAATTCAGGTTAGGCCTCTTCACACTTTTTCTCTGCAAATCCTTTCTAGAATTTAGGGGCTGTACAGACAGCCCCTTTCCTATCTAGTTTGGGGCCACTGCAGCTGCACACTGTAGCCCTGATCTGGCCCTCCCATGGCCTTTTTGCACCACGGAAAGGGCACCATACTTGCCGATGCTGCGGCTTTTCACCACTCCTTTGGCACAGCACATGTACACACTGCCAAGGGAGCTCCGTGACACCTCTCACTGTGTGGTGGGGTGGGCAACATCACACGCAACATCATGGGGGCAAAGCTGGGGTGTGTGGCATGTGGTCGCCATGCCCCACTCCGCCCCAGTGCTGGCTTTTGCCAGTCTGTACAGGTTCTTCATGTCAAGCAGATGTGGCCCTTAGTTCAAAAGACACTCTTGGCTTGTTATTTCTGGTTTCCATCTAGGATATGTTTGCAAGACTTAATACAACCTCTGTAGCCATCCTCATGCTTCTCCTTGTACAATTAGAATACCTTTGGAGATGTTTTATTTTTTCTCAGAAAGAACTACATGTTGTAGAACAATTCTCCGTGAGTAGAATATATATTTTTACACGCAGAAAAGCTCCTTTGGTTCCAACCTAGTATATTTATCATAGTATATACCTGTACTTTTTTATTTCTCTCTCATTTGTTTGATTTGTGTTTAGGTTAATGTAGAGCTTCTAAACATTGTTATTATAAAGAAGAATAACATTTTAGAAAGTGAATGTTGCATTGTGGTAGTATCTCAGATCTGTGAAAATGTGCCATTTGTACTGGAATTCCTATAATATTACTATTTGGCAACAGAAATGTAAGATTGTAATACAATAAATATACAGTTGCAATACCCTATAGGATCCTTGAAAACAAGGAATTATATTTTAAAAATCCATATCATGGCATATACACTAGATGCACTAGAATAGCATATTATTTGAGAACATGCATTATTGACCTATAAGAGTCTTCAAAGCTTCCAAGTATCTAAATTTCCTTTGCAATTTTCCATTACTAAAAACTATTTCCTAACACAAAAAATCTTCAGTACTGAAAAATCGCCAGATTAATGGGAATAGAAAAACGTAATACAAAAATGGGTTACTCTAAATATTTTCCGGCAAAGTGCAACTGAGGTGTAATATTTCCATGTTTGAAGCATGTGAGGTGATGGAGACCAGAGTATTACACAGAATTATATACATTCATGGTTCTTAAATGACAAGTTTGCTGAAAGACAAAACAAACAAACAAACAAAAACCCGGGCACTGCAAATAGAACAGCTTTCATTTTTAATAGTAATTTTTATTAAACCATGTTTTTGAAAGGCTAATTATAGCTAGCCTTGATTACACTAAAAACAGTATTGTATATTGTGTTTTTCCATTTCTGTATAGCAGTTTTTATAATACTTAACAGGCTGGAGTAATTTTTATTGTTGTCAACATTAAGACTTTGCAGTTGTCCAGTTTTGGTGTTTTTTGGAATTATTTTCTATATTTGGTTCCTTTCTGTATCCTTTCTGAATTACAGTGGGCCCTTGGTATCTGCTGGGGAACCTGGAAACCACCCCCACCTCCCACCCCCAGATACCAAAATCCATGGATGCTCAAGTCCCATTACATGCAGTGGGGAAGTAAAATGATATCCCTTATATCAAATGGCAAAATCAGGGTTTGTTTTTTAGAACTGGTGTTTCTTTTGAATATTTTTTAAGCTTTGGATGGTTGAATTCAAGGATACAGAATCTGGATACAGAGGACCAATTGCATTTAGCAGCCAATTTTTCCTCATTACGCCACGCATTGTGGGCCTGGAAAATGTAGTATATAAGATGAGGCAAGGGAAGGTGAATAGGGGCAGAGGGATTTGCTGTGTTTCCTGTTTATCTTTGTCAGTGTGGATGATTAGGAAAACATGCTGATATGGAAGGAATGTTTAATCCTTCCCTCAGAGACACTTTCCTGATCCAGTTCAAGGAAGGGGTGTGCACAGCTTTAGACAAAACAGTGCAGTACCACTGACCCTTGTGAGTTGGGTCTACACACAGTTTCTAGTGCCTTATGGGTTTGACCTGCAGTTTTGATCTGATCAGGGAGTTTCAATTAAAAAAGCTCTGACAGAGATGAATTTTAGGACCTTTGAATTAGTTACATATATAACTATTTTCCTGAACATAAATTAACATACTCACAGTATGCTTGTGATTTATTTATTTATTTATTTATTTATTTATTTTGGCCTAGAGATTTCTGAGTTCCCTTCAGTCAAAATTTGAGCATTTACATATGTTTCCAATTATTAGCACATTTCCCAAGATTAGTGAACTCAGTACATTCAGTTTCTAAGGCAATATATTTCTCTGTGAATGATATTTTACAGGATATCCTAGTTAAGCCTGGCAACTTTGTTGGTCATGGGCTCCTAGCCAGGGACAGAGCATTGGCTTATCACATAACATAAAATACCAACTTCAAACACAGTGCCAGGGTGTAAAATTCTCAGTGGTTCCAAACTATGAAAAGGTGCTACATGCTTTCACATCTCTGAGCCGGGTAAGTTCTCATCTTTTTGAACTTTAGGGGTAAAGGAGTTTACCTTGAGGCCAAAACAGGAAGTGCATGTGCAAGAGTTTTGTTAACCTAGTTTAGACTTCATTCAATTGTGTCATTTCTGAAAGTGCTGTTGTACCCTATGATCTGTACACTTGATCATAGACTCATAGAATCATGTTGGAAGGGGCCTAATGAGCTGCTGAGTCCAACTTCCTGCTTAGTGCAGGATCTCCAGCTAGAACATCCTAAGCAGGAAGCTGTCCAGGCTCTTTTTGAAGACATCCAGAGAAGACTTCACCACCTCTCTTCCTCTCTGTGGTCTCTTCCAACTCTATGATTCCTTTTCACAAGTAGAACTTCTGAGACATGTATGATTCACAATGGTTGTTTATCACTCATCCTGAGTCGTTTCAGGTCAGGCTTTGATAATCCTCTGATTTTATGTGGACTTTTAGACAATGGACTTTTGCACACAATGAAAATTGGAAGTTTAACCGAGGGTAAATCCGAGGTCATCCTCGGTTTTTAACGTTATTTTGCAAAAGAATATCAAATGATCTGACAGCCATTCCAATGACAATCCACACACAATCACGAGTCATCCCAGGAATAGCTAAATTTGGAAAACTATTGAATGTATAAATCCTTTTTCACTGTGAATTTGCAGTCAGTTCGCATTTAGCTTGGTATGAAATGCTTCTCTAGATCGGCCATGGATTCTCTTCATCGCAAGCAAATTGCAATTCCCATGATCCTTGGTTGTGATTTTCCTTACTACATCTTCCTTCTTCTTAAAAGGATACACACACACACACACACAGAGAGAGGTAACACTCCAACAAGCCCCAGTCCACAGCCAATGATGCATGGCTGTGGACTGTTAACAATGATGCATGGGGACCGGCACACCTCCGAAGCACAGACAGCTCCACTGGGAGGGCAATGATAGGGTGGGGGAGGTACCCCATGAAGCCAAGAAAAGGCACACAACCTGCAAAAAGGTAAGGCCTGGATTGGAGGTGTGCTGCCCAGATGCGCCTTCGCACTACAAGGAAGCCTGTGTAGGATGGATGCAGGAACAAGTAACGATCCCCGGCGCACAACCCACACTGCTGGTAGATCAGAAGCTGGGTGGGGGGGGGTGGGGGGTGCAGCCGACAAGGCTAACACCCCAGAAGCTCTCCCACGATGCTGAAAATAGGCACTCAAAATGCCACCCTGCCCAAATCGACCACTTTGAACCCAAAGATGTCCCTCAAAGACAGTCTATGACAAAAATTCAGATGGAACGTAGAGCATGAGCAAAAAAAGGTACTTTCCAAGGTAGCAACAGATTTGTCCTCATCTGTTTGATACCCAAATTTGCATTGGACCCACTTTAATGTGCTTTTACCCCCTTGTTGTCCTCTGTGTGTGATAACCACTAGAAAATTGGCTTGCTTTTCTGGATGCCAGCACTTTAACCATTTTTTTGGATGGAAGCACATAGGTTCCATGTGAAAAAGTCCAATGTTGTCCTCCATTTGTAACCCTTCCATCTTTTCCTACATTGTCTTTTATATTTTTCTTCACCAAAGAACATAGAATCATAGAATTCAAGAGTTGGAAGAGACCACAAGGGCCATCCAGTCCAACCCCCTGCCCTGCAAGGACTCTCAATCAAAGCATACCTGACAGATGGCCATCCAGCCTCTGTTTAAAGACCTCCAAGGAAAGAGACTCCACCACTTTCTGAGGAAGTGTGTTCCACTGTTGAACAGCCCTTACTGTCAGGAAGTTCCTCCTAATGTTGAGGTGGAATCTCTTTTGCTGTAGCTTGCATCCATTGTTCCGGGTCCTAGTTTCTGGAGCAGCAGAAAACAAGCTTACTCCCTGCTCAATATGACATCCCTTCAAATATTTAAACAGGGTTATCATATCTGTGTACCATCCATATACCTGTGTACCATCCATGTCTTTGTACCATCCATATACCTCTTAACCTTCTCTTCTCCAGGCTAAACATCCCCAGCTCCCTAAGTTGTTCCTCATAGGGCATGGTTTCAAGACCCTTCCCCATTTTGGTGGCCCTCCTTTGGACACGCTCCAATTTGTTGACATCCTTTTTTAATTGTGGTGCCCAGAACTGGACACAGTATTCCAGATATGGCCTGACCAAAGCAGAATAGAGTGGCACTACTTTTCCCCTTGATCCAGACACTATACCTCTATTGATGCAGCCTAAAATCGCACTGGTCTTTTTAGCTCCCGCATCACACTGCTGACTAATGTTCAACTTGTGGTCCTCTTGGATTCCTAGATCCCTTTTCAAATTTGAACATCCATTTAATAACATCCATTAAATAAACAAAGATGGAGTACTATGGCAGAGTGTTCATCCCCAACAAGCCAACCAGGTTCAGGCTGGCTGCAAAGGTGGGGACTGCCAGAGGAGTGACTATACAAAGGAAGGAGCAGTTGAGAAGAAGGAAAGTGTGTCAGGTAGAGTTCAGAGTGTCTGTTAACAAGTCAGTTCATAGCTGTTTCCTTCTGTGAGTTGTCAGTTCTGATGCAGGCCACACCTCAGCAAAATTCATACTTCTGTAAAAAGGGGAGTTATAATTGAGAGAGTAATTTAAAAGAAATAGGAAACAGTTTAGAATTTAAAGAGATTCAATGAGGGAACTGAAGAAGGAATAATTTGTAACAAGTGAAGTGCTGTAAATACTGTAACCATACAATCTGTGTACCATCCTTGAAAAGATACAATATTAACATCTGCTTGTAAATAAAGTTTATTATCATATCACCTCTTAACCTTCTCTTTTTCAAGCTAAACATACCCAGCTCCATAAGTCTCGTCTCGTAACACAGACTCTTCACAATTTTGGTCACCTTCCTCTGGACATGCTCCGGCTTGTCAACATCTTTTTTGAATTGTGGTGCCCAGAATCAGACACAGTATTCCAGGTGAGGCCTGACCAAAGCAGAATAGAGTTGCACCATTATTTCCCTTGATCTAGACACTGTACTTCTATTGATACAGCTTAGAATCACATTGGACTTTTTAGCAGCCACAACACACTCTGCTTTATCACACTAGCAGGCAAATGAGAGTTAAACTAGAGAAAGCCAGGAAATGTCTGAAGTTTATCACATGATGTTTCCTGGTTTTCTGTAGTTTAACTCTCATTTAAATCCCGTTTGCCTGCTCGTGTGATAAAGCAGACTGTTGACTAATATTCAACCTGTGGTCTACTAAAACAGATTCATTCAAAGAACCATTTGAATATGAACTTACAGTTTTAAAAAGTGAAGTGGAAGCTGCACGTAGAGCATTTATTTGTTTTTTAAACTTTTATTTAATTAATTTACTTCAGTTATATGCCACCTTTCTTCTGGAGTGGGAACCAAAAACACTTCCAGAACATACATCTGAATAAGAAACATCCCTGCTTCACCATTAAAAGGTTACTTAAACAAAAACATCTTTGCCTGCCTGCAAGAGGATAGCAGGGAGTGGACCAGCCCAGCCACCTGTGGGAGGGATTTCCAGAGGGTGGGAGTAGCTATTTAGAAGTCTCTCTCTCATGTCTTCACCAAATGAGCCTGTGATGGTGGCAGGACACAGAAAGCCCTCTCCTGAAGATCTTGGCATTCCTGCAGGTTCATATGGGGAGATGCATTATGGGAGAAATAAATCACCAAGTACAAATGGCATACCAATAGAGCTGCTTCAAGTACCAGGATAAAAACTGCTCAAATTCTACTATTAGTTAACAAATATGGAAAACAAAACAATGGCCAATAGATTGGAAATGCTCAATATACATTCTAATCCACAAGAAAGGGGACCTGTAGCCAGGTGGGGGAGAAGGAGGTGAGGGTTGATCAGGCAGCACAGGAACAGGAAGGGCAGGAGGGCCCAGGAGGGACAGGCGGAGGGAGGAAGACTCCACCCATGGGCTGGGCCATAAAAGGAGAGGGAAAGGTGGACGAGAGGGGGGGCGGCAAACGTGGAAGACTGGGATGTGCAGAGGCGGTCGTGGCAGGTAGAAGCGAGGTCAATAGGAGCCCAGAAAGGGTGGGCTGACTGGTAACCCTAAAAGGGAGACACAGAGGTAGTTTTGACGGACCAATGGAGAGAGGGGGACTTCAGGTATCCGCATGAAGGGGACTGGTGTAGGCAGACCACGGAGACTTTGGAGGGCAAGTGGTGGGATCCCCGAGGAGCCCAGTGGGAGCAGTGTCTGGGACCGGAACTGAAGGAGAAGGCCGAACTCGAGTGTTTGGAGAAACACATGGGCGGCTGCCCACAAGAGGGAGTAAAACCCATGACCCAAGACCCTTAGGAGAAGGGGTCAGTGTTTCCCATCATCGGTGATGTAACCGAAGGTTGGGCAAGAAAGAGACGGGACTTTTTGAGTTCATTGTTAAGGCAAAGTTTTGTTGAGTAAAGTTTGGAGTATTCAAGCGACTGGTGTGGTTTTTGGAAGAAACGAAACTTGAAGTAGCCACATGTGTGTCGGGACCATGTCTCAGGGAGTCAACACCCTGCCCACATTGGTGGAGAATGCGGACACCACCCCTAGGGCGGGGCCTCCTTCGACCCAGGAACAGCTGTTTGCCTGGTTCGCGGAGCAGCAAAAACAACTGATGCAACAAGTGTCCGCCCACCAGTTGCACATGTTGAATCAGATGTATGCTGCCCAATAGAGTGCCCAGGCCCATCTTGTTACACAGATGGCGGAGATGTTCCTGCCCCCCAGCTACGGAAGAGAGTGCAGCTTTGTGGACTGTGGGGCTTAATCTCTTGAAACTCATGAAGATGGGACCGCAGGATGACCTAAAGGCATTTTTGAATACTTTCGCACCGATTGCAGCTGCCGCTCACTGTCCCAAGGAGCAGTGGGCTCTAATATTGGCCCCGTGTTTGATGTGGCAGGTGCAGGAGGCTGTTGATACTCTGACAGCTGAGGAGGCACATAGTTATGATAAGATAAAAGAAGCTATTCTGCATACGCTAAACATCTTGGAGGAGACCTATCGGAGATGACTGCAGGACTCAAAAATAGCAAACAGGATTACTCCCAAGGACTCTGGGACAACTAGTTAAGGCTAACGGCATGTGCTGGCTCAAACCAGCGGACAGGTCTTCGCTGGAAGTAACGGAGTTGGTGCTGGTGGATAGGTTCATCATTGCCCTCCCTAGCTCCGCCCGGAACTGAGTGAGATGCCACCGACCAAAGACACTTGATGAGGCCATGGGGTTAATGGAAGCCTTCGTCTCGGCTGAAGAGTCAGAGGGAGTCCAGTTTCGGCCTGGGGGGGGAGATGAGATCCCACCGGGGGTCACACCCACCTGCCACTGTGTTAAAGGCTAACCCTCGTCAGGAGGATGGAGAGTAAAGGCCCAGGGGAGAAGGATGGGAAGACGGGGGTTTGGACGAAGGGCGCCGTTAATGCTGAGGCAAGTGGGGGTGTGCGAGAGGTTCCCCGGCGATCCTTGACCTGTTATACTTGTGGCATGGAGTGATATTTGCGATGAGACTGCCCAGTGACAGAATGCTCATGGGCTGACGCCTGGAAAGCAGCTCAGGTGAGTGAACGGGGCGCTGAAGAGAAGGTTGTGGGAATCAAGATTAATGGGAAGTTGATGCAAGCCTTTGTAGACTCCGGGTGTAGTCAGATCTTGGTGAGGGAGTGCCCGAAGATTCAGGGAGCTAGATGGATAAGAGTACGTTGTATACACAGGGATGTAAAGGAGTATAGTCAGGTTGGGGAATGGTTGAGGTAGAAGGGAAGAGGAGGAAGTTTTGAGTGGGCATGGTACTCTCCTTAAGGCGGGAGGCATTTTTAGGTTGGGACTGGCCCGGGTGGCAGAAGCTGCTGCAAGAAGCTAAAGGCTTAGCAGGAGATGTGAGTGATGAATGGAGGGTGGAGTTAGCTAATGTTAGACATGCTCAGATAGTAGCTTGGCAACAGGATGATTCAACTCTCACGGAGGCTTTAAAAAGGGTGCAGGAAGAAGTGACAGAGCAAGGACCCCGGTTTGTGATGCAAGAGTGCTTGTTGTACCGGGTGCCTCCTGCTACTGGGAAGGAAAATCCTGAAGAACAGTTAGTGGTTCCACAGGCTCTACGTCAGAAGGTCATGAGGCTAGCTCATGAAATTCCCATGTCAGGGCACCTAGGGGTGGATAAGACCATTCAGAGAGTAATTCAGGGATTTTTTTGGCCGGGAATATATGCTGAAGCAAAGGCCTTTTGTAACTCCTGCCCCCAGTATCAGTTGCGGCAAGGGAAAGGGGCTCCAGGGGGAAAGCTGATACCATTACCAGTGGTGGATGAGCCATTCATCCAGGTTTCTTTAGATAGTATAGGTCCATTGGCACGGTCTGCGGGGGGACATCGGTATGTGTTGGTGATCGTAGATTGTGCTACTTGGTACCTGGAGGCCATTCCCTTAAGGATGGCACACGTTCCTAAAATAGCACAGGAACTCATGCACGTATTCTCTAGGGTCGGTTTTCCCAAAGAGATTTTGACAGATCAGGGCACCAACTTTATGAGCTCCACGTTGAAGAAGACGTGGAAACTACTTAAAGTAAAACCCTTTAGTACGTCAGTCTTGTCTTGTCAAATTATTTAATAGAACCCTCAAAGAGATGCTAAGGAAATTCATCGACGACCACCCCCGACGGTGGCATGTCTTGTTAGAACCTCTCTTGTTTGACTTTAGGGAAGTATCCCAATTGTCATTGGGCTTCTCCCCATTCGAGCTGATTTATGGGAGGAAACCGTGAGGGATTTTAGACCTCCTTAAGGAGGGTTGGAAGGAGGAACCTACCCAGGCCCAATCAGAGTTGCAGTATGTATTACAAATGAGGAAACACCTGAGGGAGATAGGAAAGATAGCTAAGATGAATTTGGCAAGAGCCCAGGAGGAACAGAAAAGTTATTTTGATAGACAAGTTAGGGAACGGTTCTTAGAGATAGGGCAGAGGGTTTTAGTTTTATCCACCGAGGATAAATTATTTGCACAGTGGAGAGGGCCTTTTGAAATTATACGGTGGGTCAGACCAGTAGATTATGAAGTAGTTGGAGGGGGAGAACCCCAGGAAGCAAATATATCATATTAATCTTCTAAAGGCATGGAGGGAACATGAGGCCCTTTTTGGGGTTGTCAAGTCAGAGCATTCAGACGAAGAGGAATGGATGCTAGGTCCGCAGGTAGAAGCTACCACAGGGTCAGAGAGTCTACCCATTGTGTCAGCTATGTTCGAGGAACAACAAGCTCAGGTGAGACTTTTACAAGAAGAGTTTCAGGATGTGTTTAGAGGGCAACCGGGGTGTACAGAGGTGATTATGCATCCTATCCAAATTGACCCCAAAGCTTTGGTGTGGGTCCCTATTAGACCATGGCCATGAAAGCTGCAGGAGGTAATTAATAATGAGATTGAAGCCATGTTGAAATTAGGAGTAATTGAACCATCACGGAGCCCCTGGCGCAGCCAACCAGTTTTGGTCCCAAAGCCAGATTGTTCAGTTCCGTTTTGTATAGACTTTAGGCAGCTTCACAAGATTTCTAAGTTTGATGCATATCCCATGCCTGGGGTGGTTGGTTTATTAGAAAAGTTGGGGCAAACCCAATGTTTGTCTTTTCTAGACTTAACGAAAGGCTACTGGCAAATAAAGTTAAGACCCGAGGATAAAGAGAAAACAGCATTCGCAACCCCAAAGGGGCTGTTTCAGTTTACAAGAATGCCTTTTGGTCTGCATGGGGCAGCGGCCACTTTTCAGAGATTAGTGGACCATATCTTAAGAGATTTGTCATTTTGTGCTGCAGCCTATATAGATGATATCATTATCTTTAGCTCCTCATGGGCTGAACATTTACATCATCTTAAGGCTGTTTTGCAAGCCTTGTGAGCCACAGGGTTGACGGCCAATCCAAAGAAATGTGCCATTGCCTGTTTAAATGTCCGGTACTTGGGACATGTAGTAGGGAAAAGGGAAATTAGGCCTTTGGCCGATAAGATCCTGGAGGTCCAAGATTCTAAGACAAAGAAACAAGTACATCAGTTCTTGGGTTTAGCAGGTTATTACAGAAGATTCATACTACAATTTGCATATATTGCCACTCCCTTGATGAATCTAATAAAGAAGTGTAGACTAAGGCAGGTAATATGGGGTTTAGAGGAACAGGCAGCTTTTGATAAGATAAAAGCCTACTTGAACAGTTGTCCACTCTTACGTTGCCCCGATTTCCAAAGGCCATTTATTGTGCAGATGGATGCGTCAGATCTGGGTCTTGGAGCCGTTTTGACGCAGATATGGGAGGATGGGGAACACCCTATCCTTTACTTGAGTAAAAAGTTGAAGCCAGCTGAACAAAAATATGCAGCAGTAGAATGGGAGGCGTTGGCTATTAAGTGGGCAGTCACCAATTTAAGATATTATTTGTGGGGTGCCCCTTTTATGCTGGTGACAGATTATGCACCCTTAACCTGGCTAGCTTCCATGAAGGATTCAAATCCACAGCTTACTAGGCGGTATATGCAGTTACAACTGTATGCCTTTACTATACAGCATCATCAGGGCTTGTTACACGCTAACACTGATTTTTTTCTCTCACCAGGCTGCTTGGACATCTTCATGCCCTCCAACCCTCTTGGTGGGTGGGTTATGTAGCCAGGTGGGGGAGGAGGAGGTGAGGGTTGATCGGGCAGCACAGGAACAGGAAGGGCAGGAGGGCCCAGGAGAGACAACCAGAGGGAGGAAGACTCCACCCAGGGGCTGGGCCATAAAAGGAGAGGGACAGGTGGATGAGAGGGGAGGCAGAGAACGCGGAAGACTGGGATGCATGGAGGCAGTTGTGGCAGAGAGAAGAAAGGTCACTAGGAGCCCAGGAAGGGTGGGCCAAATGGTAACCCTACAAGTGAGGCATGGTTTGTTTAGAGTGTGACCACATATAGAGGTAGTTTTGCCAGACCCAAGGAGAGAGGGAGACTTCAGGTAGCCACACAAAGGGGACTGGTGGAGGCAGACCACGGAGACTTTGGAGGGTGAGTGATGAGATCCCCGAGGAGCCCAGTGTGAGTAGCGTCCAGGACCGGAACTGAAGGAGAAGGCCGAACTCAAGCGTTTGGAGAAACATGAGTGGCTGGCCAAAAGAGGAAGTAACACCCATGACCCAAGGAGAAGGGGTCAGCGTTTCCCATCGTTGGTGATGTAACCAAAGGTTGGGCAAGAAAGAGACGGGACTTTTTGAGTTCATTGTTAAGGCAAAGTTTGTTGAGTAAAATGTGGAGCATTCAAGCAACAGGTGTGGTTTTTGGGAGAAATGAAACTTGAAGTAGCCACACGTGTGCTGGGACCATGTCTCAGGGAGTCAACGCCCTGCCCACAGGACCCCATTGATTTCAGTAACCACAGGACCATTGCATTAATTTCCCATGCAAGCAAAGTGATGCTCAAAATTTTAAAACAAAGACTTTTATCATATATGGAGCAAAAAATACCAGACGTCCAAGCTGGATTCAGGAAATAAAGAGGCACTAGGGATCATATTGAAAACATATGTTGGATAATGGTGTGCACCAATGAATTTCAGAAGAAAATCATTCTGTGCTTTATAGGCTATAACAAAGCCTTTGATTGTGTAGGTAATAAAAAACTATAGATTCTATTAAAGAAGTTGGTGTTCCACAACATTTGATTGTCCTGATGCAGAACTTGTAATCAGGAGTAGATGCTCCAAAGAATACAGAAAAACAGAATGGTTTCTTATTGGCAGAGTTGACGTGGGGTCAGGTAATGCTGCATTTTATCACCTCATCTGTTTAACTTGTATGTTGAAGATTCATATGGAAAGCAGGAATAGACTCAGTGGAAGGAGGCATGAAATTTAGAGGAAAGAATATCAACAATTTAAGATATGCAGATGACACTATACAACTAGCAGAAAATAACAAAGACTTGGAATGATTACTGAAGACCATCAGGGAAGAAAGTGCAAAGGCAGGTTTATAGTCAACCTTTGGGAAAAGAAAAACAATGACCACAAATGATTTTTATAACTTTAAAGTAGATGATTAAGACATTGAAATACTTACACTTTTTCCATACCTTATTCTTCAATCAGAATGGAGACTACAGTCAAGAAATCTTGATCTTTAGGGCTTGGAAGGGCATCCATGAAGGAACTAGACCAGATGCTGAAGTGTAAAGATATAAAATTTGAATACTAAATTTAGAATTGTCCATGTTATTGTCAATTAAGAGTAAGGGTAGGTGCCCAGGGGTATCTCTCTGAAACCATCTCCATGCCAGAGGGGTAAAATAGAGCTGTATCCTCACACCAACCCTGTTTAACCTTTACTTAAATGCTCTTGAGACTATGCCGATGGACAACAATGTCCACTTTCCCTGATTAGCTGATAGGAGAGTCCCTGTTCTAATCTATGCTGATGACACTGTGATCCTCTCTATAAAAAAATTAGGTCTTAAATGTCTCCTTAAAACTTGATCATTTTGAAGTAAATTTCTCCAGGCACTTCTCTATGTTTCCAGATATGTTCCTAATTTGGTTCTTTTATTAGAAACAGGAGAGCCTGAGTGATTATGTTCTCCTGGAGTTTGTTATACAATGGAAAGGAGAAGACAGGCATAGTCAGACACGCATTCTAGACCTTAGGAGAGCTGATTTTAATAAATTTAGAGAAATACTGGGGATAATCCCATGGCCAGGTATACTAAAAGAGAAGGGAGTTCAGGATGGATGGGAGTTTCTCAAAAGGGAGATACTGAAGGCACAATTTCAAACAGTTCCAGTGAGGAAGAAAAATGGGAGATGCCTCAAGAAACCAGGATGGATGACTAAAGAACTTTCAGCTGAGCTAAGTTTTAAATGAAACATGTATAAGAAATAGAAAAATGGGGAAATCACCAAAGAAGAATTCAAACAAATAGTGAGCCTGTGTAGGGATAAAGTCAGAAAAGCTAAAGTGCAGAATGAACTCAGGCTTGCTAGAGAGGCTAAGAACAATAAAAAGGGCATTTTTGGATATGTCTGCAGCAAAAGGAAGAAGAAGGAAATGGTAGGGCCACTCCGTGGAGAATATGGCAAAATTCTATCAGGGGACAGAGAAAAGGCAAAATTACTCAACACCTTCTTTACCTCAGTCTTCTCAGAAAAGGAAAAGGGTGCTCAATCTAAGGATAATGGGGCAGAGGACAGAAAAGAGGAATTTCAGCACAGAATAAGTAAAGAGATAGTACAGGAATACTTGTTTAACCTAAACGAATATAAGTCTCCGGGACCAGATGAACTACATCCAAGGGTGTTAAAATAACTGGCAAATGTAATATCAGAGCCATTGGCAATAATCTTTGAGAACTCATGGAGAACAGGAGAAGTCCCAGAAGACTGGAGGAGGGCAAACATTGTCCCCATCTTCAAAAAGGGGGGGAAAGAGTATCCCAACAATTATCGTCCAGTTAGTCTGATATCATGTCAGAATAGGGAACCTGTTCCTCAGAAAATCAACTAGTCAGGCTTATGATGAATAAGCAGAACATCACTGATAGATCCAGGATCAGTGATTCAACTCCATTCAGATTTTTAAGCTGAGATTGCCCAAATCCAATACATAAAAACCCCAACTCTTCCCACTCCACCCCCTACAAAAATGCATGCAACAAGCTCCCCACCTCCTTCCCACAGTTCACAATCCCTCTTTGCCCCCTAATGGCTACTGCCCACCTCAGCTCTACTCCTTCATTCCAAGCTTCTGAGAATAGTGTTTCAAGGCCTTTGGATAACAGCCACCTGGCACAGCTCAGCAACTACATATCTATATCTATAACTTAGGCATAACTAAAAGCACCCAAACCCATATCATCTGCATACATATATAAATCATATATCTGTAGAATTCTAACGAGGATTCTAACACATCGATACCAGGAAAGATTCTAGAGCAGATCATTAAACAGAATCTGTGAACATCTAGAAGGCAATTCCATAATCACAAAAAGTCAACATGGATTTCAGAGAAACAAGTCATGCCAGACTAATCTGATCTCTCTCTCTCTCTCTCTATCTATCTATCTATCTATCTATCTATCTATCTATAAAATTACCAGCTTGATAGATGAATGGAATACCGTAGATATAGTATATCTTGAGTTCAGTAACGCCTTTGACAAGGTTCCCCATGACATTCTTGCAAACAATCTGATAAAATGTGGGCTAGACAAAGAAACTGTTACATGGATTTGTAATTGGTTGACTGGCCGAACCCAAAGGGTGCTCAACAATGGCTCCTTTTCATCCTGGAGAGAAGTGACCAGTGGGGTCCCACAGGGCTCTGTCCTGGGCCCAGTGCTATTCAACATCTTTATCAATGACTTGGATGACAGAATTGGGGGCATACTTATCAAATTTGCAGATGAAACCAAATTAGGAAGAATAGCTAATACCCAGAGGACAGGATCAAAATTCAAAATGACATGAATAGACTAGAAGCTGGGCCAAAGCTAACAAAAGAAATTCAATACGAAGAAATGTAAGGTATTGAACTTCAGGCGGAAAAATGAAATGCATAGATATAGGATGGGGGACACCTGGCTGAACGAGACTTCATGTGAAAGGGATCTAAGGAATTGACAGGTGTTTAAGGAATTGCTGTAAGGACAGGCTGGGATGTTGGACCAGTATAAAAATTCTTTTTATTGTATGTTTTTTCAAAAAAATGTTTTTAATTGTACTGTTTTTTAATCCTGTGAAGCCACTCTGAGTCCCAGTCCTGGGAAAAGAGCGGGATACAAACAAACAAACAAACAAACAAACAATCTAGGAGTCCAAGTAGACCACAAGGTGAACATGAGTCAACAGTGCAATGCGTCAGCTAAAAAGGCCAATGCAATTTTAGGCTGCATCAATAAAGATATACTTTTTAGATCAAGGGAAGTAATAGTGCCACTCTATTCTGCTTTGGTCAGGCCCCACCTGGAATACTGTGTCCAGTTCTGGGCACCACAATTCAAAAAGGACATTGAGAAACTGAAGTGTGTCCAAAGGAGGACGACTAAAATGGTGAAGGGTCTGGAAACCATGTCCTATGAGGAACGCTTGAGGGAGCTGGGGATGTTTAGTCTGGAGAAGAGAAAGTTAAGAGGTGATATGATAGCCCTGTTGAAATACTTGAAGGGATGCCATATTGAGGAGAGAGCAAGCTTGTTTTCTGCCGCTCCAGAGACTAGGACCTGGAGCAATGGATGCAAGCTCCAGGAAAAGAGATTTCACCTCAACATTAGGAGGAACTTCCTGACAGTAAGGGCTGTTCAACAGTGGAATACACTCCTTCGGAGAATGGTGGAGTCTCCCTCGTTGGAGGTCTCTAAACATGGGCTGGATGGCCATCTGTCAGGGATGCTTTGATTGAGAGTTTCTGTATGGCAGGGGGTTGGACTGGATGGCCCTTGTGGTCTCTTCCAACTCTATGATTCAAAGATATGAGCTTGGTAGGTCTCCTTGCCTTGGATAATTAGAGACCAGTAATTTGATTGGACCTGGAGCATCACATCAGGTCTGGGAGACAGTTAGGATAAGGCTATTTAAGCCTGCTCCGCCCTCCCTTCTCTCTCTTCCAAGAATTGTTGTCCCACCCTCCTGCCTTGACATCAGTGTGGCTTTGGTGGTCGCTTTATGGGCCAGGTAGCAATTTTCTCCCTTTTTCCGAGGGTTTTTGGTTTTTTTTTTTTTTTTTTGCCTACCTCGCACTGTTGTTCTTGGCATAGGAAATTGGCTCAGGTGTGGACTTAAATAGGCAGTCACTGGCAGTTATGGGGGAGATGTAATAGTCTGGTGAACACCTATGACACCTACTTGGGGTGAAGGTTAGGCCTCTTGGACTTCTTCTTAGGTCTTGCGAGTAAGGAAAGAGAAAAAGAGACCTTCTTTGGGGCTGACCTGGGATATAATCCTCAGTCAAGTCTGGCGAGTTGATGGTGGAAATCTCAGGCTGGTGTTCCATATGCAAGCTGGCCGGGGAGCAACCCAGTCACTGGGTTATCCTCGGAGCTTAGGTGTTTCGCCCAGGAGAAGCTGAGGAGGTGGCCTGAGGGATAGACCACCTGCCACAGTTGCTCCTACATCAGGTTGCTCCCCTCTAGTTTGCAAGTATTCAAAAACAGTTATAAATAGTTAATTCCTTAAATAAAGTGGCCCTATTTCAACCCACATTTGTGTCTGGTCTCGTTATTTCAAGTTAGACAGTAATCCATAATTCCTTACTTTCCCAAATTACGAATAACAATCTCTCCTCCATTTTATACACTGTTATTGAATATATGAATGAGCTGAATGTGTGCTGAGTTTTATTGAAGTACTCTGAGCTGATATTCTGTTCTATTCTCTTCCTTTCCTTCCCCCCCCCCCCCCCCCACCTGTGAGTTTGGAAAATTCTTTTAGCACTTACCTTCATTTGGTAGAACTTGCTTCTAAATTTGTCATAGGGTTCACTGAACAGTCTCATTTGGGTGACAGTATCCCATAGGGGAATTTTGTCCCTAGAATGAAATGTACACATTTTACTATTTTTGAAGTGTACATTTGTTCACACAAATGTCTTTCTGTAAAAATATGTTGGTGCATGAAACCCTCATGAAAGATGAGAAGTCATTATGCATGAGTGAAATTATGCATTGTACTGTACATTATACACTCAAAGAATTCTGGAAGCTTGCTGAAACACATAGAGAAATATCTGTATCTAAATAGGTGTGTGTGTGTGTGTGTGTGTGTGTGTGTGTGTATAAATATTTATGAACATTTCAGAATTCTTACTAAAGGTAAAATACCTGTTTTGATAAAGTTTACTTATTGACAAAAATCAGAGCATCATATTTCTCAGAATGCACAGTCTGTCAGTCTTTCTAAGTTTTTAAAGAAACACCAACTTGTCTGTTCTTTCCCAGTATCAGTGCAAAGTTATTCAACTCAGAGGTTTTCTCAGTTACCTCTATACCAGTGGTTCCCAACCTTCCTAATGCCATGACCCCTTAATACAGTTCCTCATGTTGTGGTGAGCCAAACCTATGAAATTATTTTCTTTGCTACTTCATAACTGTAATTAAATAGGTGTTTTCCAATGGTCTTAGGCGACCCCCATGAAAGGGTCATTGGACCCCCAAAGGGGTCCCGACCTACAGGTTGGGAACCACTGCTCTATACATACCAGTTTTATAACTGTTCTGGAATGATTTACATTCAAAGCAGCAAAAATAGATTAATGGAGGGGCTGAACAGACCGGTGTGGGGGCAGCATGGGGATGTGGCATATGCACACTATCTGCCCTCACACTGGCATCACACCGTGTATGATGGAGGGCATTATAGTATTTAGGAATGCTGTGCCAAAGGTACACAGTACAAAGTGTTGGTTATTACCTTTAAAGCCCTACATGGCTTGGGTCCAGCTTACTTGGTCCTCTGGGAAGAACCTATTGCAGCCAAAGAAAACCAGGCTGGTTGCAACCTCCCAGAGGACCTTCTCAACTGACACTCCAAAAATTTGGAATGACCTGCCAGAGGAGATATGCCATATTACATCTCTCAACACTTTTTAAAAAGTGATTAAGATGGATCTCTTCCAGCAAGCCTTCCCAGACTGACCTACTGGAGTAGTACTTCCTGCTCGCCCAAAACTGGCCTGCTCCCACTGCTACTTAAACTGTTTTAACTACTGTCTCTGTTTTAATGTGTAGTTTTATTTAATTTATTTGTGAAGGGGGGTGGGTGGGAGGGTTAGGGGATGGGGAAATGTTTTGATAATTTGTTTGTATAATTATATTTGATTTCTGCTATTACCCGCCTCAATCATCCAGGAGAGGCGGGATACAAATAATAATAATAATAATAATAATAATAATAATGCCAAAAAGCCACTGCCGCCACAGCAGCAAATACACCCTTTTGCCAACTCTAAAAGGAGCTGCATTTTGCCGTTCTCTTTTGCACTGGCAAAGCGCTGGATTGGGGCTGCAGCATGTGGTTGCTGAGGCTCCAATCCAGCGATGAAAGGAGGGGCAGGATGCCGCTCCAAAGGGGCAGTCTGTTTCATCTTTGAGTTTCATTTTATTGTCTTTCTTCCTCACTTCGGTGCTATCATGGCCATTATTTATGCTAGCCAGGGAATTCTGAGGCATTTAATTCAAAAAATAACTATTCTAAACTGTACCCCCAGGAAGGTAGGGCTGAGGGTCCATAAAGTGTCCTTCTGGGGAGGTTGTTTTCACTGTCTCACCATGTTTCACAGATATATCTGTTGGGAATATAGGAGACAGACCCTTCTTGGTGGCTGCTTCTGCTACTCTGAAACTTCTTTCCTAGATTAGATGACACCTTCCTTGCTATCCTCTTGCAGGCATTTGAATAGCCTTTTGTTTTGGCAGGCCTTTGAGGGAGAAGCATTTTTTATGTACTGTGTTGTTTAATTTTTTTGTGCTTCTTTTTAATTGCTGGCTTTTAACTGCCTTTAATTTTATTGATGTTTAATTATATTTTAACATTTGTATTGTACTTAGATTAATTTTTGTATGCTGTCTTGAGTCTCAGACCGGAAAAAATGTGGGATGATGATGAGGATGATGATGATGATGATGATGATGATGATGATGATGATGATGATATAAAAATTGGTGTGGTGGCACACTCACAAAGGTGTCATGGATGGAATAGATTAAAGCTATGGTTTTCTAGGCCATAGAAAACTTGGGATAAAATAAGAATCTGTTTTTTGCCTGACAAATGACTGTGCAGCAGTGGGTTCTTTTTGGACCAGTTTGTTTTAAAATATCACCTTTCCTACTGCATGAGTCTTTACACTAACAGTTCCCAAAATATCACACTCTTCGTAGACTTTAAGTATCACTTCCCATTCCATTGTAAAACTACAAGAAAAGTCATTTCTTGTGCTTAAGACTTTTTCATCTTTATTCTATTCAGCTACATTTTGCATTGTTTTAGGATGCTACCAATCCTTAAACTCCCCCTTTACAGTTAAAAAAAATACAGTCCCTCATTTACTATTGGATCCAAGCTGGAAAGAAATGCTTAATGCCCTGACAGGGCTGGATATTTTTTTGGGTTCTAAGTCTGATTTATGGCAGTAGCCAGCAAACCAGGATGGTGAAATATTTGCTGCCGCTTGCAGGAACCTGGAAAAATGAAGTGTGAAGTTCTGAAGAGAGCAGGCAACAGTTCTCCAGTCACTAAACACTTCCAACAAGTTGGCAGCAGAACAGAGCTGTGGTTTGAAAGAGGAACCTCAAAGGAATATGGGGAGGGGTCAGTACTATGCAGAGTCAAAATAGTGTTGCTGCTTTTAAACTTCTCCATACATTCATTCTTACATTGTGAGGAAAATACTTTTTGTTGTTGATTATGATGATTTACTTAATTCCTTCCCCTCTTTCCTTTCCCTTTTGCCTTTCCATCCCCCCTGCCCTTTTAGAGGTTTCAACAAAATGGGGGGGGGGGGGACTAAAAGTAATACCAGAAGCATAGGAAGGTGGTTAAACCCATCATTTAAAAATGCTCTGACTGAAAAATATGATCCCTGCAGGGAAAAGGCAGCATGCCTCCCCCCCTCCGACAACACAATCTTTGCTGCTCCTAGTCGCAAGAGGCCACAACTTACTCCAGAGGGCTGACTTTCCACAGTGCCAAAAGCTTGAATGCTGTGGGCAGGGAAGTTGGGATTTTCATTTCCATGAAAAGGGAATTTCCTAGAGGTGAAAAAGGGAGGCAAGAATTTTTCAGAATGTTCCTGGAACAAGCCCTGCCACCAAAATGTTTGCCAGGTGAAACACGTGGCTCCCTTGGTTTTATTTCTTTAAGGGAAATTAATATTCATCTCAAGCATGTGTGTAGCCCATTAGATATAATCTTTTTTCCTTTCCAAATTGAACATTGCTTCCCACACTAATTCATAAGTTTAAAATATACCTGAGCAATTTATAATTTGTCAGCAATACCACACAGTCAATGTTTAACATATGTTCAAGATTAGCTGTGCTTATATATAAATACACAAAAATACAATTCACTGAACAGTCAGGTACATTTACTTTCTTGTGTTAGGGAAGGTGCACCCTCTGTTCCATGACACAAAAGTACCCCTTCCCCAGTGCCTCCTCATTGACACAGTGAGAAGGGGCTGGACTCCAAGTTTGATTTATGGCAGTAGTCAGCAAGTCAAGCCAGTGAAGATCTTGTGCTGCTCACCTGTCATGGAAAATATTCTGAACATTGAAAATAAAAAGTAAGAGCAATGACATATTATTTTTAACACTGGAACTGTAACTACATTTTTATGTTAATCTGATTCTTTCCCAGAAGAACAACATGGGGCTTGACAGACTGCCCTGAAAGGGCAGGCTAGATGCACCAGTTTTTGCTCCTGAAGGACAGCGCAGCAGCCAAACTGTGCAGCCTCCCTCCACACCAAAAAGAACCCATTAAAAGCAGGGGGGTTGGTGTGCACGGCGGATGCAAGCGCAGCATTACGATGTGCAGATGTTGCCCCGCACTTGCATTATCATGGTGGCCTTCATGGGGATGGGGCTGCACCATGATGGTGCCACTACCGTGCGGTAGGGCTTGGGAGTGTGCGGTCACTCCTCAATCCTGAACCCTAAAATCAGCCCCAGACTGCCATTTTCCAGCAGTCTGTACCAGGCCTATCTTTGCATTAATACTTCTTCCCTCCTTCACTTTCTTTAAAAAAATATCAGTTGATTAATTTTGCAGTTTTTCCACACAGGAGCTCCCTTTCACAGGTTATGTATGTGAAGGTACACACAATATTGGTAGGTGATGCTTCTTTAACCCCAATATTCACATTATGTGTAAGTGTGTGGGGGGAAACCTTGTCATTTTGTTATGTGTTTGTAAAGACAGTATGTCCCTTGCAGGAAAACAGCCTGCCAAGAATATGGCTGTTCCCAGAAGAGATCTCATCTCTAGTGTGAACTCAGGACGCCAAATGTGTTTTCCTGTTCTGCTTCTTGCAATTTTCAAAAAATGTCCCTGTGCAAAACTAGTGACTTTTCCACTTTGAGATGATAAGCATACACAATAAAAGCAAGCACAACAAGACAGGCTGATTAATCTTAAAAAATACAATCAGCCTTCCACTAGTACTACTATTACATATTTTCATTTATGTATTTTACAGAAAACCTCAGAAATAAAAGTCTTGAAATACAGATATGGCAGAGAGAAGATTGGAGATAGGATGCATTGTTTTGTTCTCCCCAACAAGAAAAGATAATATGGCATCTTAATTACATCTTAATCTGGGAAACGTTAACAAGTGCTTAGATGTTATTTTTCATTGTGTTTTTAACTATTATAATTTTTTTTTGACATTTTATGTCTGGGATTATGTCAACTGAATTATTGCATAGCATCATGGTGCATTTTTTGTTTCTTTGCAGCAGCCTATAACTAGCAGCAATAAAATATTTTTGGACTACACCATTAGTTTCTGCTAAAAGCTTATCACACATTGCCAAGACTTTATCCCTGCCTCTTTTGGCTCACAGCCACATACACACATAGATACCCCCTCCTCAAAATATAAATGAAATGTAAATGAAAACAGTTGTATGTTTTTAAAGGGCCTTTTTTCCTTCGGGGAGGGCTTTCTGATAGGTTAGACCAGGTTAAGTTCCGACAGATGAAAGCAAGCAGGGAGCAGCTACTGATCTATCTGTCTGATCTATCTGACAGTGCTCAGTCTGGTCTAACTGATCAGAGCATCTAAGCCACACACAAAGCACCTCCAGCACACTCACTGAACACCTCATCACCACCCAAGATCAACTTTGAAGCACAACTGAGCATCATACTATAAAATGAAGCACAACAGTAGTAGGAAAGGGGGTCATTAACAGAGTTTTTGTGTTGATGAAAAGTAGCACTTTCCAAAATTTCTGCTACTGGAGAACAATGAAGAGGACCAGTGTTATGTGCTAACCTCCAGCCAAAAATGCAACAACAACAACAACAACAATAATTTATACCCTGCTCTTCAGCCAAGGCTATCAAAGCGGCTTACAATTTGTAAATTAGACATTTCCCTGCCCTCAGGCTTACAATCTAAAAAAGACAAGACACAAAAGGACAAGGGAATGGCAGTAGGAAAGGGGAAAAGTCCAGGAAATGTGCTCTCCCTTGGAGGCCTGTTGGAGCTAGCCTGCCTTCCTCTCCCTCAAGATGGTGGATGAAGGGAGGGCTTGTCCGCTCCAGTTATGATTTTACTGCCTTGTGTGATTAGGTTCATAGTGAAGACTCTGAACTTTATCGCATGGTGCTTAAACTGTTCCCCAGCGCGTTCTAATGGGGGCGCGCGGGGGCGTGCACGGAACGCGATGTGCACCGGATGGGGCCCAGAACGCGACTTTACCGCATGGGGGAACACCGATGCCGACGCATCATGTCCCAATTCGGTTCCAGAGGGTGCCATTTCTGGGGATGCTTTGAAACAGTTCCCAGAAATGGCGCCCTCTGGAACCGAATTGGGATGTGATGGGAACACGCGGCGGCAGCAGCGGCGTTCCCCCGTGTGGTAAAGTCGCGTTCTGGGCCCCATCCAGTGCCCATCGCGTTCCATGCACGCCCCCGCGCGCCCCTGTTAGAATGCGCTGGGGAACGGTTTAAGCCCCATGCGATAAAGTTCACTGTCACTTTACAAGTACAACAAAAATGTCACAATTGCATCAAGCATAATATTGTAAGATTCATAATATTAATTTGCAAACATTTCTATTACGTAATATTAACATTTGCAATATTTAGCCAAGATCCATTTGAGAATGTATGCCAGATCCTACTGTTTCTGCCAGGATTGGTGAACTGCCTCCCTCCTGCAGTCTCCTGTTTTCCAACAAGTATATTCCAGAGGGATTCCCAGCCCTCCAGTGAGAGCTTTTAGGGTCTGGAGAGAGCTTCAGGGAAGCAGGAACATTTTAGTGGAAACACTGGGAGTATGCAACAAACAAATTAAATTTCCCCTAAACATTGGGTCTAAATGTAGCTGCTACAGGTTGAGTCTCCCTTATCCAGAATTCTGAAATATGAAATATTCAAAAATATTCAGTAACACTTTTTTCATGAGAGGGTGAAATAGTGACACATTTGCTTTTCAATGGTTCAATGTACTTGTTCTACTCACAAAATTATTGAAAATATTGTATAACATTACCATCAGGCTTTGTGTATGAGGTGTATATGAAACACAGATGAATTTTGTGTTTAGACTTGGGTCCCATCTCTAAGATTTCTCATTATGTACATATATGCAAATACAGGTATTCCAAAATCCATAATAATAATAATAATAATAATAATAATAATAATCCAAAATCCAAAATACCTCTGGTCCCAAGCATGTTGGATAAGGGAGCTTCAATCAAATATAGCAGATATACTGAATTTAGGGGTTTCACATTAAGTGGTGACATCATTCAGGTAATGCTTCAATCTGATCTATTCCACTCAAGACTGAGAATTGGATTTAGTTCTCCAGCTGACATGCTTTCAATGTTGTGCTGGCAGAACATTATTCCAGTCTTCCATGCAGAACTTGACACTACTCAAAATGGACTGAAAATATTTTCTTGGTCCTCTGGAATAGTTTCTAGGGTTTGGCCGGGGGGGGGGGGGGGAGGCACTGAGAAAGAGAAGTTTCCACCTCTCAAATTTTATTATCAAAAGCAGTTCCATCACCCAATGTCATCCCATGGTGGGCCATTTTTCCCAGTGATAAATAAAAACAATTATCAAAAAGATCCTCATTTAACTAACAAAACTTTAATAAATTAAACCAAATCACTAAGACATCAGAAGCAAAACATACACCAATACTGAAATGTTTCAACCAATTAAATGCAAACACTATCAAAGCAGCAGCATTAAAAAAAAACAACAAAAAGGTGCATTGATCTTAATATAAATGCAGCAGAAAACATACTTAAATCCGTGATAGCAATACACAAAAGCAGTGGCTTTGCATGAAGAATGGGAGGCTGTGGAGGCAACCATAGCTTGCTCTTTAGTACAGTTATCCAACAATGTAATTTAAAAGAAAATATTCATGAAATATACAATATGACAAGTAAAAATAAAGAATAAGAAATTATTTTTAATTGTCTAATTATTCTGATTACTTAAAAGACAAGAATATGGAGATCTTGTTGTATGAGACCAAGCAGTTTCTGCCCCTTGCCGGTGAGGCAGAACACATGGTCTGACTCAGTAACTTGCCTAAGGTTTATAAACAGATCTGCAACTGTCCATTTGTTCACTTTTACTTCACATCATGCTATTAATGCCTTTCTAGTCAAACATTCAGAAAGGGCTCTTGCAACAGAGGCATAGCCAGAAACATTTTTTGCAGTTTAACAGCCAAGCCTTGTGTTCACTTTGCCTTTCTAAAGGCAGATTTTGCTTGCCCCATTTCCCCATCCCCTCCCCCAGATTCTTTTTTTGCTTTTTCTTTAACTTATGATTGAAATGACTCAACAACCACCGATTCATAAGACAAAAATAAATCTTGATCTTTGGCACCTTTGCTGCAAGAATTTGATGCTTTGGTTTATAAAATGCCCTTACTTAAAAACAAATCAAGTGAGGAATATTTGTATGTAGTTCATAGAATCATAGAGTTGGAAGAGACCACAAGGGCCATCCAGTCCAACCCCATTCTGCCATGCAGGAACTCTCAATCAAAGCATCCCCAATAGATGGCCATCTAGCCTCTCTTTAAAGACCTCCAAGGAAGGAGACTCCACCACTCTCCGAGGAAGGAGTGTTTTCCACTGTCGAACAGCCCTTACTCTCAGGAAGTTCCTCCTAAAGTTGAGATAGAATCTCTTTTCTTGTAGCTTGCATCCATTGTTCCGGGTCCTGTTCTCTGGAGCAGCAGAAAACAAACTTGTTCCCTCCTCAATATGACATCCCTTCAAATATTTAAACAGGGCTATCATATCACCTTTTAACCTTCTCTTTTCCAAGCTAAACATCACCATCTCCCTAAGACGTTCCTCATAGGACATGGTTTCCAGACTCTTCACCATTTTATTCGCCCTCCTTTGGACACACTTCAGTTTCTCAATGTCCTCTTTGAATTGTGGTGCCCAGAACTGGACAAAATATTCCAGGTGGGGCCTGGCCAAAGCAGAATATAGTGGCACGATTACTTCTCTTGATCTAGACACTATACTTTTATTGATGCAGTCTTAGGAAATACTGCAGGCACATACTCAAGTACATTCACAGCTAACATTGCAGTCTTTTGCAGATAAACTGACAATGACCAAACAATTAATTTAAAGGACTGATATGCTGGTGGTGTTCGATATAAAGTGGGGAGATGACAACTGCATATATTTTTATATCACATTTCTAATTCCATCATCATCATCATCATCATCATCATCATCATCATCATCATCATCATCATCATCATCATGTTTATTCATTCAAAGCCAGCAAAGATGTAGCTTCAATTATTTTTTAAAAAGATATTATCTTGTTGCACATTTGCAGAGCTGGTCTAAAATGAGAGAAGAGGTTGTCCTTTTAGTGAGTTAAATTATTTAAATCTGCGACTAAAACTATTCAGAGATTTGTTTGGACAAGAAATTCATGTTTTCTTTGGACTGGTTGGAAGGAGGCATAATTATAGTGTTGCAAATGTGATGCTCTGCTTAACAAGCTGTCAGCATTTCCATACTAAATATCTATTTTCAGGGGGTTAAAACATTTCCAGGAAAAAAGGAGGGAATAGGAAGGCATTTATATTTAATCTGGCATGACGTTTTTTAAAGGTACATATTTTTATAGAATACACACAAAAAATAGAAAAAATTAATTGACAAACAGAAGCCTGTAATTATGAGTCAAGGTGGGGAGGGGGGGGGTTTAGGAGGCTGAAATCACATTTCCTTTCAAAAGTAGATCTAATTCAGATGAAAAAGTCCCAGTCCAGTGTATTTTTAGGAATGGCAGTATGGTTATTATAACCATGAGCCAGGAATATATGAGTTTCTATGCTAGCCACTTGCTCCCTGTGTGGCCTTGGGTAATAAGCTTAACTGAATAACATCTTGACCTACACAGTAACTGGCTTCATTCCCTCCTGTGCACTGCAGCACATAAACACTCCTACTTAGCCATAATACTCCACTCGTTCTGAGCTGGAATGCCTCCTTATTAAGTGGATAAGACTGGAGTCATTCTGGAGTTTAGATGTTAATAGACACAGTTAATGTTGGGCATAGCATGCACTGTATCCATTGGCAGAATTTTATTTGTAGTAACCAATCTATATTAATTGGTAGTGCCATTGTAAAGAAATGAGGGAGCGGGGGGACCTCTCTCGTATACCAGCTACTGCCAAAATATGATGGTATGCATAAGCTCTTCTCCGGGTTTGTTAGAATCCTTGGGTTCTATCAGAAGCAAATAGATATTGGAAAGGTTGGGGATAATGGGTTAGGAGAAATAAGAGTTGTGGGCTGAAAATATTTAGTCTAGCTATAGACTGGATAGGCTTAGGGGGAGGGCAGATACTGATACTTTATTATTTGTTGCAAGAGGCCTGGATTGTCAGTACAGTAGAAAATGGTGTTAGAAACTGTTAGTTAAATATAAAAGGGGGGGGGGGGGAGCGAGCTCACTGACCGTTCTGACAAGGTTTCATCTTCTATAGCTGAGCTTCAACTCTCAGGAGAAAAGGATGTTTAACCATCAGGTCTTTTTCTATAGTAATAGTACTGGTTTAGAAGCTTAACAGTCACTGATCTTATCAAAGATATTTTGATTTTCAAAATTCTTCAGATTTTAAGCCTAAATAGGAATACTCATACTTATAGTGACATTCACTTTAGATGAAATATGGAGGCAAGTGTCAGGTTTGTATTTTGTGTGTGCATAATATTGCCTTTGACAACCAGAACTGGCATTTCTTTCTGTCATTTGCCAAAAGGGCTTTTCATGATCTGATCTAGGCATGAGACCCAGGATCGCAAAGCTTTTCCACACCAGAATATTCAAATATTGGGTTGCTTTTTAAAAAAAATTACAAACCTGAGAAGGCACAGGACTATCTTGTCAAATTTATCTGTTTTCTAACAGACATAACTGTTATTGGTTTCCACTAGTACCACAATTTCAAAGATGCCTTCTTTGACTATATTATTATAGGCATCTTTGAGTTGGAAGTGAATTCAAAGGTCATCTAGTCCTACCCTCTGCCATGAATGAATAGATTATTAAAGCACTCATGGAAAATAGCCATCCAGCCTCTTCATAAACCTCCGAAGATTGAAAGTCCACTACTCCCTGTAGCAACACGTTCCACTGTTGAAAAGCTCTTACCGTCAGGAAGTTCTTCATAATGTTCAGGTGGAATGACTTTTCCTATAGTTTGAATCCATTGCTCTGTAAAAGATCCTGCTTACACATGTGCATAAAATGCATGAAGTTCAACTAGCTTTGGTTTACCATAGCTAGCATAATTTCAGGCATTTTAAAACCAAAAATTAAATATTGGCCAGTCCTTTCTCTCTCTCTCTCTCTCTCTTTCTTTTTTCTTTTTGCTCTCTGCTTTTTGGGGAAGAATAAACTTGCAACATAAGACATTAATTAGTGCAAAAAATCTCCCCAAATTGGAGGACCAGAGATCGTCTGATAGAGATTTGATGGCACCAGGTGTGGGACATGTGGTCAATGGAGAAATTAGCTGAGATCTCAGATGTTACAAAAACAGCTCACTATGAATACAGTTATGGAAACGGAAAGAAAATAATATATGCTTAACAAAAACATTTCAAATGTGCAAACAAACCAGGTGGATGGTTTATGAACTCAGGAAAGACAAAGAGAAAAAAATTATTTTAAAGATTCATAATGGTAAAAAGATAACTAGAGATAGAGTAGTTTAGTGTTTATTTTTTTTAAAAAAAATCTTAATTGTTGCACTATTTAAAGAACAACAAATTTTACTAGAGAAGATAGACAAATATTTGAATAACCAAATGTTGGCAAAAATTACATACATCCAAAAATCGAGGCTCAGTGCTCTTATTACATTACAGATGGAAAAATATAGCTAAGAAAAGCTCCAGGACTAGACAGTTTATCAGCAGCTTATTACAAATATTTGGAAGATCAACTACTCTAATCACTACCACAAGCAATAAATTCTATTTTAAAGTCTGGGGAACTTCCAGATATTTAGAATAATGCAAAGATATCTATGATTCTGACAGAAGATTGAGATCTAACAAATCCTAAGAACTACAGACCTATTTCTTTATTGAATTTACAAAAAAAAAAAAAAAAATTACAAAATTCTTACATTGATTTTAGCCAAAAGAATAAACATGGTGTTACAAGAGTTGATAAATGATTATTAATGTGGACTTTTACCTAAAAGATAATTATGAGACAATACGGGTTCTAGATATTGTAGAATATCTGGAAAGGCATAATGAGAAACAATCTGCTTTTGTTTGTTTGTTTTAATTCAGAAAAAGTCTTTGACAATGTGCATTGGTCCTTTATGATGGCAGTCTTGGAAAATATGGTAAGAATTTTATATTATGGACAAAGGCAATATATGATCCACGAAAATCTCAAATTTTGACTAATGGAGAAATGACTAAACCATGTCATGTTCAAAGGGGAACCAGGCAGGGTTGCCCTCTGTCTCCCCTATTTTTTATGTTGTTTCTGTAGGATATGAATAATACTATAGGAAAAGAAGAAAGAATTCAAGGAATAAACATTAATGGTCAATGGTTTAAACTGAGGGCTTTTGCTGATGATTTAGGGATTGTCTACACTGGTGAAAAACTCTGTAGTCTGTCAGAATCCACCTTCAGTCAGGCACTTAGGGTGCATTCTGCCATGAAGATAGATAGATAGATAGATAGATAGATAGATAGATAGATAGATAGATAGATAGATAGATAGATAGATAGATAGATAGAAAACCAGACAGATAGATAGGTAGATGGATAGATGGATAGATAGGTAGATAGATAGATAGATAGATAGATAGATAGATAGATAGATAGATGATAGATAGATAGATAGATAGATAGATAGATAGATAGATAGATAGATAGATAACCAGACAGATAGATAGGTAGATGGATAGATGGATAGATGGATAGATAGGTAGATAGATAGATAGATAGACAGTAACTTTGAGAAAAGGGGGGATGTCGCCATGAGGATTAAGCCGGATGGTCACGTAGTGCATGGCAGTTAGGCATTTTATGAGGGGTTGTTGGGCATCTGAAACCAAAGATGCATACAGCTTAGATCTCCACCTGGCAGAACAGCCAGGAACCAAATGGCCGAACCTCCCCCTCCTTCCCCCCTTCCGACCAAAGGGAGGAATTCTACATCAAAGGCTGAAACGCAGGGAACCAACTCAAAGGGAGGGGTTTGGGGAATTGTAAGGTTCTGTTTCTATTTGGAACTCCTCAGTTTCAACAAAGACGTGGCAGGAATACTTCCGCTCAAGTCCTTTCAATAAACTTTCTTATCTACATGAAGTTTGTTGTGGATTTTTGGTCAGAGTAATCCCAAGTCTCACATAGTGAACCCAAGCCAGTGCTGGCAGTTCTGATGATGTATGGCTACTTCAGGGGAGGATACATGTTTTTCTGACTGTTACCCAACATTGCCCCCAAACGAAGCAAAGTTGGAGGAAATCTTAGTGTTTCGACAAAACCTCAGAGTGACCTTGCATTCTTTTGGCATATTGACAGCTGGATCAGGTCTAATTTTGTTCCATTTTATAGCCCCAGAACACAACTTTATCTCGTGTCACAATTGCTTTCAGCTTATCTAAATCCCCCACCTCCAAAGCAGCTGAAAACCACTTTATTTTGCCTGTGTGTTTCACCCCCATGACATTACTAGAGTTGGAGACCTCTCACTTAAGGTTTGAATACCATGGTTTCTATGGTATGATAAAGTTAAGGTGAATGCTGATTTTAATAACCATTTTGTGAGAAGGTAATTGCTTAGGATATGGAATAAATACAAAAAAGGCTATGTTAAATGCCTTTATGGGTCTAATGGCATGAAGCCTTAAAGAGTATTAAAAGGAAATGGGGTACATACATAGATCTTCTAAAAGTGGAAGGGGGTCAATATGGAATAAAGATAGGTGACTAGAGTTAATAGCATTCAGCATGCAATAGTATTTTTATAGACAATTACACTCATCCCTCCATATTTGCGGCTTTGATATTTGTGGATTTAATTCACGGATTTGATTAATATGTTCTGTCTAGGAATATCTTGGTCCTCCAGTGCAACTCTATGGTCAACTTTAAGTAAAAGTTGCACTGAAAGACCTAGAGATTCCTAGAGAGAATTCTCTACTATGCATTTATAGTTCTTCCAGTGCAGTTCTATGGTCAGTGTCAGACATTGACCACAGAGTTGCACAAGAGGACCTAGAGATTCCTAGAGAGGTGTCCTCTCAGGTAAAAATATGGTGTTTTTGTTATTTGTTATTTTTCCATATTTGCGGGGGCCTTGTGCTGCTAACCCTAGCAAATATGGTATATTTGAGAGATTTAAAATGGATAAGAAAATATGATCTGCAAATGTCAAATCAGAATTTGAAGTGTGGAAATGGTGATCATTTATTTTGCTAAGATTTATAAGTTGCTGTTGGAAATGGAAATGGAAGGTGAACAGGTTAAAGAATGCATGATAAAATGGGCCCTGGATATGGGTTATAATATACAAGTGGAACACTAGGAAAAGATGTTGAAGAAGCGGTGAAAGTTCACTTTAAGTTATAACCTTAATTTTTTTTTAATAAAATAATGCACCACTGGTATTTGTCACCTGAGAGAATTTCACAAATATACAAAGGTGCTGATTTTGGAATGGCAAGCAAAAAGAAGGGACTTTTCATAATATATGGTGGACCTGTGATAAAGAAAAAAGGATGGGATTCAGACACATTCAATGATGGAAGACATCTTGAAAATTAAACTGTAATAAAAGCCAGAATTTTTGCTACTTGGCCTGAGGGAAGAACAGTTGGAGAAGAAAAATGGGACAATTGTACAGTGTATGGTAACAACATCTAGATAACAATATGCTCAGAAATGCAAGGATATGGTTGTGCCCTCACAGGAGAAATGATTGCTAAAATTATTTGATTTGATGGAAATGGATAAACTAACAAAACTGGGTCTGAAACAGACCAGCACAATATGCTGGCTTGTGGGAGGCATGGGGAAATGGTGTTTAGATGATGCATGCCCCAACACTGCCTCCAAGCTGGCATCATGCCACCTGCCTGACCAGATGGCGGGCAGCACTGCAGTGCTCCAACAGTGCAGCATTTATACGCTGCACACCGCAGGACCACTGAAAAGCCACTGCCGTGGTGGAAAAGCCACCATTTTTTCAGTGCAAAAAGGATTGGCATTTTGCCACTTCTTTTTGTGCTGGAAAAAAGCTGGATTGGGACCATAGCATTTAGGTATTTTAGATACTTCTAAAGAAAATTTTTTAAACCAGTCACTAAATAGATGAAGAAAAGTTGGGGGAAATCAGTAGTTTTAGGGTTTAAAAAATAGTTGATTGAAATATCAGTATAAGTGTTGATTATTAATAGACACCATAATAAACATTATTTAATTTTAAACTTAGAGGAAGTAGAAGAATTTGTCAATTACAACTCTTAGCTGGCAACATTGGAAGTCATATATAGTCCTTTGTCGGTCTCTGTTGTTTGATGTAGTTTGTAGTTTTTGTATAGTAACAAAAGTTACTATACAATAGTTATTTCTGTCTGATGTTTATAATTTTTCCTTGTACATTGTTTAGTAATATGAAATTTATTGTATTAATAAAACTATGACTAAAATTGTAAAATATTTTCTATACCTTGTCTCATTAATCAGTATTGCAGAGACTAGTCAAGAAACCAGAAGAAGACTAAGGGGGGGATACAGACAGGTGGCTCCATGCCACCCATCTTTACCCCTCATCAGTGCCATGCCAACCGCACTGCACTGCACTGACACGCTCCCTAAAAAGAAGCCACCTAGAGCAGCTTGTTTTTAGGAGCGCCATAGTGGCACTCACACGCCCTGATGCTACCACTTTTGGCAAGCACCGTTTGGGCATGTGGACACCCGCACATCATCGTCATGGGCACCACTATTAAGGCTTGGGCGCATATGGAAGCTCAGCCCTACGGAGCCCTTAAATTGGCCCCAGGATGGCACTTTTTGCCTGTCTGTATTGGGCCTGAAAGCTTTATTGCAGTTCAAAAAAAAAAAAAGAAAGAAAGAAAGAAAAGATGAGAGGCAGCAAGATAGAAGCATCTTTCTTCTTGCCTCCCTGCATGATGTTGTAGTACTTCAGTTCTCCTTCCAGAGGGAAACAATTATAAAAGCATGGCAAACACATTTTTTTCAGCAGGACAAAAGACACATATTTACAATAGTCTCCATTGGAAACAGAACAGATATGCTTCAAGGGCATGCAGATTTGTAAACTGAAAGCAACTTCTATCCTGATGCCTTTCATTTTACTTTTATGATGTGATAAAGCTCTACGAATGGAAAGGCAGTTATGAAGAAAGAAAATGAAATCCTCAGATGCAAAGTTAAATTGTTTAACATCAAAGTCAGGACCATCTGTGATATAGCAATTCTGATTTCTATGTAAGGATGTGAAAACTGGACAACGAAGAAATCTGACAGGAAAAAATATCCTCATTTACATTGAAATGTCAGTGGAAAGTTATACGGATAACAAACATCACAAAAAGAAAAACAAATGGGACAGAGGGCAAATCAAGCTGGAATTCTCAATACAAGCTGAAATGACTAAACTGAGAAAACATTACTGCACTCAATGGAAAATACAGTTATGGTGGGGAGAGTTGAAGGCAAAAGAAAAAGAGGGAAAGAGATAATATTATAGGTGGATTGACTTAATCAAGGAAGCCACAACTCTGAGTTTACAAGACCATTCATAGGGTCACCTATGGAGATGACTGGATGACTGGATAGCATATACTAACAGCCATAGAAATTGAGGCCCTTTACACCAGCATATCCCAGATGGACTGAAATTGATAATACAGTGCCCAAACTGAAATACCACAACCAACTACAACTTTAGCCTTACCCACAAATAGGGGTGAAATAGACAGTGGGTAAGGAGTGGCTTGTCACTGCCCCTTTGCTCACCAGGTTGGGGGTGTGGGAACAGCATGCCACACCCCCAACTTTTTCCAGCACAAAAAGGAACAACAGAAAGCCACTCTTTTTTTGTGTCAGGAAAAGGGCATCTTTGTAGCCATGGTGGCATTTTTTCCCAGCATTTCTTTGGTTCAGTGTGTGTAAATGCTGCGCTGCCAAAATGCTGTTCATCCACCACATGTGCACTTGGCCTTGCAGCTTCTCAGTGGACTGGGGGTGTGATGCCCCCAGTCCACTGGGAAGTCAGGGTTTGGGTTTTTTTGCCCCTTACTTAGCTTCAGAGAGGATATTTCTCTTCAGAACAATGGCACTGTTATGGTTACTTGCTGGGTCCAAGAGCAGTTTCAAAACTGCTCTTTGCACAGGAGCCATGCCAATCTTCTTTGTATCGCTGCAATTTTAGTATATGTGTTACTGAAGTGAGCACCTAAAGAAGAAAAAGATACTTTGAACCACAGAGTTATAGGAACATCTCTTTATGAAATGCAGATAAGATCTTTGCTTCAATATTGGCAGAAAGATTTTTAAAAATCTTGAAGGATATAACATGGGAAGACCAGATAGGTTTCCTGCCAGGTTAGCAAGTGAAAAATAATGTATGAACTGTTTAAAATGTTTTAAAATATTTTGAAAAACATAATGAGAAAAAATTGACTATGATCTTCCTGGACACAGAAAAAGGTTTTGATAGTTAAGAGGGAATGTTGCAAGTACTTAACAAAATGCAATTAGGAACAAACTTCATAAATTGGATAGGTATGATATATAAAGAACAAACTGCCCAAATTATAATAAATGTTGAAAAATATATAGAATATAAAAAGGCGTGAGACAGGATTGCCATCTCTCACCTTTTTATTTGTGGCTCTTTTGGAAGTTTTGACGAGGAAAATAAGGAAAGAGGAATTAATTAAAAGCTCTTTCATACAAGAATTTAAATATAAATTGTGTGCATTTGCTGATGATATTTTGATATTGTTAGAAAATCCTGTTAATAGTATAGAAAGACTACTACAGATATTAGATGACTATGGGAAATGGGCAGGGTTTAAGGCGAATAAAGAAAAAACTGCTATAAATGTTAAAAATATCCACAAGAGAGAAGAATTAGAGTTAGAGAAAAAATAAATTTTAAGATACAGAAGAAAGTAAAATATTTAGGAGTAACTATAACCAATAAGAATTTGGAATCGTCTGTAAATAATTCCTCTTCAATTCGCCTGATTGTTGAGTTGCTGAGTATGCCTAAGGTTTCTGAGATGGGTAGTGACTTCTATGGAGTTTGTTTTAGTATATTAATATATTATTGTAGTATTCTAGCATTTTAGCATTTTATAGTGTTGTGTTTTATTGTCCGTTTTAGATTATATTTAATGTTCTGCCCTTTGGTGAAAAGGGTGTTGTTGTTGTTGTTGTTGTTGTTACTTTTTAGACAAACAGACACCAATACTTGTGTTATTAAAAGTCTCCATTCACAAAACATAGTTGACAGTACTATATGTATCCTGAGGTCTGCTTACAAGAAACTGAGAGTCAACCTAGAAGCGAATGTGAATGCACATTCCCTAAAATGGACCTGCCGCCCCTCTCATAATAGGATTTCATTAGATATAAATTTCTCAACAATCAAACTTTTAAAAACCTGTGTTTACTTTCCTGTTTCTTCTTTTGAATCACTCTTACAAAGTGAAGAAAATTATGTGCTATGACAAACACATTTTTCACCACTTAAGAAAGTACCTCTTAAAATATGCTAAATGTATCGCTTATTTTTATCTCTTTTATTGATGGAAATATTTTTAACCTCTCCTGTATCACAGGATCTCAGGGCAGCATAACAAATAAATTCAGTTTAAGCAATTTAAAAAAATTTAAAATATAATCTAGTTTGACCCTTATAAATACTTCCACTTGGAGTACATGGCAAGTTGATGAAGTTGACAATATTGGGCAAGATGGACCAAAGTTCTAACACAGTCTAAAATTTCTTTCACCTGGTAAAAAAGTATACTCTTTATTTAAATAACAGATGGCAGTGAAACTTAAAATGTGAATATATTTTCCTTTGATATTGGAATATGATGACCATCAGTTATTTTGGGAAGACGCCCAAAAATACTTGGGAGAGATGCTAAAACGGCATATGAATCCATGGGTTTATTTTGTTGAGTGACTTGAGTTCTGCCAAATATTTGTAGTGTAAAGAAATCATAAAAATTTGCTGGTGGTCCCAGCCTGGTGGATACTACTCACATATTTGAGAAAGTTGTGTGAAGAATGTTTGATCCCTTAGCTTAAAACAAATTAAAGTCTTTAAGAGAAATAAATGAAGTGTAGATGATAGAAATGCACATTGTCTTATCCCAGATGGACTATAAATTTTTGCTTTAGACTTTATTTATCTTTAATTATCAGAACTTGGATTTCCTCTGTTAAATATATGAAAGTTTAGTCTGCCTTTTTCTCGCCTTTGTTTTGAAATAATACTGGTACGTGTTAAGGATTGTCATTGTCAGTTATGTATTTTGGTTACATGTATATTACAAAAATAACCAATTTAGTTTAAATCGTTTTAAAATTAACTTTAGCCTATGTCTTGCCTTTTAAAATGATTATGACATATGAAAAATAGATCAATGAATGAAGTATTACTACAAAGCGAAGCACCTAAGTGTGCCTACAGTAGATTCTATTAGCCAAGAGTCTCAACGTAACTTCTCCAATGACCCAGAGCAGTCATCCTCAGCCATGCTGCCAACTTCTTCCTTTCAGTGAGTTTCAAAGATGCTACAACATCTCTCTACATACTGATTCTACAGACTAACACGGCTATATCTTCAAATTCTACCACTATAGAAATTTATTATATCTTTCAGAATCAGCTTGACTCAGGCTTGCATCCTTCCGAGGAGGGAGCTAAAATGAGTACCCAGACTGTTGGGGGCAAATTAGCTTACTTGCTAATTAGCTTACTTGCTGTCCACCGCTATGATCTTTGGAATAGCGGTATATAAATAAAACAAATTATTAGTAGTAGTAGTATGAAAGATTTAATTTTGCTCTATTTAACACAGATGTAGCAGTCAGAGATGGCAGGACTGCCACATCTTTTCCTTCGTATTACTTGGGTTTTAACTACCATTTTAAGCATTTCATGAGCAAAATCCTACTTCACACTGGCAAAGCATAAGTCTCTGCTATGATACTTGCAAGAGGCAGTGGACAACATTCCCACCACCAAGTGCCTCCCCTTGGAGAGCAACAGTTCCCGGGTCACCGCCTGGCACAGCACCATCTCCCTGGCCACTGACTGACTGCAAGGGTGTTATGAAGCAATTTCCACCTGTTGTTGAATATGTGAGAAGACCACCGGCCCCTTTCACCTGAGTTGCGGATTATTATTATTATACTTTATTTGTATAGTGCTGTAGATTTACACAGCGCTATACACACAAACAGTAAATCAGGCAGATGGAGCTGCACCCACTGGACTCCTAGCTGTTGTTGTGCACCAGGATGGGAGCCTTATAGGAGATACTGAAAATGTGTATATGCTAAATGTATGTAATTTAAGATTTGAGAGCCAGTGTGGTGTAGAGTTTGAGTGTTGAACTAGGACTTGAGGAGACCATTGTTTGAATCCCTGCTTAATCACAGGGAAAAAAAACTCTGAGTGACCTTGGAAGGCAGTGGGAAACCCCCATGAATACACCTTACAAAAAAATATATCCTATGATAGAGTTGTTAATGTATAGAGTGTATGAAAATGTTCAGATGTAACATTTTGGTTATTCACTTTGCAGAAGCCTGGAATTGGCTGCAGCTGGGACTCAAACCATCAGGTGATGTCCAAGGTCACAGTGTGTGCCAGACAGCACTTAGCAATGTGTAAATATACTGTGTCATCTTTGCAAGGGGAAATATATTCCAAGATGCACAAGAAATTGTACAGGAAGGGGTTGAGCTAGATTGCCACATGGCAAATGTGTATATAAGCTCAGATGTCCGTTTGTACATTTTGTGGGTTTGTAGTTGGTGGATGGTGTTAGTGATTCTTCTTGTGTGTGTCTTTGGCAACAAATAAACAAAGTGCCTCTACGGAGATAAGCCAGGAGTCGGTGTGCCTTTCTTCTAACAGCTATTTTCCTGGCATGCTCCGGCAGCTAACAGTTGTTTATCTTCAACACAAGGCTTCCAAGTTTACTCTGCATGCTGACATTTGCATCAACAAGAATTGCCATAAGTTGAAGTCAACAAAAGCTCATGACTACTACAACCTCCTAATTATGCTGCATGTATCACCCACAGGATGTTTGGTAAATGCCTTTGTCCAGGTGTTTACACTTAGTCAAGCAAGGTATGATTTACAGAAAGTCTTCTGTTAGGAAGATTAGCGCATTGGCTTTAAAGCACCTTATTCCTGGCGGGACAAAGACACATTTAATTTTCAAAACAGGTGTTATCGCATTCACCTGTGCTGGGGCAAATGCAACCTGTATACAGCCTGGATGCCTGCTAGACTTATACTGCGCCTTTTCAAAAACACAATTTTCCCATGTTTGAAAATTTGCAGGATAGGCCTGGCTGGCATCTGGGCTGTATACGGGTTGCATTCGCCCTGGCATGGCTGAATGCGATAACACCTTGTGACACTGCCCAAAATTTCTTTATATTCCTTTTCAAAATCCTTTTACTCCCTTTCACCTTGTGCCACAGCTGCCACCAATCCGTGACAAAGATCTATTTCCCAACTCCAAACTTTTCAAGATGACTTAATACCAAAATATTTTCCTCAATGCTGGTAGCATGTACTGTAACTTTAACTTCGAAAGCACTCCAAACAGTCATTTATTGAAACAACGTTATAAGTTTATTTGCAGGTTAACTTAAATATAGTATCACTTGTGTGGGATGTTGTTCACATTTGATATGTTATTGGTATACTTTGTTACACCATGTTATGTTCGTGGATTCTTGTCCTTATATTAGTTTGTTACAGTATCCCAAACTCGTTCAAAATCTTTATTATACTCTTGTTTCTTACACCTTTATCAACTGTTAATGCTTCACTTTTCACTGTCTACTCTTCTCCTCAGAGACTATCAGTTCACTTTTCTCCAGAACACTCTCAGTCCTCTCTTGGGTGCTTTTTAAAACTTTTAACTGCCTTTCTTTGCCTCTCAGGCTCTTAAATCACTCAGGTTGTATTAATACAGTAACTCTCACTTTGAGTTCTGTCTGTAACCAAATCCCTAACTAACTAAGGCCCGGTACAGCTCTACGGGCGGCAAAACTGCTCTAGGTGGCTCCTTTTTTGCACTGTCATAAGGGCTATGATGCCTCTACCAAAAGGTGTCTATACACAGCACCACAGTTGTGCAGCTGTGGTGCCCACCCTGTGAATGGGCACGCACACCTGTGACACCACTAAGACTGGGCACATCTGGACACCCAGCCATATTGAGCCCTAATATCACCGCAATGTGCCCATCTGTACCAGGCCTAACTAACTAACTAACTAACTAACTAACTAACTAACTAACAACACCAACATCAACAACATTAACCTTCTATCCAGTCTCCTGCTCTATTGATACCTCCTTCTAACTCCAATTTCATTGGCTGGCGCTGGACCCATCCTGATTGGATGTTGCCAGGGCTTCCCTCTGCCTGCTCAAATCTGCCTTATCTCCACACACCTGTTTTGAAAATTAAATGCACCTTTATCTCATTGGGGATAAGGCACTTTATAGCCAATACGCTAATCTCCAAAGACTTTGCATTTGTGAATCTGAGGAAGTAGAGGACATTCACCATTATCTTTTGCAATGCCTTCTCTATATGACCCCTAGTCAAAGATTTCTTAATTTCCCCCAGAGGAAAGGATCAAAATTCAAAATGACCTTAATAGATTAGAAACTTGGGCCAAACTAACAAAATGAGTTTCAACACAGAAAAATGTAAGGTACAGTGGATCCTTGTTATACGCTGGGGTTTGGTTCCAAGATCCCCCATGTATAACAAAATCCGTGTATGCTCAAGTCCCATTAAGTATAATGACATAGCAAAATGGTGTCCCTAATAAAAAATGGAACATCAAGGTAAATTTATACTTTTTTGGAACATTTTCAAACCGTGTATACTTGAATCCGTGTATAAAAAATCCGTGTATAAGAAGGGCCGACTGTACTACATCTAGTACATCTAAAGGGAAATGCACAAATATAGGATGGGTGACACTTGGTTTAAAAGCATGGTAAAAGGATCTAGGGGTCTTAATAGACCACCAACTAAGCATGAGTCAACAGTTGAAAGCAGCAGGCAAAAAAGCCAATGCAATTCTGACTACATCAACAGAATTATAGTGTGCTGACTGAGAAAAATATTAGTGCTATTGTCAGACTTCACCTTGAATACTGTCTCCAGTTATGAACCTTACAATGAATGACTGATAGAGCTGGATGTATTTATCTGGGAGAAGAAAAGACTGAGGCTGCATCTGCACTGCAGAACCAAATGCAGTTTGACACCTCTTTAACTATCATGGCTCAATTCTATGTAATTCTAAGATTTGTGAATTATTAGCCTTCTCTGTAAGAAATCTGTGGTGCCACAACAAACCACAAATTTCAGGATTCCATAGCACTGAGCATTTACAGTTATGACAAACTGTATTGTATCTGTAGTATAGATGCAGCCTGAGAAGTGACATGATAGCTATCTTTAAATATCTGAAGTGATGTCACATAGAAGATGGAGCCAGCCTCTTTTCTGCTGCTCCAGAGACTAGAACAAAACCAAAGAGTCAAATTACAGAAAAAGAGATTCCACCTAAACATTAGGGGGGGAGAGGAATTCCCCTCTAAGAGCTGTTTGACAGTGGAATAGATTGCCTTGGAGGGAGGTGGACTCTGTTTCATTAAACAGAAGTTGGATAGCGATCTTACAGGAGTGCTTTAGTAGTTTCTTTCTGCATGGCAAATGGCTCTTGTGGTCCCTTCTAACTCAAAGATTCTATGATTCTGTGATCTATATGTCTAATCTTATGCTTGTTGCATAAACATTTCTGACAATTATGGTGAAAGAATATGACCATTTCAAATGAGATAAGATTGCTATCATAGGATTTTATCAGACCAGCCTGCTGTACTGCCATAAGTTTAAGAACAGAAGCATACTGGTTTGGCATAATTTCTTATTACACTTCCCCCCATGATAACACTTTGGCAATCCATGGTCGCATGATCTGTTTTCCATACTGCCAAATGTTTTTGGAAGAAAGGCAGAAATGAGTGATTGCGATTGCCAATTGCCTGTCAAAGCTGGCTGTTGGGTGAAAGTACACTAAGCAGCTGGCTCCAGGTGGTGGTTGACAGTCACAATTGCTCCTCCCTCCGAAGTGCAGGTGCACATTCACACAGCAGCCCCCATGCAGGTGATCGTGGCCACCAACTGCCTTCTGAAGCTGGCTGCTGTGTGGATGTGCCCACAGCAAGTGGCTTCAAGAAGCTGTGACTGCTGCAAGGGGGAGGGGAAGAGGAGCAAAATAATACCCATTCAGTCCAGGTTATTGCCTGAGAAATGGAACTGCAGCAGAAGGGACCTATCGCACAAATTCAGTGATAGAATAACTGTGAGATGGGTTTAGCCCATCAGTGAAAAGATGCACTACAGTGACGACTGGAATGCAAGGCAGCAGCAGGACGGACATGACGTTGTCTGAGAACCATCTGCCAAAGACACTTTTATCCTGTTAAAATTCTTCTTTTTAGCCTCACATGATAAAGTCCATAGTGTGGTAAGACTCAGTTGAACTTACTTAACATGTGCTGATTTTAAGATGACTGAACTTTGTTTCAAGGAACCTTTAAACCAGTTGCTCTCAGAGAAAGAGAGAAAATCTTGGTGTGGGTACTGAGCAAAACATTTATGCAAGATAGACATTATTTGCATTCATAACTCTCCATAAAGGCAGAAAAATGATAGAAATATGTTAGTTCCTCAGGAATATTTTGAAATTCCTGTTCAGAAAGGAACATCTTAACCAAGAATTATTTATGTGGTCATCAATAAAAACAGGAATTCTGCCTTCTGAATTTGTGAGTAGCAATCTTAATGAATGATGGCTTTTATATATGGTCTTTTCATCTTAGGATATACAAGCACTTCACAAACACTGATCAGCCTGATTGATGTGTACCTACTGAGGTGCAGCCATCTCTATAACAGGGCAGCATGTGGTCACCATTGTGGCTGGCACAACCTAGGGCAAATGTTTTTGCCGATATGGAAGGAGCAGGAAAGGTACAGAAGTACAAGCAAGATGGAAACAGGCACACAGTGTCTGAATACAACATTCATCCTAGCAACTGGGCTGGGTACCTCTTTTGCTGGTTTGGATGCATCATGTAGATACACTCTCCCTGAAGTGAGAATTATGCTACCATCTTTGGTTGCTTATTTATATGGCACATAGGATAGCATATTAAAAAGATCAAATGATCTTTCAGACTTGATGTCAACATTCTGAATCTATCTCAGTTGAACAGTACCTGATTTATACCAGCTCCACCTTCAGGAGCACAAAGCAACTGTGTTTGGAAATCCAACCCTGGCATCTGCACAGTCTGCCCCATGTGCCTGGCAGGGGTAAGCAATTGTAGCAGGTCTTGGAGGCATTTTTCTCCCCTTACAGGGGCTGCATGGAATGCCTAAAATTCCAAGGAGGAAAAATAAAACCCAAAAGAAAATTGCATGTGGTTCAGGTCTACTTCTGGTATTGAGGAAAATGTATTTTTGATGTTAACTGGTATGTGCTGAACATAAGTTAAATCTACCTATTAAATTCCATCTCCTGGAGGTTTCCAGAGCAGTAAAATGGTGATCTGGGAAGGCTCTAGGGGTCAGGTATTGCAAAAAGAGCCCTGAGAGCTGCATGTAGCCTAGGGCCACAGTTTCCCATTCCTGATTTATAAATGTTGCAGTCAACATAAATGCCAGGGACTGGGGCTAGTGTCACATGGGGCAGCAGACAGCACAGCCCGAATCACCATTCTTCTGGAAGTAGTTGGTTATGCTTAAAATTTAGGAAATCTTATTTTAGTAAACTTAGGGCCCATACAGACAGGCCAAAATAAAGCTGCTTTGGGTCACTTTGGAAATATGCTGTTTAAATGGCGCGTCTGGAAGCCACACCAAAGCCACTCTCCAGTCCTAAGGACTTCAGCGTAGCTTTGGTGCAGCTTCTGGCCTCTTAGGATGCATGCATCATTTAAAAAGCATATCTTCAAAGTGATCTGAAGTAGCTCTGTCTGTATGGGCCCTTAGAGATCCTGTAGTAATGAATAGTAAAAGAGAAGGGTGTTCAGGATGGATGGGAGTTTCTCAAAAGGGGGATACTGAAGGCACAATTACAAACTGTTCCAATGAAAAGTAAAAATGGGAAGTGTTTCAAGAAACCAGGATGGATATCGAAAGAACTTTCAACTGAAATAAGTTTTTAAATGGGAGATATATAACAAATAGAAAAAGGGGAAAATCACCAAAGAGCAATTCAAACAAATAGCTGGCATGTGAATGAGGAAGGTCAGGAAAGCTAAAGTGCAGAATGAGTTTAGATTTGCTAGAGAGGTTAAGAACAATTTTTTAAAAAAAGTCTTTTGGTGGAATGTCCCTAACAAAAGGAAGAAGAAGGAAATGGTATGACCATTGTGTGGAGAAGATGCTGAAATGCTAAAAGGAGACAGAGAAAAGGCTCAGGCTTGCTAGAGAGGTTAAGAACAATAAAAAGAGTTTTTTGGGGGTATAGTTTGTTGTGGATTTTTGGGGCAATGTGGCCATGTTCTAGAAGAGTTTATTCCTGACATTTCACCAGCATCTGTGGCTGGCATCTTCAGAGAATGTTGGCATAGAAGAATGCTGTGTGTTGTGTGTATGTATGTTGTGTGTATGTATACACACACACACACACACACACACACACAGTGTGTGACCCTGAGCAGGGAGGAATTTAATGTTAATCTGTGTATTGTTCTGTTGTTGATGGCAGGACCTCAGGGTGGGAGGATATGCAAAAGAGGATTAGTGTCTGTTAACTGGTGATCATTATGACTGGATGGCTTTTGTGGTCTCTTCCAACTCTGTTATTCTAAGATTCTATTAATATCAGTGGGCAATTTATATATAGGTGGGAGGTGAATTTTCCATTCCCTCTACTCCACAGTTCCAGTTGGTTGCAGGAGGCTGATTAAATATACCTGACATTGGCCCGGTACATACCTTCTTGAAGGCCTGGGTTGGCAGTGGCAGTTTTTCTGCTGGAGGAAAGCCACAGCCACCAAAACACTGGTGCACTGGTTACATAAGTGCCGTGCAGCACCGTGTGGATGCCACACAGCACTTATGTAACAATGGCAGCACCCATGTATACAGGGCACCTCCATTATTACGTTGCCATGATGTATTAGGGTTAGGGAGCGTGTACATGGTGTGTGCTTACTAACCCTAATGTCGGCACCGGTACGCTACATGTTGGCGGTTTGTACCATGCTACTGATGCCAAGACTGCTCTTGAGATATCAACTATCCCATACAGCTGCTCTTTCTCTTAAAAAGTTTTACAAATGGCAAATGAACACTTTTTTCTATCCCACCAATATTTGCAATGTACAGTACTATTTGTTACTGCATAATATATAATTGTTGACCCTCAAATCCCTTTGATAATTAAAGGTTTATTGAATTTTTGTCCTTGGACATATTTCAGGCAAACTGTTGCTGCCTAAGTTATATCTGTGTTCAGTTTTTGCAGTTTTTTTTTATGCTTGTTCATATCTTTTATTCTTTTGATCCACTACTTCTCCATTTTCTTTTTTTTAATCAACAAAATATCTTTTTCTCTCTTTTGAAATGTGATCCCAGCTAACTGGAACCCACATAGTAAACATACTGATATCACAAAGTCAATCAGATATGGCCGCGTGGCTATGCCTTTGAATGAAATCACACTTTCACTTGAAAACTCAGTCCAGCTATGGAATGCTTACTTGGGTGGATATATTTCTAAAAGCAATATAGTGTGGATAGACAGTTTTAAATATCTGTGGGGGGGATGTTAATACTGTTGTGCTTCAAAGTTCTTTTGACAGGTTGTGTGAGAAGAAATCTTATCAGTGAAGTAAAAATGTGTGGGTTCCTGGGGCTAATATATAGCCCATGGATGGGCAAATTGTGGCCCATAAACCACAGACAATCCCCCAACTCTAATCCAGTACAGAAAATCTCCTTTTAAAAAAAGATGTAGCCACTCCTTTGCTCATCACGTTACTTCGATCCTTGCCAGAGGGCTTTTGCAAAAGTGGAAATAGACTTCTGACACTTCTGGTTTCAGTTCTCTCTCCTTTAAAATAATTGTTGGGACTCATCCCTGAGGACAAATAGCAGCAGCAGCAGCAGCAGCAGGGCTTCAGCCTGTCCACTCCACTTTAGGAGATCAGAGTGCCTTGAGAGGTCTCTGCATCTTGGGCATGATACAAAGGATTGGCACGACATTATTACCTGTTCCTTTTTGACTCCACCCATCCAACCCTTTCGTTGTTGTTGTTGTTGTCATCTATGATTTATGCTTCGTGTTTTCTAAACTTCCACATGTGTCCCAGAGTACACAGTGAATATGGAAAACATTTTTGTCTTTAAACGAGGCCTCTTTTCCGTTTTCATTTACTTGGTTGAATGCATCATCAAATACAGAACAAAATCCATTCTTGCCTTAAAAGACAGAAACGTCTTTCTTTTAAAACCCAAACTTGAGCCCATTCATCTGTTGGCTCCTTTATGGTCCTCAGAAAGCTGCACCTCAGTTCGCCAGACTGTCTCTCCTCACATTCCTAGTGGCGTCCTGACTCTGTTTGACCTTGGGAGATCTAATGTTCTTGGGTTTGCAAAGAGTACCCAGCTGGCTAAGTTCCCAACTCTCAGAGCTTGTTAAAAACAAAGTGTTTCATTCCATAGAGCTAATCAGGCCTTTTCCCATTTTTTCAAGGGAGATGACCCTTTGTGGTCTGTTTCCTTCCGGCATACTGAATATTCCTGTTGATGTCAAAATGGCTCTCTCGCTCCTCTTCAGTCAATCTGGTAAAAGCAATGAAAAGAGGGGGGGGGGGGATTTTTTAAAAGTAGCAAACTCAGTGGTGTGCATGGACTGAATACCCCTACAAATTAGCTTACACTTGATCTTTCTCCCCCTCACGGCATGATTGGAGTACTAGTTGGTGTGTGTGCAAACAAAGATGCATCCAAACAAGCAAAAGAGGTACCCAGCCCAGTTGCCAGGATGCATGTTGTATTCAAACTCTGTGTGACACTATTTCATTCTGATTCCATGTCTTATTTGAGTAATGCCATGTGAATGGCATTGCCCACTCTTCAACCAGCTAGTGGGCTGATATCTGACTAAGAGTCAGACAGTAATAGGCTTCCCACAAACCAAAAGGCAAACTCAGACCTAGACTACATGAGCAATCACAGTCTCACCCAATGTTCCACAGAGCACACTTTCGCCTTTTAAGTAGCTAGATGCTTCTACTTAAAAATAATAATAATGGTGGTACACTAAACCAAGTTCTGTACGTTCTTCAAATAACATCCCTCTACTTTTACCTCAGCTCAATGGACCTTTTTATGTCTCACTTTATAGAGTGATTTTTCACCAAATTAATGAAAAGAAACTATCCATAAAAATGATTCCATGCTGAATCATTTTCTCAGCATTTTTCTTTGAGATTTAAATAATTGTCTCACTGCTGTTCCAAGTAGGTACAATAAAGATGGAAATTCAAGCAATAACTGGAAATGTAGTTGTTTTTTTTCAGTTCACTCAACATGCTGAGTCAAATGAATAGCTTGGTTCATATTTCGTCTTTTAAAAAGCAGCTTGATTTTTGTTCTGTCCTAGAAAAGATTTCCTAGGATCATAGAACAATCCTGTGTGGTGGCTTGATGTATATCCCTAAGGGTATAATATAGACAGGATTGTATAGAGGTATGTTGTCTTGAGCTGCAATACTCTTCCCATAAGCATCAGCAGCTCATCTTGTTCACAATAATAAAGAAAAGATTGAGTTTTTAATGAACTATAAATCCTCATTTAGAAGGAATCACCAGCACCTAGACTATGGTACACTGCAGTGCAGGATAGTGATCATATGAGGAAGACACATGTTCTATAGGAAATAGAATTCTTGGGGATAACACTTAATGCATATACAATTTGAAAAGTAGTCATACTCTTGTGTGGGCAGAACTAGATCTTATGAGGAAAGCAGGAGAATCCGAATCCCAGATGACCCTTGCAGGAGTGTGTGTGCTTGTGAGTACTTGCAAAGAAAAGTCAGTGGGTAAAATAAGTGATGGATAACTCCCTCCTCTGACCTCTTTCTTTCTGTCTTTTGCCATTTCTTTTTTCTTCTGGAATCCTACTAGAGATAGCCATAACTTCAGATAGAAGTTGGGTTATATTTCCTATATGATGTGGTGCGGTTTCTCAGTTACCTTTCTCCCATTTTGACCACATCACCCCTCTGCTGTCGTTCCTTCACTGGCTCCCCATTCCTTTTACAATTTGTTACAAACTTCTTTTGTTAACTTTCAAAGCAAAACTTGCTTCCCCTCACCACCCAGCTTGTGCTTTATGATCTAGTAACTTAGGACTGCCGACTCGGCCAAGGATTTCCACTTCCCCCGCTCTGGAACAGAACGGGGACGCAACTGGAATGCCCGGTGGCAAAGGCGGCATTCCAGCATGCAATAAAATGGGGTTCTTGGCCCCATCCCGTTCCGTGTGCACCCGCGCACGTTCATGTTTAGAACTCACTGGGCCCGTTTTAGGGGCCGTGCGATAAACTCCTTATTTTCAAAATATAATAAAGACACAGTCATATATAAACCTGTTGTCATTCTAATTATATTCTTGAACAGATCTGCATAATATAAGAGACTTCAGTTTGAATTCAAGCCTTGGGGACTCTTGGTTTGAGTCTCTAGTTTGAATATTTTTGATACTAAAATAGAATAATAGAGAAGGAGGATTTTTAATAATAATAATAATAATAATAATAATAATAAATAAAAATTTTATTTCTATACCGCCCTTCCTCAGATCAGGGCGGTGTACAACATATACAAAAAATACAATACATATTAAAAACAAGATACAGCCTTAATACAAATTACCATAAAACAAGACAAGAGCCCTGAGTTAGCTAGTCCCTTTGCTAGAGAGGAGGGAAGGAGGCACATAGGGCTCTTAATCGGGGAATGCGCTAGTAAAAAGGAAGGTTTTTAAATCCTTTTTAAATTTGGCCAGGGAGGTGGCCGAGCGGAGCTCCATGGGCAGCGTATTCCAAAGGGCCGGGGCGGCGGTGGAAAATGTCTTCCTGGAGGTGGAGACTAGCCTAGCCCCGGGAACCCTGAGTAGCTGCTACCCAGATGTTCTGAGGGTGCGGGACGGAATATATGGGGAGAGGCGGTCCTTCAGGTATCCTGGGCCCAAGCCATTTAGGGCTTTATAGGTCATTACCAACACCTTATATTGTGCCCGGAAGCGAATGGGCAGCCAATGGAGCTCTTTTAATACTGGTGTTATATGGCTGGCCCTGGCCGTGCCAGTGACCAGCCTGGCTGCCATATTCTGCACCATTTGAAGCTTCCGGGTTTGGTATAAGGGTTGCCCCATGTAGAGTGCATTGCAGAAATCCAGTCTCGAGGTTACCAGAGCGTGTACCACAGTTTCAAGGTCCCTCTGGGCCAGGTATGGGCGCAGCTGGCGAATAAGCCGAAGCTGATGACAGGTGCTCTTGACCGTCGCATTCACCTGAGCCATCAGGTGAAGGGACGAGTCAAGAAGCACCCCCAGACTGCGCACGGAGTCCTTCACAGGGAGCGTGACCCCGTTCAGGACAGGTGGAACCACTGCCATTCCTGGACCAGGGGAACCTATCACGAGTACCTCCGTTTTCTCTGGATTCAGCTTGAGTCGGTTTTCCCTCATCCAGCCCATATAGGTCACCTAACGATTTATTCTATTTTTCTACTTCCTGAAGAAAATCCATAACCAGCACATACCTAACTGGTTCCTTCTCCAGTGGTAGGGAGTCACCCCCTTCACTTCATAAACCAGTTGCAAGGTCAAACTGGTTTTATTTTGGAGACATTTCTCCTCATGTTGAACCAAAAGTTACTTCTGTCTTAATGTCAGCCTGATAGATTTGGGTCTCCTTTATGCTACAAAATTATAGCATTTGATTCCATTTTAGCTGACATGTCTGCATTCCATGGAATCCTGGAATTTGTAATTTGGCGAGGCACTAGAGTACTCTGACAGAAAAGTAAACTTATGAAATGAATAATCCCAGGATTCTATACGATGGACCCATTTCAACCTTTCAGGTATTTGCAGAATATATAATGTCCTACATATGTCTCCTCTTTTCCAGGCCACTTAGAACCAGTTATTTCAACCTTTCGACATAGGACTTCTGCTCCATACCCTGTTATTACTGTACTTCCCTCCTCTGATCCATTTCCACTTTGTCTACTTTCTTAAAATGTGCTGAGATAATACTATAGCTGATGTTAGTCTAATGAAGAATGAAGTGGAAATACTGTAATACTTCTTGTGACTTGGAAACAGTCTTTTAGTAATGCAGGCTAAAGTCGAATTCCTCACTTTTTTTCAATCACATTATCTTACTGGCTCATGCTCATCTTATAGTCACCAGCAGTATCATGATTCCTAGCTTGAAATACTGTGGTATCAGTTGCAGAACTTAGCATTTGTCTCTGTTGAATTTCATTTAGGTAGATTCTACCTAGCTTTTTCTTCTGTCATCATCAGTTGTCATTTTGTCCTTTTCTTATCTATTTTCTGTCATAAACAAATTTGATAAGGATCCACCCCTTCATCCAAGTAATTGATCTTATGAAAGTTGAAGAATATCAGAAATAGGATAGAGCCTGATGGTGTCTTTTTGAGACATCTTCTCATTTTGAAGAGACCTCGTTATAGGAAAATAGTGGTGATGAACTGGCTCTGCAGATGCTGCTGCTGAGAACTATTTGGATCCTTGGACCATGGCCTGCTGTTTCAGGAAGGGGAGGACCTCTGACAAGGGATGGGTTGCACCTCACACCAACTGGCAGAAATGTTTTTACCAACAGTCTCAAAAATTTGATCAGAAGGGCTGTAAATTGAGTTATGTTATGTCGGGGAGGGCGATCACTTTGATCACTCTCTTGTGTACATGCTTCAGCTTGTCCACATTGAGGGAAGTAATAGTACTACTCTGTTCTGTTTTGGTCAAGCCTCACCTGGAATTGTGGTGCCCATTGTGTCCAGTTCTGGGCACCACAATTCAAAAAGGATGTTGACAGGCTGGAGCATGGCCAGAGGAGGGCAAACAAAATGGTGAAGGGTCTGGAAACGATGCCCTATGAGGAACAACTTAGGGAGCTGGGTATGTTTAGCCTGGAGAAGATAAGGTTAAGGGGTGATGTGATAGTCTTTAAATATTTGAATGGATGTCATGCTCAAGATGGAGCAATTTTGTTTTCTGCAGCTCCAGAGAATAGGACCCAAACCAATGAGTTCAAAATACAGAAAAAGAGATTCTACCTCAATATTAGGAAGAATTTCCTGACAGTAAGGGCTGTTCAACTCCCTTAAAGTGTGGTGTAATCTCCTTCTTTGGGGGTTTTTAAACAGGAGCTAGATGGCCATCTGTTGTAGTGCTTTGATTATGTATTCCTGCATGGCAGGATTGGGCATGATGGCTCTTGAGGTCTCTTTTAGCTCTATAATTCTATGATTCATTAATGAACAGTCTTTGAGTATGCTTTTCCAAACAGCTGTGAATCTCCCCAAGAATAGGACATAGTTCTAAGAGACAGGCACACAGAAAAATGTAGACAGATTTGAAAGAAAAGAGAGTGTGTGTGAGTATATGTAGTGTAATCGCTTCAAGAACAAAATCCTGTGCTGTAACCATTAACTGTAATCCTTAATCTTTTCTCTGAAATTCCTCCTCTGCTAGAGCCAGCTTGTTGATATGAACAGACTACACCTGTGAAACTCAGGTTAAATAAAATGAATGATGCAGTGAAAACTGGCAGACCAAAACCTTAATTTCATGTAGATCAGTAGTAAATAATTTAAACAGTAAACAGGCCCAAGTCTCTCTGTGTGTGTTTTGTTTTGTAATTTTGGTGATAGATGAACCAAACCCAACAGCCTACAGGATTCACTGGACAGAATGTGGAACATGTACTGAAAACCCTGGGACTCCATGATGGTCATTGGGACCTCTTGTGTCCCATATAATTTTATGTTTATCAGAACTGCCCATCTGTATTGATTTATATTTCAGAAGACCAACATGGTGGTTTATTAGACTAAACTGAGAACAGCACATAAGAAATGTTAACCTTTCCAGCCCAAGAATCTTTCTGATGTTTCTATCAATCCATAAATTATACCTCTCTTACTGATGTTTCTATCAGGTTACATTTTAAAATGTCTGACTCTGTGTCTTCCTTTTCAAAATTCTAACCTTTTTTCTCCTTTACTATCCACCCTTCATCACAGTGACTACTGTTTTTCCACTTTTTCTTATTCATCTTTGGGCCACTGTTTTCTTTACCCAATTTTTCCAGTCACTTTCTGTCAGTCTCTGTAGTGCTAGCTGGGTTTTGATAATTCTCCACATTCTCTATATCCCAGGTTGGAAATGCTGAATTGGAGTCTGGGTTTGAGAACTGTCCTAATAAAAGCAACATTAATCTAGTTTTTTTCCTTCCTTGAGACTGTGGAGTGACGGTGTCCATGGCAGTGCTAAGCCTTGAGAAAGGTTCTGGGAGAGAAGGGTACACATATACTGTGCTGCCATATGTATCTACTGCCCTGCTATCATGTGATGAGTGGTAGCAGTCTTTTTCAACAAACAGGGATTTCTGCATTCACATGCCTACCTTTAATTCAAACCAGGGCTAGCATATAGGAATGGAAAGAGAATATGATTTTGCTCTAGGAGGACATGAAATGACAGGGGCTTGGTAATAGCAGATTCTCCAGGGCCTAACATTTATTTCAGGTGACTGTCTACCCTATCTCTGCCCGTTTTTGTTTGGGTTACTTTACTGATACTGGATAGTTATTGTTGTTTTTCTTGCAGATTCAGAACCTTGCACCCCAGAGACTCCATCTGCCACTGCCTCACCATCCTCTTCTGAAGATCCTGCAGCTCTCACAGCTTCTCTCACACCTTCTCCTCCTTATGGATGTGAGACTTCCATCTTTTCACTATCCCAGTCCAACTGTACAATGGCCTTGAACCCTCCAATACCAACACAGACACCAGTTTGTGACACAGTGAACCCACCATCTGCTTCCACCTCATCCTTGCAACCTGGGATTTCTTCCACTGTACCATCAACTGTTTCTGTTTCTGTTTCAGTTACCCAGTCCAGCATTTATTCACCCACAGGTGTAGCCATTTCACCCAGCCATGCCCCTAACCTCATTGATTGGCTTCCACAACTTGCATCTATGATGGCCACCACAAAGCATGGAAAGGAGGAAGAACAACTACCTAGAGGGACTGGCCTGGATGAGTACATGAAGAGGTGTGGAAGTACATCTCTGCCTATCCTTACTGAAGCTGAAAATGTTCAAGCAGGATTCATAAAGCAGCAACCACCTGAATCTGTTTGTTCACCTCCTCCATTTCCGGACACTCACCCACATTCTGAACATGCAGCTGCCACTTTAGGAGACATCTTGTCAGAGTTGAAGATAATGAACAACCACCTTTCCATCATAGCGAGGGCTCTTAGCCACATTGCCTCATCCTTAGCACCCCAGCTGGATTCCACAAACACTCCAGGCTTGTAAGAGTGGGAACTCATGTGAAAAAGTATTCCACATACTTTTCTTTGGGAAAAACAGATTATATGGTGTTAGGAAAGAGGAAAGAGATGAAATTGCACGTACAAAGGTTCTGGTGATTTAACAGGGGGAAAGCTACCAGACTTCTTCTGTTGCTGTTGTGTGCCTTCAAGACTTCTTACAGATCTGAAAATTGTATTGGCTGTATCTATTGAGTGCATCTATAAAGGACGCTTGTATAGGTGACATGTAATAATTTTTTCTTTCCATTTTTACATTATTTGAATAAATATAATAAGTTTTCATTTTTAAACAAGTGGCTTTCCATATGAAGGACTTGTACAAATTAAACATGGCCAGGATGTAAATGCTGGTCAATCAGTGATGACATAAATAGTCCAATCCAGCAAGATATCCAACCACATTAGGAGATTTTCTGTGCACTCAAGACTGGATACATCTATGGATTCATCTATGTAATGGAACTGAGATCAGAATGAATTAGTGGCTGTGCATACAGCGCCAAAGGGGTGGCCTCCAGCCGCCCCTTTTATATCCAGACTGGGCCTGTGGCAACCGCATGCTGCAGCCCCGATGTGGCCTTTCCAGGGTGCACAAAGGAGCTGCAAAAAGTGGCTCCTTCTTGCACCCTGGAAAGAGTGCCATAGCTATGATGTCACAGTTTTAAGGCGCCACTTAAATGTGTGGCGTCACACCACCCTGGGACACAGCTAGGGCATACATCATGTAGATGCTGTGCCCCCACTCAGCCCCCCAGCCAGCCTTTCAGACCGGTCTGTACAGGGCCTTAATATCACTTCTTGCATTGTTGAATCAGGCTTAGGCATAAGAATTTAATGCTTAACCAGAAATGAAAAAATGCAGTTGCCCCTCCTTTCTTGCAGACTTGAGGTCCATGGTCTTCAATATTCACAGAAGGATGACCTCTGTAATTTTCAATGGGGTGCACATGCTTGTCTCATTGAAGCCTATGGGTGTTGAATATTGGTGAGTCTCCATTTTCCCGAGGCAGGGGTCTGGAACGGATCCCCCCCAAAAATGGAGGAGCAACTGTATTGTAAACCATAACTTCTGATTGCTGAAACCATGAATAGTGCTTGAAAGACCACTTTCTTTCTGCCCTATAGTATCCTCCTTAATCAACCAAAACATGCTGAGATCCAGACACAAGGCTAAACCGAATAGGCGAAACTGAATGCATTTGTAAATAAAGCCAATAAAATGTTTTGGAAGTCTGGAGATACTGTCAATATGAAAGTTTTTTCTAATTCTTAATTACAACACCATTTTCTTTGCTTCAGAGATTGGTGATCACCCAAAATAAACTGGAAGATGGCTACCTGAGTTATTTATTAAAAGTTACATTGACCTGAGGCTAAAGGGGGTTACCACCATTAATCTGGATAACTTGATGTACTACCATAGATGAACATAAACATACCAGATTCTTAATGATGGAATTAATGAAGGAGTGGTAAATTTCACTTTGTGAAAAACAGCCTTTAGGAACATAACTGTTTAAGAGTGGAGACTAACATTGCCAGCAAATATTTCCAGAACAAATGATTTGATAAAAATTAGACTGAGGGTGCATTTACACTGTAGAAATAATGCAGTCTGACATACCTTCAACTGGCATAGCTCTATCATACAACCGCATGCTGCAGCCCCGATGTGGCCTTTCCAGGATGCTTCTTGTCCTGGGGGACCTCAACATCCCTTTCGAGGCCAGTGATGTTCCAACAGGTGCGGCTCGGGAGTTCATGTCTACCATGACAGCCATGGGCCTGTCTCAATTGGTCTCAGGGCCAACGCATTGCGCTGGTAATACTCTCGATGTGGTCTTTAGTTTGGACATGGAGGCTCCGTGGGTAGAGATCTCTAAAATCTCTCCCCTGTCATGGACGGATCATTTCCTGGTTGAGGCTCGAATCAAGGCTTCTACCTTAAGTCCCCCTGGGGGTGGCGGACCTATTAGGATGGTCCACCCTCAAAGGCTGATGGAACCCAAAAGGTTCCAAGAAGTCCTAGAGGGGTATACGACTGGTACTGACGGCGATTCTGTTGATGCCCTGACCAACATCTGGGATAATAATCTCTCCAGGGCTATACACAGTATCGCTCCCAAGTGTCCTTTCCGGCCTGCTTCCAACAAACAACCCTGGTATACGGAAGATCTCAGGGAAAGGAAGTGGGCTGCGCAACGACTAGAGCGTAAATGGCGAAGACATCAGCGCTTATCTGACAGGACACTCCTTCGCTCTCATTTGAAAGCTTATGGAGTGGCAATAAGTGCAGCAAAGAACTCGTTCTATGCTGCACGTATTGCGTCCGCAGAGTCGCGTCCAGCAGAGCTGTTCAGGGTTGTGAGGGAGCTAACTCAGCTCCCTCCCTCCCTGAGCCCTATTTTGGTACCATCCAAAGCCTGCTGTGACGATTTTAACAACTTCTTTGCGGATAAAATCTCTCGGATAAGGGCTGATCTCGACGCCAGCATTCATGAAGATCCTGTAGGTGAGGTCTCCGAAGCGTCCGTGGCCCCTGTTGTACTGGATCACTTTGAGTCTGTTAGTACTGATGAAGTGGACAGGATTCTTCGAAGCGTTAAGAAGACGACATGCTCTCTTGATCCCTGCCCCTCATGGTTGGCAGCCCAGGGGGGAAATGCGGTGTCTACTTTGTTACACCGCATTGTTAACACATCTCTAGGTGAGGGCCAGTTTCCATCGAAACTGAAAGTAGCAGTGGTTAAACCCCTGCTCAAAAAGCCCTCCCTAGACCCCCTGATTCATAATAACTATCAGCCCATCTCGCTGCTACCTTTTCTGGGGAAGGTGATCGAGAGAGCAGTCGCTTTCCAGCTTCAATCGATCCTGGATGACACCGATTTTCTAGACCCATTTCAAACCGGCTTCCGGGCGGGCTATGGAGTTGAGACTGCCATGGTCGCCTTAGTTGATGACCTCCGTCTGAGCATGGACAGGGGAAGCATGTCCCTGTTGGTGCTCCTGGACATCTCAGTGGCTTTCGATACCATTGACCATGGTATCCTTCTGGAACGCCTGGGGGAGTTGGGTATCGGGGGCACTGCTTTGCAGTGGTTCCGTTCCTACCTCTCGGGTAGATTCCAGATGGTGGAGCTGGGAGACTGTCGCTCCGATAAGAGGGCCCTTACATCTGGTGTCCCTCAAGGAGCGATTTTGTCTCCTATGCTATTTAACATCTACATGAAACCGCTGGGTGAGATCATCCGGAGACACGGGGTGCGGTGTTATCAGTACGCTGATGACACCCAAATAGTCTTCTCTGTGTCTCCGACTGATACAGTAACTAAGGCTGGTATCTCTCCTCTAGATGCCTGTCTGGCGTCGGTAATGGGCTGGATGAGGGAAAACAAACTCAGTGTGAATCCAGGGAAAACGGAGGTACTGGTGATAGGTTCCCCTGCTCCGGGTGGTGAGATTTGTCATCCGGTCCTGAATGGGGTCACGCTCCCCTTGAAGGACTCGGTGCGCAGTCTGGGAGTGCTCCTTGATTCGTCGCTCCAGCTAACAACTCAGGTGGATGCGACGGTCAGGAGTGCTTGTTATCAGCTTCGGCTGATACGCCAGCTGCGTCCCTACCTGGGCTGGGGGGACCTTGAAACTGTTGTACATGCTTTGGTAACCTCTCGATTGGACTTCTGCAATGCGCTCTACATGGGGCAACCCTTGTACCACACTTGGAAGCTATAATTGGTTCAAAACATGGCAGCCAGATTGGTCGCTGGCAGATCCAGGGCAGACCATATAACACTTATCTTAAAAGATCTTCACTGGCTGCCTATTCGCTTCCAAGCCCAATACAAGGTGTTGGTGTTGACCTATAAAGCCCTAAATGGCTTGGGTCCAGGGTACTTGGAGGACCGCCTCTCCCCATATAGTCCGCCTCGCACACTCAGAACATCTGGGGCCAACCTATTGGAGGTCCCTAAGTCTCGTTTTGTAACGACCTCACAGAGGGCCTTTACTATCTTTGCCCCCACTTTGTGGAACAAGCTCCCTGTACAGCTTCGTTCCTCTGCATTGTTACTTTCTTTTAAAAAAGATTTAAAAGCACACTTATTTCAGCTGGCATTCCCACTTCAGTAATCCTGTTATCTTTTGCCCCAACTACCTTAAAGTTATTGTCTTATCTTTGCCCTGATATTTTGATTGTTTGCTTCCCATCCCTACTCCTCTGATGATGTTTTAATTTTTATATGTAATATTTTAACTTGTATTTTATTGTCTTCTTACCTGTAAACCGCCTTGATCACATTGTGGAAAGGCAGGGTAGAAATAAAGATTATTATTATTATTATTATCATACAGAATCCTGGGATATGGAATTTTGTGAGACATTAACATTCTTTGGCAGAGAAGGCTAAAGATGTTGTAAGACAACATATCACAGGACTCCTTAGAATGGTGCTACAGCACTGAAAATAGTGTCAAACTACATTGTTTCTACAGTGTAGATGCACACTAAAACGCTAAGCAACTATTTATGTAAGTGTTAAAAAAAGCTAATATTAATGAGCAAAAATCCACTGAGATGGGCAACATTTATGCTAGAAGAAAATAGGATAAGCAAGCATCTGAGGCCTTATCACACTGTATCAAATAATACAGATACAATTATTCTTAAAGAAACTCTTCAGATACAGGAATATCCTCGCCCACTTACTTTTTTTGAAAACATGTGCATCTCTCTGGCTATATATTCTACTCTACAAATGATTTTTAAGAATGAAAACAGCTTATCTACCTGTTTACAATAATGTCTGCATGAAATATTTTTGTGGATTGGTTTCTATCTTTTTATATGGTGAACAGTTGCAGACACCACAGTACATGATTTGGTTCTTGGCCGTAACCTTGAGATGCTGGCCAGAGCAGAGTAAGCAACTAGAGAACTGTGTGAGCTGTGGAGTGGAAAGATCACAAATTTATTGGACATGGTTTAGCACTGTTAATATGACATAAGGCGCAGTATTGGACAACCCATCTGCCATCCAGTAAGCCCCTCCTATCCAGCATGTCTGCTGGAGAAGTTAACTGTGGAATGATGGTTGAGGAATCCACATAGGCACAGTGCCACTGTGTGGTTCTCTGCCATCTGGGAGTAATCCTCAGGGGAACCCCCCACCCCATGGAGGAATGAAAGGCTTCATTTTCTCCAAAACAAAAATTGCCCAAAATCACACTGTTTTGAGTTATGACAACAGAACAAAACATAAAGAGAAAAAGCATGCAGGCCACTCAAGTCCAAGTACTGAGAGAGTCAGAGCCACCTCTGCTTTAGTTCCCTGGTCTGGCAAAGAGCAGCTTCCACCCTGTTTGCCTTCTGATTGGTCATTCTTCCCTGAAGCCCTTGAAAATATTTATGCATTTCTGGGAAGAAGATTGCGTAGATGAAAATGGCAGCTTCCCACTCCCTCCAGAGCCATGCCACAGCTCTTAATTGAGCGTTCCCTGTGAGGCAGGGGGTGTTGTTTCCTTTGGTTAAGAGAGTACTGGAAACTCAAGACTTAATCTAATACTATCCATTTAGAGCTTTATTGCATGAGAAAAGAAAGCAGAAATTGATTGGGAGAGTATGTTATCAAAGCACTTCCATTCTCTTCCTAAGGGAGATGGTCATAAAAGTGTGCATTTCTCGAACTGGAAAAATCTGTTTGACATAAGGCACAAAACAGTCTCACCCAGGAAGGAGAATGGAAGTGTTACAACAGTATGTGGAGAAAGTTGCTACTTTCCTGATCTATTTTGGCTCTCAGACTATTATAATGTACTATGTATGGGTCTGTTCTTTAAAATATGTAACTGGAAACTATAACAAAATATAACAGAAAGTTAATTACTCACAGAGAACATATAACTCAAATTCCCTGAGAACTCATCTGAATGCCAATTTGTTTCTGGACAGGAAACCAAATTATCATACTAGAGATTTGTTTCTGCATGGGGCATCACACTTTCTTGCTGGCAATCCAAACTATGCAATCTTTGAAGATTATCGCACTGCGTTCTGAGATCGTTCTCATCACGTGATGAGAACGGAACACATTTGAGTATACCGCACGTATGTGTTCCAATTGGGTTCTCAGAACGTTTAAATGTGTTCCACATGTGTTCCAGGAGGGTACAGATTTGAATGTGTTCCCAGAGAGCTGAAACGTGATGAGAACGTTCCAACAGAGGTGTGTGCGGTATTCTTATCTGTTCTCAAATCCGTTCTCTCATTCCTCCGTCTCCTGATTGGCTGAAAGAATGACAGGCAGGGAGGCAGGGAGGCAGGCAGGCGAGCGACTGCAGTGAGGGAAGGTGTGTGTGTGTGTGTGTGTGTGAGGGGGGAAAGAAGGAGGGAGGGAAGGGAGGAAAGTTGGGACAAGTGAGAGAAGAGGAAAGGAGGGAAAGAGAGAGAAAGAGAGAGGGAAACAGGGGGGCCAGAGCAGAGTGCAAGAGGGAGAGAGTCTGGCTGCTTCTGCGGGGGGGGGGGGGGGTTCTGGTGTCATGTCCAGCGGGGCTCCTGTGCTGGCAGCCTGCAGGAAACAGGGATGGCAGGGATGCCCATGACCTTCTCCTCCTTCCCTCCAGGAAGGAACCCACAAAAGCTCCTCTGTTTGGAGCAACACACAAAAGCAAGCAAACAACTCCCAGAATTCCATAGCAAAGAGCCAGACAAGAATTAAAGCGGGGAGGGAAGCTCACAGGCCCCACCTGGAATATTGTGTCCAGTTCTGGGCACCACAATTCAAAAAGGACATTGAGAAACTAGAGCGTGTCCAAAGGAGGGCGACTAAAATGGTGAAAGGTCTGGAAACCATGCCCTACAAGGAACGACTTAGGGAGCTGGGGATGTTTAGCCTGGAGAAAAGAAGATTAAGAGGTGATATGATAGCCCTGTTTAAATATTTGAAGGGATGTCACATTGATGAGGGAGCAAGCTTGTTTTCTGTTGCTCCAGAGACTAGGACCCGGAGCAATGGATGCAAGCTCCAGGAAAAGAGATCCCACTTCAATATTAGGAGGAACTTCCTGAGAGTAAGGGCTGTTCGACAGTGGAACACACTCTTTCCTCAGAGTGTAGTGGAGTCTCCTTCCTTGGAGGTCTTTAAGCAGAGGCTGGATGGCCATCTGTTGGGGATGCTTTGATTGTGATTTCCTGCATGGCAGAATGGGGTTGGACTGGATGGCCCTGTGGTCTCTTCCAACTCTATGATTCTATGATTCTATGAAGGCACACATTACATGCGCACACACACAGGAGGCAAAAGGGTGACAAGCAGCCAAAATGGGGAATTGGGATGACAGCAGAGGACTCTTCTTTTCTAACCGGTTTAAAGAGCTGCTATGGCTGCCGGGGCTCTGCCATTGGCCCAGTCCCCTCCCTGGCAACTTGCTTTTCTTCGGCTTGAAGAGACCTGCATGGAGCTCCTCCTTCTTCCCAGCCTTGCAAAGGAGGTTTGGGATGTAACTTGCAAGGCTCATCTCTCCCCATTTCTCTTTCTCCCTGCCTTCCTCCCGATCCCTCCTTCTTCCCTCCCTTCCCTCCCTCCTCCTTTCCCCCCTCTCTCTCTCACACACACCCCTTCCCTCACTGCAGTCGCTCGCCTGCCTGCTTCCCTGCCTCCCTGCCTGTCATTCTTTCAGCCAAACAGGAGACGGAGGCGGCCTTGGTGGAATATGTTCTCGGAACGGTTTCAGGAATCGCTGTGCGGTAAAATGCTATTCTGATCACGTTCTGATCACGTTCTAGTTTGCTAATGCAGTAATATCCGTTCCAGGAACGTTCTCATCACGTGATGATACGGAACGTTCTCAGAACGCAGTGCGATAATCTCCTTTGATTTGTTCCAATTTGTCCAGCCTCATTTCATCACATCTAAACGATAGTTGTTGCAAGGTGCAATAAAACTTGCAATCCAAAAGTAAAACATGTGTACATGTAATACTGCATGTAGTAATAAAAGGTGTCTCTTACCATTACTGGCCCCTCCTCTCCCTTTCCCCCCATTTCACATTACTATTTCCAGTTAGCTAACAGGAACAATCTATTTTGACTGTTGAACAATGGTTCTGGGTATGGATAGGAATCCCATTTTCTGTTATCATATACCATAATTTTCTATATGCAAGTGAAAGTGGGGATCAAGCCTGTGTATACCAGTTCCTAGAAACAGAAATCCAAAGTACAAATTCCAAAATAGTTTTATTTTATTATTCAAAGGTAATTACCATCCACTCAAAGACACTCACTCATATACACGTTCAAAGACTAAGAAATAAAAGGTGGTAGCAGATAGCAACTTATGGAGCTATGAAGGGCAATGCTGTACCAACTCCAAATGTGGAGCTCCAGTTAGGGGCAACTGGGAAGAGAAGTTGCTCAGCAAGCTGCCTTAGGATTGTGGCAGGGCCAGCAATGCCCAGGAGTCAGGCAAAATACAGACAGAGTATCTGTCTCACCTCAAGTAAGACTAAATTAGGGGTGCCCAAACAGGCATATTTATAGGGCAAAACCTGTCCCAGGGCAGATACAGGATTATGGGGTAGCTTCCAGGAGAGAGGAATGAGAAAGTAAGTTGTGAATAGCCAGACAATTAGTGCAAATGCCCATGGACAAAGAAGTATCATTCCAATGGGGAAGTGTATTTGGATTTTTCTTCACTTATAAACAAGATGTCGATTGCCTACCATCATTCCTATCTGTGAAAGATCAATGCTGGAATAGAGGGCAAGCTTGTCAAATTTGCAGATGACACTAAATTAGGAGGGACAACTAATACCCTAGAAGACAGGATCAGAATTCAAAATGACCTTAACAGATTAGAAAGCTGTGCCAAAACTAACAAAATGAATTTCAACATGGAGAAATGTAGGATACTGCACTTGGGCAGTAAAAACAAAATGCGCAGATATAAGATGGCCAATACCTGGCTCGACAACAGTACGTGTGAAAGGATCTAGGACCTGTAGTCCAAAAGCCAAACATGAGCCAGCCATATGATACAGCAGCTAAGAAAGCCAACACAATTGTAGGTTGCATCAATATAGTGTTAGATCAAGGGACATATTAGTGCTACTCTATTCTACTTTGGTCAGACCTCACCTGGAATACTGTGTCCAGTTCTGGTCACCACAATTCAAGAAGGAGATTCAGAAGCTGGAGTGTGTCCAGAGGAGGGCAACCAAAATAGTGAAAATCTGGAAACCGTGGCCTGTGAGAAGTCGTTTAAGAAGCCGGGTATGTTTAGCCTGGAGAACAGAAGATTAAGGGGTGACATGATAGTGATGTTTAAATCTTAGCAGGGATGCCATACTGATAATGGAGCAAGGTTGTTTTCTGCTGCTCCAGAGACTAGGACACAAAGCAATGGATTCCAACTACAGAAAAATATATTCCACCTCAATATTATGTTACCCAAAAAACTGGGGATCCTGGGAGGGCACCCACAAATTAATATATTTTAGGACAATTTTAATAGCTCAAATAAAACTATACCTTGGCTTGGGCAACAATCAGCTTGGTATCTTTCCCTTTGTATATTGGTGCCAAACCGCATAGAACTCCAGGGGCAATTCCAAATAGCTTTTGTAGTTTCTTAGTAAAACAATCAACACACTCACGTACACACCCTCTCTCTCTCTCTCTCTCTCTCTCTCACACACACACACACACACACACACGCAAGAACTAATGAAGCAAAGGTGGGAAAAGGTGAAAAGTGGAGGCCTTGCTAATGGTAATACTGTATGGCTCCTGGAGCATAGCTCCAATCAAGGGATATCTAGAATGGAAATGGCTCAATAGCCGCCATAGCAAGTGCGGTGGCTGGCTTATTCAAGAATCTAGTAGAAGTCGAACAGAGGAGTTTATCAGACAAGGGAAATTGGAAGTATAATCCAATGGCAATCTGAACGCAATCATGAGGTTTAATGTTATTGCATGATAACCCACTATATGCAAATTCAGGCAATGGGAAGTCAGTCCGAGTGCAATCATGGGGTTTCACGTTATTGCATGATAGACTACCACACACAAATTCAGGCAATGGCATGCTATTTTCGGGCAATGGGAAGCCAGTTCAAATGCAATTCATATTCACGTAAATTCGTTGAACTAGCGAATTCACGTGAATGCGTTCTGGACCCATTTTCTTTTCATTCGAAATTAAGAGAAATTACTCACGTGTGATAAAGTCCAGAGGTTTTGTCTTGGTTCAGACTAGAACAAATGGTTAGTGCCAAAGCCCCTATAGTTATACTCAAAATCATATCCCTAGGCAGTATTCTGTGGATGAATTGATTACTTCACTGCTAAATGGTTTGTCTTCCTAGCAGAGAAGTGTGATATGCAGCAGCGATGGCGCTATTGGTGTAAATGTTCTCAGATAAAGAGTTTCATTTCCAGAAGGAAGATTTCTTTGTCTGTGATATACAAGCAATCGCCCAGTCCAACTCACTGTCACCTTCTCCATAGTCTAGGGATTATGCTGATTCCGATCTTGAGAGCTCCCATCATGGCTGAATACCTTGGGCTTCTCCCAGTCTAAGCTATCCAACCTGGTATCGATGGTTTCCTATGCTGGGGAGCTGCTGCTTGGGCCACTTGCCTAAAGCATCCCTTATGATATTTAATTGATATTAGGGTCACAGAGAAGTGACAGGCAACTGGTTCTTGAGTTACAGTTAGGAGGAATCTCCTGACCGAAAGAGCTATTCAGATGTGGAATATGCTGCTTCAGAGTTTGGACACTTCTTTGGAGGTTTTTAAAGAGAGGCAGGATAGCCATCTGTTGGGAGTGCTTTGATTGTGTGTTCCTGTAGGGCAGGGAGTATAGAACAATAGAATCATAGAATCATCAAATTGGAAGAGTCCATAAGGGCCATCCAGTCCAACCACCTGTCATGCAGGAACTCATAATCAAAGCATCCCTGACATAGGGCCATCCAGCCTCTGTTGAAAAACATCCAAAGAAACTCCACCACATTCTGAGGAACTGGCCTCCACTGTCAAACAGCTCTTATTGTCAGGAAGTTCTTCCTAATGCTGAGGTGGAATCTCTTTTCCTGTTGCTTGCATACATTGTTCCGGGTCCTGGAGCAGCAGAAAATTAGCTTGCTCCCTCTTCAATATGACATCCCTTCCGATATTTAAACAGGGCTATCATATCACCTCTTAATCGTCTCTTCTCCAGGCCAAACATACTCAGTTCTCTATGTTGCCCCCCATAGGGCATGGTTTTAAGACCTTTCACCATTTAGGTTGCCCTCCTCTGGACACACTTCAGCTTGTCAGCTTCCTTTTTGAATTGTAGTGCCCAGAACTGGACACAGTATTTCAGTTCTGATGGGATGGCTACTGTGATCTGTTCCAACTCTATGATTCTATGACTGAATTCATACTGGATTGGTAGGGTGGAGGGGCTTTCTGTCTAATTGCTGGTTCCAGGCATGATACATCCAAAATGGGACTGGAAGCTGAAGATGTACTGTTGCTTGATGAGGTGGTACCATTGTGGGTCAGAATTTGAGAGAGAGACCAGTAGGGAAGAGGGTGTTCAGTTCACGTAGATGCTTCTAGGGACTGCTTATGCCCGATTCAAGCAGTTGTCAATTACATAGTTATATGTCCTACATGATCCACTCCCTGTCTCTTGTACAAAGATGAGTCTTCACTGACCCAACACCAATTTGTAGCAGTGCTATGAACTTGCTTGAGGCATTTAGTGCTCCCAGATAGGGCATTCAGGCGGCATTTCTTTAGGAATGGGGCAGGTATCACAGTAATAATAATAATTTTATTTGTATTTTCCCGCCTCTCCCGACGGATCGAAGCAGGAGTTGGTCTAGGGATATCCAGGAACATGATAAAGGCCATTGGCCAGTGGAAGTCAGCAATATGCAATACTGACATATGGTTAGACCTGGGGGTATGCAACTTGGGGGTATCCAACAAAATCTGCTTTTTGTCACAGGACAATAGAAACACATTTGGATTCGTGGGCACAGCATTGTATTCTGGGCTGTGAGATTCATCATTTCCAGTGGTTAGGGAGGATGTCTGTCTTTGGAGGACCACATCAAGGACATTTGATTAGGGCACAGAGGAAAGCTATGGGACTCACTACCGCTTACTATTTTCCATCAAGTTGAAAGATGGATGCACTGATTATACAGCTTGGAGAAAATGAACTGGCATCCACAAAAAGTCTAGAATAAATGTTGGCAGCTAAATGAGACTTGGAGTCTCTGCAAACCCAATTTAGACAAACCACACTGTTGTGGTCATATTTGTTTAAGCATTGTTGCTGGAAGGGGGAGGATGACCCTAGGAAGATTGTGGTAACATGCAAGGTCAGCAAAGAGGTGGGGGACTTTCTGGTTGCAGAGGGTGGACATCTTATACAACATCTTGACATCTTGTTCCTTATGGATGCTTTATACCAGCCAAATGGAGTTCATCTATCAGACTGGGGCAAGATACCTGGCTTTATGGAAAACATATCCAGGGATAGCCAGTGGAGATTCAAAAGCTTGCATGACGTATTCTCTGCATTTTTGGTTGGCCAATAAAGGTATCATTGTTTTGTTGCTTTATGAAATATGTTTTGAACTTTGGTTGTGGCTGCAGCTATAGTTGGCAGAAGGAGGCTGCCTGGCATTATTTTTTGTGCACAAAAATCTCACTGTTGTATTATTCTTCCCAATGTGGCTTTCACACCTTTGGGAAACCAATTTTCTGAATGGGAAATGAATAATAGAGAATACTCTTCCCATCCTTTGCCCATATCACAGCAACTTGTCCAGGTTATCATTATATTTATTGTTCTTAGAGCAACTTTCCAAGTTCTGGCAAAGAAGTCTATCATTATGATATTAAATATGTTTCTTGAATGGACTATTGCAGGATATTAATTTCAGCAGAGCAGAAAAAGGAAATGGCACCAACTATTTCTAGCAACTTCAGAAGAAGCATGCTTTATACTCTACATTCTGTGCAATCATGCTGGCCCCATGATCACAGAGTAGTCTCTGACAATGCTGGCTCTTTAGCTTAGTAACAAAGATGAGCACTGCCCCCTATGGTCGTACACAACTTGACAACCTGTTATCTTTACGTCTTATCATTCTTTTTTACCAGTTGTATACTCTGGAAACCAAATGGATAGAAGTGGGAATATTTTGAAGAGCTTTGGTTTAAATGTAGCTGCCATAGTTTTTCTACATAGAAAAATATTCTCAAAATATTCTCCCTTCCATGCTATGAAAGCTTACTGGGTCACACACTCTCAGCCATGATGAAAACAATGCCAGATCTCCTCTGGATAAATCTTTCAATGGAAACCCTAGCATAGGGTGGCTATGGCCCAAGACACACTGGCCAAAAACGGTGTGCCAGCACTGAAACTAGGGTTCCAGAGCATGCAGCAACCGCACACTCCAGAACCCTAGTCCGTACATGTGGCAGCATCATGGCGGCATCCTGTCCACATGGGCGCCACCATGATGATGCCGCTGCCTCACAGCGTCTGCACATTTCTGCACGTTGCGTATGCCACAAATGTGCCAATAGTGCATTCGTGATGTACGCAACATGCCACAAAAAGAACCCGGAAGAACAGGGTTCTTTTTACTGTGGAGAGACGCTGCATGCTTTGCTGGCTGCAACATCCTTCCACAGTTAAAACAGGCAAATTCAGCCCACCGTTTTGGGGCAGTCTGTACTGCCCCTATAAGATTCAATTTAAAGCGATGTAACAACAACAATTTTTTCTACAAATCTCTGAGTTTTCAAACACTGTGGGAGTAAAAATCCTTGAAATGTCACCTAAATGGGAAACATATCAAAAATAGGTCTTGAAACAAATAAGAAACTCTATTTAATTTCATTGCTACCATTGGCTGACTCACTCCTCTAGTCAAGAGCTAATTCCCTGAAAGTCATTGCACCAAAATAACCATCAAGCAAGCAAGGGGAAAATGATAACCTGCTGAACTTGGAAAAGAAGATTCGCTAGAGGATAATATGACATTTGAACCACATCTATGAAATTTCAGCTATAAAATATTGAACATTCATCAGTCTCTCCAAACAACGAAATGGGAAGGGAGCCACAAATCTTTTAGTTAGAGGAATGCAGTTCAGAATATTCAGTAGAATTTGCCATTAAAAGCCTTTCAGAAATATGAGTAATAAAAACATGGTGTATTATGTTCCATGCACATTTACCTGAAGATTGAATTCCATTCTTATGGCCCAACTGTTCTGTTGCTGAAGGTGAACTTCATAGGCTAACAAACATAAGAGTTTAGATAGAAAATAGTCTTGTACTACAACAAGCCTGGAATCATAGAAAGGGAAGAGACCCTCATATCCTGTACTAGATGTAAGCTCTATAATGTGGGATACAACCAGAGCATTACTGGCAGATGGCTGCCCAGCCTTTGGTTGAATTAATCTAGCAAATGAGAACCCACCACTACTGGCAGAAGTCTGTTCCCCTGTTGAGCAGTAATTCCCATTGGAGGTCTTGTCCACAGTTCCCACACAGCTTTAGTGCTGCCGTCTGGTGCATCAGACAACAGCTCTGCTCCAACTTTTATGTGACAGAACCCTTGAGGTATCTAAAGGCAATTTTCATGTCTTTTCTAAATTTTCTTTTCTCTTCACTGACTAGACATATGCAGCTCTTTTGACTGTTTCCCACAGGAATTTAACATATTTCTCCTCCTGCCTCCCTCCACATTTGACTAGAACTGACATCCCAGTAACTATGTCTTGGATAGCAGGTATTTGTTACCAGCTGGCACGTTAAAAACTACTGAAATAGGAAATCAGATCTTGTCTGTAGAAAAGAGAAAGCTGCTTGGCAAACCAACATTATTTTATTCCATGAAGTTTGGTCAGTCTTTTAGGGATGTACACTGAAGGACCAAAACAAACTGGGCCACTTTGGAACTCCCAATCAGGTTTCTTCCAAGTAATTGAAGGGAGGAATATGGACATCCCTAGTTACTACAGTTACCAATCATATAGTACTTTACTAGTTCAACACTGAAAGTCCATTCTACCTCATAAATAGTACTGAAGCACAAGAAGCCAGATCATCTATATTCTCAATTGTGATCTATTCACAAATCAGATAGGTATTCCATCACTATTCCATAGATGTCAATTTTTGATTCATTATATTCTGTGTAGGTTTTCTTTGTTCCATCTTACCTGATTCCATGCTGTTTTTTATTTTGTTCCTTATTTTAAACATTGGCAGCAAATCGTACCAGTAACTTTCTGTACCTCCATATCTGCAAGATAGTACTTCATAAACCTATGCCACCCCAATTGCTACACTTTGGCAGGGATATCCCATTTAATCCTCTGCAGTCCTGCTTTCTCAGCTGCTTTTGAAATGTTTTGGTTTATCTCTCTTCCTCTCACTTTCCACCCATTCATTCTTCGCTTCCTTCACTTCTGCAAAATGCAAACGTAGCTTGCAGACAATCAACTTGGCAAGAAGGAGAGGAGATGGCAGAGCCTTTTCTTTCCAATGGATCAGGCAAAAGCAAACTGCTGCAGCTTGTCCTAGCTTTGGAACAGAATATCCAGTGTTGTGATTTGTGAAACACTGGGAGAGAGACAGCAAACACTGGAAGAAATGTTAGTGTTACTTACGTTAAAAGAGGCGGCTTTTTCCTGCAGATCAATGTTCCATTTACATGAATAATGTAAGCATGCTGTTGTTGTTGTGTGCCTCCAAATCTTTTCAACAACTATAATCCAAACCTATCATGGGTTTTTTTTAATGATTTGTTCAAAGGAGGTTTGCCATTGCTTTCCCCTGAGGCTAAGAGCATGCAACTTGTCCAAGGTCATCCAGTGGGTTTCATGTCTGAGCTGGGAATCGAACCCTGGTCTCCAGAGTTATAGTACAGCACTCAAACTACTATGCCATGCTGGCTCATATAAACATCTTATCAGAAGTAAGTCCTACATACGTATGTACAGGGTTGAGACCTTCTAAAGGTTATTACAGTGCATGTATGTCTTTATGACAATGGTCTCCCCCTCCCCCAAACGTATCTTTCTTAACTAATTTAATTGCATTAATCTTCTGGAGCTAAAAGTATTATGCATTATTTTCCCCCACCCCATGTTTATTCTAAGAACAACCCTGTAAAGTAGGTTAGGCTGAGAAACTATGACGGATCACATGAGGAAGATGGCATTTGACCTAATCTATAGGGCAGAAACGGTGGTATCTACACAATGTTCAAACAGTGGATCTGAGAGAAATCTATGATTTTGAGCAGAGCTGATAAAAGCATTTTGATTATACAATAATGAATTCTATAATATGACATTTCTTGTTACTCAGGCAGTGCACAAACATGCATGCACACAGAGTATTTATTTATTTATTTATTCAAGCTTTCCTAAATTGTTATTGTTAACTGCCCTCGAGTCAATCTTGGCACATGGTGACCCTGTGGATGATATATCTCCAAGACTCCCTTTCCTCCACTGTTCTGCTTAGTTCCTACAAAGTTATACCCATGACCTCCCTACTAGAATCCACCCATTTAGCATGTGGTCTTCCTCTGTTTCTACTTCTCCCTACCTTTCCTAACATTTGGGGGGGGGTAGATGGGGTGTATATTGATAATTTTCAATCTGTTGGCCATTGTTTTGTTTTCCATATCTATTGACATATGTTGGTTAGCACTAGAGTCCATTCTGTCAATGCAGATTGCAGCAGTTTGATTGGAATATCTTCTGTTCTGATAATTTGTTTTTGGGTTTATAGTTTTTTGTGGGTTTTTTGGGCTATGTGGCCATGTTCTAGAAGAGTTTCTTCCTGATGTTTCGCCAGCATCTGTGGCTGGCATCTTCGGAGAATGCTTGCCTGGAAAAAGTGGGTGTGTATACACACACACACACACACACACACTGTGTGAGCCTGGGAATGCAGGAACGATTTGCATGTATATTGTTCTGTGCTGATGGCAGGCCTCAGGCTGGGAGGCTAATGCAAAAGAGGATTAGTGTCTGCTAATTGGTGATCATTATCTGCTGGGAAAGCCCCTGACTCTGAGTGGTTTCCCATTTGCATTTGCTGAGTCTTTATTTTGCTATTCCTCAGGACTGGTGAACAAAATTTATTTGTTTGTTTGTTTCAAGGATTTATATTCCACGTTTCTCTGACAATGGGATTCAATGCAGATTTTTTTTGCCTCTTCTCCCTGGTCCTGAAAAAGGGTGTCCTTGGGGCTTCATGCCCCAGGACACTCCAGGGAGCTGCTACCAGGAGAGAAAGGGGCCACTGAGCCCCTTTCCCCCGGCTTCGTTCCCGCAGCTATTTCGTGGCTGTGGGAACGAGGTGCTCCCCAAGAAGGAGCTCCATTTCGGAGCACCTTCTGATGTCACTGTTAGACCGCCACAAATGGCCTGACATGGCGAAAAGATATCATGCCCGCACTGCGCTGTTTGGATGCGGTGCAGCCGTGACATCATAATGGCGGTGCCCATGTACACAGGGTGCTGCCATTATGCCACTGGTGGTATGTATTAGGGTTAGGGAGTGTGTAGATGGTGCGCGCTCCCTAACCCTAATATCGGCGCTGGTACACCGCTTCTTGGCGGTCTGTACCGTGCCTATATTAGTTTAATTTCTTCTATATCCCTATGGGAGACCTAGATTATGGATAGTAAGCAAATATACTTAGGCTCAGCAGAGGCAATTGTGAATGGATTAAAGTCAAAATGAAATGGAACAAATCAATGGACCAGATTGTGGGGAAGACTGCATATCCATTAGCAAATGGCTGTGAATTGTGTCTTTAGATTAGTTAGAGCTGTCAGTACAACACAACCAGGGTGAGAGAAGGAGGGACAAGTTTTCACTCAAACTTGTCACACAGTCTCCATCGCACAGACAAAGAAGCCCCTTGAATTTCCAGTTAAAGTCTTGTCTTGCAACTCCTTTTGGAGCCTGTTCAGAGAGAAACAATCTGGCCCAATACAGCTCTAGCATGAACATAATTTAAAAATTAAAACAATTTTTAATCCAAACTGATTTATTATTCACTGATTTATGACTATTATTCAATGATTCTGTAATTCTGCTCCTCAAAGTCTCATTCTGAGACTTTGAAATCTCTGCCTTTGCTTTTTATCCAAACAGACATCACAGAAGGGCAACTGAGAGATGAAACGGACATATTAACCTGCTACTTAAACCACAAAGATAAATACTCATTTGAGAAAGAATGGTCCCCAATATTGTTATATTGTAAAAACAAACAATGAAGGGTGCATAGTTTTTTGTGGGGTTTTCAGGCTATGTGTCCATGTTCTAGAAGAGTTTCTTCCGTATGTTTCGCCAGCATCTGTGGTTGGCGTCTGGCAAAACATCAGGAAGAAACTCTTCTAGAACATGGCCACATAGCCCAAAAACCTCACAAAAAACTATGGATGCTGGCCATGAAAGCCTTCGACTCCACAATGAAGGGTGCAGGTTATCATGAAAAAGTTTTTGATCCGATACTCTGAGGATACTAAGGAATCACTGTTATGATTAGACAATGGGAATCAGAGATAAACAAATAAGATTTGTGATCAGGTACTGAAGTGACTGTGGAAGTTATAATTCAACACATATTTCTTGATTAGAGATTAATGTTTTATTTGATGTCAAGATACTGTAAAGTTTTTTTATTGTTTTGTAAATACTAATACATATATGAGAGAGAGAGAGAGAGAGAGAGAGAGAGAGAGAGAGAGAGAGAGAGAGAGATGAAAAATGGTTTTCTACCACACACACACACACACACTTTCTGTGTCTCAGGAAATAGTGGCGTTTATGAATAATCTCTGATCAAGGAACATATTTCCTGGGGGGATAGTTTGAGCAGCATACAAAACGAGCCTATGGTGCCATTGATGAGTAAAACCTTATAATATGAAAAACATGTTTCTTTCAGTTGTACTTAATCCCTCAATGTTCCTGCCATGCTAGTCTATTAGGTTTTGCCCCTTGCCTATGTTATTTCTCATGACTGGATGCTGGAATATGTCATGCTGGTGGTGTTGGGTGGAAGGGAATTTCTATCTACCCTGGGGATGGCTATTGAGCAGATGTGAAGGGGAGGAGATAGGCACTGGAAACTGCCAAGATCAGTTTTGTGGGCATGCCTGATACAAGGAAAAAAAACTGGAAAGGAAATGTTTTGTTTTTATGACAGATAGGGTTTGAGCGCACAAAAAGATTGTTATTGCGTTGTCCTTTTATTTTTCTGTGTAAACAAATTGCCTCAGTCCTAACAACATCACCATACTATGAACTGCTTTGGCTTCTGAATAAAGCTTTCTGGATTTACACTGAAGTTTTGCATGTCTGAGCTAAAGTCTGCCAGTACATGACATGGATGCTAAAATGATAGCAGCAGATGATAAGAAGAATGATATTGATGATTATGATGGTGATTTATATTCTTAAATAAATAGTCCCACTTTTCTCTCAGTAATGGGACTCAAGGCAGCTACACAAACCTTTGGTCCTCTTACACTCTCACTGCATAATGGACAGCCTCAACAACCAAAATAGAATAATGTGAAGTGAGCTTATGTGTGCTAAATATACAGGAAATATTTTCCTGGAGTAATCTGTTACTAAACATGAGCCTTCATGTTCAGATGCATTTAGTAATAAAAACAGATTTTTAAAAGAAGCTCTTTTCTTTCCTTTTTAAAAAAATCTTGTTCTTCAGACCAGATACTAAAATAGTAAGATACATACTTGTTTATGGATTCCACTCACTTTAAAAAAATGTAAAATTCTAAAAACTGTCTTGGGATCATTTTTATGTAATGTCTCCCTCTACAGGATCCATGTGCTTTCATCCAAATCCCTAAAAATATGTTCCTAATACTTCAAAACAACAATTTTGGATGGAAGTAGATGTCTATCTTCTGTAAGTGGAAATGCTATATACATTGGTTTTAATTGCACCCTTTGAATGTTATACCTAGGCCTGTTACAGACTGCCAAAATAAAGCTGCTTCAGGTCTCTTTGGAGGTATGCTATTTAAATGATGCATGCATCCTAAGAATCCGGAAGCTGCACCAAAAGCTGCACTCCGGTGCTTAGGAATAGAGCGTGGCTTTGGCGCGACCTCCGGACTCTTAGGACCCATGCATCATTTAAATAGCATACCTCCAAAGAGACCCGAAGCAGCTTTATTTTGGCAGTCTGTAACAGGCCCTAATTTAGGCAATATGATATGAACTTAAAATCACTTTGCAGTAGGTCAGACATTTAGACATCAGATGTAGGTCAGATATGAACTGTAGGAGTACCCAGTCTCTTAGGAGCTCCTTTGTGGGAACTACAGCTTTGGCTATTATATTTTATCCTCAGAGCATCATACATAGAATCATACAGTTGCAACAGACCACAGGGGCCATCAGGCCCTGCTCTCAGCATACAGGAAAAATAGTTAATGTAATCCCTAGAGATGACAAACTAACCTCTATTTAAACACCTCAAAAAAACGAGAGTCAGCCACCTGCCAAGCCAGTCACTGTTGAACAACTCTTATGAACAGGAAGTTCTTTCTAATGATTAATTGGAATCTGTTTTCTTATAATTTGAATTCATTGGTTTGTGTTCTCCAAGATTATCGCCGTTCCTTTCCTCCCAGCCTCAGTGCAGGCTGAAACTTAAAAACAGGTCTTTTTGTATGCCTCCATGCCCAGTACGAAGACATCCCATCCCTGATCCATACTTCTCTGGCACTTTTTGAAAGAATGGGAAATTTGTATTCAGGAAACAAAAGTAAAAGACAATGGTACCAAATATTTGAGAAATCATAAATTAGGACATCTATTTTATTCCTCGGTGGGGAAAAGGAAAAGGGGAGTGGCAATCTTTGTTAATAAGAAATAATTAGACAGAGAAGTGTGTAAGGATAAAGACGGATGCTATGTGATGGTTGAAATTACAATACATGATACATAAATAATAATAGCAAGTATATATGCCCCATTGGAGAAAAAAAAGCCACTTCTATAAACAACTAAACAAAGACTTAATACAACATAATTGTTTTAATTGTTTATGTTGTTTTATTATAGTATAGTTGGGAGGGCAGGGAATTGATGGAATGTATTTTAATATATGTTTATTTTATATTATATTTTATTTTATCTGTTATTGTAAGCTGCCTTGATCCTGCAGGAGAGGGGGCACATAAATAAAAATTTATTATTGTTGTTATTATTATTATCATTATTACATTATAATATAATATAATATTGGCAGGCGACTTCAAGGGGTATGAAAACCAAGGAGAGACAGAGAATCTAAAAAACTAATAAACAAAAATCAAGGGAAACTACCAGCTGAATGCTTTAACATGTTAGAAGAACAATTTCAGACCCATTTGAATACAGACTACAAAATATACACGTGAATTATAGCAATTCGACTAAAAAACATTCTAATGGAAATCATAAAAGTTGATCAAAACGGATTCATTCCCGGAAGACAAATAAGAAATAATATAAGGACTGTATTAAATACTATCGAATACTGTAATGTCAATAATGAGAGGAAAATGGCGCTTATTTTTCTAGATGCTGAAAAAGCATTTGATAATATAAAATGGACATTCATGTTAGAGGTACTGGAAAGAATGACTCTAGGGCGAAACTTTTTAAATAACATCAGGCAAATATATAAACATCAGACTTCTCAGCTGCTTATAAATGGCATTAAAACATCACAATTTGTTGTAAACAAAGGTACTAGGCAGGGTTGCTTACTGTCACCACTACTTTTCATTGTGATATTAAAGGTGTTAAACAATACAATAAGGGCAAATGAGAAAATAAAAGGAACAAAAGTAAAATGGCATGAAGGCATTCATTGATGATATGGTAGTGACTTTAAAAGACCCCATTAATAATATAGAACAACTGATGGAAGAAATGAATTTATTTGGGAAATATTCAAGTTTTAAAATTAACAAAGAAAAAAACATGGCTGTTAACTAAAAATTTGAACACAGGAGAAAAAGAACTATTGCTTAGAAAATCAGGATATAAAATTGGGGGTGGCGGTGGGAATAAAATACTTGGGTATTTGGTTGTCATCTAATAACTTTAATCTATATGAAAACAACTACAAAAGACCTGGAAGGAAATACAAAAGGATTTGCAAAAATGGAGCAATTTAGATTTATCAATATTAGGCAGGATTTCAGTTATTAAAATGATGATTATACCTACAATTATGTTTCTACTGCTAAATCTACCAATAATAAATAAAAAGAAGATATTCGTGCGCCATTAGGTGCGTGGCTCTGGAAGAAGTTATATAATAATAATAATAATAATAATAATAATAATAAATAAAAGCTTTAATTCTAGCCCGCCTTTCCAGAGATCAAGGTGGGTTACAATGGTGGATTTTGCAATCCAACAACATACAATTTACAATAAAAACATTGTCAGAAATTTACAATTACATTATGTAAAACATTATATAAAACAACAACAATAACAATTCCAAGCTAGCAGCAATTGTAACAACGGTGAGGGGGAGAGGGATTACAACATGGCTATTGGGGGTATGCCTGTTTGAAAAGATACGTTTTCAGCCCTTTTTTAAATTGGGCTAGGGAGAGGGTCGAGCGGAGCTCGTCGGGGATCGAGTTCCAGAGCTTAGGGGCCGAGCTGGAAAAGGCCCTTTGTATAGTGATGGCTCGTCTAGCATCTGGAACTCTTAGGAGATGTTTATCACCCGATCTGAGAGTGCGGGGCGGATTATATGGAGAGAGGCGGTCCTCTAAGTCTGCTAGCTCCACCTCCTAGTAACTCACAGATGTGACTCTTTAGCTGAGAAAATTTGTTTGGAAGGGTAGGAAAGTGAGAATTAAGTGGGAGACTTTAAAGGATTCCAAAGAAAGAGGAGGCTATGCATTACCAGACCTAAAATTATATGCATTGGCTTGCAGCCTTGTAATGGCTTCAGGATTGGATCAAACTGAGTAATAAACATATCTTAAATATGGAAGGAGTGGATCTAAGGTGTGGATGGCACGTGTACTTATGGTAGGTATATATATATATATATATATATATATATATATATATATATCCGTAAATAGAGATTTTAACAACCACCCAGTAAGAAGAAATTTGTATAAAATATGGCTACAGATCAAGGAGAAATGTTACAAGATTCCACAATGGATTTCAACACATCTCTTTTTGAGAGATGAAGGAGTGATCAAAAATGGCTAACATACAAAGAATTAGTGAAAATAGACAGACGAAGTAACATTCAATTGAAACAAAGAGAAGAAATGACTGAGGAAAACATAATCTTACATTGGTTTAACTATTGGCAAATAAAAAGGAAATTTGAAGAAGACTTAAGGAATGAAGGATTAGAAGAACATCAAAACAAACTAGATGAAATGTTATGGAAAACAGATAAGAAAAAATATTTAAAATTTACAAAATTCTTCTGGTAAGAGAACTGGAGAAAGAAACAGTTAAGGAATATATGGTCAGGTCAACACAAGATATAGGCACCCCATCACATTAGAAAGCTGGGGGAAAGCATGGAAAAAAGCACATGGGTTTTCTACATCCTAGGACTTCAAAGAATATTTTCTAAAAATTTCAAAGAGATGGTATCCTACTCCACAAAAGAGAAAAGAGATGTACAAATTAGCAGACGATAAATGCTGGTGATGTAATAAAAAGACAGACATGCTACATCATATGTAGTGGACATTCAGAATTTTTTTTAAAAAGTAAATAAGACAATTCAAAAGGTATTTTAAAAACAATTTCAAATCACACCATAATCTTATTTATTAAATATAACATTGATTTTGAGCTTCCAAGATGAAACAAAACACTGGAGAGTAATGCTTTATTTATTTATTTATTTATTTATTTATTCATTCATTCATTCATTCATTCTTTTAGCCCGCCTTTCTCCCAAAGTGGGACCCAAGGCAGCTAACAACATAGAATCATAGAATCATAGAGACCAACCCCGTGCCATGCAGGAAATCCAAATCAAAGCATCCCCGACAGATGGCCATCCAGCCTCTGCTTAAAGACCTCCAAAGAAGGAGACTCCACTACACTCTGAGGGAGTTTGTTCCACTGTTGAACAGCCCTTACTGTCAGGAAGTTCCTCCTAATGTTGAGGTGGAATCTCTTTTCCTGCAGCTTGCATCCATTGTTCCGGGTCCAAGGAGGAGGAGGAGAGAGGAGAGAGAGGGAGAAAGAGAAAAGAAGGGTAGAGGGGGGGGGGGAAAGAGAGAGAGTGGAAGGGAAGAAAGGATGAATAAACAAAGATTCTAGAACAGATCATTAAACAGAGAGTCTGTGAATATCTAGAAAACAATGCCATAATCACAAAAAGTCAATATGGGTTTCAGAGAAAGAAGTCATGCCAGACAAATCTAATCTCTTTTTTTGGATGAAATTATCAGCTTGTTAGATGAAGGGAATGCTGTGGATATAGTATGTCTTGATTTCAGTAAGGCTTTTGACAGGGTTCCCCATGATATTCTTGCAAACAAACTAGTGGAATCTGAGCTAAACAACGTAACTGTTACATGGATTTGTAATTGGTTGACTAGCCGAACCCAAGGGGTGCTCAATAATGGCTTTGTTTCATCCTGGAGAGAAGTGACCAGTGGGGTCCCACAGTGGTCTGTCCTGGGCCCAGTTTTATTCAACATCTTTATCAATAACTTGGATTGTTTACACCAAACCACTGGTTTGGATTATTATAATTCACTCTGTGTGGGGCTGCCTTTGAAAACTTTAGTTGGCCCAGAGAGCTGCACCTAGGTTGTAAACTTCCTTATTGCAACAGCTCTATTGGCTGTCAGTGTTTTTCCAGGCATAATTCAAATTGCTGGTTTTGACCTATAAATATACAGCTTGGGACCAGGTTATGTGAAGAACTGTATCTTCCTTTATGGGTCCCTGAGAGCACCTTAGAGCTCATCAGTCATCTGGGTCCTCCTTTCTGTCTCACCAACTTCCCAGGCTCATTTGGTGAGATCAAGGAAGAGGGCCTTCTTGGTGGCTGCTCCAAGGCTCCCTTCCTAGAGAGGTAAAGATGGCCCCATCCTTGCTGACTTGTTGATGGTCCATCAACAAGTCAAAACATTTTTATGCTGTCAGGCTTTTACAGAATGTGTATGTGTGTGTGTGTGTGTGTGTGTGTGTGTAATATTGTGTAGTGCTGTTTTTAGGGTTTGTATATGGTCTTTTGATAAATTTTAATGTTTTTAATGTTTAATATTTTAACTTTATAAACTGTAAATAACTCTTCTGTTTATACTTTTATTAATGGTATATATATATATATATATATATATATATATATATATAATGTCATTAAGTGCTTTGAGTCCCATTATTAGGAGAAAGGAAGGATATAAATGAATGAAACAAACAAACAAACAAACAAAAATCACCCTCCTTTATATAGCATTATTGTTATGCCACATATTAATATGATGCTTCTGTAACTGAGAGATGTACGATTAAATTACAGCAACAAGCTACAAGCAGTGGGAAAGTGCTGTGGTTTGGCTAGTCCATTCCTAGACACACATCAGCACATCTGGATAGGAGATCATGTGACGAGCAGTTAAGCCAACGACATATCCTGAATGCTGTAAAAATGGGTTCTGTTAAATTAAAAAAGGCTTTAAATATTGTCTCAGCTGGTTTCTGTATAGTATGCTTTTTCATCGCTGTGGAATGTGTTGCAAGATTTGTGATCACTAAGAAGTTTATTGAATATTGCAAATGCATTGTGTTGTTCATTATGTTCACCTCTTTGTTGCTTGCTAGTCCCAGCACTTTTACTATACAAGAAAAAGTTCCTGATGCTAAATGGAAATATTGTATCCTCGTTCACAATTTTGTTAAATCAGAAACCCCCTCCTTTTACATATTAGAGGCATCTATTGTGGTCACAGAGTTCCAAGTGTTCATTGGGAGATGTGATGTAATCAGCTCTCACTGATACTGAATTTTCACTAACCTCTGAAGCAAAATCTTGTTTAAACCACTGGGGAGGTGCAGGGGTTCAGATTGTACTGGGTGACAGTGGCGGTACACTGTGTGTGGTTGCTGAGTAAATAAGAAAGGGCACTGCATCCATTTAATGCTTGTCCAGTAGCCACAGCAGTTTCCTCTCTTTGGACTTTGGTGTGGTTGCAGCTACACTAGAATCAGACCTTCATGGGCCAAGGCAGTCTGCCCACCCCCAGACTAGAGTTCTCCTCACAAGACCTTGGTTCTTTTTACTGTATATACTTTGGAAAGTTCAACTTATTTGATTGTATTCTTTGGTTGATTTGAGAGTTTTGAGCAACATATATATATTCATATAAATATTTTCAATATTAATTTTCATAGACTTCATTTCTTTTTTCCTAGGACACTGGGAAACCAGAGTTCTAATCTCCATTCAGCCATGAAACTACTGGGTGACCTTAGTCAAGTTAAGCTCTCTCAGACTAAGGCCCTTATCACACGAGGGACTTACTGCGTGGTAATTGTAGCCCAAACATTGCCCAAACACTGGTGAGATCATCCGTCATACTTCTGAAACATCATTGAAGCACTCTCATTGTTCTTCTGTCGACCAATCGTTCGTGGAGAAGCCATTTTTGTAATAACGGGATCTTCCATTATTACAAAAATGGCTTCCCTGTGAACGATTGGTCAATGGAAGAACAGCGGAATGCCTCAATTACATTTCAGAAGCCCAGCAGATGATCCCACCTCTGTGCTTCTGGAGCATTTGGGCAACGTTTGGGCTACAATTACCACATGTTAAGTCCTTCATGTGATAGAGTCCTTAGAGGAAGGCGAAGGCAAGATACTTTCTGAACAAATTCTGCCGAGAAAAATCCTGTCATAGGTTCACCGTAGAGTTATCAGCAATAACCTGAAGGCACACAATAACAACAACAGGGAGAACACATTTCCTGGACTTTTCCCCTTCCCTACTGCCATTCCCTTCTCCTTTTGTGTCTTGTCTTTTTTAGACTGTAAGCCTGAGGGCAGGGAAATGTCTAATTTACCAATTGTAAGCCGCTTTGATAGCCTTGGCTAAAGAGCAGGGTATAAATTATTATTATTATTATTATTATTATTATTATTATTATTATTATTATTATTATTATTATAATATACTATTGCACTGTGGAACCACAAAATTAGATATTTTATAGTGATGTGAAGGTATTCTAAAGAAAAACAAAATCACAAATGATGGCCAAAATGGTCATTCAAAGTTTTCAACTGATCACACTCCACTGCTTTCCCCAGACTATAGAGGCAGAAAGTCTGTCATCATGGGACTTCCTGAACCTAAAATATTTTTGCCTCCCATCTCAGAAGACACTAGATTTCTGGTGTGTTTATCTACTGAACGCCAATGTATTCCAGCACAATGGTCTTAGAAATGCCATGACAAAGGGGAGAGAATTATATTATTTTTAGGCTAAGATGGTGAATTCTATAACAAAAAGGAAATCAAAATTACAGAGCATATTACAACAAAATGTGTTTAGGATCAGGACACATACCTGTAGGTTATGAATGTAGACATACATGTTTCCTGTTTCCCATCCAACAAAGTGCCCTGAGCCTGCAAGTTGGTATTAAGATCATAACTTTTCACGGTCTAGTTCGCTTGCATTGTCTGGAGTTTATCATAAGGGAGGAATTTCTCTTAATTTCGAATGAAAACAAAGTGGGGCCAGAACACATTCACGTGAATTCGCTAGTTCAGAGGATTTACATGAATTCGATTTTTGTTCGAACTGACTTCCCATTGCCCAAAAATAGCTTGCCATTGCCCGAAAATAGCTTGCCATTGCCTGAAAATAGCTTGCCATTGCCCGAAATTGCATGTCATCACCTCTCATGCAATAACGTGAAACCCCATGATTGCGTTCAGACTGACTTCCCATTGCCTGAAATTGCATGTGGTAGTCTATCATGCAATAATGTTAAACTAAAGAAACTGAGCCCTTCCCAGAAGGCATCTGACTCCATCCTGACCTCTGAGGGGAAGAGAAGGTAGGCCCAATGCCTTCCCTAATTGGGCCTAATCAGAGTAAGAAGAAGGGCCCTCCCTCCAGTCCATCTGCCCTGGTCCTGGCCTCAGAGGAAGAGAAGATCTGCAGGACTTTTCCCCTTCCCCACTGCCATTCCCTTCTCCTTTTGTGTCTTGTCTCTTTAGATTGTAAGCCTGAGGGCAGGGAAATGTCCAATTAATGATTTGTAAGCCGCTCTGATAGCCTTTTGGCTGAAGAACGGGGTATAAGTAATAATAATAATAATAATAATAATAATAATAATTATTATTATTATTATTATTATTATTATTATTATTATTATTAAACCCCATGATTGCATTCGGATTGCCATTGAATTATACTTCCAATTTCCCTTGTTTGATAATGTCCTCTGTAGTACTTTCTCTTCCAGAGAAAAATCACATTTATTCCCTGTTTCTTGCATTGGTGTCTCTCAGGGGTTCAATGCATAGCTGGAAACTGTTCCACATTTCCACTAAGATCTTTTCTTGTTTACAATGGAATAAGGCTCTAAATATCTCACAAAACTACAAATTCAATAATTCCACAGTATTAAGTCATGGCCGTTAAAACAGTGTCAAACTCCATTAGTTCTGCAGTGCAGACTAACCCTTACTCAAGACTCCCAAAGTCAATGAAATAAGTTAATAAAATTCTACTATACTTGTTACCCAGAGACTAAGCTCCTCTTAGATTTTACGTGAACATATATGGAATAGCACTGTAACTCTTTTTTTAAAACTACTTTTATCTTTATGGCTGTCAAGAAATGTTCGGGAGAAAATGTAACATGTGTCTGTTAAAGACTTCTGAGCGAACTCCTACTTCATGGCCGGACAACTCTTCCTTTGTTTTGTCGGTACTCCAAACCATTCTTCCTTTCTTGCCATTTCTCATACGTCTTTTGCAAATATTCCTTGAAAGCATACTTTTATTTCTACTTGAATTTGCCTTTTAAAAAATCATGATATATTTGGAAATTCCTCTTTGGTAAAATACCTGGGAAGCTTTGAAGAAAGCCAAACAATCAATTTAGTGACATTTCTTAACAAGTATCATCTGTCTTTAATATGTAGGTACTGGATATATTTTTCCAATGAATGAACAAAGTACATTATTTAGTGAAGAGAATTGAAGAACTGTAGAGTTGAAGGGATCCCAAAGTGCATCTATTCTAACCTCCTGCAAGTGCAGCAATCCAGAGCCAATGTGAGGCCAATTTGTTTAAATGGAATCTTGATGCTTCATTGAGGAAACGTCATCTAAACATCATACTTTATTTTAGGAAATGTATGGAGATCATAATGTTCCATACCAATGTCACCAAAAGAAGAAGAAGAAGAAGAAGAAGAAGAAGAAGAAGAAGAAGAAGAAGAAGAAGAAGAAGAGGAGAAAGATTAATAATAAAGACTTGGATACATTTGTGTTAATGAAGTTCTCTTGCTGTCTGCATAAGCAAAATACAAAGCTCCGGAACCAATTCTCCACAATGTTCTTTCCAGTTCTCCTTTTCCCCCAGCTGTAGCAGCCATTGATTTATTTGAAGCCAACATAAAATATGTACCAGCTCACTAAGTCCCAGAGAGCCTCTCAGCCTTGCTTGAGTGTCCTCATCAGGCAATAAATCACAGAGGCAATAAAGTGTGTTAAACAGCTTAACCAGTCCTCCTGACATGGAGAGCCACCAACTGGTTTATTTAAATGCTTACAGGACATTTGCCAAACACCAGGAGTTTTCTAGGGAATCTAAAGATAGCTTCCTTCTCCTTACATATTACAATGAAAACATATTATTATTATTATTATTATTATTATTATTATTATTATTATTATGCTTTATTTATATAGCGGTGTAGATTTTCTGTACATACAAACAATAAAATAGGTAAGAATAAACCTGCCCATGGCGTACAACCTAAGAACATAAATTCAAGATAGTATATTTTAAGAGCAATAATAAGTTAAAAGGGCACTGCACAATATTTTTGTATTATATCACTGGGATAGACTTCTTGTTTCACAGTTCATACTACAGCTGCCATTCACAGTCCTAGGTGGGTTACAGACCACCAAAAAGCAGCAGTCTGGCTCCGCCTCCTCTTGCAGCGTCTGGGAGCCGCAGTCTTTAAACCACGCGGCTCCCGGATGCTGCAGAGAAGGAGCGTGGAAATCGCACTCCTTCTCAGGCCCCGGAAGAGACGCTGCAAGGTGCTAGTTGTGCGCTCGCGGCGTCATTTCTGGGGTGTGACTTGCGGACGCAGTGCGTCCGCTACGTCAAGATGGCGGCGGCCGTGTGGAACGGCCGCCGCCATTTTGTGCACGCAGAGCGCGTACTAGGGTAAGGGGGGTGCGGAAGCACCGCCCCTTCCTAACCCTAGTACGCGCTCGTCGTGTACTATATGGTGTTTTGTAACCCGCCTTAGTCTTCTGATTTTTTTGTCTGCAATCACTGCACTATCGATATTTGATTCAAGCTATGGAATTCTGACTATTTCAGTTTTCTTATTATCTAGGATGAATTCATGTAGTTCTTCCATGGTCATTATTTTTCTTTTTTTAATGTTCAGCATAAGCATACTTTAGCCTTTTCCTCTTTAACCTTCTTCCATAATTGCTCCAGGCTCTTGTTGGTTTCTGCTTGCAGTATCATGTCATCTGCATATGTTAAATTGTTAATGTTCCTTCCCTTGCCTCTGAATCTAAGCCTGGTGTGCATATGATGTTTTCTGCATACAGGTTGAATAAACAGGGTGATAGTATGCAACTTTGCCAATGCCTTTGCCAGTTGGGAACCATTCTGTTTCTCTATATTCTGTTCTAACGGCAGCACTTTGTCCTGAGTACCAGTTATGTATCAGGACGATCAGATGTTGTGACACTCCCATTTCTTTAAGAGCAAGCCATAGCTTTTCATGACCTATGCTGTCAAAGGCTTTGCTGTACTCAATAAAGCACATGCAGACTTTCTTCTGGAATTCCCTGGTGTATTCCATTATCCATCATATGTTTGCAGCATTATCCCTAGTGCTTCTTCCTTCCCTGAACCCAGCTTGCACTTCAGCTTGCATGGGAAATCAGTGCAATTGTTCTGTAATTACTGCAGTCTTCTGTGTCTCCATTTTTGTGGATGGGAATGTATATTGATTGCTTCCAATCTGTTAGTCACTGCTTTGTTTTCCATATTTTATTATTTTATCTATTATCCCCTCTGTTGTAAGCCGCCCGGATTCCCAGTGATTGGGCAGCATATAAATAAATCCTATTATTATTATTATTATTATTATTATTATTATTATTATATTTGCTGGCACATTTTAATTATAACTATACTTGAACTTGTCTCTTAGATTGTAGCAGTTCTGGACTTAGAGGGAGCGAAAGGACAGGCCCAACACCATCAGGCCTGAAGAGGAAGAGCCCTCTCCTCCCTCCTTCCAACTGTCATCTTCTGGCCTGGGAGAGAGAGAAAGGACAGGCCCAACGCCATCGGGCCTGGCCTCAATTAAGAAAAAGAGCCCTCCCTCCAGTCCATCTGTCTTGGTCCAGGCCTCAGAGTGAGAGAAGAATGCTGGACCTGATCCCCTCCTCCCCTCACCATTCCCTTCTCCTTTGTGTCATGTCTTTTTAGATTGTAAGCCTGAGGGCAGGGAACCGTCTATTATCCCCTCTATTGTAAGCTGCCCGGATTCCCAGTGATTGGGCAGCATATAAATAAATCCTATTATTATTATTATTATTATTATTATTATTATTATTATGTCCTCTATTCCTGGTGATTTATTTTTCCCAAATCCTTTGAGTGCTACTTTGACTTTGCTTTCCAAAATCTGGGGTTCATCTTCCCAAGTTTTTTCTTCCCATGTGTCATTCAACTTTTCACATGTTTATATGTAAACTCTTCTGTAATTGTCTCCATCATTTTATAAAAACATTAAAATGTCATACATTTTAAAAAATTAAGATGATGTCAGCCTTTGCCTGCTTTCAGATAGGGCTAAAACTAGGAATGGGGGAACGAGTGCATATGTACATCCCACCTCCAATGCCATCATGTACCTGGAAGCATTATAGACCTGTACAATCTGAGCACCAAGGGTTGTAGAGGATTTTGTAATGTGTTTGGCTGAATATGGCTGCAGAGCTTTGGTGATCAGGAACCTGGCCTAATAGAGTTTCCATTGTGTAACGTTGTACTGGGACAGACTGCCCAAAAGGGGTGGCCTGCTGGAGGCCTACTTTCCTCTGGAGTGAAGCCGCAGCTGCCAAACCACGCAGCTTCCCTCTGGAGGAAAAAGAACCTGGGAAATGCGGGTTCTTTTTCCGCTGCAAGGCGGACATAATGAGTGCGCCAATGGTACACTCATTACATAAGCAACATGTGGCAACGTGCAGTGATGTGTAGCAGTATGCAGACACTGCATGTCACTTATGTCACAATGGTGGTGACCATGTACACGGGTTGCCACCATTGTAACGCCGCCATGGTGTATTAGGCTTAGGGACCGTGCGGTTGCTTGTTAGTGGTATGTACCACGCCTTTGTTTGACCATCTTTTTAGTCAACAGTCATTTAGGATGTAAATGGTGGCCAACATTTTGCATCAATTGGTGTAGCTCTGACATTATAGCTATCTTTATCAATGCTACCCCCAATCCCTATCTTTTCTGCAGTGTGGCCCTGCAAACAGAAGGTTTTTTTGAGGTGCTGGAAAGCAAGGAAGTGTATGATGTTGTATCCAGACATATAGCAGCATCAAGAAATGCAGTATCTCTTGATGCTACTATATGTCATGAAGTTGCTTCAGCACTGCAGAAATCCTTCCCTTGGCAATGCTACACTGCTGAAAAAGTAGGATTTTTTTGGGAGAGTGTAAGAGAGGTATGCTTGGTCAATGCAATTATGGAATGACTGTAAACGTGAATTCCAGAATTTACAATGTCATAAGTCTGGTTTAGGACATCGTATATGCTGAACAAGATGCCGGCTGTTATCTTTCTGTTATTACTGGAACATGCATGTATTCAGCCTATGTGAAGGTAACTGAATCCTTACTCTTTATAATAGCAAAAGACTGTTGTTTTTGGTGTAGCAGACTAACACATCTATCCCTCTGGAAATGAATGTGCTCATCTTATATATCAGTTTATCTCATATTAAGATCAGCAAAGACAGCAATCAAAATAGGGTATCAGCAGAAAGAAGGTACAAATAAACAAAACTAGGAGAGTAACTACTTAATCCACCATGTCACTGCAACATGAGTCTTCAGCACTCATTTAAATTGCATCGCATGAATTGCAGCCCATGCAATGCAGAGAGAGAAAGAAAGAGCATGAGCAGGTGAGGGGAAGCCATCTGCACTGAGAGTAACGGTAGTAGTAGCATCAGGTGAGTATGGGTCAAGCAAGTCACTAGCTGTTACACGGTATTAAGTTTTTGCTGCCTGGTCAGTCTCTCAAAAACATCTTTTAAAAAGTGCAACAGGATGAACCTCCGTCATCTAAATTTTTTCTTACAAATTCCTTTTTTTGATGAGTTCAGTTGCAGACAGAGTTGGAATGGCAACAGAGGCTTTCAAAGGAAACTTTCTTTTCATTTTTGTTTCTAATTTTAAAGGATGTAACAAATGTAGAAAACTGTGTAGGAAAACTCTTCATAAATCACAGTGCAGAAGAAGAGATGTAGCATGGACTCCAGCAGCAGCCCAGAACATTCAACAAGATGTTTCTCGAGCATGTTTAGGGGGAATTTTGGTGGGCTCTGACCTGCAGTTTTCACTTCCAAAATAACTTGACTTTTCTGAAGTGGTAATTTCATTTTCATGATAATGCTAAACTCAAGCCACATGTGATTTAATTTAAAGCAGGGCTTGAGCTGGAAGACCTGCCAAAGAACAGTAGAGAAACATGCTTATTCTACAAGTTTGCTTCAGGCACTCAGAATTTTTGAATGCCTGGGCAAAAACATAGTTTCAAAATAAGCCAAAGAAGGGAGGAAGGAGTGACTGGAAGGAAAAGCTGGGGGGGGGGGGGGGCATTTTTTGCACATTAACAGTTTGATGATACCCCTTTGAATTATGGGTTGTGAGTTGATGGATTGGCTTCTGACTTTAGATTTGTCAGGCAATCTAATTTTAACAGCTGAGTCTTTTTCAGATGCAGAAATCCAGGTCAATAATTTTCTTCATGGGCAGAATTATTGATTACCTGCGTGGGGGGGGGGGGGGAAGACAGTTTCAATTTATCATTGAATAATAATAATAATAATAATAATAATAATAATAATAATAATAATAATCTGTATCCCGCTTCTCCTTGTATTGGATCGACGCAGGTAAAAACAAACAAAAGAACAATGAAAATACAACACAGCAAGCCACAAGTAAAAACATAGCAAGACATATCAAATCCTAAACATAGCAAGACAAATTTTAAAAGGAACCCCAAGAAACATCTAATCCCCAACCATGCAGGAATCCACTGCTAAGATGTCCCATGCTTGTCCAATCTTGGGTTTAAAATCTCTAATGAAGGAAGGTCTAATACCTTCCTGGGTAGTCTATTTTACTGTAGAACAGCTGTTACCATCAGGAAGTTATTCCTAATATTCTTTTTTTGTAATTTGAATCTACTGGTTCATGTTCTAATCCCTGGAGCAGCTGAAAACAATCACACTCCATCTTCTACATGACATCCTTTCCAGTATTTAGAGACATCACTGTTGGATTACAATTCTGGGTGCGTCACACTCTCAACCACAGAACATACCATGAAAGGGTCACCATAAATTGGAAATGATGCACACAACAATAAGAACAATAACCACACCATCTCTTAATCTACTCTTTTCCAAACTAAATATAACATAGTGCCTTAAACCATTTCTCATAGGGCTTGGTTTCCAGACCTTTTGCCATCCCAGTTGCCCTATGCTGAACACATTCAAGATTGTTCATATCTTTTTGAACTGTGGTTCCCCAAACTAGATGCAGTACTCCTGGTGAGGTCTGACCAAAACAGAACAGAGTGACCTGCTCCTGTCATTGCAGAATAGAATTCCATAGAGGTTTGTTGTTTTGGTTTTGCTGCTGCATCACTCTGTTGTCTCATGCTTAGCTTGCAGTCTACTATCAGCTCCTTTCCGCCCCTCCTTCCACCTGCCTAGTTGCCAGAGTGACACAACTGAAGCAAAGGCCAAGGCGAGACTTCATAACCGCCTCCTTACCATCAGCTCTCCATCGACAGCGGCGGCACAGAAGCGTCCAGGTCTGGGCGAGGCTCCTTTCCACCCCTCCTTCCACCTCCCTAGTCTCAAGACCATTGAACTCTGTCCCCACTTTTTGTCATTATTTAAGGAGTCACGATAGATCGACTCTAGTCTACTTAGAGGACTAAGAGGTGTTGGTTGGATAGAGGGTCTTGAGATCAACCAAGACATATATCCATCAATGTACGTTTCAGGGGAGGGGTTAGATGCCTTCAACGGAGCACTATGTTATATTCAAATTGTGCGGGGCAATGCAAGATATGATGTTAGCAGGGTAAAAGGTTGTTACAGAAGAAGACGCAATAGATGTCTGATATCTATCCCGCCTTCCATTCGTCCTGCTACCCCAAAAGATCTGAAGAGCATGCCTAACCATCTCTGCTCTTATGGAATGCCAGGTCAGTGAAGAATAAGTCCCGTATCAGCTATGACTTACTGATAGATCACAATGCTGACTTGGCATGTATCACAAGCTATGACTTACTGATCAGTGCTGACCTGGCATGTATCACAAGCTATGACTTACTATCAGCTATGACTTACTGATAGATCACAATGCTGACCTGGCATGTATATTTACCTGTTCATTGACGGAGTACCCAGGAGAAGCAGGCTGGGGGAGGCGTAGCCATAATCCATAAAAACAGTGTCACCTTAACCAGGATACCTATCCGTGCATTAGACCACATAGAGTGCATTTACCTTAGCTTGTAGACCAGGGAGAGTCTGGGGATTCTGTTGGTCTACCATCCACCCTGTAACTTAACAGACTCCCTAGCTGAACTGACACAACTAGTCTCGGAGCTGATGTTAGAGCTGCCTAGGCTGTTAATCCTGGGAGACCTCATCATCTCCCTCGAGGTTGATTTGACTAATCTTACTGGTGTCGCTCAGGAGTTCATGGGTTCCATGACAAATATGGGCCTCTCCCAGATAGTCTCTGAGCCCACACATTGCGCAGGTCAGGCCCTCAATGTGGTCTTCTGCACGGAACAGGCATATCCGTGGGCGGAGATAACTAGTATCTCCACATTGTCATGGACAGATCATTTCCTGGTTAAGGTTGGACTGAAGGCTACTATTCCTCCCTCTCAGCCCAGCAAATAAAGGAATGATCTAGAACCATGAAATTTACATGCTAACCCACATATTCACCCCGAAGTTCAGTGCATTTGGCACATTGTTTCTCAAGTTTCTTCCAAAAAAATTCCGGTATCTGGTCACTGAAATACTGCTCTGCTGCTATCACCTCTGAATTATAACGTCATTCATTCCAAACTATTTTTAAAGTTTGGAAATAGTCAGATGGGGCAAGATCTAGTAAATAAAGTGTATGGTTTATGCACTCAAATCCAAAATTATTCTAAGCATCCATTGTTTTAACAGGTCTATGAGCAGGTGCATTTTCTGCAAAAAGAGAACACCTTTCTGCAGTGTCCCTCACTGCCCCCCCCCCCAATACCTCCTTTAATTGGATCAACAAATTAGAGTAATATTCTGCACTAACTGTTTGGCCCTTCTGAAGACAGTCATCAAAATACTTCCTTATTCCAAAAAGCTATGACCATTACTGCTGGCTCTTGAGTTTTGAATTTATTTAGTCATGGAGAATCCAAGTGGAGCCACTACAGGGACTCTTGTTTGGTCTCTGGGTAATAGTGATGTAAACATGTTTCATCAACAACTCTCCTCTCTCTCTCTCTCTCTCTCTCTCTCGCTCTCTCTCTCTCTCTCTCTCTCTCTATATATATATATATATATATATCAAAATGCTGTCAAAATAAACTTGGACGTACACACTTGATTTAATTTCCGAACAGCATTCCAACATTATGGCACCCACGTGGCTGACAATTTCTGCATAGCCAACTGCTCATGAATTATAAACCCAATGCTTTCCTGGGATATTTCTAGTGTCTCAGCAATTGTTTTTGCTGAGATTTGCAGATCTGCCAAAATCATGTCTTGGACATGCTGTAATATGTCTTGTCTCTAACTTAATAACCAGGCTTCATAGATGAACCAGAAAAAGTTTATTGCACCAAATCAGAAGAGAAGTACACCTTTCGCCTGAACTGAGTTACAAGTGTTAGTTTCACTATTAAAATCTTTTGCAAGCACTACCCCCTCCCAACCATCAACATTCCATTCCCAAGACAAGCAACCATGAATCCCATGGTAATTTCCAGTATCTGTGTCCTCCCTTTTCCCCAATGTTAGGCCTCTGCTAGCACACTCTACTATTATGGTTAAAACACACCAAAAGGAAAGCTAAGTCTAATATGGTAAAGACAATCTTTATGGGTTACCCTGATAATGCTCAACAATTTCCAGAGCTGACACTGTTGAAAGCCTCCCAGACCTTGCTGCATCTTTGGGCTCAAAATCTCCATACTGAAAGTTTTGACACACCACTTCTTCATAGTTTGAAGGAGTTTTCTTTTTTTAAAATAGATTTTATTGTTTACAAAAAGTAAAATACAATTACATCACCATTCTAATTTAAAAACACAAGTTAAAATACAGATTTACAAAACTGAGGTCTCATCCAAAACTCCAAATCAAAATTTCCTATGATGCTGTGGTGGAACATGAACATGAGAATTGGAGTTAATACTGTATATTCTATAAGAGGTAACCACTTTTTCTTAACTGGTTGCAGTTCCTTGCCTCAGACGTTCTCCTGGCATCATCTGCAAGCTTCTCTATTAACCATCCTTCCCAGAACTTCGTCCACCATTGATCCATGGACAGATGGCCTGTTTTCCAGTTTCTGGCAATGATTAATCTAGCTATAACAACTGAAAAGGATATAATTTCTTTATGATGGAGAAATTTATTATCAACTTGAAATACTGACAAAAGAAGCAACTCCGGGGTGGATTGAACCTTTTGCTTAGTGATGTCTGACATCAATTGAACAACCTGTGTCCAGAATTGTTGGACAAATGGGCACTCCAACCACATGTGTAGGTATGTACCTCTTGCCCCACAACCCCTCCAGTACAAAGATGTCTCCCTTGTCATTCATGCTAGCTGGACAGGGGTCAGATATCATCTGTATACCACTTTCAATGTGTTTTCCCGTAGGGCAGATGACTTAGACTTATAAGGAGGACATGACCATATATGATGTCATTCTGCATCTGAAATAACTGACTGTATATCCAACTCCCACCCTGTTTTATAGAAAGTACTCCTCCCATATGAGTTTTCAACCATCCAATTATACAATGCAGCTGAACCTCCCTTCACTGGTGCACCTGAGACTGTACACATTTGTTCATGTATTGTCAATGATCTAGGGATTTCTCCTGACCACTAGTTGGGACACAAATGAGGTAATTTTTTGAATTTGGAGCCAAGAGGGTCTAAAATTCTGAAATAAGTCATGTATAGAATAAATGCCCTTATCTTCCCATCCTTTAAATTGTGTGAACTTATCTTGGCTAAAAAGGGATGTAGTAAGAATGGTCTAATTGGGGAAGGGCTGGGAGCCATCAGATGGCACCATTTCCTCCAAACTGAAAGTAATGTCCAAAAAAAGGGTTTTCTATGTTGTTTAGAGTTCTGGCTGAGATGTTAGGGAAAAAAGGGCTGACCAATTGAGGTTTTTCTATACTTATTTCTAGTTCTAACCAAAGTATAGAAGTAGATCTCTCAATGAGCTGGATAACTTGGATTAACTGAAATGCTGCAAAAACAGTATTCCAGGTTGGGTATAGCAAAACCTCCATGCTTAGATTTCATATATCAACAATTTTTAGGAGCTTTCTTCTGCAGGAACAGGAACTTGAAAATTCCACACTATTCATTGATGTGATTGTATCAGTCATCAAAATAATTCAGAAATTAGAGGTATGAAGCTGTGAATTGTCAACTTGCAACTCAAAAGAACACTCAAGCTACAATGACAAAATTATGCTTAGCTTTTGAGAAGTGGGTATAAGGCTGAGAACTTTTCTGGAAAGCTTCCGGCTTTGAAAAAGTGTTGGTGGAGCATGGCTGGGACCCGGCTTGTACCCGGGCTGCTGGCAGCTTGTGATTAGGTGGTGATTTAGCATGGAGGCTTGAGCCGGTTTTAAAATTCATGCGATAAGCATCTTTGACACAGTTGTCTAGTATATCCAACTATAGGGGGCAGTCTCATCTCTGTTACTAAGCTGAAGAGCCAACGTTGTCAAAGATGACTCCATGGTCATGTGGCCAGCATGACTACATGGAACACTGTTACCTTCCCACTAATGTGGAACCTATTTATCTATTTGTCCTTTTACATGCCTTCAAATTTCTTGGTTGGTAGAAGCTTGGACCAGTGATGGGAGGTCCCTCCATCACATAGCATTTGGGTCTCAAACTGCCAACCTTGCAGTTGTCAGAGTCTGTGTCTTAATCACTAAGTCGCCATGTCCCCTTTAAGGACCAGTAGACATTATTAATTTGTATTCCAACACCATATTTAATAAATCAGTAATTGTACTATAATTTTACAATAACAATTGTATTATGGTTGTAATGAATTTATTTATACTAGTTTTATGTTCTTAATGTCCCTAGAGTGTTCATATTCTGCTAGATTAAAATACATCAAACCTAGGAGCCAGTCATTGGGGGCTGGCTCCAGATTTGAGGGGATGCATAGGTATGGTTGCCAGGCCTGAGCATTCCAGGCTTTGATATTTCAGGGTCAGAACCTGAGATTTAAGGGCAGCCCCTGGTGATACCATCAAACATGATATCATCCACAACCATAGCTGCTCAGAACATGACATTTCAATTAAAAAAATATGTTTCCTAAACACTGAACAGAAAGCATCCAATTTATTCACAGCTCTGATTTTGGACATTTTTGCAAGCATTACTTTTAGCAACATAGACAAGTTCTAGTCCAGCCACAGGAACTTTTCCAAGCAAAAAGGAAATTTTCCAAATTTACTTTTAATAGATTGCTCTTATTCCTCAGTCTCTCTGGCCTCTTTTTGTTCCTTTGCAATCAGGTTGTAGAATCCTTTGTCATCTTCAGCCAATAAAATAATGATTTTGAAAGAGAGAAAAATTTAAGTCACAAATGAATCATTTACTAAATTGGTTGTAATATAGGAGTGTCTTGGGAGCTTCAGAAATGGCTGGGAGGAGGGCTATAAGCAACCCAGAGACCACCTTCTCTTCTTCAGTGCCCACGCAAATGCCCACCAAGAATATGTGCTTTTAATACTTCAAGGCTACTCCTGCAAATCTGTTCAACATTTTTACAGCCTATATCTGATTAGTTTTTACTATTAGACTTCTGTGCATCTGAGATTTTCCTTCTCTATAATGAATGTACATGTGAGAAACATTAAACACTATAATATTCACTTCCTCACTCCTTGGCTGCAGCGTTGTTTCCACCCAATCGTGGTGGTTATTGCCTATACCTTCTGCTAATCATCACAATTCCAAGCCCCTCTACAAAACTCCTTCTGTTGGTTGATTGCCATTTCCAGCCAGGAGCAATTATTCTGTGCCAGCTTAAAGAGAGCAGCAATGTATTTTCTGTTTCCACAAAGTCTGTCCATGTCTGAGGCTCCAAATGGAATCCATACAAGGGACTCAACTTGGCACATGGCTGAGCTGTGAATTCCATTCATTTAGTCACAAATAAGGTCCTGAGCCATCTGTAGCCAAGGTCCTGCGGGAAAGTGTCTGCTCTCTTTGAGAAATTATGTCTCAGTTACATGAACCACTGTGACCTTGGGCATAATAAGAGAATAATAACAGGAAGAAAAAATGTAAAGCCAACCCAACTCTCAGTTATCAGTGAAGCCCCCTTTACACTTTTCTGGCAATAGTAACTTCCTTTTACTTTATTTTACTTAAGATTTCTGAGATTATAGTTGCACATACAGTCCATTTCAACTGCTTGAAATTTCAGTGTGTTCCTATTTGTGTTGATATAAGAGCTGGATTAAAACTGGCTATGATTTTATTTGAATAAGCATTATATAGTCTCACAGGGAGAAGGAGAGACATGTTCCCTATGTGTGATGGACCAGACTGCCCGATGCTTGATTACAAGCCATACAAAGAAATGGCTAACCTCAAGAGGCTGGTCCACATTGCCTATATATGTAAGCCAGCAGCCTCTCTCTCCTCCACCCTTGCCCATATTCCTAAACATTTTAGTGTTCGAGATTCCCTTTACTCTCATTCATCCCTTCCACTCATAACAAAAAATAAAATAAAAAATACAACACCCAGAATGTTGTACAAGCATATTTAATAACACCTATGCTAATTTGCCCTAACATTCTCCCACCCATCCTAATTTCCCCATGAGTAGTCTCCAGGGAAACTGAAATACAGTACATGCCCCAATGACACACAAAAAATCCCTCCTGCCTCCAAGTGTTAACCAGCAATATCCCAGGGATACTTGAACTGAAGCAGTGGGTTGGAGGGTGCGTTCTAGAAAACCAAAAGCTAAAAGATGCTGAGCCGGTGTATATAGCCTGTTCAGAAAAATCCCTCAGTTAATGACCCAGTCTCATGAAGGGTCTTGTACACCCTCTATGAGATCTCACAATGACTATACACTCCAATCCTTGTGAGCTCTCCTGCACCATACACAGGTACAGGATGCTAGAACGTTTGCCACCACGAGCCCCTTTCTCTTAATTGTGTTCAGTCGATTATTGCATTGATAAAAGAGCCAGACACTTGCAATTGGATTAAAACTGTCCCCAATTTTACTTGCAAAACAATTACATAGTCTTAAGGGGAGGAAGGAAGACTTGTACCTGAAGAGCTGGTTCAGCCACCCTTACATATTCCCAATCTGTGATGGACCAGCCTGACCATGCCCCAAGCCATATATTTCCCCATCATGGGAGAAAGAGGGGAGAAAGACAAGGAGGCTGACCACCGTTGCTCAAATACATAAGCCAGCCCCAACTTCCTCCTCTCTCTTCCTTCAATCATGCTCATATTCCTAAGAATTTTAATGTTCATGTCTGTTCTTACTCGCCTTATTCCCTGCTTAGCTTCCCCTCCTCACAGTCTAAAATTGACCTGTCTTCAAATTGTCCAGATACAAACTGCAATTTTTGTTGATAAATGGACTTCATCACCACAGAACAAAAGAGGTAATTCTACTAGAATCATAGAATCATAGGATTGGAAGAGACAACAAGGGCCAGCCAACTCCAACCCCCCTGCCATGCAGAAACTCTCAATCAAAGCATCCCGACACATGGTCATCCAGCCATTGTATAAAGACCTCCAAGGAAGGAGACTCCACTTTCTGAGGAAGTGTGTTCCACTGTTGAACAGACCTTACTGTCAGGAGGTTCCCCCTAATGTTTAGCTGGAATCTCTTTTCCTGTAGTTTGCATCCATTGGTCTGGGTCCTGTTCTCTGGAGCAGGAGAACACAAGCCAATATGACATCCCTTCAAATATTTAAACAAGGCTATCATAAACCTCTTAGCCAACTTTTATCCAGGCTAAATATATCTAGTTACCTAAGTCATTCCTCATAGGACATGGTTTCCAGACCCTTCACCATTTTAGTCGCCCTCCTTTGGACATGTTCCAGTTTCTCAACATCCTTTTTGAACTGTGGTGCCCAAAACTGGACACAGTATTCCAGGTGAGGCCTGACCAAAGCAGAATACAGTGGCACTATTTCGTCCCTTGATTTAGACACTATACTACTGAGGCAGCCTAAAATTGCATTGGCCTTTTTATCTGTTACATTGCACTGTTGGCTCATGTTCAACTTGTGGTCTACTTGGACACCTAGATCCCTTTCACACGTAGTCTCCTTAAGCCAGGTGTTCCCCATCCTATAGCTATGCATTTCATTTTTTCCCACCTTACGTGCAGCATCTTATATTTCTATATGTTGAATTTCATTTTATTAGCTTTGACCCAGCTTTCTTATCTATTAAGGTCATTTTGAATTTTGATCCTGTCCTCTGTGGTATTAGCTATTCCTCCTAATTTGGTGTCATCTGCAAATTTGATAACTATGTCCCCCAATTCTTTCCTCCAAGTCATTGATAAAGATGTTGAATAGCACTGGGCCCAGGACAGAACCTGTGGGACCCCACTGGTCACTTCTCTCCAGGATTAAAAGGAGCCATTGTTGAGCACCCTTTGGGTTCGGCCAGTCAACCAATTACAAATCCATGTAACAGTCACCTTGCCTAGCTGATATTTTACAAGCTTGTTTGCAAGAATGTCATGGGGAACCTTGTCAAAGGCCTTGCTGAAATCAAGATATGTTATATCCACAGCATTCCCTTCATCTATCAAGCAGATCATTTTATCAAAAAAAGAGATCAAATTTGTCTGGTATAACCTGTTTCTCTGAAACCCATGTTGACTTTTTGTAATTATGGCATTGCTTTCTAGATGTTACAGACATCTTTCTTGGTATTCATGTCAGACTAACTAGATGATAATTGTTGGGATCCTCTTTTTTCCCCCTTTTTGAAGATGGGGATGTTTGCCCTCCTCCAGTCTGTTGTGATTTCCCCTGTTCTCAAGGAGTTCTCAAAGATTATTGCCAATGGCTCTGAGATTACATTTGAGAGTTCTTTTAATGCTCTTGGGTGTATTTCATCTCTTTCTGGAAACATACATTCATTTAGATTAATCAGGTATTTCTGTACTTCCTCTTTACTTATACTGTGCTGCATATCTCCTATTGTGTTCTGTGCTCCATTTTCATCAGGTTGGTTTTTTTTTTTAAGGCCACCTGAAGTCATTCCCATTTTCCTCATGTTGAATACCCCTTTCCTTTTGGGAGAAGACTGAGGCAAAGAAGGTGTTGAGTAATTCTGCAATTTCTTCTTTGTGTTCTCTGTGAATCAAACAAATGGGTTATATCTGTCCCTGCGCAGAATGCTCGGAAACTTCTGGAATCACTGGGTACACTTTAGTTTGCACCTTTTTGGCAGTAACTTCACCCATCCCTATAAAGCCCCTGGCATTCCCACTCTTTCTTCAGTTCCTTTCATCTGCTGCACTAGCAGCTCAAGGAAGCTTTGCAGGTGAATCGCTTGTTCTTTCAATTTTGACTAACGGCTTTTCTTGACTTTTCTTTCGGATTTTTGGATACTGTATGCTGTTTTACCAATCATAGGACTGTCTCACCATTCTCTGAGCCTTTGCGATTTTGTACCTCTAATCATGATGGCTACCTTCAAGATGGGTTCTTTCAAGAGATGCGATAAGTGCGAGGCGAAAATCCCCATTTCTGACTGCCACGAGTCTTGTGTGCTGTGCTTGGGAGAAGCCCACAATCCCAAGACTTGTCCTTTGTGCAAATTGATGACCTCCCAGGCTTCAAAGAACCGGGACTTGAAGTTAAAGGCTTTGGGAGCAGGCCCTGAAACCGGCCTCTGCCCCTGCTCTAGAGGGCTCTCCAGCGGCTCACTCCTCTTCCCCTCAGAAGGAGAAAACGAGGTCTAAGGTGGGTGAGAAGGCCAAGGAATAGTCCTCTAAGTATTCTAAAACTTCCCGGCTGGGAAAAGACCATGATACCGAGTAAAGAAGACTTCTAAGTGGAAGCATACCAAGGAAAAGTCCTCTCATTCTAAGGACAAGTCCTCTGACCGTTCAGCCCTGAAATGGGTCCATTCTGCCTCATCCACTCCAACCGTAAAGATTCTTTGGTTGTGACCCGAGCTCCAGCTGCTGCTTTGGGCACTGACCCATTGGCTTCGATATCGGCCACGACAGCTCCCACCACTGAGATCTTGATCCTGGTTGATACCTCCTGGATCGTCCGTCTTGACTCCAGATCTGAGGGAGAGGTTCAAGGAATGCATCCTTCAATATTGGTAACTGGTCGAGTGGTACATGTTAGCCCAAGGGCTCATGGTTCTGCCATATATATGTAATGCTATATTATGCTATGCTATGCTATGCTATGCTATTATGCTATGCGATTATCCTATGCTATGTTATGCTATGCTATATTATGCTGTTCTATATTATGCTATGCTATGCTATGCTATGTTATCCTGTCCTATCAGGGTGCTCTATCTTCAGGCAAGCCCTCATGGAGCTGGGCCTGCCTGGTGAACTCCCTCGCAGGCCAGAGGATGGCAGTTATGGAGGGAGGAGCCTCTTCCTTCGGCTAGCCCTAATGGAGCTGGGCCTGCCATATATATATATATATATATATATATATATATATATATATATATTAGCACAGGCCAGGATAGGATAGCATAGCATAGCATAGCATAGCATAGCATAGCACAGGATAGCATAGCATAGCATAGGACAGGATAGGATAATTCCTTTTGTTATCCAGGAAGAGAGCCACAATATCATATCTTCCAAAAGCCTCCAATAGGAAGCAGATGTAAGGTATCTTGACGTTAAAGTTCTTTCCAAGACCTGTTATAAGCTCTGTTATGTAAGTCAACGTGACTTAACATGTTGCTTTTTAGTGACAGGTTAGATTGCTTTCCTGTTTAGTACTGATTGAAATGTTGTAAATCTGTTTAAAAATATTAATAATAAAATTTTTATTTTTATACCGCCCTTCCCATGATCAGGGCGGTGCACAGCATAATACCAATACAATACAATAAAAAACAGTGAGAATAACAACAATAGACATTAAAATTACATTAAAAACAATTTCTGGCCAGCCGACCACTGCTACCAGAGGAGGAAGCTAACCAGGACCAGCGTCCGGGAATGCTGATAAAAATAAGAAGGTTTTGAGCTCCTTCTTAAACTGGGCCAGGGAGGTGGCCGAGCGGAGCTCTATGGGCAGCATGTTCCAGAGGGTTGGGGCCGAGATGGAAAAGGTCCTCCTTGAGGTGGAGGCTAACCTTGCCCCCGGGACCCTCAATAGCTGCTGCCCAGATGTTCTGAGTGTGCGGGGCGGATTGTATGGAGAGAGGCAGTCCTTGAGGTATCCTGGGCCCAAGCCATTTAGGGCTTTATAGGTAATGACCAACACCTTGTATTGCGCCCGGAAGCGTATAGGCAACCAGTGCAGACTTTTAAGCACAGGTGTTATATGGCTGGCTCTGGGTATGCCAGTAAGCAGCCTGGCTGCCATATTCTGCACCAATTGTAGCTTCCGGGTTTGGTACAAGGGTTGCCCCATGTAGAGCACATTGCAGAAATCCAATCTAGAGGTTACCAGGGCATGTACTACCGTTTCAAGGTCTCCCTGGTCCAGGTAGGGACGCAGCTGGCGAATCAGCCGAAGCTGATAACAGGTGCTCCTGACTGTCGCATCCACCTGAGATGTAAGGTGGAGTGACGAGTCAAGGAGCACCCCCAGACTGCGTACAGTGTCCTTCACAGGAAGCGTGATCCCGTTCAGGACAGGTGGAACCACCGCCTTCCCTTGGCCAGGGGAACCTAGCACGAGCACCTCCGTTTTCTCTGGATTCAGACTGAGTCGGTTTTTCCTCATCCAGCCCATTACCGACTCCAGACAGGTCACGAGAGGAGAGACGCCATCCTCGGTCACTGCATCAGTCGGAGACATAGAGAAGACTATTTGGGTGTCATCAGCGTACTGATAACCCCGCGCCCCATGTCTCCAGATGATCTCTCCCAGCGGTTTCATGTAAATGTTAAAAAGCATGGGAGACAGAATGGCTCCTTGAGGGACCCCAGATGTGAGGGCCCTCTTGTCGGAGCACACGTCTCCCAGCTGCACCATCTGGAACCTCCCGGAGAGGTAGGATCGGAACCACTGGAGCGCAGTGCCCCCGATCCCCACCTCTTCCAGGCGCTCCAGAAGGATACCATGGGTCCAGATAATCCGTTTCATCCAAGATCGTTTGAAGTTGGATTGCAACCACCCTCTCGATCACCTTTGGTTGCAGAACACTGAAATCTTAAGGAATTTAAAAAAAAAAGCTCAAGTGAAATTTTTCAGTCCATCTCATGTGTCTTCTCCCAGTTTCCTCAAAACTGCAGGGAAAAGGAATGTGGTGATCAACATGAATGAGACTATAGAGCTTGAATCAAGATAAACAAACACGGATCCCAGTAAGATTGCTTTGATCAAATCTATAAATTGATTTTACCTTTGTTTTCTGTTTCTGAGCTAAAGCTGATCACATCATTCCCTCCTTTATTCTTTACAACAAAGTGACCATGGTGTCTGTCAGTACAATGCTGACGGATCAGCACAAATTGTAATAATATAAATAACTGATTCTTTCTCAGCCTAAATGGAAGCATCTGCATCAAAAAACACACCATTTTTAGAGTGAATGCAAAAGGAACAAACAAACAAACAAGCTTCATTTATATACCGCTTCATACCGCCTAAGCAGTGTCTAAGCGGTTTACAACTGTAAGCCCCCAACAATCTGGGTACTCATTTTAGTGACCTCGGAAGGATGCAAGCCTGATACAATACAATACAATATCCTGAGAATCTAGCTGCCTTTTCTGAAATATGCATTTTTGGACATGTAACCAATGGGTGCTGGATATTCCTTTATTCCTTTCGTTTCACAACTGAGCTGCTAAGGGTGTATGCATGCATTTTCCCATGATCATGAAGAGGAACAGGGGGACTGGATTTAACCCTGCTTCCTTTTGCCTATCAAACTGTTAACTGCTATAATTGCCAATTTCATAACACATGGAGCTTCAGCTGCTGCACAATAGTCCCCACTGCATTGGAAATATGAACTAGATTCTGTTCTCTTACACTTGCATGGGGATCAGTCTCTCCTAAAAAGGCCAAAATGTTTTGACTGATTGCCTTGATAAACTCTGAAATACTTTCATGTATGTTCTGTTAAGAAAAGCATTCAGTTTAAATCATGAGATGCTAACTCTAGTTCTTTTGCCGTTCTTTAAATGATGTATAGGGAGCCAGAGCTAATTTACTTCAAAAGATATAATCCTAGTTGTACGTCCAATGTAAAAAGTATCCAGGCAGAAATTCTTCAGAGCAAAGATTTGGAATTCATTCAATTTCCTGGAATGATTCTTCATAGCTTTTTAGGATAGAATATTTTACAACTTTCCTCACTGTTTGCTCAAGAAACTTTTGGTAAGAAATGTAATGAACTCTGAAGAACATGAGTTGTTCAACAATGCTAATGTCAAAATTAACTCTTAGAGAGTCACTGTTTTGAAAAGCAAAAACTAGTTCAAATATGCATTTTGGCTATATTAATTCATCCAGGTACATCAGCAGAAAAATCATGTGATTATCTGGTAATCATCATAATGCATTGCTCCTTTAGATAATAACTATTCTAAGCACACCAAAGAGAAGTTTTTTAGGCACCAGTTGTTGCTTACAGCTTATTTGCTTATAGAGAACTACAAGTAAAGCCTCCTATCTGTCCATAGTTGCCTTGGAATAAGCAAACCCCAGTGTGGCATATATATGTTTGGGCAGTATGTCTATTCAGAAACAAGATTTAAGCCATTTCCCCTTAAACTAATGCAAATGTTAATATCCACTTTGAGCCAGATCCTAATTCATAGATTTTCAAAGAAGATATGGTGTGTTTGCATGTGCTGAAGCAGTTAGAACTTCATATAATTTCATATAACATGTCACTATTTGTATACACTATTTGTATAATAAGTCACTATTATGAACTGCCCTGTATCTGAGAATTTCTTTTTAACTGATCCAGGGTGCAAGCAAATGCCACCAAGAAAGTAATAAAATGGGGCATTGTACTATGGGGACTGCTCATAAACATGTCATACAGTTCTGTGTATGGATGTATATTAAGAGACAATAAAGCTGTCAAACAGAAGCTGTTGAGCAAGATCCTTCATCAAGTAGGCGAAGTGAAATGCTTTACCAGCTCTAGCAGCTGTCAAGATAAAAAGGAGAAGCAGCAGCAGCAGCTGCTAGTGATTTGCAGAGGTGGGAATGAGAGAGGTAATTTAGATTCACTAGGCTTCCTCAATATAATAATAATAATAATAATAATAATAATAATAATAATAATAATAATAATATCCCACCTCTCTGTGTAACACAACCAGGGTGGTATACAGATTAAATATACAATCCCGCATCCCAATATCCCACCCACCCCTAAAATACAATTGAACAATTCACAATTAAAACATACTTAAAATAACAACAAAAGGTGACTATGGCAGAAATCAGGGGTATAACAAATTCAACTTCATTGTGTCCAGATCAAGGGAAGTAACAGTGCCACTGTATTCTGCTTTTGTCAGGCCCTACCTAGAACACTGTGTCCAGTTCTGGGCACCAAAATTCAAAAAGGACATTGAGAAACTAGAGTGTGTCCAAAGGAAGGCGACTAAAATGTTGAATAGTCTTGAAACCATGCTCCATGATGAACAGCTTAGGCTAACCTGGAGAAGAGAAGGTTAAAAGGTGATATGATAGCCCTGTTTAGATATTTGAAGGGATGTCATATTGAGGAGGGAGCAAGTTTGTTTTCTGCTGCTCCAGACAATAGGACCCAGAAGAATGGATGCAAGCTACAGGAAAAGAGATTCCACCTCAACATTAGGAGGAACTTCCTGACAGTAAGGACTGTTCGACAGTGGAACAAACTCCCTTGGAGAGTAGTGGTGTCTCCTTCTTTGGACTTTTTAAACATAGGCTGGATGCCCATCTGTTGGGGATGCTTTGATTGAGGCCAATGAGGTGCAATTAAACTATAAACATTTATTAAAGTCACACAGCAAAAGGGAACACACACACACACTCAGTGCTATAGCCGGGAAGGGGTGAGCTCGGGGAATAAAGGATGAGAAAAAGAGACACCGCTGGGAATATTACCTTAGACGTCTTCTCCAGGAAGTCGGATGTAGCTTGGATGGGTAGTGATTTATGGCCGTGGAAGTGGGGAAAAGAGTGAGGCCGCAGAGGCTTAAGAGCTGAGTTCCAGCGGGCAAAGGCTAATTTGCCGCCCGATAACAGTGAGAGCTTGGCTTAGCTCTGTGATTTCAGTGGAGCACAAGGCTCAAGGAACTCAGGCTCAGAATAGCAACTGAGGAGCGCAACTCAAAAGCCCAAGGAAGGGCTGAAAACTCAGCGCTTATATAGTGCTGAACATATCCCAAAGCTATGGGGACTCGCTAGACAAAGGTGTTGATTGCCAGGGCATTGTTAAGCCAAGAGCAAACAATAGTTACACAATGCATGAGGTCTGGACACCATTCAGAAGGTCAGCTACCTTGATTGCTGTGCCATTAAGCTGATCACTGGCTCATTAAGGAGGAAGCCACAGCTATTGTTTTCCTTGGGCTAGATAATGTGAATCTGGTTTTGCAACTCCCAGACTTCCTATAGAAGATTTTAATTCCATCTTTCTCTAGGGCTCTGCCTTTGCAGGGCAGGCTGCCTACCTGGTCTCCTCGCTTTTAGGTTAATGGCAGGTCCTCTGTGGGATCAGTCAGGGGTCATTAGCACAGACCGCATGTACCCAAAATTTTATATAAAACCAAACTTGGTAACATCACAAGCAAGGAAAGACTCTCAATCCAAGAGAGGCAAGAGAGTCGTTCCAAGAATTGACTCCTCCTACCCCAAAAACATGTCTTCCTCACACAGCTTCAAATCACACACACACGGCAAAGATGATGTGGCAAGATGATGTGGGGGTGTTCCAAGCACACACTGCACACCCCAACTCTGCCCTGATGCTGGCGTCATGCTACCTGCCTGACCGCATGGCGGGTGGTGTTGTGCCATTTCTTTGGTGCAGTGTTTAGGCGTACTGCACCAAAGAAACACCGAAAAGCAACCACTGCCACCATGGCAAGAGCAGCTTGTTGCCATTCTAAAAAGGAGAGGCATTTTGCTGCTTCTTTTTAGAGCAGCAAACTGCTGGATCAAGGTTGCAGCATGCAGTCGCTTCTGCCCTGATCTGGTGCTGGAAGGGGTGGTGGGACATCACTCTATTGGGTCGGTGTGTTCAGCCCCTCTGTCTACTGATACAGACTAACTCCACTGCATTTCCCCTCCTGCATCCTCTGCTCCCTCTTCCTCAGGTTGAGCACCCTTTTCCTTTTCTGAGAAGACTGAGGCAAAATAAGTATTGAGTACTTCTGCCTTTTCCCTCTTCCTGTCAGCATTTTGCCACCTTCTCCACACAATGACCCTCCCATTTCCTCCTTCTTCTTTTTGCCACAGGCATAACCAAAAAGGCCCCCTTTGTTGTTCTTAACCTCTCTAGCTAGCCTGAGCTCATTCTGCACTTAGCTTTTCTGCTTTGCCTCTATATGTGCTAGCTATTTGTTTGAATTCCTCTTTGGTGATTTTCCGCCTTTTCCATTACTTATACATATCCCATTTAAAACTTAGCTCAGTTGACAATTCTTTAGTCATCCGTCTGGTTTCTTGAGAAACCTCCCATATTTTCCTCATCAATGGAACTGTTTAAAATTGTACCTTCAATATCTCTCTTTTGAGAAACTCCCATCCATTCTTAATTCCCTTCTCTTTTACTATTCCTGACCATGTGATCACAACCAATATTTCCCTAAGTTTGCTGAAATTAGCTTTCCTAGGAGGTTAAAATGCATGTCTGATTATGCTTCACTTCCCCTTTCTGGTGTATAACAAACATCAGGAGAATGTCATCACTCGTATCTAAGGATCCCCACACCCCATGGACAAGGAGCATTGGATTCATGCTATAGGGAAAGAGATTCCACATAAACATTGGGAAGAACCTCTGGAATGTAAGAGCTGTTTGACAGTGGAATACATTACCTTGGAGTATGGTGGAGTCTCCTTCTATGGAGCTTTTAAAACAAAGGCTGGATGGATGGATATCAGGAGTGCTGGATGTCTGGATGGCCTTTATAGTCTCTTTTTACCCTGTGATTCTGTAATTGAACACAGTAGGTAAGGAGAGAATTGACTCCCTACACATGTGAATATGTTGCTAGGGACAAATGGTGCACAGCATCCCACACTGGTGTCACAATACCACACTTACAGATACCAGAAATCCAGACTGAACTTGATACTAAGAGGGATGTTCAATTTGGTCTCCACATAGTCCAGTATAAAATGAGCTGATCTGCACCTTTCGACACAATTGGACTGGAATTTAGCCATCCACCAGAATTTTTAGTGTTGTGATTGATTTGTGGTTGACATTTTTTTAAAAAAGAATTTAAACATGATTTTGAGAGACAAAATACATTTTAATCTGTATTTGGAGAGAAGGGCTTGTTTTCTAAAACTCCCAGACTGCTTGTGAAATTGAATGAAAATTGGGTAAAAACCATACCATAGTGACATGGATCAAAACCAGATTTGTCCATCTTTATGTGTGTATGCACCTTCACTTGCCTGTCACCTTATGGTGACCCCATGAATTGTGTAAGGTTTCCTTAGACAAAGAATAACCATCCTTATATGTCTCTGAACACACATAGGATTTTGCATGGGAAAGGGTTTCTTGCATGCTGACATCTCTGGAGAACACCAAAAGCTGAGCTGTGTGCAAATTGACTGGTCTACACCTTTACCTATGTAGTCCCAATATGGATTTGATATCCAGAAATCTGGAGCGTGACAAAATCCAGGCAACTGGGCTTTTTTGTTGGATGTATAGAGAAAACCAAATTAGAAATATCATTTAGGAAAGAAATATAAATATGGTTTTGCTTCTTTTTTTACAGAGTTTCACAATCCACATATGAAACTTTAATCATAAAACAGGAGGAAAATGAGAAAAGACTGCCACTTATGTTTATGTTCATTCTTCATATGTGCAGCTGGAATTGAGCAGCTCAGAAATGACTACCAGCCTCTGAGTTTTGTTAAAAATTAAAAACAGAACCTAAATGCCAATGTCAGTCAAATTTTTAAGAGGAGCATCATGGCCCTAAGTAAAAGCTACAGACAGAGCAAGCCAGACGCCAAGCTGATTTTATTATGCCTCCAGTTTAGCATAAATAGGCAACTGTCAAAATACAGAATCTTGTCATTTGACAAACTGAAATTCCACCAAACTGAATTAAGTAGAACAGAGAGTCGTTTGTAGTTTTGTCAGAACTTCCCTTCCATTCCCTTCCAGAAATGCTGGCCTGTTTGGCAGCGTACTCAAACAGTTTCATAGGAATTAAATGTGTTAAAATAATATTGGGGGAAGGTAGAATGAATTATTCACATGTGCACTTTATTAATTTTTTTAAGGATTTATTTATTTATTTATTTATTTATTTATTTATTTCATTTATCTGCTGCCTTTCTCCTGATGTGAAACATAAGGAGGCTCAAATATCTAAAACAAGATCAGCAAAAAACATAATTAAAATCATTACATTAAAATAATTATCTTTTAAAAAAACTAAACATTACAAAAAAAAATTAGAGTATATGCCTTTTCCACTGATAAAAAGCCTCCCTGCAAGCAGTTGCTCATTAAAGGCCTCTTTGGCTTCTGGTGAAAGTGGGCAGAGAAAGAGTTAGCCTAGCCCCTGAAGGAAGAGAATTCTATGAAGAATTCCAAAATTTGTTAGTATTTTTAATAAATCACTTTGCAGGTCTGATATCAGAGAAAGGGATGTTTTTCTACAGATTAATTGGCCAGCTTCTGTATCTGTCAGGATAAAAAGTTTAACAGAAATTCCAGTCAATTTTATTGGATATTTATTTTTGAGAAGGAACATCACCTTTTGTATGTTACCTCTAATAATGTAGGGTTCACATGATTAATATTTTTCTTGCATGTTGTCATTTGGTTTTATATGTCATTCTAACCACTCAGTAAAATTTGCTTGTTTGGTTTTGTTAGCTGCGTTAGGAATCTTTTTGATTCCTATAACAAATCAATGAAAGAAATTAGAACTATAGTTTTTTGTGGGTTTTTCAGGCTATTTGGCCATGTTCTAGAAGAGTTTCTTCCTGACGTTTCTTAAGATGCCAGCCACAGATGCTGGCAAAACATCAGGAAACGCCGCGGCGTTTCTCCAGGGGGCGGGGCCGGTGGGAGCGGCCCCTACAAAAGCCGGCCCGCCGGCTCCCCCCGAAGAGGACGCCGCCGCTATCGCCCTTTTCCACCTGGGCAGGGCGGCCCAGAGGACTTTGCCCGCCGCCGCCGCCGCGGCGTTTCTCCAGGGGGCGGGGCCGGTGGGAGCGGCCCATACAAAAGCCGGCCCGCCGGCTCCCCCCGAAGAGGACGCCGCTGCCGTTGCCCTTTTCCACCTGGGCAGGGCGGCCCAGAGGACTTTGCCCGCCGCCGCCGCCGCGGCGTTTCTCCAGGGGGCGGGGCCGGTGGGAGCGGCCCCTACAAAAGCCGGCCCGCCGGCTCCCCCCGAAGAGGACGCCGCTGCCGTTGCCCTTTTCCACCTGGGCAGGGCGGCCCAGAGGACTTTGCCCGCCGCCGCCGCCGCGGCGTTTCTCCAGGGGGCGGGGCCGGTGGGAGCGGCCCCTACAAAAGCCGGCCCGCCGGCTCCCCCCGAAGAGGACGCCGCTGCCGTTGCCCTTTTCCACCTGGGCAGGGCGGCCCAGAGGACTTTGCCCACCGCCGCCGCCGCGGCGTTTCTCCAGGGGGCGGGGCCGGTGGGAGCGGCCCCTACAAAAGCCGGCCCGCCGGCTCCCCCCGAAGAGGACGCCGCTGCCGTTGCCCTTTTCCATCTGGGCAGGCGTGGCCTAGGGGACTCTGTCAGCCGCTTATACCATCACGGCGGAGTGCCTGTTGTTGGGGTCTTTTTAGAGGGAGGGAGATAGAGAATAGCTTAGTTATTTTTTCTTATCAGGGATAGATTGGGCTACGTCCTGTTTTTTGCAGCTGTATATTATCTAATGTATTTTTAGATTGCTTTTTTATTTGATTGTATACGATGGATTTATTGCTGTATTGTAGTACATGTTTTTTATGCTGCTTGTAATTGTATTGTGAATTTGTATTGTATTGTATTTTACCTGTTGTAAACCGCCGTGATCATGGGAACGGCGGTATATAAATAAAATTTCATTTCATTTCATTTCATTTCAACTCTTCTAGAACATGGCCACATAGCCCGAAAAACCGACAAAAAACTATGGATGCCGGCCATGAAAGCCTTCGACTTCACATCAAAATTAGAACTGTTGCCCACCCCATGCATACTTATATAATAGTAAGCCTTACTGAACATAGAGGGCTTTATTGTGATACATACCAGCAGGCTGCATGAATTAAAAGCCTTGCAACTTCAGGACAAACTATTTGTTCTGCCATTGTTTCCAACAGTGACTACTCAAATATTTCCCAGAAACACACAACAGAACAGCTCAAAATTACTGAAAAATTCTGGCATGATGGCTTCTGTACCTGCCATATGTATTTTTTAATTTATGGTGACATTAATCTCTCTTCCACTTTTAAATTTTTCCCCCCTTTTGTAAAGGAAAGACTACATGTCTCAAGGCAGCAAGTAGCAAAAGAATCCTGTTTTTATTAGGCTATGCATCTTTATTGTAATTAAAATTAACTGACCAACATGCTGTTTACTGTGGTATAATCAAAGGAATATCTTTCTGCTGTATGCATATCTTAGAAACTTTGAATAAATCATCTGGTCTCAGAGGGAGTGAAAGGCAGGCTCAGCTCCATCAGTCCTAGCCTGAAGAAGAAGGTCATCTGCCGTCATCCATCCTGGGAGGGAATGAAAGGCAGGCCCAGCTCCATCAGGCCTAGCCTAAAGTAAGAAGAAGCCTCCCTTTAGTCCATCTGCCATGGTCCATGTCTCAGATGGAGAGAAGAACCGCTGGACTTATTCCTCTTCCCTACTGCCATTCCCTTCTCTTTTTGTGTCATGTCTTTTTAGATTGTAAGCCTGAGGGCAGGGAAATGTCTAATTAACTATGGGGCTGTACAGACAGCCCGGTAAGGGGCAGCTTTGAGCTGAACCTGGAAGTGCTGGATTGGGGCCACAGTAATTGCACGTGCAGCCCTGTGGCCCCAATCTGGCCCGAAAAAGGAGTGCCCTTGTGGCCTCATGCCACCCGGCCCCTCAACCCTACAGAGGAGAGAGAGGTAGCCCCTTTCTCTTCTGAATCATTGGTGGGGCCATGTAGTGGCTGCACCAACGCCAGTGATCTGCTGCCAGGAAGAAGCTGCCTAGAGTGATGCAGCCCTATGATGCTGCTTCCTCTGCGTGACGTGAGGATGCTGCATGTCGCGCATGTCATCATGGTGGCCCCCATGTGGACGGGAGGCTGCCATGATGATCACAGCTGCACATTCTAGGGTTCCGGACCATGCGGTTGCTGCACAGGCCAATCTGTAAGCTGCTATGAGAGCCTTTGTGGCTGGAGAGCAGGGTATAAATACAGAAAATAATAATAATAATAATAATAATAACAACAACAACAACAAATGAAAATATCTTTCTGATTATTTTCTGCACAGAAAATGCTGTTTGCTGTGAAAAACAACCACATGCATAATTTACATGACATAACCCAATTGCAGCATTTTTTCTTTGCACAGGAAACAGCTTTTTTGGTGCAAAAAATATATTCTGTGCAAAACAACCACTTACAAATTTTGTGCAGAATAAGTTCTGAACTCTGAAGATTCTCTAGGATTCACCTCACCAGGGTTCCTCAATATTTGAAAACATGTTTTTAAATAATTTGAATATTGTCAAATTTTCTCCCCATCCCTAATCAACACTGTGAGGCAGCAATTTTACAGTGGAATAGGCCGTCCTGAAATGATGGTGCCCTCCCCTTCTTTAAAGGTTTTAAAACAGACATTGAATGGCCATCTTTCAGGAGTGCTTTATTTGAGTATTCCTTTTGTTAATAAACGAAGAACAGAAGAAGTAATAACATCAAAAACGAGCCATAATAAGGACAATCTATGGTTTACATTATGAATATTCTGATTTCTATGTCATTGTGTCTTAGAAATTTAATCAATCATTATTTTGACTTTCCTCCCCTCCAGAGCTGGATTTGTTGTGATCATTTTACTTCCCTTTCTTTCTCTTGATTGCTTCCAGCAGTTCTTCTACATCTCTATCACATTATCTTCTGCACTTATTCAAAGTGGTTTTAAAGTTCATTAATTAATCATACAAACTGTGTACTTAAAGTGCTTAAACTTTTTAAACTGTGAGTCTGGGTGAGTTCTTAAACTGTTTAAACTGTGAGTCACTTCTGTGAGTCACTGGGCAGAGCTAGAAGCCTAATTCGATATAACTGCTGGCAGAGGATTTCCAGACCATTCCTTGCACAAAGGGAAAGGGGGAAAGCTGGTTCTCTGTGGCTATTTTGTTTTTTGTTTGTTTGTTTGTTTTATTAGTTTTATTGATTAAAATATAAAATACAATAACACAAATATATACACTTTACACACACAATAACTAAATCAATAAACAACAACATACCATTCTAACAAACCTAGACATAAATACTAAACACTTAAAATCACTTCCCATCCTTCAAACTGAAAAAAATCTGTTTTTATGTACTTTCTGACTTATCACACCTTTCCTAGTTAAATTTTTTCATCATTCCTTTTGAACCAGTATCTTATATGTTATTGTTCTTTCATAATACTTCAACAAATTAATCTTGTCAATTATTATATCCAACCTTTGAATATGTCTGTTTTTCCATACTCTATACATTCTTCCCTCATTTGCACACTCTATATTGTCCAACATTTTATTTCCATTGTGCTATATTATTTATATTTACAAACCATAAATAAACTTATATTCTCAAATTGTTGTATGCACACATAGACATTTTCCACTAATATCATTTACATATTTGTGATTATACAGTATGTATACTCCTATTTACGTTTGATCTCGTGGTTTCTTTGTTTTTTCTTCTAAATATTTGGTGATAGGTACACAAACATCCTTCCATCTTTTTTCATTACCTTCTCTTAAAATATTTGTGACTTTATCAGATTCTAACACATCATATATTTTATGTACCAGTCTTTTAATAACAATTCACTTTTACTCTTCCAATTTTTTTCTATCACCATTCTGGCAGCTGTTCCATATTTACTTTCCAGTTTTTCATCATTGATCATTCCCAATAAGAAGAATTTTGCTTCAAATTTTATTTTGGTATTTGGTATATATTCTATTTCCTGATTAATTAGGCTCCAAAAGTTCTTAATTTTTTTACACTCCCACCACATATGCATAAAATTTCCATTACTGTTTTTGCAATTCCAGCATTCATCTTATTTTTGTAGATTTTACTTAATTTTTCTGGTGTTAGATACCATCTATATTGTATCTTCAGGTAATTTTCTTTAACATCTGCACTCAGGGTATATTCCAGTCTAAAATTCCAATATTTTCCCCTTCCGTAAAAAATATTGATTTACCTAGGTCCTGTGCCCAATTAATCATGTACTGTTTAACCGTTTCATCTTCCATTTCTAGATGTAATAATATCTTGTATAATTTAGAGATTGTATGGTCTCAATCTTTACTTAATAATATTCCGAATTCTGTATCCTTTTTTTCTATCTGGTAGGTTTTCCTATCAAATTTGAATCTTTCTACAATTTGTCTAAATAAGAACCAGTAACAGTTAAAGCCCTCTTCCATTAATTCCTCCATTGTTTTAATTTTGAAATCTCTTTTTTCAATTTTTAACAAATCATTATATATGACCCATTGTGTGTTCTTCATCCTTTCCCTTTTTAAAAACACCTCATTTATCAATGCCCATTTAGGAATTTTGGGAACAAGAATTGGTTTGTATTTTTGCCAGATTCTTATGACCCTTTTTCCTTACTATCCTGTAATATTTTTAATTTAATCCTTGGTTTCTTTTTGTTCCATACAAATTTAGATAGTTCTTTATCCCATTCTTTAAGTGGCTTATCATTGGAGATAATGGGTAAATTTTGGAATAAAAATAAAACTTTAGGAGTGATCTTCATTTCTATGCTTGCTATTCTCTCCATCCATGAAATTTGTAGTTTTTCCCAGTTTTGTAAATCTTTTAAAATATTTTTCCATAGTGGTATATAATTATTTTTTAATAGATTGGAGGTTTTTTTAAGTGATATATATACTCCCAAATACTTAACCTTGTCTTTTATTTCGAAACTGGAGAGGGTCCTGATTTCCCCACAATCCTTTTGAGTTATATTCATAGGCAAAATATTTGACTTATCTTTATTAATTTTTAAACCTGAGTATTTCCCGTATTCTTTTATTACATTCATCATCTGTGTAATATCCTCCACTGGATTAGCCAATATAATAACAAGATTGTTTGCATACGCTTGAAGCTTATACTCAAAATTTCTTATTTTCATTCCTGATTTTATTATTTAAAATTTCTAGTGCCGTGATAAATAGTAATGGGGATAGAGGGCATCCCTGTCTAATTCCATTTTGTATTTGAATGCTTTTCATTCTTTCACCATTAACTAATATTTTAGCTTCTTGTTCTTTATAAATTTCCTCTATCCATTTTATATAATTTGTTCCTAATTCCATTTTGTTTAGTACTCCAATCATAAAATCCCAACGAAGATTATTGAATGCCTTTTCTGCATCTAGGAAAATTAAGGCAGCTTGCTTATCTGGTCTCTTTTCAAAATATTCTATCAAATTTATTAAATTTCTTATATTATCTTTAATTTGTCTCTTTGGTAAAAATCCGCATTGATCTCTGTTAATCCAGTCTTTTAATATATTTTTCAATCTAGATGCTAAGATTGCCGCAAAAAATTTATAATCTACATTTAACAGGGCTATAGGCCTCTAATTTCTGGGGTCATCTGTTTCTTTATCCTCTTTGGGGATTAAAGTAATGAATGATCCTTTCCACATCTCTGGTATCTTCCCTTCTAGTATTTTATTCATTACTACTTGTAGTGGCTTAATTAGATTATTTGCTAATTTTTGATAATAGATAGCAGAAAAGCCATCAGGGCTGGGTATTTGCCAGATTTAAAGTTTTTAACTGCGTCCATTATTTCTTGTACAGAAATCTTTTTGTTCATGATCTCTTGTTGTTCTTTACTGATTGGTTTGCTATCTTCGTTTGAGAGGGATTTTTCAATTTCTTCTTTGTTTATTGATCTTCCTAAAAAGAGATTTTTGAAATAATTTTGAAAGACTTTTTAAATTTAATTTTGTTCATTAAATTTTTCCCGTCCTTACTTATTTTCCATATAGTATTATTTTCTCTGTTTTTTTTAATTTCCAAGAGAGCCATTTCCGCATTTATTGGCAGATTTGAAAAATTTCTGTTTTGTATATCTAAGTTTCCTCTCCATTTCATCTACTAAGATCAGTGATAATTGTTTTTGCATTATCTGTATTTCCTCAATTAATTCTTTGTTACCTGGTTTCCTTTTTAATAATTTTTCATTCTGTCCAATTTCCTGTAATACTTTGTTCATTTTTATGCCTTGTGCTTTTTTAAATTCTATAATTTTTGTATGAAAAAACCTCTCATTACAGCTTTGGAAGTGTCCCATACCACCCAGTCTTCTACATTTTTATTCAGGTTTCAAATGTTCATTTAATCTCCAATTAAAGTTTTTCTTACTACATTTGATCTCCATTGTAATTGGATTGGGATCAGATAAAAATTTTGGGAGTATATCTACTTTATAAATTTTGGGAGCCATCATCAAGGAGATTAAATACATATCAATTTGTGACCAGACTTTATGATAATTTGAATAATATGTAAATTCTTTTGCATTACCCATCTTTTCTCGCCAAATATCAATTAGAACCAGCATGTTTTTAATTCAAAGAAGGATTTTGGTAGTTTCCTCTGATTTTTCTTAGTAGATTTAATATTTTTTCTGTCTACTGTTGGGTCTATGACCCCGTGCCAATCACCAAACATCACAACATTTTCATAATCATATTGTAACATAATTTCTTTCAGAGTCTGATAGAATTTATCTTTGTTTTCGTTTGGTGAATAGACCCCAACGATTGGTACTTTTTCATGCTGACAATTTATTTCCACACCTATAAGATGACCTTTTACATTATTAAAGATTTCTTTTGCAAGTATCTTTTCATTAACGTACACTACCACCTCTTTTTTCCTTTTATCACCTGCTGATACAAATTCTTTCCCTAATTTTCTACATTTTAGATATTTTATTTCCAAATTATTAATGTGCGTCTCCTGGAGGCATATCACTTCCAATTTTAATTTCCCTAAGTAGAGATTTAATTTTTTCTTTTTACCAGGATTATTTAAACCTTTTACATTCCACGATAAATATTTAATTGTGTTATTCATTTTCTAATTCAGTCTCTCCTAAACTTTGTAATTCTCCATCTGATTCTCTTTCTTCTTGATTTTTGTCATCATCTTTGGGTATTGAGTTGCCTTCTTCTTTCTTTTGTTCATCCAGGTTCTTTCCATTATTTTTACCTCTTTGCCATTGTTGTTGTTGCTGCTGATCCTCTTCTTCTTGTTGTTCTAAAACTTTCAGACAGTCATCTAGGAATTCTTTTGCTTCTTGGGTTGTTACTATTTTCACTCTTCTATAATCTGTATCTCACTGAAATCCCCTCAGGGACTCCCCATTTATATCAAATTGCGTTTTCTCTCAGAACTTTCGTTAGATAGACATATTCCTTTCTCTTCCTTATCACGTTGTTTGAGATGTCTTTCAAAAGTTGTAGTTCCACTTCATCTACAATCAACTTAGCTTCAAAGTGTTGTTGCAATATCATTTCCTTCATTTGAGTGCGTACAAAGTAGATAACAATATCTCTTGGGAATTTTTTTCTGTTTTGCCACCCATGAGTTCATACGGAATGCCTTGTCTATTTCCATTTCCATAAGTTATTTTTCTCTACCGATGAATTCCGCTAGGATTTCAACCATGGTCTCGTAAGTGTTTTCATTTTCTACTTCCAGTAGTCCTCTAATCTTTAGACATCTCTCCCACTATTTCTGTTCCCATATTGTCCTTTCATCCTGATTCTCTTTTCTTTTCTCAATTTCCACCTTCAGTTTCTCTTCCTATTCCTGATTTTTTTCCTCCAAAACTTTCACTTTGGTCTTCACTTGTCTTACATCTGAGGTGATAGCTTTTATAGCTTGGTTAATTTCCTTAAATTCTTCTCTCACTCCTTCCTTTATTTCCCCCTTTATTCTCTCCATGTCACGTCTTAAATCTTCCTTGTCTCTTCTCATATCCATCCTAAGTTCTTCCTTATCTTTTTTCATATCTTGATTCATTTGTCTTATTTCTTCCAAGAGCATTCAGTTCATGTCTTGTCTGCTGGGTTTTGTTAGGTCTGTAGATGATTTTCTTTGTAGTTGTATTTGTTGTTGTTGTGTTCTATGCAATTGTGATCTTGTTGTAGCCATCTCTGTTACCTGATTAGTGTTATGAAGTTTATCTATACAAATTCCAATAGCAGAGTTATTTACTTAGTGAAAGAGTTATTTAAACTATTAGGGGGGAGAAAAGAGGAGGTATGTATTTTACCCAAGAAGCCTATGTAGGTGACCAATATTCACCTTTACAAAAAGTAATATTACAAAATGTTTAAAAATTCTGTGATAATATTTGCGTAATCCACCAGATGTCGCTATATTTAGATTAACCTTAGCTCCATACAGACAGGCCAAAATAAAGCTGCTTCAGATCACTTTGGAGGTATGCTGTTTAAATGATGCATGTGTCCAAAGAGTCCAGAAACTGTGGCAAAGCCACAATCCAGTCCTAAGGATTGGAGTGTGGCGTTGGTGAGGCTTCCGGATATTTAATCAGCATACCTTCAAAGTGACCCGAAGCAGCTTTATTTTGGCCTGTCTTTATGGGGCCCTTGTCTCCCAAGGGATAGGTTACCTTCCTTCCATATATATCTTTGTTATAGGTTTCCACCTTGAAAACGTTGAGTATTAACCACAAACACAGGTGTGGGCGGGGCTGGGGTGGCCGGCTGCATGCTGGGTAGTGAAGTCCTTTTACTTTTGAAACATGTGTACAACAAACTTTTCAAGCCGAGTTTGCAAGAACTGTGAGTTTTAATTGTAACTAACAACAACTTAGTGCACCTTTCCCAATTCCCCAAGTCCCAAAGCAACAATCTCTCAGACTCCTTTCCTACTCTGGTTTCCGCTCCCCGACGTCCTCAGGGTGCTCCTCCGCTCGGGTTGTTCGACCACCTGCGTGTTTTTCCAGAGGTTCTCTCTCCGCCTTTTCCCTCTCTTGTGGTTGGGGGTCCCTGTTCCCAACGACTCCCTTTGCTGTCCCACCATTCACTTACTAAGCCTCCAGCCTCTGGTCTCCTCCAGTTTTCCTCCTCTGGAAAAGGAAAGTCTCCTTCCTCTCGGGGGTCCTGCAATTGCAGAGCCTCGTGGGGCCCGGGTGGCCTGGGACTTAGTTTAGTTTGCAGGGACACGGGCCGTCCAGCCCTAAGAGGGCTCCGAGTCACCCTATCTCATCCTAACTCGACCGCCTCTCCCCGTCCTCCTCTTCCGTGTCTGTTCCCTCTTCCCGGGCACACCTCTCCCTCACTCTTTATCCTCCTTCCTGGCTCCTCCTCCCTTTCCTCCAACCCCTCCCCTGGGCTCTTCATCCTTATTTCCTCCACCTGATCGCTCCCTCCTTCCCCAACTCTCTCTTCAGGCACCTCTACTCTGCTACAATAGGTCATCAAAAATTTATATCCCCCTCCTTTAAACCCTTTTCTTCTCCATTATATCCCTTGCCAGTTTCTTCCACAACAACGGTATATAGACCTACCCAATTCTTTTAACCCCCACAGTTTACAGAATTTTTAGTAGAAATCAATTTTAAGTCCCACGTTCTCAGAGTAGTAGAATCTTTCTGGGCCCTTTTTAAGATAAAGTTCTTTCTTTCCTTTAACTCAGTTCTGTAGACGCAGTCTGTCTATCCCGACGATACGGGGCTGTTTACTTTACTTCTTTTTCTTTCTTTCCGGTCTCCTCCTCTGACTCCACTCACCACTCTCCTCCTAGTTCTCCGCTTTCCTTTCTCGTCTCCTTACTCTCTTCTCCCCCGTCCTCTATTTTTCTCCTTCGTGGTCACACTCCCAGTTTCTTCGCTTCTCTACTCTCCTCCGCCACCCGACAGGGTCTCTCCAAGTCCGGTCCTCTACTCCATCGCGAATCTTGGGTCTTCACTCCCTTTTTCTCACCCCAGCCAAGGCCTCTTCGCAGTGTCCGGGCGGATGCAGCTGGTTCTCATTCTCGTCCCCTCCTTGAAGGCGATTATTTACTCTGGCTCTCGGCTCAAGCTCTTCCCTTTCTCCTTCCCATGGCGAGACAAGACAAGACACAGCTGTACTCCTGTCCCACTTCTCCTTCCTCTATTTCACCTCAGCGTTTGGGAAATATGACCAGAGATTTCTTTAGGGGGTAATGACTATAAATTCCCTAAAGTAATTTTAAAGGGCACCCCACTTCCAATTTTCCCAGATCTTTGTTAAGTTCCTTATTTTATAGTCTCTCCAATTAAAATTTTAACTCTGGTCTTGTGGACATCTGATTATATTGTTCATTTATTCATTCAAATCCAAGCTCAAGTAACAAAAAACCAATGGATATGGGGAATTTCACCTGCACCAAGTACAGGTTGGTAGCCCACTTGAAAGAGAAGGCCCAGCAGCTGGAGCACCAAGTATCTACACTTCAGCATCTTAGGGAGCAAGAGGACAGAACAGATGGGATGGTCTTAGACAGAAAACAAACAGAGGAAGTTGCTAGAGAGGAGGTCACTTTATATACAAAGTGGGTGGATGGTTGGAGGAATATCACACACAGAAGTAGGGAAACCAAGGATCATTCTGGGAGCTTGCAGCTAAGAATCAATTTGAAGCAGGAAGAGCAACAGGGACAGACTTCAGGGACAGAGCAGGGGAGCCTGAGGGTACCAGTGAAGGAAACAGCTGTTGCTAAGCCTCGCAGGAGGCATGTATTGGTGCTGGGGAACTCCTTGATGACGGTACCGAAGCAGTGGTTTGTGGGCCTGACAAGCTGTCTCAGGATGTGTGTTGTCTCCCTGGGGCAAAAATCCGTGATGTCACAGTCAGGCTGACAAGACTTATCAAGCCTACTGACCATCATCCCTTCCTTTTGGTTCATGTGAGAACCAATGATACTTCAGAATATCAGAAGGGATTATGAAGCTTTGGATATGATGCTGAAAGGGCTGGATGCACAGGTTGTCATCCCATCTCTTCTCCCAGTTGAAGGGCATGATCCAGGAAGGGAGAAGAAAATAGCTGATGTGAATAACTGGCTTCATAGATCATAGAATCATGGAGTTGGAAGAGACCACAAGGGTCATCCAGTCCAACCCCTGCCATGCAGGAACTCACAATCAAAGCATCCCTAACAGATGGCCATCCAGCCTCTAATTAAAGACCTCTAAGGAAAGAAACTCCACTACACTCCGAGGAAGGAATGTGTTCCACTGTCGAACAGCCCTTAGTGTCACGAAGTTCCTCCTAATCTTCAGGTGGAATCTCTTTTCCTGTAGCTTGCATCCATTGTTCCGGGTCCTAGTCTCTAGAGCAGCAGAAAACAAGCTTGCTTCCTACTCAATATGACATCCCTTCAAGTATTTAATCAGGGCTATCATATCACCTCTTAACCTTCTCTGCTCCAGGCTAAACATCCCCAGCTTCCTAAGTCATTCCTCATACAGCATGGTTTGCAGGCCCTTCATCATTTTAGTCACCCTACTCTGAACACACTCCAGTTTTTCAACATCCTTTTGAAATTGTGGTGCCCAGAACTGGACACAATATACCAGATTTGATAAGTATGCCCCCAATTCTGTCATCCAAATCACTTCAACAGGGAGAAGGTACTGTACGTAGGGCAGAAAAATGAAATGAACAGATATAGGATGGGGGACACCTGGCTGAATGAAACTACGTGTGAAAGGGATCTGGGAGTCCAAGTAGACCACAAATTGAACATGAGTCAACAGTGCGATGCAGCAGCTAGCAAGGCTAATGTGATTTTAGGTTGCATCACTAGAGGTATAGTATCTAGATAAAGGGAAGCAAAAGTGCCACTTTATTCTGCTCTGGTCTGGTCCCACCTGGAATACTGTGTCCAGTTTTGGGCACCACAATCCAAAAAGGACATTGAGAAACTGGAGCATATCCAAAGAAGGGCAACTAAAATGGTGAAGGGTCTGGAAACCATGTCCTATGAGGAACAACTTAGGGAGCTGGGGATGTTTAGCCTGGAAAAGAGAAGGTTACGAGGTGATATGATAGCCTTGTCAGAGTTCTCTCACGCTGCCATGTTTCCATTTTTTCACCTTAAATGGTAGAGTACATATCCCATTGATATAAATAGAAGATAGGTAGAAATAGATATGAATACAACACACTGTTGCCAGGAACTTCAAATGTGGAAGATAGATGAGAATCTACATGTATAACATTTGAAAAGAAAAGTTTTTAAGATAAAATATTATTCTCTTGACTGAAAGTTCACCATCTCAGGTCCGCTGTTTCAGGACACCAGTCGTTTGGATACATTACTCCAGCCTTTTTGAAACCCACAGAAACAGATTTATATCAAGTGTTACTGCAGTTGGAACATTTTATCTGGGATATTTGATGCAATAATGGTGATGCATAATTACACTAATGTGTATAAGATCACTTGAATCAGATGGCCATAAGAAATCTATACATATCTCAGATTTCTTCAGATTTCATGGATCAAATATAATTTCTCTCTTCAGCTTTGATGCTTCAAGCTTTTGTTTTGTTTCCAAAGCGGAGATGTTTTCCCAAATGCTTTCATCATTAATTTTAGCTGTCTCAGGCATTTTAAAAATAGGCTTAGACTATGCTTTTAAGGCTGCTACTTAGGGAAAATCTCAAATGCAAGCCTTTTACTCAGTTTTCTATCTCAAAGCAGCTTCCTAATCAGTTCAATTTCCAACTTTTAAAAAACTGGAGTTAAACATTGCAAACTATTCGGTCCCTTCCTGGTGAAGGCTTTGTGATCAGTGGTGCAGCTTGGGATTGAACCTGGTGCCGGTCAAGGGCCTGCAACTCAGTTTGTTCCATATAAATGATGACAGATGACAGGTACAACCTGGCCTGCCATGGACATTCTGGACCCTAGCAAGGTTAACACTATGATCTTTCCTACTTGAGTCAGACATTTACAATTTTTAAAAACTTTTTTCCATTTTTACTTTTAAACTGTATTATCTTGACTCCCATGCTTTCCCTCTCAAAATATACATACATTTTTTCACCCCAACATACTCCAGTAATTCATGTAACCAGTCATTAGTATCAGGGATTTCCTTCATCTTCCATTTGCTGGCATACAAAATGCATGTGGCCGGGGTAAAACAGTATAACAGTTTTCTATGTTTGTTTTCTAATGTCTTGTTTGTAATCATTCCTAACAAATACAATTTTGGATAGATTTGGAACAATTATTACGGAAGGTCAAAAAGAAAGTGCAAAGGCAGGCTTACTAATGACCAAAGAAGATCTACATCAACTCAACCCAGGCAATGATGAAACTGAAATAGTTAAAGAGTTCCCACACCTTGGATCAAACATTGATCAATATCAAGACTGAAGCCAAGAAATCAGAAGAAGACTAGGAATGGGAAGGGCATCCATGGGATAAATGAAATTAGATCCCAAAGAGTTAAGATATGCAACTGAGAACTAAAGTTAGAATTATACAAACCATTGTATTCCCCATCATCATGTATGAATGTGAGAACTGGACGGTGAAAAAAGTGCTATAAGAAGAAAATCAGCTCATTTGAGATGTGGAGCTGGAAAAGAGTGCTAAGGATACTGTGGACAACCTAAAAGACAAACAAATAGGATGAACTGTCTATGGAAGTTGGCAAAACTCAAGAAGCTTTGTAATTGCCTCCAAGTCCTGAGAGGTTCCCAATCCAAAACTGCTGATACCTTTTCCAGATCCATTTCTATGTCATCTATAGATATACAATACAATACCGCTGGTACTCTAGTTTTTGTTTATGCTCGTTTGGATCGTTTAACAAACAGTTGATTGTCCAGTAACCTTTCCCATGAGTTTGACATGAGTGTCCATGTCCTGGGAGTATATAAACAAACATGTAGACTGAACAAACCAGCACCCTCTTATACAAAAATTCATAGAGAACTTCATTTATCAAATGCAGGAACTCATCAGGGGGCCCTTTCTTAATTTCACAGGCAAAAAGAATGGCTTCACTCTGCCAGTCACCCAGATTGCTGAGCACCTTTGCTTTCCCACTTGCCCTTTCAATGCAGTTGTCCTAATACAGGAATTAGGCTTTCAAAGAGTCGTTACCAATGAAACTTTTTAAAAAGAGTGCTGTGACTATAAGGGCAGTGGCATCACTAGGGGGGTGCGGGAGATACGGATGACACCCTAAGGGTGTCTCAGTCTTCAGCTTTGACTTCAGATGGCATCTCCTCTCTCAGTGACTGTCTTAAAGTGGTTATGGACTGGATGAGAGGAAAACAGATTAAAACTGAATCCAGACAAAACAGAGGTACTTACGGTAGCAGCCCCAAACCTAGGCATTGGGATACAACCTCCAGTTCTGGATAGGGTCACACTCTCCTCTAAGGACTGTGTTCGCAATCTGGGGGTGATCCCAGATCTGTCTCTTGAGATGATAAATCAGGAGAATGTGACGGTTAAGAGTGCCTGTTATCAGCTTTGGCTGATATGCCAGCTGCGCCCTTTCTTGGACATCAGGGATCTTGAAACTGGTAACCCCACATCTGGATTTCTGTAATGCACTCTACATGGGGCTACTCTTGTGCTTGGTCCGGAAACTTCAACTGGTACAGAATATGGCAGCCAGACTGGTCTTGGGTACATTTAGAAGAGACCATATCACACCAATTTTAAGATCTCTTCAGTGACTGCCCATCAGTTTCCGGTCCCACTACAAGGTGTTGGTTATTACCTTTAAAGCTCTAAATGGTCCAAAATGTCTCTGGGACCGCCTCCTTCCATATAATCCATCCCACACACAGGTTCTCTAGGAAAATCTGCTACAACCAATAAAAACCAGGTTACCTACAACTGCCCAGAGGACCTTTTCAGTTATCACTCCCAGACTATGGAATGGCCTGACAGATGAGATCCGTCACATAACCACCTTAGACAGCTTTTAAAAAGCTGTCAAGATGGATCTCTTCCAGCGGGCCTTTCCTGAATAGACGCCCGGCCACCAAAGAGAGAAAGAAATGGACTGATCCCATTTGCTGTTTGCTTGTCTATTGTTGTTGTTCTTGTTTTACTGTCTAAATTGTCCTTGATCTTTTTAACATGTTTTAATTGTAAAGTGTTTAATTCTATTTTAAGGGAGGGAGGGTTGGGGGATATGATAGGTATAATTTTTAATCATAGAATCATAGAATCATAGAATCATAGAGTTGGAAGAGACCACTAGGGCCATCCAGTCCAACCCCCTGCCATGCAGGAAATCCAATTGAAAGCATCCCTGACAGATGGCCATCCAGCCTCTGTTTAAAGACCTCCAAGGAAGGAGACTCTATCACCCTCCGAGGGAGTGCATTCCACTGTCGAACAGCCCTTACTGTCAGGAAGTTCCTCCTAATGTTCAGGTGGAATCTCTTTTCCTGTAGCTTGCATCCATTGTTCCGGGTCCTGTTCTCTGGAGCAGCAGAAAACAAGCTTGCTCCCTCCTCAATATGACATCCTTTCAAATATTTAAACAGGGCTATCATATCACCTCTTAACCTTCTTTTCTCCAGGCTAAACATCCCCAGCTCCCTAAGTCGTTCCTCATAGGGCATGGTTACCAGACCCTTCACCATTTTTGTCGCCCTCCTTTGGACACGCTCCAGTTTCTCAATGTCCTTTCTGAATTGTGGCACCCAGAACTGGACACAATATTCTAGGTGGGGCCTGACCAAAGCAGAATACAGTGGCACTATTACTTCTCTTGATCTAGACACTATACTTCTATTGATGCAGCCTAAAATAGCATTGGCCTTTTTAGCTGCCGCATCACACTGTTCACTCATGTTCAACTTGTGGTCTACTTGGACTCCTAGATCCCTTTCACACGTAGTTTCGTTCAGCCAGGTGTCACCCATCCTATATCTGTGCATTTTGTTTTTCCGCCCCAAGTGCAATACCTTACATTTCTCTGTGTTGAATTTCATTTTGTTAGCCTTGGCCCAGCTTTCTAGTCTATTCAGGTCATTTTGAATCTTGATCCTGTCCTCTGGGGTATTAGCTATTCCTCCTAATTTGGTGTCATCTGCAAATTTGATAAGTATGCTCCCAATTCTGTCATCCAGGTCATTGATAAAGATGTTGAATAGCACTGGGCCCAGGACAGAGCCCTGTGGGACCCCACTGGTCACTTCTCTCCAGGATGAAAAGGAGCCATTGTTGAGCACCCTTTGGGTTCGGCCGGTCAACCAATTACAGATCCATTTAACAGTTCCTTTGTCTAGCCCACATTTTACAAGCTTGTTTGCAAGAATGTCATGGGAAACCTTGTCAAAGGCCTTACTGAAATCAAGATATACTATATCCACAGCATTCCCTTCATCTACCAAGCTGGTAATTTTATCAAAGAAAGAGATTAGGTTTGTCTGGCATGACTTGTTTCTCTGAAACCCATGTTGACTTTTTGTGATTATGGCATTGCCTTCTAGATGTTCACAGACTCTCTGTTTAATGATCTGCTCCAGAATCTTTCCTAGAACTGATGTCAGACTAACTGGACGATAATTGTTGGGATCCTCTTTTTTCCCCTTTTTGAAGATGGGGACAACGTTTGCCCTCCTCCAGTCAGCTGGGATCTCTCCTGTTCTCCAGGAGTTTTCAAATATGATTGCCAATGGCTCCGATATTACATTTGCCAGTTCTTTTAATACCCTTGGATGGAGTTCATCTGGTTCCGGAGACTTAAATTCATTTAGATTAATAAGGTGTTCCTCTACTATCTCTTTACTTATTCTGTGCTGAAATTCCCCTATTCTGTCCTCTGCTCCATTATCTTCAGGTTGAGCACCCTTTGCCTTTTATGAGAAGACTGAGGCAAAGAAGGTGTTGAGTAATTCTGCCTTTTCTCTGTCTTCTGTTAGCATTTTGCCATCTTCTCCATGCAGTGACCCTACCGTTTCCTTCTTCTTCCTTTTGCTGCGGACATATCCAAAAAAGCCCTTTTTATTGTTCTTAACCTCTCTAGCAAGCCTGAGTTCATTCTGAGTTCTTAATGCTGTAAGCTGCTACAATTGACTGAGTGCAGATGGGGCAGGATATAAATGAATTTTATTATTAATAATATAATTAATAATAATTAAGGGGGTGACACCACTGCTCCTCAAACGTCTGCATTTTGGCAGAAACAGGCTGTGGCATTCACTTGTTTCTTTTTAAAATATTGAAGTGATGTTGTATTTTGGGTGATGCTCAGTGGGAGGAGAAAGGAGAGACCTCAGGGTTTATTTTTTAATTTAAATTTAATTTTTTTTAAAAAATTAAAATTTTAAATAAAATTTTAAAATTTTCTTTAAAAATGCCACATTTTACCAAATTTTCACTTTAACCACGTGAAAACCACATATAGGTAAATACATTTATTATGTGTTATGATATTGTAATTTAAAGGTATAATTTTAATGTTGCTAGTTGCTTACATCACAACTATTATCATTACCTTCAGTGATATATAGGAATTATGATTTGTGAGTAAATTAGTACCAAAACCCCCCATAACTATGGATTCTGTATGAGTATGTTATGGAAAGAGGTCATTGGGTAGGTGACACCATGAGTTACCGCAACGGGTGACACCAACCCTAGTGATGCCACTGTACAAGGGCTTAGCTGAAGAGAAAAAGCAGCTGGAGGAGAAGGGAGAATTGAATGGATAGATGAGGAGCATGAATAGGATAGTGCTGGTACGTTGAGTGTATGTTTAACAAAGGTAAAAAAAACTACACAAATATATATTTGTTAAACCATAAATGCAATAATCATCTGTAATTCCTTCAATTTCTTAGAAAATCCAACATTGCAGACTACTGAGAAATGTTCCTTAAAATGTAGTGAACTTAATTAACCCAAACAGTGCATGCTGCAGAAGTTTCTGCTATATTTCTATAAAAACATTGTTTTCCTTCTCTTTGTCTACATAGCTTCTGCCCAGCATCTGTTCTGAAATACTGATTGCAACAAGAACAGCTAATCCATCCCCAGATAAGAAAGTATTACTGACTGCAGAAATGTTTGGGCTCTATTAGCATTGTAACATGTGACCCCCAACCCCGGTATAGGCCCCTTGGCCTAAGAATTGTGTGTATGTTTGAAAGCTACTAGGGATAATTTTTCATATAATTAAGCCTGATATTCCCAATTCCCATCTCCTGATTTGACCTTTAAGTATTTTCATGTTAGCATGAAAAATTAGGTTGTAGCAATGAAATGTGTTTGCCTCTTTTCCCATGGGGCTAATTCTACCGTCTTCCATTAAATGGAATTTTAGTAGTAACAAATTAGCTTAGGTTTTCTAGCTTTCCCAGCATGGCTTTGTAAAGTTGTAACAGTCAAGGATTTGAACCATTTTAATTGATCACAATTTTCTAGGATATTTTTTCAACCTATCTATGGAACTGACCAGAAATATATTTGTCATATATGTTACAGAAGTGCTTTCCCAAAGAAAGATATCTGTTTGTCATAACATGTAACTTTCATCTGGCATTTGCCATATCTTATTTTGTGTCAGATCACTGGTAGATAAATACAGACCTAATCTACAATCTGATTGCTGAGGCACATATATCTGAGGGAATCCTGTTGTGGAAAGAAAAATGGTTTTGCTGGGGAAAATATGCATTCCTTAGAATTCAGGGATGCACATAATGTCAGGGGTAGGGGACCCAAAGGCACAAGAGTGGGCTCTTACACTCAGTGGTACCTTTGTGAATTTTATGTTCCATCACATTGTACTTCTCTCGTTCCAGCAGGCTTTAGTCTCCTTAAGTTATTTTTACTTTACATTAAAAATTGAAATACATGAATGGTTTCATGAAAACATAAATATCACAAATACAAATATAGTCTCAACTGCAATATCATATACTACCCATTTTTCCTAATAGATATATTATGTTAGTTTCAACATTTCTGTTGTCCTCCAAAACAGAGTATATTACGTGATTTTTTAAAAAAGAATAACTCATGTTAACTCAGACATCACAAAGTGAGGAAATTTGAAACTCGGACTAATGCCTAATAGATATGGCCCATGATTAGTTATGATGATATGCAGTGTCACAATTTGTGTTTGGTTACAACTTCCTCTTCATGTACCCAGACTTTTCCTTGGCCTTTCAGGGAGGAGACCTGGGACCAAGCACATATGCTCCATCTTGTTCCTACCTTTCATTGCCCAATGAAGCATGCAAGCCTTATGGCCTTTTTATTGGACCCAAGCCTCTCTTTTGCTCATGTCAGTACTTGGCACGATAGCTTTGACAGCAGAGATGTAAATTTTTCCCTTTATTCTTTCTAACCCTGAAGGGAGCATGAAATGTTTTTACTCTTTTCATGGTTCTGTGCAGAACAAGATATTTCAAGTGGTTTGATCCTCACATGTTTTCTCATGAATGCCCAGCAACCAATCAAAATGGATGGCATGCATGAAAAGACTGCCTTTTTATCCTAACAGCAACAATCCTATGGGGTAGGTTAAGCTAGAAGATGGCGATCAGAAGACACTGGGTCTGTGGCAGGTTAGGTTCAAAGCCTTTCTATTTTTGACTGCTCATGCTGTCTCTTAGGAACTGATAAAAGGGGTATTATCCCATTTCAACCTGCCTGCTGTATTTGGATAATATCCTGGTACATGAAAATAAAAATATTTTAAATAGTACAATTTTTACCATATCGATTTTCAGTTAAATTTCAGTCGATTTCCAGTCGATTTCCAGGAAGCGAACTAGCAAATTAGAATAAGAACAGCCACTGGATTATTTAGGGTACCTGAGTTCTTTATTTCATTGTGGGCAAATAAATACTAATGCAACTTTAATTTCTATCATTTCTGTGGTGTAAGTTGAATAGCCAGGTTTATCATTTAATGATGATAATTTCATAATAATACTGAACGACTCCTGAAGCAAGCTGTGGCATTTCATATGATATAATGAAATCCTAACTAATTGAAGATGTGCATTGATAGGGTGCCTTCCCTTTCTCTCTCACACACATATACACACATGTCATCTCCTGTCAGTTATTCTGAATACAACTATTGGAAGCTGTAAAGTCGAAGGCTTTTATGGCTGGCATCCATAGATTTTTGTGGGTCTGAAGATGCCAGCCACAGATGCTGAGGAAATGTCAGAAAGAAACTCTGCTAGAACATGGCCACATAGCCCGAAAAACCCACAAAAATATTGGAAGCTGTTTTCTCAAAATACAAGGAAATGTCAGAAATATGCCTTATTCCTGGAAACTCACTGAATTGTTGTTATAGTCCCCAAGGCCAAGCATTGCACAATGATCACCAGGGAGTATAGTCAGTCAAAGATGGAAGCTTAAGAAATATACATGATCCCTGAGCAAAGAAGGCCTATAGAGCCCAGGTCTTAAGCAAGACTTAAGACCTGCTTAACTCATCTGCTGGCTTTCTGTAAAGGAATGAATTTTATCACAAGAGCAATCATACACCAGAAAAAGACACTGCTGCAAAGTCCTCTGAGTCTCTACCACTTTCTTTGAACATAATATCAATGCTACTGAGAACTGCAAAGGTTAATCCATTACAACAAGGCAATTAGATTTAGTGACTGTTTGGAAGATAAAAGCAGTGAGTCATAATCAATCCTGAGACCTTAGACATGATAAATGTGTACAATTTCCTTTTACTACATCAAGTTGAATATGACAAAGCATGTTGTGGTGAAGGATTACAATTTTGAGTCAGAAAGGTAAGAGAGTTTTTTACATTTATTTAACAAGCTACCTGTGGAAAAGCAGCTTTCCTCCCCTTCCACATGGTATCTCCCTTGCATTCTCAAAATTTGACAACTACCATGTGTTTTACACTGTTTTATACCAAGAACGAGAGCCAATTTAATGGAAATGATATTTTTATGAAGGTGCAGCTTAGATTTCAATTCTTTTTTATTAATATTTTAGCATTTTATATATAACCATTTATTACAAAACAAAAGAGTGATCCAGAGTGGACAACTCATAATTAATTATAATCCTAATATAATTTTTGAGAACTCCTGGAGAACAAGAGTAATCCCAGCAGACTGGAGGAGGGCGAACGTTGTCCCCACCTTCAAAAAGGGAAATCCCAACAATTATTGCCCAGTTAGTCTGATATCAATACCAAGAGAGCAGATAATTAAACAGAGAATTTGTGAACATTTAGAAAGCAACACCATGATCACAAAAAGTCAACATGGGTTTCTGAGAAACAAATTATGCCAAACTAATCTGATCTTTTTTGATAAAATTACCAGCTAGTAGACGAAGAGAATGCTGTGTTTATACAGTAGCATATCTTAGGCCCGTTACAGATGGGCAAAAAGTACATACTAGGTACGTACTAGGGTTAGGAAAGGGCATCCTTTCCAGACGCCCTAACCCTAGTACGTACCTAGTATGTACAAAATGGCAGCGCTCATTCTACATGGGCGCTGCCATTGGGACGTCATGACTGTGCCACCTCCAAATGGAGCGGCGCGGAAGTGACGTCCTGGTGCTGCGTGAGGGCGCCTGGGGCGCCCTTTCTGCGGTGCCGGAAGGAGCTCCAAAACGGAGCTCCTTCCAAGTTTGTGCCGCTGGGCGCATCCTTTACACGGCTGCGCCAGTGACACAAATGAAAACGGGGCCAAGAGCCCCTTTCTCTTCATCCCCGCCGCTGTCGGGTGTCCTTGGGGCATGAAGCCCCAAGGACACCCCTTTCCAGGCCACGGGGAAGCGGTCTTTTGCCACTTCCCCGCGGCCTGGAAAGCAGCGGATCGGGGCCTCAGAGGCTGCCGCTGTGGCAGCTGAGACCCTGATCCAACGGGGAAAGGGGCGGGAACAGGCCACCCTAAAAGGGCAATCTGTAAACCACCTTAATTTCAGTAAGACCTTTGATAAAGTCCCCCATGATATTCTGGCAAACAAGCTACTAAAATGTGGGCTAGTAAAATCTTGTGAATGATTTGTTGCTGGAGCATTCCTGGTTCTTCCCAGGATAAGTACTCTCTAAGAGAGATGTGTGTAAAAATCGTTGCTGCATTTGCTCAACTGTCCCAAGGAAATGTCTTTTTAAACCCTCGATTTTCCCTATGTGATGAAGTCACTACTACCTTCTACTTTACTAAGCATTATTGTTTTTTCTAGTGAATCACATCTCCTCACAATATGTCCAACACATATGTACAGTCTCATTTTAGGCTGCATCCGCACTGCAGAAATAATCTGGTTTGACACCACTTTAACTACTCCTGCAGAGAAGGCTGCTGGGGGTGGCATTGGTCAAAAGGGCTTGCTTGGGCCTCTCCTTCACCATCACCATGGCTAAGCCAGGAGGGGCATGCTCATGACTCTCCTTTACCACCACAGCAGAGGCTTCTTCATGAGAAGTCAGACACTGTTATGACAAAAAAGATTATCACACCAACACTTACTGTTTTTCAATTGCCTCTCAAACATTGAGGAAGCACGAGTGTGTGAAAGCCTGGCACACTTTCTCATTGTCAGGGAATCGTCGGCGTCCTTTAACATCACTGAACTGTTCAGTCAAGAGGGAATTTCCTCTGAATGCAAAGTTTCCATTAAGAGGAAATTCCCTCTCCCTGAACGATTCAGTGATGCTAGAGGGATCCAACGATTCCCTGATGATGAGGAAGCATGCCAGGCTTTCACACACTCATGCTTCCTCAATGTCTGAGAGGCAATTGAATGCTAGTAATCACTGATGTGATAACCTACAAAGCCAGGACGGCACAATCAGCCCTTCTCACCCCACAGTGAAAAAAGGACCCATTGGGTGTCACCCCTCTTCTAGGGTGTCACCCAGTGCAGGCTGCACTTCTGTGTCCCCTAGTGATGCCACTGAATCCACTTGTAATGTGATCTTTCTCTTTTCATACTGTCTTCTACTTAACTAAATATGCAAAGGAACCTTGTAGTACCTTTGGGACTAACTAAAAGAGAGGTTAGTAGCATGAGCATTTATAGACTTGGGCCTACTTTCTCAGAGAATTTCCATCTGAGGAAGTAGGCTCAAGTCTATAAAAGCTCATGCTACCAACATCTTTCTTTAAGTTAAATCTCAAATGTGCTACAAGACATGTTTTTCTGACAAACATAGCTATCTTTTTCAATGTTACTTGCTTTACTAAGGGTTAGTATCTTTTTCACAGAATCAGATTGTATTAAAGAATAATAGAATCATAAAGCTGGAAGAGACCATGAAAGCCATACAGTCCAACCCCTACCATGCAAAAACTAACAATCAAAGTACTTCCGACAGATGGTCAACCAGTCTATGTTTAAACAGTTCCAAAAAAGGAGACTCCACCACATTCCAAGGGAGTGTGTTCCACTGTCAAACAGCTCTTTCTATCAGGAAGTTCTTCCTATTGTTCAGGTGGAACTTCTTTTCCTGTAGCTTGCATCCATTGCTTCGGATCCTATTCTCTGAAGCAGCTGAAAACAAGCTTGCTCCAGCCTTAATATGGCATCCCTTCAAATGTTTAAACAGGGTTATCATATCACCTCTTAACCATCTCTTCTCCAGACCAAATATACCCAGCTCCCTAAGTCTCCCTTTATAAAGGCATGGTTTCCAGACCTTTCACCATTTTAGTCGCCCTCCTTAGGACACACTCCAGCTTGTCAACATCCCTTTTGAATTGTGGTGCCCAGAACTGGACACAATATTCCAGAAGAGGCATGACCAAATCAGAATAGATTTAGCACTATTACTTTCCTTGATCTAGACTTCTGCATTGACTTTTTTAGCAGCAGCATCACACTGTTGACTCATGTTGAACGTGTGGTCTACTAGGGCTCCTAGATTCCTTATGAAATGTCCAAAGTGAGAAAAGGCTAAGCCTAGTCATTTTGGCATTTTGATAACCAAAATCCATAACTCAAGATAGATTCTCAGCACATCATACTTGGTAGTTAGTTATACATGTTTTGCATTTTCTTTTGAGATCAATTTGTCTGAAATCCTGCACATGCTAATTTTTGCTCTGCTGAAGGGCTAATCTTCTGAAGGGTGCGAGTGATAGGAATATGATCTTATATATTTCTCACTTTGAGATGTTAATTTTATATTTTACTTAGTATTGTGGAATTTCATTATTATTTTATTGTCCTTTAATAATCACACTGTCAAATGCTTAAGTTGGTATACTGCTATAATTATTGTTTGTTATTGTTGCTGTGAGGGATTTTAATACAATGTTTCTGCTGTTTTGAAAAACATACCTGAGGTTTCATAAAATTCATAATGAGCTGCCTGCCAGGTTTGAAACACACAATCCTCTGTCTCACACACACACCTTAAAACAGTGCCAGGACTCCACTTATAAAGATATTTGAAGGGAAGTTTGTGTTTGCCCGTGTAAAATTTCTTTTTGAATATTTTTCAGTAATGCTATAATCCAAGTTATAGCTTTCCTGTCAATAATTCATACTTTAATGCAGGACTATTGAGGTCAGTTGGGGGTCGTATAAGGCTCAGCCTAGCATAGACCCACATGCAGACCTACTGCACTATACTGAGCCATACAGGATTGCAGCCTATGTATGAACACATATTACATAATTTCAGTACTTTAAAAAAAAAAACACACATGCTGAAAATTTAGCTTCACTTGACTTTATTGATATGTGAGAAAACTTTGGATCATTTTAAGAAAGAATGGGAAATGTTATATGAAAAATAAGGGAGGTTTTGCTATGATTTTAGGCTTATAGAAGAGTGATATACAAGTAGAGAATTGGTTAAAAATGATTTATATTTTCACCAAGACCTTGGTAAGGACTTTTCTTTGCAGTAGGATAACATGATTTTAAGGTTATTTTATTCCTTATATTAATTTCTGAATAAACCTAGGGAAATTAGATAAGTATGGTATAAAAATCATAGTCAGGTATGTTGGAAGCCGTTGTCTCCCTGTTATGTGTGTTTTTGTGTTTTTCATTTTAATTTTTGTTTTTTTGTTTTTAGTTAGATGTCTTTTTCCCTGTATACTTTTTAGATATAGAAAAATACTGTGTACATGTCTATATGTTTGTGGTTGTTTTAATAAAATATACGTTTAAAAAGAAAATAAAATTTAGCTTCGATCTATATACATTACGAATTTCAGACAAGGTTTAAACAAGGAAACAGCAACATTATTAGTTTCTCTATATTTCATTTGATACACATTTCACTGGAGCTGTTCCCTCTCCTTCCATAGCTGCTAAATGTTTCCATATTCTCAAAAATATCTGAGGTATGCTAAGACCATTCTCTGTGCAATGCTTGCAAAACCACTGTGTGTTTTAAGCATTATGGAAAATCCCCATTAAAAACACACACCCCATTTTATATATGGTTTGTTAAATAAAAAGCAGTGGATCAGGCAGGTGATGAAATGTGCTGTGTTAAATATGTTCAGGGAAAGAAACACTGATTTTCTAAAAATATTTCTGGAAAAAGCCAAACATTTACTTCTAAAGGACTGAGCTCTCCCAGTCCCACTTTCCTGCTAAGGATAAGATGTCTAGCATTTCAGTTTCACAACATGCTTTTGCTGAAAATGTCCCCTTGCCTTGTACTGCTTATAAGTCATGCAGGGACGTAGCCGGGGGGGGGGTGTTCTGGGGGTCCGGACCCCCCCCCCCCTTCCATTAGAAAAATGAATGGTGTGTGCTGCTGCGCCGCCGCACTCAAGCCCCATTATAATGGTGGCACTTAGTCTGGACCCCCCCCCCCTTCCTAAAATCCTAGCTATGTCCCTGAGTCATGGCTCACTGGAAGTGATGACTATCGTTTTTGCTCAGCATTACTATATCCTTAGGCATCTCAAGTGGGTTTTGAGCAGTGGAATTCATGTCTGGCTACATGGTTTGGTTGACAACTTGTAAAACCTTGCTGTGGCAATGCATTTTTCTCTGCAGTTAATTTTTGTATTCCAAACAAAATTCTTCAGTAATGGGATGCCCCACTTGAACAAATTGCTTACAAGAAGTTAATCTTCCCTAGCACTAACAAAACATAAAGTCAGTGCAAGAGCAGCATTATTTTAGTCCCTCATTTCTCCTAAACATAGCCCCAGGTGTATGTCTTCTATTCTCATAAAACTACGGCATGTGCTTACAACCATGGTCACTTCACATTGGTACTCTGTCATCATCATGCTTATTGAAATGTATAGTTGTATATGGCTGCAGTGCACAACTGTACCCTGAAATCTAAAACACTCATATGATTAAAGACACTTTGACTTCAGTAAAATTGGGATTAAGCTGAGAATACAATAGCGCAGTGGTTCCCAACCTGTGGGTCGGGACCCCTTTGGGGGTCGAATGACCCTTTCATGGGGGTCGCCTAAGACCTTTGGAAAACACCTATTTAATTACAGTTATGAAGTAGCAATGAAAATAATTTCATGGGTTTGGGTCACCACAACATGAGGAACTTTATTAAGGGGTCACGGCATTAGGAAGGTTGGGAACCACTGGAATAGTGAAACTTGCTTTGGTATCATCTTAACATGGATGATCAGTAGCAGTGTTTCATTTTGTGGGGGGGGGGGGCAACTACTGAGGGGGGAGCGTGGTGGCCACCTGCAGGACCTCCATGGTGTGTCTTTCCCTTTTTACTGCCAACTTGATCCAAATAAGACTCACTGCCTTGGATTTTCTGAGGACCTGCCGTCCATTATATCATGAACCTAATCTGTATTAGACTCACACACCTGGCCCTTTGTGAAAGAAAACCCTGCACTAAAGGGCAAATCTCATATTTATCCTGAGGGATGACAAGGGTAGGGTACAAAACTACTGCCCTCAAGATGCTTCCCCATGGACGGGTATAAAACTTCTGAGTGCCATAATGAATGAGAGAGAGAACAAAGAGAGACATGGGACTAAGGTGCCTGACAGGATAGTTCTGGTCATAATCTTTCTCAGTCAACCCATGTATAGTACATCCAGGACCCAGACACCAGTGGGATCATGAGTAGAACAGGAAATCTGTTGAAAAAATCCATTAGAGATTTTAACTGTGGTTGAATGTGACCTAGGCTGTTCTAATTTTGTAATCTCAGGTAATTGCCTGAGGGAAGGTGCCTTCAGGATACCCTTTTGCCATGTAGATCATTTATTAAGAGGTGATATGATAGCCCTGTTTACTTCCTAGAAATGCCTCACATGTTGCAAGGATACACCAGAATATAAATCTGTGGTTCAATGACAGCCCATCCTGGCCAGGCTCTAACACTGATGCTTGTTTTTATCTAAAATTATAAAAGTGGCAATCTCCGGATTTTCTGTCTATCTGTTGTCTATCCAGGATTCATCTATAAATTCCTCTATCTCATGTGATTTATTTTAAGAGATGTTCCCTATAATTTTTGCAACCATGGTGACAGAATTCTCTCTATCAGCTATTTTGTTTCTTGTTTTCTTTTGGGTACTAGGTTAAGAAAATGTTATTTTTTCAGGAATTTAAAAATATTTTCCCTTGGTTCTGAAAAAAAGAAGAAAGTATAGTTTAAATACGTGTGTGTGTGTTTTAATATTTTAAATGACAAATTAAGTTATCCACTACACCTTCTTAATAGGTCCTGAATAGTTGTAGTGACCTTTGTGTGATCTATAGGCGGTTTTCAGACTGCCAAAAAGTACGTGCTCGGCACGTACTAGGGTTAGGAAAGGGCGTCCCTTCTGAACACCCCTAACCCTAGTACGTGCCGAGCACGTACAAAATGGCAGTGCCCTATACACATGGGCGCTGCCATCTTGACGTTCGTCCGCATGTCGCGGCATGGAAATGACGTCTCAAGTGTGCCATTGTGTCATTTCTGTGCCGCAAGAAGAACCCGCTTTTTGTAGGTTCTTTTTACTGCTCCAGGGAATCGCGCAGTTTGTCTGCTGCAGTTCCCTGGCGCAGCTACCACAGGCACAGGCAGAGCGCCCTTTTTGGGTGCTCTATAAAGTGCCATAGATTATCTGTAGTATTTTCATTATGTAATTGTATGTAATTGTAATTATAATTTTTTACTGTGAACAATTCTTGGATAAATCTCATAGAATCATAGAGTTGGAAGAGACCACAAGTACCATACTTAGGCAGCCACGGTATGGCTTTGACCCCTGACGTGCACGAACTCTCAATCAAAGCATCACCAACAGATGGCCATCCAACCTCTGTTTAGAAACCTCCAAAGAAGAAAACTCCTCCACTCTCCAAGGGAGTGTGTTCCACTGTCAAACAGCTCTTACTGCTAGGATGTTCTTCCTAATGTTGATCTGGAATCTCTTTTCCTGTAGTTGGAATGCATTGCTCCAGGTTCTGTTCTAGAATGTTAACTGTTACTTCCCTCAATCTAGCCATTTTACTTCTATTGATGCAGCCTAGAATCACATTGGCTTTTTCACCTGCAATATTATACTATTCACTCATGTCCAACTTGTGGTCTATGAGGACTCCTAGATTGCTTTCATCTGTATTGTTGTCAAGCCAGGTATTCCTATCCTATATCTGTGCATTTCATTTTTTCTGTTGAAATTCATTCTGTTAGTTTTGGCCCAGCTTTTTAATCTATTAAGGTCATGTTTAATTTTGATTTTGTCCTCTGTGTTATTAACTACTCCTTCAAATGTGATGTCATCTGCAAATTTGATAAGCATGCCTTCTATTGTTTCATCCAAGTTATTGATAAAGATGTTGAATACCACTGAGTCCAGGATAGAACCCTGTGGCACTCCACTAGTCACTTCTCCCCAGGATTAAGAGGAATCATTGGTGAGCACCCTCTGGGTTCGACTGGTCAACCAATTAGAAATTCACCTAACAGTCCCTTCATTTAGCCCACATTTTACTACCCTGTTTGCCAGAATATCATGAAGGACATCTTCTCTTTTTCCTTTTTGAAGATGGGAAGAACATTTTTCCTCCTCCTGTCTGCTGCAATTTCTCCTGTTCCCCATCAATCCTCAGAAATAATTGCCAGTGGCTCTGAGATTACTTTTGATGGTTCTTTTAATACCCTTGGATGTATATAGACTTGAATTTATTTAGATTACCCAAGTATTCCTGTACTACCTTTTTACTTATACTGTGCTGCATTTCCCCTCCTGTGTCCATTTTACTCAGATTCAGCATCCTTTTCTTTTTCTTGGAAGATGGCAAAGTAGGTGTTGAGTAGCATTGCCTTTTCTCTGTCCCCCGTTAGCATTTCACTATCTTCTCCACACAATGATGCTACCATTTCCTTTTGCTATGGACATATCCCAAAAAGACCCTTTTTATTGCTCTTAACCTCTTTAGCAAGCTTGAGCTCCTTCTCCGCTTTAGCTTTTCTGATTTTCCCCTTACACATGCTTCCTATTTGTTTGAATTCCTCGTTGGTGATTCCCCTCTCCTTTTTTTCTTATCTTTTCTGTTTCTTATCCATGTCCCTTTTAAAACAGCTCAACTGAAAGTTCTATAACTGAGTTTGTGCTTCCCTTTAGCGAAACTCCCATCCATCCTGAACTCCCTTCTCTTTTACTATTCCTGACCACGAGATCACACCCAGTATTTCCCTAAGTTTATTGAAATTGGCTTCCCTGAAGTCTATAGAATGTGTGTCTGACTATGCTTTGTTTCTCATTTTCACTGTAACTCCAGGAGAACATGATCACTCCCACCTAAGGATCCCACCACTTCCCATTAACCAAGTCATCCTTGTTGGTTAGGATCAGATCTAAAATAGCCGATCCCCTTGTTGCTTCTTCCACCTTTTGGACAATGAAATTTTCTTCCAGGCAAGTGAGGAATTGTCTGGACCACAAAATTTTGGCTGTGTTTGACTTCCAACAAATACCAGGAAAGTTCCACTGAAAGAAGAGTGGCAGGCTTGGAAAGTTATATTTAAAAAGTAATTCATTCCTGTTACTCATGCTATTTGAAATAATAATTTGTTGTTACTCATTAGAATCGGGAAAGTAACTCATTATTTCTCACATTTTTATTGCTCATTTTGTTACTTGTTATTGCCTATGAAAAATGTTAGGATTAATAAAAGAATGGCATAAAACTTTAAAAAAAAACTTTCCCCATTAAAAGTAGCTTTAAACATTAAAATATTGCTCATTTCACCAAATATTTTTTTATTTCTGCTACTTGCATTACCTTTATAATGTAACTTTGTTTCTCCCCCATTACAAAAAAGAGGGCAGCTAATTAGAGAGAGCTGAAGTTTGTGACTTCCAGGCTCTGCATTTATTGCTGTGTGTTTCTCTGGCTCTACTGTCTTCATTGCTCACAAGCATTGCAAAATAATCAAGCAGGTCAGTGGTTATTCCAAGCTTCACCCATTTCTGAATTCTGTCCTTAATTTTCCAGCATATGTCTTTTGTAGTTAAATGGTTCATTTATTAGGTAACTTAAACATAAAAAAAATGTCAAATTAAAGCAAAACAAAGTAGAGTGGAGGCAAATGCAGACTGACATGGAACAAACAGTTTGGCTGATATCATTACAGTCTTTCTAAAGTCACCATGGGATAGTGGGACATGGCTCCAATTAGTTTCAGAGAGGAGCATCTCAATAGTACTTGCTCACTGAAGTCTGTACCTTGCAAAAGTGGAACACTAAAAACGTATAAAAATCTGCACAGGTTATAAAACTACTGGGAGAATAGCAACATGGCTTCTGAAGCAAAAACTAATAAAATACTTAAGAAATAAACATCAGTCCTATCTGTGTCCTCCCCCCATTTTTGTGGTGGAGGAATAAAAATACTTAAGAGCCATTTGCTTCTAAGTTTTTTCCCAAATGTATATAAAATTTTCAGTTGTTGAGGGGAAAAATGTAAAAAAAAATTTCAATAAGATACTGTGCATTTCTTTCAGTGTTGCTTTCATAAAGGCAGATTTATAAAATTACTGTATATACTCAACTATAAATCCACCTCCTGCATAAATCGAGGGCATGTTTTGGGGCCAAAATTATGGATTTTGCTATTACCCATGGATAAGTCAAGGGTAAAACTTAAGAGCATATAGCAAAGGATCTAAAAGATGAAGCAAAGCAAAACAATGTCAAAGAACTTACAAAATTCCAGCAGACATTTGTGCTTACTCTTAAGGCTGGATGGATGAGAGAGTAGAGAGGGATCAGTGCTTCCAGGACATATTATACTCTTGCTTTTCACCAGGGCATAATTCCTTCTTTTAAATAAAAGTTCAGATACAAAACTTACATTGACCCATGGATAAGTCGAGTCAGGTTTCTGGGGTCAATTTTTTGACCTAAATTTCTAGACTTATACTTGAGTATATACAGTAGTTATGTCCAATAACAAATTGCTCCAGAGAAGAGAAAAACCCTGTCAATTCATTCTACATAGGTCACTTGTTGTGTTGTTTTTAAAAGTATTCTGTAACTTTGAGAGATGTAAACACTGAATATTTGGTCTAAATTTAAGAGACGTGAGCTAATGTCAAAGTAACAAAATGTAGCCAAACCAGTCTCATAGCTTGCCTACTACAACTATGCTAGCTACTCACCTGTCTGAGTAACTGAAGCTGTCCACATCCAAAGTAAAAAGAAACTCTGAATTTTAAAAAGCATTGTTTAATAAAAGAATGGAAGGTGTTTACAAATTTACTTATGAACTTTAAAAAAAACATAGAAATTCTAAGGCCTGTTACAGACTGCCAAAATAAAGCTGCTTCGGGTCTCTTTGGAGGCATGCTATTTAAATGATGCATGGGTCCTAAGAATCCGGAAGCTGCACCAAAGCTGCATTTCAGTGCTTAGGAATGGAGTGTGGCTTTGGCACAACCTCCAGACTCTTAGGACCCATGCATCATTTAAATAGCACATCTCCAAAGAGACCTGAAGCAGCTTTATTTTGGCAGTCTGTAACAGGCCTAAGTTAAGGCCTCCGTCTTAAATGTCATGCCACGTGAGCACTAAACACATTCTAAAGCCTTGAATACGTTGGATTCATTCCGCTTTCACTAAAGATTGGGGAAGCTTGGGACACTGTAGCAGCCATGAGGGCCACTTTTATTTGGATTATTAGAGAGAATGGGATATTGGTTGTGATTCACAGTAGGGAGGGGGTAACTGCATCTGGTCCTGTTTGGCAATTGTGAGAATTGAGAACCTCAGGCTAATGATCCACAACCAACTTAATGTAAAACAAGAAAGTTTATTGTAAGATGCACAGCAGAAGTAAGCATAAGCACGTCTTTGCAGAATCTGAAGGCGAAAGGAAAAGTTCCCACTTTAAAACCCCATCCAGGACTCAGTCACCACAGCCACCAGCCCCCTTACAGTTGAAGGACCGTTACCTTCTATCCCACCTTCCAAACCCCTTAGCAGGGCCCTATCCACAAGCCAAACCTCACCCTTAATATTCCACCTTATTTTCCCAACCCCCAACACTATGCAATGTCTCAACACACAGAACTATCTAGATCAATATATATATTAAACATAAACAGTGATCATATATGAGCTGAATACATGAAGTGAATATTAAATAACTGGATATGTCTAATATTATACTTGATCTTAACTGGTTCTGACAGCAATACACCTCCCCCTTGTACTCACCATAGGCAACATTAACCATGCAGAGTTGTGGTTAGCACCAAATTCTTCCAGCATATCTTCTAACTACTCCAGCATCAAGGTTTTTCCACCTGCTGTGCATGAAGAAAAGCCCTGCTCCTGAGTTATAATTTCTTCAGTATTCCAGGAGGAAGGGGCCATTTGCCATGGGTTTCCTGCAGACCCCATAAGCTGAGCAACAAAGAGGCTTTAACATAAAAGAAAAAAGGTTGGGACACACCTTCCTACTCCCAATATGGATTCCTCAGAATTAGTTGCTCAGTTCCACATATTGTTTTTCTGTGTGGATGATAAACAGTACATATAATTATCTTATTGTACTGTTCTAGCATATTGCGTTGATGTTATGTAATCTCACTGCTGAGTTGCTGATCAGAATAAATCTTCTTAGTGCCTCCTATATTATCTCATGCCAAGATGGAAATGGGTGCTTATTTAGTGGCTTCTTGTATGTACTCATTTTTAGGAATGTGAAGGCAGAAAATAATGTTTTGTCACTTTTATTTCACTCTTAAAGCAACTGTATATTCATTCTTTCTTCCATTATTTTATTAAAATATTTATATCCTGCCCTATATCCAAGGGTATTAAAAGAACTGGCAAATGTAATATTGGAGCTACTGGCAATAATCTTTGAGAAATCCTGGAGAACAGGAGAAGTCCAGCAGACTGGAGGAGGGCAAATGTTGTCCCCACACTCTGATGTAGTGTATCCAAGGATTGCAAAACAGTTTTAACTGTTTAAAACACTAAGTATAATTTAAAATAAAAACATAGGATAAAAAGCAGCTGAGAAGAACCATTTAAGGCCAGCTAAATACTATAAGACTATTTAAAACTGTACACATGTGAAAATCAAAATAATAAAAGAGTTCCCATACCTTTGCTCAAACACTGATCAGAATGGGGACCACAGCCAAGAGATTAGAAGAAGACAAGGAATGGAGAGGGCTGCTATGAAAGCACTAGAAAAGATCCTGAGGATACCATGGACAAACAAATGTTTAGCCATAGCCTGAAATCTCCATGGAAACACAAGATGATCAAATTGAAGCTGTTGTACTTTGGTCACATCGTGAGAAGCCATGGCCCATTAGAACAGACAATAATGCTAGGAAAGATAGATGACAGTAGAAAGAGAGGAGGACTGCATGCCAGATGTCATGGGCCCGAATCTATAAGACTTTAAGCAGAGCAGTGGATGACAAGGGGCTTGGAGATGACATACACAGATTTGCAATGAGTCAAGGTTGACTTCAGGGCTGCTAACAACAACAACAACAACAACAACAACAAAAGTAGATGGTGGGTATGCTGTGGATGTCATTTATCTGGATTTCTGCTAATGCTTTGCTGAACTCCCCTATGATATATTGATGAGTAAACTTATTAAATATGTTACAGATGGAAACACCAATAGATGGAGTCATAATTGGTGGGAAAGCATGCTCATCATTAATGGCTGCCCTTAAAACTGGAAGGAGGTCTCGACTGAAGTGCCATAGGGTTCTGTCCTGGGGCCATTACTCTTGAACATTTTTAGTAATGACTTAGAATTCTCCATTGGCAATCATCTTTGAGAACGCCTGGAAAACAGGAGAAGTCCCAGAAGACTGCAGGAGGGCAAACATTGTAATTGTAATATAATTTTACTTTTAAATAACTATGCAATGTAAAATTGCATTGTAAAGCTCCCAGTATCATATCATTATATTATTACTGCAATAAGGAATAAGGAGACTACATTCAAGAGTATTAAAAGAACTGGCAAATGTAATATCGAAGCCACTGGCAATAATCTTTGAGAACTCTGGAGAACAGGAGAAGTGCCAGCAGACTGGAGGAGGGCAAATATTGTCCCTATCTTCAAAAAGGGGAAAAAAGAGGATCCCAACATTTATTGACCAGTTAGTCTGACATCAATACCAGGAAAGATTCTAGAGAAGATAACATTTGGAAGGCAATGCCATAATTACAAAAAGTCAACATGGCTTTCAGAGAAACAAGTCATGCCAGAATAATCTGATCTCTTTTTTTAAATAAAATTACCATCTTCAATCATAGAATCATAGAGTTGGAATAGACCACCAGGGCCATCCAGTTGGACCCCCCTGCCATGCAGGAACTCGCAATCAAAGCACACCTGTCAGATGGCCATCCAGCCTCTGTTTAAAGACCTCCAAAGAAGGAGACTCCACCACTCTCCAAAACAGTGTGTTCCACTGTCGAACACCACTCACTATCTGAGTTTTGGGTGCCCCAATTAAAAAAGGATGTTGACAAGCTGGAGCGTGTCCAAAAGAAGGCAACTAAAATGGTGAAGGATCTGCAAACCGTGCCCTATGAGGAATGACTTAGGGAGTTGGGTATGTTTAGCCTGGAGAATAGTAATTTAAGAGGTAATATGATAACACTATTTAAATATTTGAAGGGATGTTATATTGAGGATGGAGCAAGCTTGTTTTCTGCTGCTCAACAGAATAGGACACAGAACAATGGATGCAAGCTACAAGAAAAGCAATTACACTTTAGGAGGAATTTCCTGACAGTAAGAGCTGTTTGACAGTGGAACACACTCACTCAGAGAATGGTGGAGTCTCTTTCTTTTGGAGGTGTTTAAACAGAGGCTGGATGGCCATCTTTCAGGGATGCTTTGATTGAGAGTTCCTGCATGGCAGGGGGTTGGACTGAGTGGCCCTTGAGGTCTCTTCCAGCTCTATGGTTCTATGGTTTTATGTTGAGACGCTGGAGTATGTCCATAGGATGACGACCAAAATGGTGAAGGGTCTGGAACCACACCTTAAGATGAGACATCTAAGGAATTGGGTATGTTTAGCCTGGAGAAGAGAAGAGTAAGAGGGGCTATGGTAGCCCTGTTTAAGTATTTGAAGGGTTGTCTTTTTGAAGATGGAGCAAGCTTGTTTTCTGCTGCTCCAGAATTTAACCTCCATTTACTGTTTCATGGCTTTTCTAGTATTTTTATGACAGCACAATAGATCTAATTCCAGTTTCTATCTAGCGGTTTGGCTATTTGGGAATCTACCAAAAAAGGAAAATAAGAAACTGGCAGCACACTAGAAAACCCAGTTGCAAGAGTACTGGAGCTTACATAGACAAAACAGTGCAACCCCATGCAGGTGCAAGATACCAGCAGCCCCAGAGGAAGCTTGAGGTTTGCAGAAATTCATAGAAAATCTTGTGGAGAAACATTGAAAACCCCACAAACAGCCCAGTAAGAATAGAACATGCTCGGTGGGCATATATTTTTATGTGGTAACTTCTAGATGAGGATCTGTGAGCAGCCAAAGTCCAGTAGTAACAACTAAAACCACACTGATAACAGTATAAACTATAAACCTGGGGCGGGGGGGGGGGGATATGAATTTTTTTTCTTCTCTCATGGATTACAAAATATATTCTTTTTTTTCCTTTTTTAAATAAAAATACTTTACAAAATACATTCAAACTGTAACTAGAAAATGTTTTGCAAGGTAGAATTTTGCAAACTCAAGCATCCATCATCTGGCAACTCCTTCAGAAAATTACCCTGCATATACACAAATACTCTCAAGAAAGTGTTGTTGACAAGTTCTCCAGCAGCTCAGTATACCACAGTCTGAACATATGCAAGTCTTTCTTTCTCCATCCCAGAGGGACATATACAACCATAGACACACATTCCTCATAGAGCACAGTCTCTCTCATTTTCTCTTTCATGCTCTCTTTTCCCTAAATTAGCAGTGGAATGGAAATAATGGTCGGCAAGTCAACTGGAGAACAAGACATACAATTAGTTGCAAAATAAAAAACAGCTGGTGCAATAGAATAGCTGCTATTCTGAACACATGAACCTGAAAAGATACTGTTTATTTTATAAGACAAACAGCATTTGCCTTCTGTTTGATCTCAAAGAACATCTACCATTGGAAGTTGTCCGTTCTCATTTAGTCACTTATTGCTAGAGCAGACTGTGCAGAAGCTATAAACACAAAGCAGAACATATCATTTTCTATGTTAATTTGACAGTAAACACTACTAATTTGACTTTGCAGTACTTTATCAATATCAGAATAATAAAATTAAATGTACAGAACAGTAGCCAATGAATTTGGGACTGAAATAGTTTATAAAACCAAAGGAGCCAAGTCAGCCACAACTTCTCATTCTAGAGAATTCAGCATACAACACCATGAATTTGTGGCTTTTTCTGCAATGTAGCAAGTGATGGATGAATGTTGCTTGACATCTATAATTAGGATTTTCCTCCTATGTCTCTTAAGAGTTGTTTAGGTTTTATTGCACTGGCACAGTTCTGCTTCTAGTGTTGATGACAACAGGGCACCTCTCCCACTGAGTCAGCCTTAAGTAGCATACAACTATACACATGGCGCCATACATAAGTAAGAGAAATTAGGCTGGTTTATGCATTAACCTGGATATTTCAATGTTGCTTTCCTTTCGGGTGTATCTGTTCCAGTAGTGTATGAAATGAGAAAATCTTGTGGAAGAAATGGATTGCATAGAAAATTCCAGCTCTCTGTTGGAGGGCTGGAGTGGGCAACTTCCAAGAGCACTTTAGGCAGTAAAAATGAAATTCACAGATATAGGATGGGGGTCACCTAGCTTGACAACAGTACATATGAAAGGGCTCTAGGAGTCCCAGTAGTTCATACATGAAACATGAGTCAACAGTGTGATGCAGCAGCTTAAAAAGCCAATGCAATTCCAGGCTATAGTGTCTAGATCAAGAAAAGTAAAAGTACCACTGTATTCTGCTTTGGTCAGTACCACTCTATTTTGCTTTGGAATACTGTGTCCAGTTCTGGGAACCACAATTCAAAAAGAATGTTGACAAGTTGGAGCATGTCAAGAGGAAGGTGACTAAAATGGTGAAAAGTCTGGAAACAATTCTCTATGAGAAGTGGCTTAGGGAGCTGGGTATGTTTAGCCTGGAGAAGAGATGGTTAAGGAGTGATATGATAGCTCTGTTTAAATATTTGAAAAGATACATTGAAGATGGAGCAAGTTTGTATTCTGAGGTCCAGAGACTAGGACATGGAGCAAGGGATGCAAACTACAGGAAAAGAGGTTCCACATATACATTGGAAGTACTTCCTGACAGTAAGAACTATTCAACAGTGCAATACACTGCATCAGAATATGGGGACAACAATTGCGCTCCTCCAGTCTGCTGAGACTTCTCTTGTTCTCCAGGAGTTCTCAAAGATTATTGCCAATGGCTACAATATTACATTTGCCAGTTCTTTTAATACCCTTGGATGTAGTTCATCTGGTCTTGGAGACTTATATTCATTTAGATTAACCAAGTATTCCTGTACTATTGCTTTACTTATTCTGTGCTGAAATTCCCCTATTCTGTCCTCTGCTCCATTATCCTCAGGTTGAGCACCCTTTGCCTTTTCTAAGAAGACTGAAGCAAAGAAGGTGTTGAGTAATTCTGCTTTTTCTCTGTCCTGTTAGCATTTTGCCATCTTCTCCACACAGTGGCCCTACCATTTCCTTCTTCTTCCTTTTGCTGTGGACATACTGAAAAAAGCCCTTTTTATTGTTCTTAATCTCTCTATCAAGCCTGAGTTCATTCTGTGCTTTAGCTTTTGTGACTTTACCCCTACACATGCTAGTTATTTGTTTGAATTTCTCTTTGGTGATTTCCCCGTTTTTCCATTTCTTATACATGTTCCATTTAAAACTTAGCTCAGTTGAAACTTCCTTAGTCATCCATCGACACCTCCGATTTTTCTTCCTCATTGGAATTGTTTGGTGGCCCTTGAGGTCTCTACCAACTCTATGATTCTATGATTAAGAAGAACCTCCTGACAGTAAGAGCTGTTTGACAGTGGCATATGATGGCTTGGAGTGTGGTGGAGTCTCCTTCATTGGAAGTTTTTCAACAGAGGCTTGAAGGCCATCGGTTGGGAGTACTTTGGATAGCCTGGGTGGCAGGGGATTGTATTAGATTCCGTTTGTGGTCTCTTCCAACTCTATGATTCTGTGATTCTCTATTGCGGTCCCCAGTTTGCGTCCCAATGGATTTTTACACTTCCACCAAACCTATGGTTGTTGCCTTCCTGCTGCTGCTCCTGTTCTTCCCTTTACTCCCAGAATCTGCTATCTTCTTCCTGAGATTGAGGAGTGGGTTGTCTGTCTCTTTCTCTGGGCAGCTAGCTGCCATGTGACCTTCTTTCCCACATCTGAGAAAGAGCTACAGATGCATACATCTCTCCCACTCTGTTTTGGTTGCCTTTTCTCCTTTTCACTGCACTATTTTTGGCTGACCTTGTTTAGTCACTGACTGGATCGTTAGGCCCTGCCATTGCTTACTGAACTTGATGGCTTCCTTGACCATTTCTCCTTCTCCAGCCAGCATTATCCACTCCATCAGGGTTGCAAGGTTGTCCCATGGATGTCAGGGCCACTCCAGCATCTCAGGGCACAGGCTTTTGCACAAATACTGAATTTTGGTGGCTTCCGACCAATTAGACCAGCTGTTGAAACTCCTCCACAAACTCAGTTACTGACTATGCACTTTGCCTCAAAGACACCAGGTGTGTACATGCCCTTTCCTGCCAGAACAATTCTTCAAAATGGGATCATAGACTCATCATGACTACCTATCATTTTAAATAGGTGCCCTCTTATTGGAATTGTACAAGCCATTGTATTCCCTATTACCATGTACAGATGTGACAGCTGGACAGTAAAGAAAGCAAATAAAAAGAAACAAAATCATTTTGAGATATGGTACTGGAGAAGAGTGGTGAGGATACTGTTGACAAACAAATAGACAAACAAATGGATTGTAGAACAGATCAAGCTGGAAATCTCGCTGGAAGTCAAGATGACTAAACTGAGGCTGTTGTACGTTTGCCACATAATGAGTAGGCACAACTTAATGGAAAAGACAATAATGCTAGGGAAGGTAGAGGGAAGTAAAAAGAGAAGAAGACTGTGCGCTAGATGGATGGACTCTATTAACAAGACCATGGGTATGAATTTACAAGACCTAAGCAGTGGAGGATAGGGAGATTGGGAGACGTCTCATCCACAGGGTCACCATGAGTCCAGACTGACTCAAAGGCAGTTAACAATAATAACATCATACAGATGCACCAGCCACTCTGCAGTTTCCTCTCCAAGGTGTATGCTAATGCACCTCACCTTGCCAGCCTATTATAGAAAGGTCCAGTCTCACTCAGCCATAAACCTGGCTATTTGGGTCAAGAAAAACAGTAGTCTCTCAGAGATCCTATCAAATATAACTTCCAGTTGTTGATTTCTGGGGTGGGCTGGGGTGGTGGTGGCTGGGGTTGCCCCAGTGGCAGTGGCACTGGAAGTTGCTGTAGGACTACTTGAGGTTGCTGCTGTGCCACTGACTGCCGGCTGCCACCTGACAACCTAAGTCACCTGGCAAAATTGTTGCCCCAGTCCCCCTCATTGTCTGGCACCAAATGCAGAGTCTCCATAATTCCCTCCAGCAATAATGATTGTACCATTCCCCACAGAACCTTAACTTTTTTCTGAAGTTCTCATCCTTCCCCTTCAAAACTTTTCCCTCTAGACTCCTCTCAGGGCCACCAACCTGGGCATCCCAGTCAGATAGCCTCCTGGCTCTATGAAGCTCCCATGGCAGAGCTGGCACCCTCCAATACCACTGAGGAAAGTTCCCCACCAAAGAGTAGGCATGAACTGCTAGAGTGGCCATCTTTGCCTGGGCTCCCATCTTGCTGGCTATCGTCACAGTTTGGCTCAATGATCCAATAACTCTGTGATCGAAATGTCATCTTCATAATTACCAATTTCGGGATTTTGTCATCATTCTGTGAATGCATGTTGCATTGATTTAGTATAACCAAAAGTAGCTCTGACAATCTGTCATGTACAGGAACCCCTTAATTCAGAAATCTAGGTTTCAGTATTGAAAACTAACAAAATCTTCATTCAGAAAACTACAGATGTTTTCCATATAACTTTGTTGTCAGAACTAACTAGCAAATGTTAGCACAGCATAAAGCACACAAAATTTCAAATCTTAGGTGGGCTACATTCTCATTTGTCACAAAGCAAAGCATTCTTTTCCTTCTCCTTTCCCCTTCTGATGAGAGTCCCCCTCCTTCTCTAACTCCAAATGTTCTCAGGATACTGTCTCTGAATCTTCCCAATACAGCCTCAACTTCCCTCCCTTCTGCTCATTAACCACCAAGTAAATAAATAAATATGTGGTCAACAGTTCTAGCAATTAAAACAGTATTATAGGTCTCATCACTTAACAGCTGGGGGGGGGGGGGTCTGATGTGTTATATGCCAGCAAATAGCAAGCACGTGAAAATATACCCATTTAGCCCAACACTCCAAGCCCTGGCAGGTAAGATGAATTATTTAGTTACTGTCACTCACAAGTCTCAAAAGCCCCAGCTTTCATTTCTGTCCACTTTTATTATAATATCACAATACTTCCAGTCAATATCTGAAAGGTTGACATACTGAGGACAGAGTGGAATTATTCCATGTGGCTTGAGAGGCACATCTAGAACAATGCATTGAAATTGCAGGGAAGCAGAAGCAGCTGTTGGCTAGATATCAAAAGGAATTGGGATCTGCTTAACAAAGGAACAGGTAGTGGGGTCTCCTTTGCTGGGAGCATTTAAGCAGAGTCTGGACTCTGCTTAACAGGAGTCTGCCGTTAAGGATCCTGTCACTACATCCTGCACTGAAGGTGGGCTGGGTAGATTGCCTCCAAGATCCTTCCTAACTCTGTGATTCAACAAAAGAGATGTGTGGTTTTTGTTGTTGTTGTTGTGTGACTTCAAGTCATATCTGATCTATGGCGACCCTAAGGCAGACCAATTTTCTTGGCAAGATTTGTTCATAGGGGGGTTACCCTTGCCTCCCTCTAAAGGTGAAAGAGTGTGACTTATACAAAGCCACCCAATGGGTTTCCATGGTTGAGTGTGGATTCAAACACTGATCTCCAGAGTCATAGTCCAACACTTAAACCACTACACCACGCTGGCTGTCTATATTTATAGAATTTGTAGTAGTGTTCAATGGCCCAGAATCCTTGAGCAAAAACCAACAAGGAAATAGATGGGTTTTCATCAGGTTAACTAAAAATGGTCTAGATTGTAAGTTACTATACAAAGGTCTAGTTTTTGCAGGACTCACGGTAAATGATCTCCAGGTACACTCTACAGACCTGGTAGCTACATATTGGGAATAACTGTAGTGATTTTACTAAAATAGTATGCTTTGTAGGTATATTAGTATTATTTCATTATTATAACTTTTCTAATTAATGTTTTAGTTTTATCTTTTTCAATTCATGTAAACTGCCTTAAATACCATTTTGGGAGAAAGGAGTAATAAATTCCATAAAAAATTTAAAAAAAAATCAGTTCAAAACCACCTTGAAATTCTGATTATGACCATTAGCAATGGTGTTATATAACAAAAATGTGATAGAATTTAATAATGCCTCTCCAGAGTACCCTTCTGTTGAGAAAAGAACTGATTTCTATTTTCACATGTGGGCCTCACTAGTGAGCAGTTACCACTGAACACACAGGGCTTTATTGCACATATATTTTTAAACATTTGGGGAACTGAAGGAAGATGCTCGTGTGTGCGCATGTCCGGCAGAAAACGGAGTTTATCGCACAGGAATACGTCCTCCAACAGGCCCCGTTCTGTCCCCCAGCGCGCAGCCATCCCCGTCCAGTCCTGACGGGCGTGATTTTTGCCTGGCGGAACCGTTAGGCAAAAATGGTTCCCGTCAGGACTGGACGGGGACGGCTGCACGCCATAGGATGGAACGGGGCCTGTTAGAGGATGTATTTGTGTGTGATAAACTCTGTTTTCTGCCGGACACGCGCGCACACAAGCGTCCTCCTTCAGTTCCCCAAACGTTTAAAAATACATGTGCGATAAAGTTCACAGACACAAGCTTAAAGTTTCCTGCTTTTCAGACAGTCAGTTCACTGTGTAACTCTGTACATGGTTAGTCACAAGCAAGTACCATCAAGTTCGATGGTGATTGTTCATAGATAAGTGAATCAAGGATTGTCTGCAGCCTGAAAGTCAAAGGTAGTGCAAAGAAGGCTAAAGTTTATCTATTTGTTCAACAAATGAACATTAAATTTAAGTTTCTTTAGGTTTATCCAAAAAGGGATAAAGTCTACCTTCTGTCTATTCCTCTTCTTCCCACCTTTGAATCTGCAGCTCACATGAGCTTGTCAACATCCTTCTTGAATTGTGATGTGCAGACCTGGACATGATATTCTACATGAGATCTGACCAAAGCAAAATAGAATGGCACTATTACTTCCCTCAATCTGGACCCAGTACTCCTATTGAAGCAGCCCAGAACTGCATTGGTGTTTTGGCCTGCAGATTAAATCACAAATCAATGGACTCAAGGGGGTGTCTTTTTTAAATTGTATCTAAATTTTATCTTCCCTCCATAACTGTCATCTTCCAGCCCACGAGGGAGTTGATCAGGCAAGCCCAGCTCCACCAGGGCTAACCTGAAGAAGAAGAGCCCTCCCTCCAGTCCATCTGCCTTAGTCCCCAGGCCTCAGAGGGAGAGAAGAATGCTGGACCTGATCCCCTCCACCCTCACCATTCACTTCTCCTTTTGTTTCATGTCTTTTAGATTGTAAGCCTGAGGGCAGGGAACCGTCTATTATCCCCTCTGTTGTAAGCAGAGTGATTGGGTGGCATATAAATAAATCCTATTATTATTATTATTATTATTATTATTATTATTATTATTATATTCCTGCATGGCAGTGGGTTGGGGCCCAGGCACATGGCAGCCTAGTGACTCAATATAGTGGCTCAGTGTATACCTTCGACAGATTTTAATTAATTAAAATTAATTGAACCCTTAAAAAAACAAAATAACCACGAGACACACACCTTCAGCATTCTGTTATTATGCACATCAATTTTCAGGTATCTGGGTTTCAGAGTCTTACAGCTATGGTGGTGGCATGCTGGGAGATGTGCATACACTTTTATTATAAATAAAAAAGTGAACAAATTCAGGAAGTATTGTTTGTGTTTGAATTCTTTTTTCAAACCCTGCATTGCCTTGAAAGGAACATTGAATCTTACATTGATTATTATCAATGTGATCTTTCCATTAGCCTTCTTGGCACACTAGGATTTTCAAAGTCTGTATTGTAGTGATGCCTTTAATAAGACAAACAAAAGGTGAACCACTGAATGTCCAACTCATCGCTTGCATTAATTTACCACAGATGATCCTTACCAAGACCAACATATCCAACCCCATTCCTACGTGAAGGTCTGCAAGACATCCCAGGTTTTGAAGTTCACAGGCTTCTTCATCAGGCAGTTAATAAAAAGATGAAGGGGAAGAAATTTGACAGTGTCAACATTTTACTTTATGAATTTATTGAGCATCGGTCAGTAGAGAAACAAGTTAGGTTGCACAGACCTCTGGCTATCAATTGACTAGTGACAAAAGTAGGTGAAAAGAAGGGCAATAAAGATTTGCTTCTGCATTTGAAATTACAGAGCACACCTCCACCAAAAAACTGTGCCTGAGGTGATTATTGCACAGTTCATTCCTGCATGTTTTACTACAATTTTCTGCAATATTATAATTCCGCTAGAATACCCTGAGCATGTACATGAAGCTCCCACAAGAAATCTAACTAACACCCAGGCCCTGCTGACAGCTTAATAACGTGACAAAGTTCAGTCTCGTTCAGTGACATGGACAGGAAGGCAGCTGGAGCTGCTCTGACCTGGAGTTTTCCAAACAGCAAGCAGTTATGGTGGAATGCTTGACAAATAACCTTTTCTTTGCCTGCTCAAATCCATCAGCCCTAACCAGGTGCCATGTAGAGGCCACATGCCACTGTTAAAATGTAAAATTAAGTGGCATGGCCATCAAATTCTCTGAGAAGGAACACTGAGTTCTATTATTGTTGTTATTAATAATGCAGAGGTTGTCTTGCCTTGCATTCCAAGATATTTTTGCAGCACTAAATCACTTGGGTGCACATCAGCAGCCCTGATAAATCACAAAAGAAATGGAAATCTAAGACAGCTGTCAAAACTGGCTCTGCTCAAATGTATTGCCAAGCTTAAGGGGGTGTGGATAAAGGACAGAGGTCAGCCAAGGAAAGAAAAAGAAAAAAGAAAAAGAGCAGGATAAAACATGTGTTGGGAAAGTGGCATGATGGCACTGGTTATGTTGCTAGGGTGTGCAGAAGGATTCATCTGCTCCTAGGTGATTTAGTTCACTGTAGACATGGGATTCTGGCAGTGTCTGATGAGTTCAAATGTAAGGTGGCAAATGAAGAGTGAGATTTGAGGGGTGGATGCATGTGAATGGAAGGGAAGATGGAGAGAGAGTTCCATGTGTGCATGTTTAGAGGGTGGAAATATTCCTACGAAGCTAAAATCTTACATTTGAAACAGAATGAGTGGCATTCCTGTGGGATGATCACCCCTGTTTGAAATATGGGCTGGGGTCAATATCCTCCCAAGTAAGAGTCCCACTAATGACCAGAGTTGAAAGTTGTTGTCAAATTAATTTTCTTTCTCTCTCCCTCATTCTGTCTCCCTTTCTTTCTCTTTCATCAAAGAAAAAAACATCTAAACCAAAGGCAGAACAAAGCTTGAATTTGAGCCAGCTGAATGGGCCAATAGGCTACATATGGAACTAAGAAATCATAAGGCCATGAAGGATGTTAGTGATTTAATGTTATGTATGTTAAAGTCTGAATCTTAAACGGAATCCATACTTGTAAAGGTAAGTAATGGAAAGACTTAACTGACAGCAAGTAGTGAGTTATTTCAAAGGCAGCAATGGTAATAATATGCATGTCATGTCCAATCCCCACCCTTCCTTCCTTACCCTTTCACAGTAGTTCAGTGGTTGCACTGATGTGTATGTGTACATGTGCCTTCAAGTCACATGTCAACTTATGGCAATCCCATGAATTTCATAGGGTTTTCTTAAATAAGAAACACTCAGAGGTATTTTTTGCCAGTTCCTCCTCTGAAATATAGCCTAGAGCACCTGTATTCAATGGCAGTCTCCCATCCAATTATTAACCAGGATTGACCCTGCTGCCTTCCAAAATCAGACATTATCTGTTGTCTTTAGGGTATTCAGGCCAGTTGTTGTCGTCGGTGGTGGTGGTGATGCTAATAATATCCCATTTTCCCACCAAACATAGGACTCAAAGTGGCTTACAATTTAAAAGAATACAATTAAAAACATACAAAAGTGAGCATGTAAACTGTCTCAGTTGGTTAAAGGTGCCTAAAGGATATAGGACCCCCCTCTGAAAATCTGATGGGGAGTAGCACATCTGTTGTCTTTTAGATGGTCCTGTAGTTTGCCACCACCTATTATATATTTGTAACTAAAGCAATCAGTACAAAGAAACCATAATTAGAATCAAGTGTGATGGCACCAGGAAGCTTGGGTTGGTTATCTATTATCAGTGTGGTGCTGCTTCCTTGCCATTGGTTTCCTCCTCTGTTTGTGGTGTCATTGTCACTAGCCAGTTCCTCTGTTGGTGGTGATACAACATGGACCTTCTATTTCTCCCCACAGTTTGGAGGGAAATCCTGCCCACCCCCAACTAACAGAATTTTATAGGGTAATATTTAGGAGGCTGAGAAAGGATCTGGGGACTGTCCTCACAAGCAATGAATCACCCAATGTTTGAAACAGCCAGTATCACATGCCACATCATACTCTAGATCACAGCAACTAAGGTATTATACAAACACTCCCACCCTCTGCTTGACTTCTGCCTCCTTCAAGTCCTTGCTGCAACAAAAAAGTCTCTTACATTGCCTGCAAATGCTCTCATCCCCTCCTTCCATTAATTGTAAAGATTAAAACATCTAATGTTTAAGAACACTTAGGAACATGTTTTCCTAATACAAGAGTAGAAGGCAACAGTTATGGGGCCTTGGGCTGTCTTGAGGAATGTGGAACTACTTGGGGGGGGGGCACATATTTTTTTATTTAATATCTTATAAAGATAATTCTATTTATAAAATAAAAATTAAAAAAGATGTGCCCCCAAAGTAGTTCCACATGCCTGAAGACAGCCCAGGACCCCACTATTGTTGCCCACCTGTATTACAACCTGAAACTGAAATGGCATTGTTATCATTTGGTGTACACAAACTACTGAACACTGTGACGGTGCCAATTATTTTTAATGTGTCACAAAGGTTAAGTAAAAAAGAACCCAACTGGCACTTGTTGGATTGTTTGGAGTTCTGTCCACTTCTCTCCTACAGCTTCAGAGGATCCAGTCCTTCCTTCTCCTCTTATTCTCTTGCCTCTCCATCCTCCTCATCCATTATTGTCTCTTCTTCCTCCTTCCCATCAGTACTCCGGACTTCACTTTTAACAACTGATTCAGGCACAACAGTGTGAACCACTGTGTAGCATCCATCAGGGTTTAGTTACCAAATTATGAACCACTCCCAGAGCACTGTTAGAATCATAGAATCATAGCATTGGAAGAGACCCCAAGGACCATCCAGTCCAATCCCCTGTCATGCAGGAATTCATAGTCAAAATACCCCCAACAGATGGCCATCCAGCCTCTGTTTTAAAATCTTGAGAAAAGGAGATTCAACCACATTCCAAGGCAGAGTATTCCACTGTTGAACCCCTCTTATCATCAGGAAGTTCTTCCTAATGGTTAGGTGGAACTATTGGGGCGTGTGGAATGACGCGCAGTGTCTACCGTGACCACTTGCAGAGTTCAACCACGTCGACAGGACGGCAAGAAGAAGGAATCTGTGAAGATGTCTGCAACTATTAATGACTCTGACAAGTCATCACTCTTCACGAGGGCATTAATCTTCGCTTGCAGTATTTACAAAATATCTATACACGGTGTATTGGACATCCGTCTCTAATACACACTATTTACACCAACCAACAATAATAACACAACCTCTGAGGCAGCCACAGTAAAACCAACCACCTCACTGTCTCTCAGATTCTGAGACAGCCCACTCTGAGGCACCAACTGTCTCACTCTCCCTCAGTGACAGATGAGAACGACAGTTGACAGTTGCATCAAAAGTCCGATGATGCACTGTTCGAATGCTGACACATATGACTGCCACTAGAGCTGTATATAACTTTCACAACAGCTCCACCTAGTGGCCACATCCATGTCCTGTAGAATCCATTGCTCTATGTTCTAGTCTCTGAAGCAGCAGAAAACAACTTGCTCCATCCCCAATAAGACATTCTTCCATTATTGGAGAATCTACTCAAGAAACAGAAATAATCTCTGTGTGGAGGTGGGAGGGGCCAGCAGGCCTGTCCATGAGGTGTGCAGCCAATTGCCTTCCAGCCAACATAGGACTGGAAAGTTCTAGAGCCCCAGCGTTCAACCCTCCAAATAGTAGAACTGGATAAACCATAATTATCTGCACTGGCAGCTGTGGCTACATAGACAGAGTGGGTAGAAAAATGGTGGGGAGGAGGCCAACCACCGAGATGGTTTATCTGAGGAAAGATCAGAATTGCTACTGAATGAGAAGGAGTCATGAAGTGTGTAAAAACAGCATCCCAGGGACACGCAGACATAAATTTAAGTAGTCCACCATGGACTGAACTGAAAAGTTTGTCCCACTGGGGCTTTCCCAAAGATGATAATATGCCTTTGCTTTGCTGATTTGTCTTAGAGCATCCGAAACAAATACACAGGGGCTGTTGGTTGAAATAGAGGTTGGAAAATAATAGGGACCAACAGTGTCATGCCTCAGTCTAGGGAGGAGTTCACTAATCCATGCGCTAGCAAAGAATGCCATTGTGAAAGCTGCCTTGAAAAGCATAACCTCCTCATTAGTTGGGTAGACTACAGGAAATGCTTGGAAGAGATGTGGAAGAATGGTATCAGATATGGGAAGTTGAGTATTATGAGGATGAAGGTTCTTTAGTCCAGCCTCCCAGGATGCCACAGATGTGGAAGTTGCCCATGGGGTTTGGGAATCCAGCAGTTTAGAATAAAAGGAAAGTGCTGCCAGGTGACCTTTGCAGGCAAGCCTGACCTTAGGTGGATGGTGAACTGTAGTGCTGCCTCTTCCCTTACAGACCATCTGGTTGGCTCACTTAAGATGTTAAGAAAGCTCCCAAAGACATGCAGACTGTGCTGGCAATCCTTGCAAGTTAAAGGGGCTAAAAACAGGAGTATCACAAATTCAGTCTTTATTTGCCAATGTTCCGAAAATGTGCAAGCACTGCCATGGGTCGAGGGGGCATGCAGAACCAGCAGAACTTAAAGTCAGAGAGAGAGTCTGCTAGGAGATTTGGGGCATGATGGGCTTGGAAGAGAATTTTATTCTGCAGGCACTGCAGGATCAAGTACCCATTTCATGACATGGGAAAACTTGGAGCTCTGAGTGCTGACAATGTGAATGTGACTGATTATTTGTACTATGTGTATTATTTTTACCTATAATTTACATGTATTTTAAAGATGTTTTATTATTTTTATAATTTCTTGTTATTAGTTTTAGATTGTATGCTAGGCTTTTATTTGTTTTTGGGTTGTTTTGCTTTGTGAAGCCCTGTGTAAAGCCTACGGTGCTCTATAAATAAATGTAATAATAATATTAATAACAACAATTGTGAAGTTATCACACAAAAATAAGACAGGCCTATTTGCAAAATTGTAATCCCAAATGTGGGAAGCTACCACTATGGGGAAGAGTTTCACGGATGTTTAATTTCTAGCCAGTCCAGTACTTACCCAATCAGTTGGTCAGGACTTTATACACCACTGACCCTGACAAAAGAGGTCCAAACCAGATGAGCCTATTGCATTGGTATGCACTTGAAAATCTACCCATAGTAGGGTGCTCCCCCAAAATGACACTCCACTGTACGCCCAGAGAAAATCCCACTATACTTGCAAATCCTCCCTAATATTCTTGGTCATTCTGATGTGATGATGAGGGACAGAAGCTCCTTGGTGGCCTCATACAGCTGAGTGCTAAACAGCCTGCCTGCTTATCAATAAGAATATAAGGAGAAATTATGAATCGATATTGCTGTATATGGTAACGGCAGAAGGAGTTGTATATGCTGTAAAATGGAAAGATGAGAACTGTCCAACAACTGGAGAATGGCTTATTAAATTGTATGAATTTATGGAGGTAGATAAGTTAACTAAGTTATTACATGGGAATACACTAGATCACTCCCAAAAGGGGTGGGCTCCATTTATCACTTATTTAAAAGAATATAAAAATTCTAGTTATTATCAGGGCTAGAACTCAAAGTTTATTCTAGCCCTAGATCAGTGATGGTGACCTATGGCACTCTTTTTTCACTGTTCATATAAATTATTTGACTGGATAAAGAAATAATGTACTATAATATGAGGGAGTATGGATTTTCAGGGGAGGAAATTATGAAAAGAAACTCAAAACATGGAAGTCTAATTTTTAGTTAAATGTAGTTTAATGTTGTATGAGTTTTGTGTGGCAGATGTAGATTGATGTATCTAGATTGTGTGAAGATTGATGTGTGTGTTGCTGTTGTTTTTTATGTTATGTTATGTATTTATATGTGTTGTTTTATCTGACTTAATAAAATAAAGATTATAAAATAAACAAACAGCCTGCCTGCCTGCCTGCAAAACTGAGATGACCGGCAAGTGGTACACTGTAGCTTTCTTTTTGTTCCTCATGGAATTTACCTGCTGCAGGAGGGCTTCAGATTTCTCAATCCAGAGGCGCAAAATGCCCAGCTCTATCCCTAGAAAGGTGAGTTTGGTGGAAGTTCCTTCCGTCGTCTCATAGGTGATGGGACCCCCAGGAGGGTGACGCCCTGTAAAGCCCTGAGGGTTACCTCAGCAAACCCAAGAAGAGTGTCCACCAGCAAACAAGAAATCATAGAGATAGTGCATTATCATGACCTCTTGACAGTGCACCACTTGAGGAATATGCTGAACTTCTCAAAGATGTAGCATGATATATAGAGCATCCCATAAGCATATTTTTCAAAATAGTAGGTGCTATCAAAGTGAAAGACCAAGCAGTCAAAATCCTTCGGGTGAACTGGCAGTAGATTTAATGTTGCATTTTGTCAGAAGTGCTCCTGAACCTAGAAACCGAATCATAGCCACCACTGTGTCAAAGGAAGCATATTTAACAGAACATAGAGTTGGGCAGATAGCATCATTAACAGATAATCCCTTGGAGAAAGAAAGGTTGAACATTAGTCAGCATTCACCATGGGACTACTTTCTCCTTCTTCCCTGATCATATTTCTCCACTCATGGCCAGCCCACTGACCATCCAAATCACCATTAAAGCGGGGTTTAACTTTTGCATTGCAAATCTTAGCATGATAGTTGTGAAAGGAAGTCATTAATGGATTTTTGTTGTTGTTGTTGGGTAAAAAGCTGTTCCTAAATGGTCTCCCATGCTACAACCATGGAAGAGTGATTACATCATACAGGAGGCACCACTGAAGACATTTCTTTCCTAGTGCCATAGTGCTTTACTGACCTCATGCTTGAGCAGATGGTATAAAAGCAACAGCAGTGGGAGGGAGCACAGATGCTAGGTGTGATGCTGGGTGGGCCTCAACAGGGGCCAGTTTGTGCGAATTACACTCACAGCTGCCACCCTACTGTCCAGTTGCACCAACTGGGCAAACATAGCTTCAGTCCTCCTGGCAATGTCATCCATGTCAGTGACTACCTGAGGCTACAGCTGGTCTCTTGGCAAGTGACTGTCCACTGGCTGCAACAGCAATTTGAGGCCTCATCTTATTTCTCTATGGCATGATACTGGATCTGCAGAATGTGACAGCATTATTAGCAAGATTTGTGTCTGGAGTGACAAACCATTAATTGGTTTTGAGGCAACTCTTGATAGTTGGACAGGCCTGGGTGAGGTGGAGGTATGTTCTTTAACTTTTTTGTTGTGGAACTTGCTTAGTCACCATCAGAAGAAGAAATGCAAAGCCTGGGTGGTGTGTGTGCGTGCGTGTGTGTGTGTGTGTGTGTGTGTGCCTGCTGATGGGTAGAGTAAGCAGCAAGCCTATTTAACTTTTAATACTATCCAGAGGGCAGTACAGACTGGAACTTGTGCCAGCCTGTGCATGCGGTGAGGGTTGAGCATCTGCATGCTCCAAGTCCTCACCACAGTGCCCAGGTGCCATCTTGGCATGTGCCCATTTAAACGGTGCATGCCATGATGATGTGTGCCGTGCACAGCGCCCAAATGGTGCAGCATGGAAGAGGCATCATCATGGTGCACCAGTGCACCAATGGCACTCCTTCCGGGACACAAAAAGAAGCCTTTTTCAGGGCTTTTTTTTTCTCCATGCACAGGCTACAGTATATGGTTGTTGTGGCCTCCATCTGAGGCACAAAGGGGCGGCATTTAGCCACCCATCTATACAGCCCCTAAGTCTCCCATGTATCCTCAGGCCAGTGTGCCTTCTCACACATGTAACGTTCTAAAAGTCATCATGAACTTAACATGTAGAAATAAACATGCTGGACACTAGATATTGAGGCATGGAACAGATCGCCCCAAAAGGGCAGCCTGCCAGTGGCCCGTTTCCCCTCTGTAGGGACGCTGCAGCCACCAAACTGCGTGGCATTTCTCTGGAATAAAAAGAACCCGGAAAAACTGGCTTCTTTTTGAGCCGCCAGGGGGACATCACAGGTGCACCAATGGTGCACGCGTGACATATGCAACACACGGCGATGTACGGACACTGTGTGTCTGTTACACCAAGATGGTGGCACCCGTGTAGAGGGGATGTCGCCATTAGTCCGCTGCACCGTGCTAGGGTTAGGGACCGCACGGTTGGTGCACGGTCCCTAACATTAGAATCAGCGGCAGCATGGTGCTTTGGGACTGTCTGTCCCACGCCAAAATATAAAACCCATATTCAGTGAGAGGGTGTAGGGTACGTTAACAACTGTAAGGCACTATAATATATGGAGTTACATGGAGCTTGGTTTCAGCAAAATTCCACTATGATCATTGAAGCAGATACTTTATATAGCATTAGTCCACCAAGCTAAAATTCCTGTGAGCGTTTATTTCTACAGTTATTGGCACTGGCTCTCTAGAATTTCAGACAGATGGTTTTTTCCCATCCTAACCTAGCACCAATATGTCAGTATACTGACTGATATTAGGAGGACATGTCTTGATTTCTTCCAGTAGAAATGAACTTTTGGTAATCCTTTCATTAACACCAAGCATTATATGAAAAAAACCTGCTGGATATTAATGTGCATCAAGTGCTTTACAATTTCAGTGGGATTCATGCCACTGCATCCATTTCTTTGTCAGCCATCTGCTTAAAATTTCTGTGCTTATCTAAAAGGAGGTAGGACTGTTCTTCCCAGAACTTTATTCACTGCCAAGAAGTGTCATAATTGTTCTGGGACCCCTTTGATTCATCCTGCGCCAAAGGGACTCAAATGTTCTATGGGTACTTCTTTTTTAAAAAAGGAATAAAGCCCACAGCAGTAGCTAGCAATTAAAGGCATCTGTTGAGTAAATGCATGCACAAGATATGAAGGATGGATAATGCCCAAAATTTTGGTTCTAATATACTACTGATACTACGCTAACATATTTTGCCCTTAAGGCAATATGAACCATAAACTGTATGCCCATTTTTATCCCATCTGATTGATGTATTTGCATTTTAAAAATGGATTCAAATACCTAAAAGCCACATGATAGTAGCTTATACGTTTACAATGTAGTAAATATGACTGAATGGGGAGGTGGTCATCTATATGCCCCAATCATAGTTAAGGCAATGATAACATCTTCCAAGCATCTTCAAAAGGCTGGTAGAACTAAGATGGTTGAGTTACAGACTGAAGGAAGACACAGAAAGACGAGCAAAAGAGACCTCTGGGTTTGTAAAAAACCAAGTGGCATCATTTTAAAAATTCAAAAAGATGTTTTCTGTTTATTTGACTATTTTTTAAAAAAATGATCTCCTAATATGAGATCCCAGTTGAATATAATTTGCAACAGAGCTAAATATGATTTTGTAAAAGAATGTAAGGAAGACGGACAACTGCTCAGTTAATATGAGAAAATAAATCCTCTTTATTGAAATCATCAAATGCAAATCAAGTACAGGAGAAAGTGCTGTATAACATTTCAACTTTGGAAACTTCTATTGCATCTTTTAACACATACAAATACTTATAGTTTAAAAAAAAATAAAAGCCCACCTTTTCTTATCCACACCTATTCCAGAGTTGTTGGCTGGAATCCTGTTGGTGATACATGGGGGCATTCTGCCACTGTTTATTATCCCCTTCTGTAAATTCTCCCCTCAGGAGGAAGGCAACATCATTGGCAGGAAGTATATGCCCTGTGGCCATGTAGTGGTTGGGGCAAGCAGGGCACAGGAATAACCCAAGCAGCAACTGACTGAAGTTTTTCAGCCTGATGCTGAGAGGACACATTGTTTTCCCAGATTTGTGGAGATCCAGGAAAATGATGTCACTATTTATTGCCAGCTGCAAAATTGCAGGAAACTAATGCTACCCACCTGGCCATGGGGTCCATGTTGCCCTGCTGGGGCACTTCATTCTCAGGATCAGAAGGCAGGCTGGCACAACTGTGCAGCTTTAGCCATGCAGGGAGTTTATCACACTGGGGGGGAAATGGGAGTGTAGTGGGATGCTCCCGTCAGTATCTCATGATTTGGCAAAGATTATCACATGACACCTTGCAACATCATAAATATACCGTGATTATCTCGTCAATAAAGAGGAATTATAGAGTCACTTTTTATTCATGGGATTTTCCTGTGAATAAAAAACTGCACTATAATTCCTCTTTATTCATATGATAATCGCAGGATGTTTGTGACATCATGTGATAATCTTTGCCAAACCACACAATATTGATGGGAGCATCCCACTATGCTCCTGTCTTTTTCCCCAGTATGATAAACTCCTAGGATTGCCATTTAAAAGAAACATTTACTCAGAGGTAAAAGCAATATTGGGCTGTATTGTTAGGTAGATAGGTAGACTACAATGAAATCCTATGTATGTCTACTCCCTGGTAAATTCCACTGAGTTTGATACAGCTTATTTGAAGATAGGTGGGTATAGGGCTGGAGCCTTATCAAGTTCACAATTGACAGATAACAAATATGCAGCACTAATTTTGAAGACAAATCTAGAGGCCTTGAAAAACTAAGATTATATATATATATATATATATATATATATATATATGAGATCATGCTTCCCAGTAGCACAATTTTATCTACTAAAACTTGTCCCTACATGACATCCAAAAAATCAGTGTAGGTTTCTGGTGAGAGAAAGGGATCTTCTAGACAGGGCATACATGCCAGGAGGTGACAATATCTTTTGCAGTATGTGGCTTTTAAAAAAAGATCCAAATGACATTTTGCTAACAAACAACATTTGGAGCATTTCCCTTCCTTTTCCAAGCATTTTGCTCATATCCAAAGGATAATGTTTTTCCCATCTCAAATCAGTACATGACATAAATTGTGACACATTGAAGGTGTGTCCACTCTCTCATCCCTGTCCTATTTACAGGAGGTTTTCACTGTCTTTCCTGTTTCCCTTCCCCCTTCATGCCTATTTTTTATACTCCTGCCCCCCAAAAAGCTCTCAGCAATAAAGCCATAGGCTCATGTGTACAGAAAGACACACATAAATTTGAATCTGGGATGAAGTTGCAAAAATGGGAAAGTGGGGCAGACAATGCTGGATGGTTTTCTTAACTTCTCAGCTTGACAATTGTACAGGAGTCTGCTGCTTTTGCACTAAAGCACTAGAGATGTTTTAATTTCTAGCAAAGAAGGGTAAATGTCTCACAAAACTAGTTTCCAGAATTCCCTAGCATTGAGCGAGGGAAATTAAAACAGTCTCAAATTGGAGTATTTCTGCAATGTGTTTTGGACTTATGTTTCACTGCAAATGACATTTTCTATAAGGTCTTCACAATAAATCCTTACAGAAGAAAGCTGTTGATTGCAAGCTTCTCTTTCCTGGTTCTGGGGGCATTTCCTCTGACATTTCCTTGTACATCCCTGTTTGAAATACTTGCTAATAAAACTGTTTCCCCAAGACATGAATTTTGCAGTAATTAAGATGTAAATATTTTAGGTACTCATCAACCCCCTCACATTCTCTTTTAAGCTTTGTAAACATCCACTGGTTGCTGGCTGCTGGTTGCAGAGAACATGATAGTCAGCTGGGATAGGCCTACAGAAATGTATGGCCCAGTACAGGCTGCTGGAAAGCGGCAGTCTGAGGCTGATTTTAGGGCTCGGGATTGCGGAATAATCGCATGGTCCTGAGCCCTAGTGCATGGCGGTGGCACCATCATGGCAGCCCCCCATCCACACAGGGGCTGCCATGATGATGAAAGCATGGCAGTGTCCACACGTCATGGTGCCACCCTTGCGTCATTGACACGCAACAGTGTGCCAATGGCACACTCATGGTGCCCGCCACGGAGACTAAAAATAACCCGCTTTGAATGGGTTCTTTTTAGTCCTGACGGAAGCCATGCCATTTGTTTGGTGCAGCCTCTGTCAGGAGTAAAAATGGGCGGCTCCAGCCTGCCCTTTTGGGGTGGTCTGTCGTGCCGCTATAACACCTTTTGCAAGACCAATCACAGAACTTAATTTATCTCTATATATCTATCTCTTTTTCTTTTCAGGAGTACTAAGTAATGCTTTTGTTCCAAAGGTTTGAGTACAGAAAACTAGACGCAAAACAAAGACCCAATATGTTCTAAAAATGTCTTGTAGAAACATGTTACTCTAATGCAATGGGCCTTAGGCACTGGGAGACAACAGGGGGTGCATTGTTGTCCCTTCATTGCTTACACTGTGCAGTTCAAGGCTAGAGGCCAATGAATAAATGTTTAAAATATACCCATATGAGAAAAGCAATTTAAATGGAACAATGCCTGTTCCTGTTGTGCTTTATTGTGTTGTTGTAAAATGGTGTTATGTTGTTGTTATAAATGGTAAATGACTACTGACAAAAACAACACTTCAGACCTGGTGTTCTCACTCTGTGGTTTTTAGTGTCACGCTAATTTAGAGGCTGTGCTGGAGACATTTGGGGTCTGACTCACTGGTAGCCAATCTTCAGCCCATGGTTTTGAAATAATATTTTACAATGTTCTACAGTAGCACAAGTTTAACATGTGTTGGCAATAAGGAGAATTGGAAATTTACCTGGGGCAGCCTGCTTGGCATTGTTCAAGAGGCTCCATAAGAGCTGTGCCCACAGGTATCAAATAAAGAAAATACTCTGGTGCTTAAGTGCCTATTAAGAAAGAAAATTAGGTTTCCAAACTGTCTTTTAAAAATCCAGATCCCTCTGTTACCATAATGAAATTACTATTGTTTTCACTCTGTGACATGATCACAATTGCCACTGACCCTTCACGTTTACATACAACACAGAGGTTGCATTTATTTAAAAAAATTAATTAAAGCTAGACAACAGATTATACAGTATCTCATAGAATCATAGAGTTGGAAGAGACCGCAAGGGCCATCCAGTCCAACCCCCTGCCATGCAGGAAATCCAAATCAAAGCATCCCCAGCAGATGGCCATCCAGCCTCTACTTAAAGACCTCCAAGGATGGAGACGCCACTACACTCCAAGGGAGTGTGTTTCACTGTCAAACAGCCCTTACTGTCAGGAAGTTCTTCCTAATGTTGAGGTGGAATCTCTTTTCCTGTAGCTTGCATCCATTGTTCCGGGTCCTGTTCTCTGGAGCAGCAGAAAACAAGCTTGCCCCCTCCTCAATATGACATCCTTTCAAATATTTAAACAGGGCTATCATATCACCTCTTAACCTTCTCTTCTCCAGGCTAAACATCCCCAGCTCCCTGAGTCGTTCCTCATAGGGCATATTCTCATATTCTGGGGGGAAATTATTTAAGTTAGGTTTATTGGTTGGAGAGAATTTTCTGTGTAGAATCCTCCTTCTCACCAAGGGTTTTATAATATAATAACTATCTTCACCAAAAACTTACTACCATAGCAGACAAACCTGACTTCTTCCAGAAATTTGCAAGTAAAACGTAAGCCATATATTTAATTAAACTTTGATATTCTTTTTATTGGTAGTCTATATACTTCTAAGAACAAGTTAGGATGATTTATCTGATAGTTATGGCAATGCTTTTAAACTCTTACATGTTTATATGGCCACAAAGACAATCTACAGTTAGCATTTTGTTCCTTACATAACTAATAGCTAAACAAGCAAAAACATATTTGATTTTCAGTCAGGGGATATATGTACTTTATCCCCTGTCTGTTTGTTTCTTTGTTAGCTCTAACACTGAACTGCTTTACTGGAACTGAAGGAAAAAAAATAACTTTTTAAAAAAAGTATGTTCAAATGCAACTCTTCCCCACTTCATTTTATATGTATCAGTGGGTCTTACTGAAGAAATGACTTTGCACATCTTTAATAATAAATCTTTTTGTAATATCTTTCTTGACAATATGTTTCTAGAAGTTAACATCTCATCTCAAAATTCCAGTTCTACCTATTTCTAGTAAAACGGTTTTGATTTGCAAGTAGTGAAAAAAGGATTATAAGGGACATTGCTGAGGAATGCCTGGCACTGTAGGCTATCTTCTATTGAAGTCAATGGCAAATCAACTCTGAATACTCCTTGCTTAAGAAAATCCTACAAAACTCATAAGCCAACAGACAACTTGAAGCTGCTTACATCTTTCTATGTTAGTAGACGCTTCCATTGTTTTAATTTTAAGTTAAATTTCTCATCCTGGGCATCTGACTGTCATCTAAAGTCTAAAATCAGAGCAATTTCCCCCAGTATTAAATATAGAGGTAAACACTCTCATGGGGTGGCGTGACCAAGTTGTAACTATTTAATTGTTGTTGTTGTTGTTGCTGCTGCTGCTGTTGTTAGATGTCTTCATGCTGTCTCTGTCTTATCACATGACTTATAAGACCGAGGGTGTGACATGATTACATTCTTTAAACACCTCAAGACTGTCACAGAGTGGATAGGGCAGCCCTGTTCTCTGCTGCCCCAGAGGATAGGACCAGATTGAATAGTTACAGGAGGGTAGAGTTTGATTGAACATTAGAAGGAACATCTTGACAATAAGAGCAGATTGACAACATCACCTATTGCTTAGAAAGGTGGTGGGGTCTTCTCTGGACATCTTCAAAAAGAAGCCGGATAACTGCCACCTAGGAATGCTTTAGCTGTTGATCCTATACTGAGGGTTGGATTCATTGGCCTGTGAGTCCCTTTCCAGCTCTATGCCTTATTCTCCTTTTGTCTTGGTGAGAAGTGTTCAGAGAGGGTTTGCCATTGCCTTCCTCTCAGGCTGACTTGTTCGGGGTCACCCAGTGGTTTTCCAAGACTGAGCGGAGATTCAAACCCTGGTCAATCAGAATCCAACACTAATACCACTACGTCATGCTCCCTCTCATCTTCATTGACAATGAGTCTGTACTGTAAATCCTATTTCCAAATAAGTAGAAGCTACACTCTCCTGTTAATCATGTAAAAAAAAAAAAAGCCAGTGAACTGGATCATTGGGTTAGACGTTGGCCAGAAACTACCACCACAAGGAAGGGGAAATTTCTCATTGTCAGATTAATCTGAAGTTCACAGGGTTAATCCTGAAGTCCAAAAGAATAACAAAGTGTTCCTTTATCCAGGGCAAAAGTACTTAACCTGAAATTACACTGTTACTAACACTAAAATGGTGCAGTCTCAGGTTATGTACTTTTGCCCTGGATAAAGGAACATCCTCAGGCTTGGTGTCAAGGGGGCTGACAGGAGGCCGTGGCATCTACCCCTGATTCCCCCACTTGTTCATTTAGCTGCCTGCTCACCCAGGGCTGCTGGGGAGATAGCCTGGCAAATGAGGCAGTGAGAGAGAAAGAAGGGGTACATTTGCCCATTCCTCTTCACTGCCACTGGCACTCCTGAGGAGGGAGCCTGGTGGAGGCAAAGCTTCCTCCTGCTGTTTCTCTCATCTACTCCCCCTCCCCATCTGTCACCTAGCCAGTCCCAGAAAGGGCTGTGGTGGCCTACAGTGCATTCCTTCTGTCCTTTCCCACTGCCTCACTTGCTTAACTAGTTGCCACCCAAGCAGGGCTGCTGGAGGTGCCACCTGGCAAATGAGGCAAAGGGAAGGGACGGAAGGGGCACATGCATGACCCAGAAGACTTTGAGACTGGAGAAAGCCAAATGCCACTCCTCATATATGAGATGTTACAGCAGAAATGAAAGAAGAAGGCATCAGTTCCCCATGCCTTTTCCTACCCTGTTTCTATTCTTGAGTTAATGCTTAGATTGCTCACCACATACATGCACATGCACACATGACTAACAAATTTATTAGGCCTTTATTAGGCTCTTTCATTGTGAAAGAGAATATAGTAAGAGCTAGCATAGTGTAGTCTTGGACTATGACTCTAGAAATCAGGGGTCAAATCCCCACACAGCCATAGAAACTCACTGGGTGACCTTGGGCAAGTCACACTCTCTCAGCCTCAGAAGAAGGCAAAGGTAAACCCCTTCTGAACAAATCTTGCCAAGAAAACCCACTGATAGGGTCGCCTGAGGGTCGCCATAAGTCAGAAACACAGTGACGACTCATCTTTTATGGGACTAGAGTCTACTTCACCCAACGTGGTTGCCCATAAAACCTTATGCCACAATAAATCTCTAAGTCTTTAATGTCATAAAACTCAACTTTTTTAAAAAAAATATATGACAAACACGGTTGCCCCATGGAAATCCTTGGGAGAGGTGTTTTGATAAAGTTCCTATTTAAAGTTCCTTGAAACTTCATTGTTTCTGCTATACAGATATGCTAGATTGTCAACAACTCCAATACCCCTTCAGGGGGGAATGTATTCTTTAGTGGTTTTAAAATTAATATTAAAAGAGAGATCAATGTGGATTCCAGATAGGAATGAATTACTGTGTGAAGTACTGATGTCTTTGAAACAAATATCTAAGAAATGTTTGGCTACAATTGACATTTTTACAGACATTTGGTCTGCATTTTCTGCAACATCAATGATTAAATCCATATTGTTGGCTACTTTTCTCCTCTGATCTGCATCTTTCTTTACATCTTGTGAGAAATTTATGAACAAAGTTATTGTTAATCCATACTGTCTGTCTTGTCATTTAGATTTTTTTCAGAAAACGTGCTGTGCCAGTGTAGATAAACACTCTCCAGCATGATTATCACTTACTACTTTACCCTGAAATTGGACAGGGAAGAAAGCAACAAGAAGCTGCATTTCTGACTGGGTAGTTTATTGCACTTACCTTAGAACAGCCCCTGAGCATTCTTAAAGGGGCCGTTCCTGGAATGGGAAGTGGCGGGGAATGCTGTATATCGCACAGCGAGAACGCCACTGCCGCCGCCGAGCATTCCCCTTCCGTTCTGGGAGCGTTCCTTAGGCTGATTTTCAGGAACGCTTTCTCAAGCGTTCTCGAAAATCAGCCCTCTAGAACAGAACGGAACGCTCCTAGACGGAAGGGGAACACTCCTAGATGGAAGGGGAATGCTCGGCAGTGGTGGCGTTCTTGTTGTGCGATATACAGCATTCCTCGCTGCCTCCCGTTCTAGGAACGGCCCCTTTAAGAACGCTCAGGGGCCGTTCTAAGGTAATTGTGACAAACTTCTAAATGTCACCAGGAATGTAAAATGGACTCACTTTAAAATCTGTTCACGTTCCCAGATATTACATAAGTCCTCTGGTTTTACTAAATTAGGCAGGACATTTTAAAGAAATCTTCTCATCACCACACTTGTTGCTTGAATTTGTGACAATATTAGGTACAATATTAGTATAACATATTATCTAGTAAATATCAAAACATTAAACATTTAACCATGGCATAATGTATTCAAATTACAGGCTGCCAAGGCAGTGAATGCATGAAGCATCCAGTTCTAGTGGCCACTTGTGGGCTCTGATATGGAATGCCAGAATCTGAATCCTACATTAATAATATATACACCAAACCTTTAACAAATGCCAGTTTTTGTCCCTAGGTTTTCCAGGGAGGATAATTGTTTTGGCATGCAATCTAAAAAACATGTTTAATTACTAGCTGTAATAATAATACACCATACCAATTCTCATCACCATTCATTAAGTAGGGAAAGAATATTCAAAACTATTTGGAATATGGAAAGAGTTCTCAGGTGTCAAGAAGCCCTGAGAAGGAGAATAATACAGGGGTGAGAATGTTTGCAGTGTGAGCCTGGTCTTGTACAAAACAGAAAATAATACTGATGAGCAGAAAATGCTATTTGTGCACAAAAACCATGTACATCTGTTCATAGAATAAGTCCTAAATTGTGTCTTCAAAACCTGCTCAACTTTTGATGACCTTCTTGCAGTAAGAAAAATAAATGGTACAATTATTTGTTCTTGCTGCAAGAACAAAACTGGCAAAGATTTAAATCTCTGCCTTTTATTCAATTTATTTATTCCCCAGGATCTGATTTTGATACCTTTGTTTTGCTTCTACAATAAATGCTGAACTTGTGAAATTATATCATGTAGTTCTTATCCTTCTTCCAGTGAATCTGATGCAAGATTTAAAACGTGGAGAGTCATGTTGAGATGAGATGATGAAACAGCCAAATTTAGGGAACATTTAAGGCTCTTGGCTTAAGCAAACCAAGATGAGAAAAGTACTTGTGCGATTTGCTACCTCATATGACCAAATAAACTTAGGAACTATGGAGTTTATCGCATGCAATTTTAACGCTGACCCAGGCACGGGACAGGATAGGGCTGGAACAGGTTAAAACTAATTTTACCGCACGCTAAATTGCTGCTGCACTGCCACCCAACCATCACTCGTCCTCCAGCAATGGTCTGGCAGCCAATTTTAGTACTAGGGAAAGCTCCTATGTTAGGTAGAGTTATGTGCTACTCTACCACAGGCAGCAAAATTTCTTTGGCTGGCCCTGGCAGTAACCATTAATGTATGTAAGTAGCCTAAATTCTTGTTATCCAATGATAGTTCCAGGGAACGAATTTTTTTTCAGAGCCACATATGAAATATCAAGAGAGCTTTGAGGGTGTTCTCAGAAAAGAGCTCTAGTAGTGACTCTGCATCCAGTCACAAAATATCCATTTCCCATAAATTAGACTTGTCAGGATAAAGGATAAGGTAGTTTGCCCCCATACCTAAGCACAAGGTGGTCTGAACTCCAAAAACAAAACCTTTTGCTTGAAACCACAGTGTTCTACTCCAACATACATTTCACAGAAGACAAAGTGGTAAGGCTGAGCGACAAGCACTGCAACAAGCAGAGGTAGGACTGAACTGACAGAGAATGTGGGCAGCAGTTAGAGATCCTGACCAAGAAGCAAAGATACCAATGGTATAGAGAAACTATATATAAAGTAATGCTTTATTATAAGAACTCCATTCTAAAGATAGGAAAGTAATTCAGGATGCTAATCTAATCTAACTGCACTATAGAGAGGGGCCTAAGAGGGAGAAAGGGTGGAAACATCCTTAAGAGTTTCAGTTTACATTACAGGATTGGTAGAAAAAAAGGGAAGACATTTTGGGTCAGTCAAAGACTCTAACCTGATTGCTACTGCTCACTGTGACTCTTGAGTGCTGAGCATTGTTGCATCTGCAACATGAGCTCCCAAAGTCAACCAAATATTTCCCCCCACAAAGCACAATAAAATACCAGTAACATGGAATACAAACTGCAGATGCTCAGAGAAACATACATATAGAGAAAACACCCATCCACACTGTGCATCCCATTTTTTTTCTTTTTAAGAAGGCAAAAACATACAAACATTGTACATAGACAAAATCACACATGCTACACCCAAACACACACACACTAGTAAAACATTCACAACCCTTTACCAGGGACCAGGTAGAGGTGAGGTAAAAGCAGCTAAAAGTACAAACTCACTCACCGTACTACCCCAGTCTCAGCAGGCAAACATGCACATGGCACAGGGAGATGCCAGTCCCCCAGTACAGACCATCTCTAGCCTCCTAGGATGTTCCATACCACCCAAAGCCTATCATTTCTCGCCTCCTACCACCAAGAATGCTTCTAGGGTGCATGTGGCGCCCATAGGTAAACTTTGAAAAAGAGCAAAAACTGGAGATCAGTTCCTTACTTTAGGATAATCCAACTTCCCAGTTCATTTTTATATTTTTAAAAAAAACTTTTTAAAAACCTGACATAGCAGAAAATAGCAGGCTTCCAACCTGTTGACAAGAAAAGCTTCATGCAGAACTCATCAGACAAAGGCTGAAACAACCCAGTTGCAGAAAATCCATCTGTGAGCACCCCACAGTACAAAATAAGAAAGATGGCAGCAAGGCACCAACTAACTCTCTAGCAGCTGTTATACAACTGTCAAAGTACCACCTCATGGAATGGCAGGGACAGTTATTTTAGTACACTGTTATTGTTTTCAGGATTTTCAAACTGAATGACTACACAGAAAATAAACTTATGATATTATCCTGGAATTTATATAAAGCATCTGATTTTTGTTGCATGTGCCCTCATTCTTATTGAGACACAGAGATATGTTGGCAATTAGCTGCTAACCATGAGGTCTTTCCACATAAACCTGAATTCTGAGTATCATCTTGTATTTTCAACATCATTTCATGTGAGTTTGGTACTAACATTGAACCTTCCCAAAACCTTGAATTATGAACCTATACAAAATTGTTTCACTCACTATTTCCATACTTCAGGACTGAGGAAAAAAACAGGAGAGCCAGTCTCCAGTATTTCTGATAAATCTTAGTATTCACTCAAGCTAACCACCCAAAAGGGCCCAAGCTGCCCCACATCTGTGGGCATGTAGGTTGCACTTTCAGCTGCAGTTGCTGTATGATGCTCGCAACTGTTCTATGGCCAGTCCAATTTTCCCTCCAGCTTTACAGTCCCATATCAATACACAATGTGTTTTCAAACAGATCATACCAAGAGTGCATGAGAAAAATTAAGAAATCAACTCCAACTATTTCATGTTTATGTTCTAATTAATATTGATTTTTTTTTTAGCTAAGGTAACAGCTAACTGCTAACTTGTTAATCAAAACACAGATTAGAAGTTATAATATTTGTTCAAACACATTGGTGAAGATTTCAGAAATGCTTCCCCCTCTGCACTGTTATCCTACATTTTTTCCAGAATCTTTGGAGGGCTTCTCATGATCCCAAAACCAATTTCGAGGGACTCCAGGGGAGAGGGAATCACCGCCTCCTCATTCTGCAAATGGAAGCTATTCCTTCAATAGGAGAAGATAAATGGACTCTAATCAAAGAAGTAACCCAAAAAGCATAATAATATACATACATACATTATGTACAGAGTTGAAGGCATCACTGAGAAGCATCTATGAATAAGCAAATCTCTGCAAAAAATGTTCTTGCAGATTTTAGTTAGGATTTGCTGAGCCGCTTCGCTACATCCGCATAGGCTATTTCAATTTCTTTGTCAGCAGCACAAGTGTTGATGAATTCATCCCGAGCATAAGCATTTTTCAAGTATCGCCAAAGTCCAGTCATCTCCACAGGAAACTCATAGTTGCGATATTTCTTTGTTACAATCTAGAATATAGAACAAAACATTATTTTAATACTCTGTGAACACATTCATCAGCAACAAGTGTTATTAATCACGAATAGTAAGAGAAACAAACCAGATTTATAGTGGAGGTGGGAAACCCTTTCATACTAAAGTGCTATGATTCCACTTTAAGTGTCAGGGCTCCAAATTATGGAATACTAGATTTTGCAGATTAGTGAGGGGTGCTTAGAATTCTCAGCCAGAGAGCTCTAGTTCATCACCAGCCCTAGGATTCCATGAGTTAGAACCATGTCAGTTAAAGAGAAAAAGCAGGTTACTTACCTGTAACTGTGTTCTTTCAAGTGGTCACCTTTGAACTCACATATATAGGTTTCTGTGGCACTGCAGTCTATCTGAGCAAACATCAAGTACTAAATGATATTTTGGCAGGAGCCCATCTCCCTCCCACTCACATGCTCTACTTGGTTCCTCCTCAAATGTCCTCTGTTTATGTTGCTGAACTGGCCAAGAGTCCAGGATGAAGAGCATTATTCAAGAGATGGTTTTATGAATTCACAGATTACGACTTGAAGAAACATAGGGGCTAAACAAACTGGCCAAAAGGGTGGAATGGGAGCGTGGCAGCCACACAATGCACAGCCTGACTCTACCCCCAAGCATCATCACACTGACCAACCACATGATGGGAAGCATCACAGCGCTCCTTTGGCATGGCGTTCAGATGTTGCATGCTAAAAGGAGTGGCGGTAAGTGCCACAGCAGTGGGAAAAGTGCCCTTTTTCCAACTCCAAAAGGAGTGGCATAGTTTCAGTTTCTTTTAGGGCCAGCAAAGCTCAGGATTGAGCCTGTGGTATGCAGTTGCTGCGGCAGCCATTTTGAGCAGGTGAGTGTTTGAATTTTTTAAAAACTCTTGGGAGAGTTGTTTGTTGCTGATGGGATGGAGCTTCTGTGAATCACATCTGTGAGTCACTAGGGATTGGAGCTAGGAGCCTAGCTCTATACAACTCCTCCCAGAGGCATATGCATAACAGGGAGTGAATTTTCACAAGCAAGGGAAAGTACAGCACAGGCAGCCTGTGTACAGCTGTGAACTTTGTTTTAGAGGTCTTCCTTTAAATTTTTATTTTTTTTCCTTTTTTTTTTTTTTAAAAAAAAGGGATTTTTTGCTCAGAAGAAATGCGTCAGAAGCTTACTTTCAGAACGAGATAACAGCCAGGAGATCTCTATAAAGTTATATCGCCAGTAGACTGAGGTCACTGACAGAGATTGGTGAAAAGGCCGGGCCATTAAGGGTCTTTTACATTGGTGTTTACCAGGAGACGTTTTGAGGAGGAAGCCAACAAACCTGTTTCAGTGATTACTTAAGACTTCTCAGTATAGACACTGAGGGAACTGCTGCAGTCACCTGCAATACTTGTGGGATGTTTGTCTTCCTGCTAGGGATGGGGAACTTCACCTGCACAAAGTGCAAGTTAGTAGCCCTCTTGAACGAGAAAGTCCAGCAGCTGGAGGCCCAGGTAGTCACACTTCAGCATCATAGGGAGGAAGAGATTTTCTTGGACAGGAAAAAACAAACAGTCTCTTTGGCTGCTCTTTGGTTTCTCCATATTCAGCGAGATGGGGAGCTTTTAAATATAATCCCATCTATCCCTACAAAAATAGATTTGGCAGTTAAGATCATGTTGGCTCTCAGGAATATGAGATCTTCTCACCTTAACAACATGGAGTTTGGGCAGAAGGTTGCAGTCAGCAAGGGTCAGCTCATCCCCATCCAGGAATTTTCGTTTTGATACTTTCTCTTCCTCTGCACTGCTTGCATCCGTCTCTTCAGGCAAAGGATTATTCAGATAATCATCCAGCTTCTTTAGAGCCTTTGTCAAACCTCTCTCCAAACCTTTACCAAGAAACAAATATAGTGACATCTGGATTAGCAGTGTATTCTAGGCAGCCCCATTTTTAGCACAATGAATTTTAGCATGTTGAATAAAATCTTTAAAGCAAGGTGTTCATATATTCTCCAAATCATTTCTAAAAATTATGTACAGTATCAGATTAATGTAATTTCTGTGTACTCAACTAGGACAAGCAAGTTCTAGATTACAAACTGAACTCTCCAATGCAAGAGAAAGATGTATTTCTTTAGAGGGCACTAGTGCTATTATCACAAGAGAAGAAAAAGGTTTCACTTTCATGTTTGCTTGTGGTCTGTTTGGTTCTGTCCTGTCCTCTTCATTGGGCCTCAAAGCACTAGAGGGAAATACAGCAGCAAAAAGACCTGAATTTAAACACATAATTTCAGAAAATTGAACCATATTTTAACTACATTAGTTTATCCTAATAACCTTTGTGTAAATAATAGTTTAATTACTTCTAATCTGGTTCTTTACTTCCCTTAACAATAGCTTAGTGTTTTCTTGCAAGGTAGCCACAAAATTATGTTTCTTTCCTACTCCCCTTAGGAAAACAGTGACACCCCACATCAAGCATATGGAGGCATTTTCACCTTACAAGTTCTTCAAAGAAGAAAAACATGTTTTTTGTGGGTTTTTCAGGCTATGTGGCCATGTTCTAGCAGAGTTTCTTCCTGATGTTTCGCCAGCATCTGTGGCTGGCATCTTCAGAGAATGCGTGCCTGGAAAGGATTTGGCTATTTATATTGTGCGACCTGGAAAGGCAGGAGTGATTTGCATGTATATTGTTTGTTGCTAATGGCAGTCCTCAGGGTGTGAGGTCTGCACAAGAGGATTAATGTCTTCTTGATTAGTTCTCATTGGCGGGTTATAGACCGCCCATTTGGGGTGGTCTGGACCCGCCCCTTTCCCCGGAGTATCGGGGCTTCAGCGGCTACACCAGCAGCCGCTAAGGCCCCGATCTGCCGCTTTTCAGGCTGCGGGGAAGCAGCAAAACGCCGCTTCACCGCAGCCAGAAAAGGGGTGTCCTTGGGGCTTCAAGCCCCAAGGACACCCCGCGGCGGCGGGGAGGGGGAGAAAGGGGCCGCTTGGCCCTTTCTCCCTTGCTTCGCTGGGCGCAGCCATCTGAAGCCTGCGCCCAGCGAAGCAAAGCGGCGTCGCGGACCAGGAAGGAGCACCGAAACGGAGCTCCTTCCTGGTCCGCGGAAAGGGAGCCCTAGGTGCCCTGCCGCGGATTGAGGACGTCACGTCCGCGCCGCCCCATCTAGAGGCGGCGCGGCTGTGACGTCCTCACGGCGGCGGCCATATGGAAGGGCTGCCGCCGTTTAGTGCGTGATGGGCATGCACTAGGATTAGGGCGGTGCGGAAAACCGTGTTGACTTTTTGTGATTATGGAATTGCCATCTAGATGTTCACAGACCCTCTGTTTTATGATCTGCTCCAGAATCTTTCCTGGTATAGATGTCAGACTAACTGGACGATTATTGTTGCGATCCTCTTTTTTCCCCCTTTTTGAAGATGGGGACAACGTTTGCCCTCCTCCAGTCTGCTGGGACTTCTCCTGTTCTCCAGGAGTTCTCAAAGATTATTGCCAATGGCTCTGATATTACATTTGCCAGTTCTTTTAATACTCTTGGATGTAGTTCATCAGGTCCTGGAGACTTATATTCATTTAGATTAACCAGATATTCCTATACTATCTCTTTACTTATTTTGTGCTGAATTTCCCCTGTTCTGTCCTCTGCTCCATTTTCCTCAGGTTGAACACCCTTTGCCTTTTCTGAAAAGATTGAAGCAAAGAAGGTGTTGAGTAATTCTGCCTTTTCTCTGTACTCTGTTAGCATTTTGCCATCTTCTCCATGCAGTGGCTCCACCATTTCTTCTGTCTTCCTTTTGCTGCGGACATATCTAAAAAAGCTCTTTTTAGCTTAACCTCTCTAGCAAGCCTGATCTTATTCTGCACTTTAGTTTTTCTGACTTTACCCCTACACATGCTTTCCCCCCTTTTCCACTTCTTACACATGCTCTGTTTAAAACTTAGCTCAGTTGAAAGTTCCTTAGTCATCCATTCTGGTTTCTTGAGACATCTCCCATTTTTCTTCCTCATTAGAACTGTTTTAAATTGTGCCTTTAGTATCTCCCTTTTGACAAACTCCCATCCATCCTGAACTCCCTTCTCTTTTAGTATTCCTGACCATGGGATCACCCCCAGTATTTCCCTAATATATTCATCTGGGACCGCATTTTCAATAACTGAAAATACATACTGGCAGGAAGCTTTGAAGACCATTATACCATTTGCCCAGTAGACCTTCTTTTGGACTCAGAATACAAATGCGTAATGGAATCTGTGCAAGGAAAAGTCAATGAAGCACTGTGTCTTGCACTACTTACAGACGAATGGACAAATGTGAGAAGAGAAGGAATTATAGATTTTGTGATAACAACACCTCAACTAGTTTATTTACAGAAGTATTGAAACAGGAGAGAAAGGACATGCTGCAGAGTATATCAGTTCTAAAATACATGATGTCCTACATAAAATTGGGAGTGGTAAAGTATTCGCTTTGCTGACTGACAATACCAGAAATATGAAACCATCATGGAAGGTCATAATGGATAAGTATCCACATATCACTGCAGTAGGACGTGCATCTCATGGGCTAAATTTGCTTCTTAATGATATTATGAAACTGGACACCCTTCAAATTATCTATAGACAAGCAAAGAAGTTATAAAACATGTAAAAGCTACTCATACAAGCTGCAGTTTTCAAGAAGAAGCAAGTAGAAAATGCAAAGAAAGAAATAGTGATGCCGAAGCTCTGTTGTAAAACTCAGTGGGGTGGAATAGTGATCTCCTTTGAAAGTTTACTAGAAGACAAAGAAGCTCTTCAAGGAACAGTAATAGTTAAATTGTTGCTGCATTTGTTACAAATTATTTTTTTAAGTAAATTCCATTTGTAGTCATTGTTTGAATACACTATATTTTTAATATATCAGCCGTGATAATTTTATGCCAAATCAAATTATTTATAGTCATATTTTATGGTCCTAAACTAAAAGACTGACTTTCACTATGTAAGAAATGCTAATGTTGATTTTTTTTCAATTTTTCTGAAAATTTCTATTTTTTCCGGAAGACAGGGTGTTTATATGATGCACACCTTCAAAGCAGGTGGAAAAAGTAATGAACCCATCCTCCGTGGGAAGAACCAGAGCAAAAAGAAGCCAGGATACTCCAGCTTAGCTCAGAAAATGTGCATCTTTGCACCTGCATATAAACAGTGCAGTGCTAGTGCAGTGTTGCGGCAAAGCAAAGATATGAAAGTGCGACAATGGATGTAATTACAACATACACAAACCAGACAATCCAACAGGAGGGCATGAGATGAAGAAGGTGAATGGGGCATGTTTTTGGGGGGAGGGGGGGACCATGATTATGCTTTGCCAATATATCACTCACACAGTGATGCACTGGTGCACTGATGCCCTGTACCGGCGGAGCATCACACACACAAAGGGGCAGCCATACAATGGGATGGCATCTGGGCAGAGATGGGAAGTATTGGAAGTTGCAGTTTGTGTGTTTGTGCAATGGTGCACATGCATGGTGGGGAGCCCACAACAACAAAAAATACTCAGCAAAATGACTAGACACCACACCATGCAGTTTGCCTGTGGCTATTCATCCCGCATTGGGAGTGAGCCATATGTAAAGCAGGGGTTCGACCTGCTTTTGGAAAATACAGAATCAAGCCACTTTTCCCTTCCCATGTGCTCTGGCCCTGTAAGAGCCATTTGATTATGAAGTAGGCTTCCTCAGAGGGTGATGGACTATCTCTGTTTGGAGCCTTTAAGCAGAGGATGGATGCCCACATTTTTGAAATCCAAACAGAATACATAATATTTAGTGATATATTCCTGTATGGCAGCATTTACACTAGATGGCCCTCATGGTTCCTACCAACTTGATGCTTCTATTATTCTAGGGCTCACATCTGTTTGGAGCCATCAAGAATGGCAACGTAGGGAATGGGAATTGTTTATGAAATTCTCTTGCAGTTCCTTTTTCCTATTTCTAAATGCAAGAACATAATGTGACTGAAGTGTTGCTATGCTGTTAAAAATGTGTCTTTTAGTAAGCTCCTAATTTTTACATTGATATTCTATGATTAGATGACTTTCTTTTTGCATTTTTCTATGTGAGCCATGTTGAGATCATAATATTGTGGGAAGCACAAAAATATGATTATTAGAGCAACACTATAATGCAAAAATCCTTTAGCTGTTACATTTGAAGAATAAAAGATTTTCCTCTTATGTTCAGTGATGAATAATATTATTTGACTGTAAACTCCCTTTCAGAATCAAGTATTTTAACTTAATTTATCTCAATTGAATATCTGAAATCCTGGCTCAACAATCTATTTTTCAATGGTGGCTGTCTTCAGATAAGACCTTTGTCTAGATCCGAGCATCTGCTTTATATTTTCAAGTTGAGGTTGCAAAACTAGGGGTGGGGGGTGATGGTAGGAATAGCACATACAGAGAGCAGTGGCTTGTACTGTTTGTCTTAGAGCATGGACGACTAGCTTCTGTATTCTCAGAAGACTCCTTGTTTTTCTCACTATAGCCAGGGGCTGAAATGTGTTTAGTCAAGCAAACAGACTTCTGGAGAATCACAAATGATCAGGGCCCACTATAAAGATAGCCACCATTTTACAGTAAAAAGCTTCAGTTAGGAAGCACACCTGTCCAGGAATTATAACCAGATGGGAATCCTTGCATATAAAATAGTGCACATTTCCCCCACCTCATCACTAGGAAACAGATAACATTTGCTTTGGAATCTATATTTGCACTATAGATATTACTAGCCATCCTCGGTATACAGAAGTAAGGGTGTTTTTATGAGCACAAAGGTATTTAGAAAATTATGCAGTGAACCAAAAATGACATTAATTGCTCCTTGCCCAGGTTTTCAAACACCCATTCCTCCATTCATCCATTCTTAATTTATATCCCACCTTTCTCCCAGTATGGGACCCAAGGCATGCACACCCACAGAGCATTGAGATGTTTAATTAAAGGCACAACTCTATACATCTTCCCATGGGAGTAAGCCCTATTGAACTGGCAGGTTCAATTCTGTGTCAATCTGTGTAATGTTGTTTGTTTGTTTGTTTGTTTTTAATAATTTTTATTATATAAAATACAAAAAATTAGCTTACTTGCTAATTAGCTTACTTGCTGTTCACCACTATGATCTTTGGAATAGCGGTATATAAATAAAACAAATTATTGTTATTATTATTATTATTAAAAATACATGCAAATACTCACAAACATCTACATATAAAACAAACCTGATGGGATGAGTCTCATAATTGGAATGTAGGAATAGAGGGGTACATCTTTTAAAAGCGAAACAGGCCAAACAGGAAAGAAGGAGGAATAGCCTTATATGTCAGGGATACTTACACCAGAGAAGAGATCCAGGACATTGATCCTGGAAGCCAGGTGGAGAGCATCTGGATAAAAATTAAAGGGAAGGGAAACAACAAGGATGTTATTGTGGGAGTCTACTACAAACCCCCAAGTCAGATGGAGGAATTGGATGATGCCTTTCTAGAACAGATGCCTACACACTCAGAACGGAGAGGTGTAATAGTAATGGGTGACTTCAGCTTGCCTCGAAGACAGTTTCATTGTCCAAAAGGTGGAAGAAGCAATAAGAGGGTCAGATATTTTAGATCTGATCCTAACCAACAAGGATGACTTGGTTAATGGAGTGCAAGTGGTGGGATCCTTAGGTGGGAGGGATCATGTTCTCCTGGAGTTTATTATAAAATGGAAAGGAGAAGCCAGGCATAGTCAGACACGCATTCTAGACTTTAGGAGAGAGGATTTTAGTAAACTTAGGGAAATACTGGAGGTTATCCCATGGTCAGGAATACTAAAAGAGAAGAGAATTCAGGACGGATGAGAGTTTCTCAAAAGAGAGATACTAAAGGCACCATTTCAAACAGTTTCAGTGAGGAAGAAAATGTGAGGTGTCTCAAGAAACCAGGATGGATGACTAAGGAACTTTCAACTGAGCTAAGTTTTAAACAGAGGATGTGTAAGAAGTGGAAAAATGGGGAAATCACCAAAGGGGAATTCAAAGAAATAGCAAGCATGTGTAGGGGTAAAGTCAGAAAGGCTAAAGCGCAGAATGAACTCAGGCTTGCTAGAGAGATTAAGAACAATAAAAAGGGCTTTTTGGTTTATGTCCACAGCAAAGGAAGAAGGAGGAAATGGTAGGGCCACTGTGTGGAAAAGATGGCAAAATGCTAACAGGGGTCAAAGAAAAGGCAGAATTACTCAACAACTTCTTTGCCTCAGTCTTCTCAGAAAAGGCAAAGGGTGCTCAGCCTGAGGATAATGGAGCAGAAGACAGAATAAAGGAAATCCAGCATAGAATAAGTAAAGAGATAGTAATGGAATACCTGGTTAACCTAAATGAATTCAAGTCTCCAGGACCAGATGAAGTAAACCCAGGGTATTAAAAGAACTGGCAAATACAATCTCAGAACCAGTGTTATTAAATATATTTACTGATGACCTGGATGACAGTATTGAGTGCATAGTTATCAAATTTGCAGATCACACCAAATTAGGAGGAGTAGCTACTACTCCAGAGGACAGGATCGAAATTCAAAATGAGCTGAACAGACTAGAAAGCTGGGCCAAAGCTAACAAAATGAACTTCAACAGGGAGAAATGTAAGGTACTGCCCTTAGGGAGGAAAAATGAAATGCACAGATATAGGATGGGGGACACCTGGCTGAATAAGACTACATGTGAAAGGCACCTATGAGTCCAAGTAGACCACAAGTTGAACATCAGTCAACAGTGCAATGCGGCAGCTAAAAAGGCCAATGCAATTTTAGGCTGCCCCGAGAAAAATATGGTCTCTAGATCAAGGGAAGTAATAGTGCCACTCTCTTCTGCATTGGTCAGGCCACACCTGGTATACTGTTTCCAATTCTGGGTACCACAATTAAAAAAGGACATTGAGAAACTGGAGCATGTCCAAAGGAGGGTGACTAAAATAGTGACGGGTCTGGAAACCATGCCCTATGAGGAACAGCTTAGGGAGCTGGGGATGTTTAGCCTGGAGAAGAGAAGGTTAAGAGGTGATATGATAACCCTGTTCAGTAACCCTGAGGGCAGGGAACCGTCTATTATCCCCTCTGTTGTAAGCCACCCGGGTTCCCAGTGATTGGGCGGCATATAAATAAATCCTATTATTATTGTTGTTGTTGTTGTTGTTGTTGTTGTTGTTATGTCATACTGAGGAGGGAGCAAACTTGTTTTCTGCTGCTCCAGAGAACAGGACCCGGAGCAATGGATGCAAGCTACAGGAAAACAGATTCCACCTCAACATTAAGAGGAACTTCCTGACAGTAAGGGCTGTTCGACAGTGGAACACACTCCCTTGAAGTGTGGTGGAATCTCCTTCTTTGGAGGTCTTTAAGCAGAGGCTGGATGGCCATCTGTCAGGGATGCTTTGATTGAGAGTTCCTGCATGGCAGGGGAGTTGGACTGGATGGTCCTTTGGTCTCTTCCAACTCTATGATTCTAAGATTCTATAAATTATATCTCTCATAAACCCACTAACTGTATCATTTAAAAACCTTCCTGTATTATCAGTACTTCCCAATTTGTAAACAACCTTTGTGTCTTTATGTGGAATTCCGTAGACTGGCAAACCTAAGCAGTACTATCAGAGGTAATTCTGTTTTCCAAGTTTGGGGAACAGAAATATATTTTGCAGCAGAATCCATCTCTCACATGAGCCCCTCAGGCTCTATAACAAAGTACATGCAATCAAATATGGGGGAGGATAGTACATACCAAAAGGAGATAAAGGTTTTACATTAAAATCTGTTTGCTTTGCTTGTTGTAGGTCTAGAGTACAATCTCATCTAGAGTACAATCTCATTCTTTTCGTGAACAAACTTGATTGCACTGTTTACTGCAGACACACTTCTGCAGTGCAACACTAAAACTCTGTGTTTCTTCAGTGTTTCCCCATGTCAAGGCTACTAAAACAGAACTTCCAGCTAGACTAAGAATGATGAGAGAAGGGGTGCTGCTGGCAGACATAAAAATAATTTTTAAAAAGGAATTTCTTTGTCAGCTGAAGTATCCTACTCTCAGTTACGTTGTGAGATTAAGGGTCTAGGAACGTTCCATGGATTGCAGAAACCAGGTTTGGTAAAAAATCCAACAAGTGGACTCTCAGGACATTATCATGCTAGGCACACAGGGTAGGACATAGGGCAGGAAGGAAGGGTTAAGGAGGATGAAAGAGTATGAGGACTGTCCATAGCAAAAATGTTTCAGTCACACTACTGCAAAGACATGAGATAGTGAATGCTCCCAAACCTGTATGCTTCTGTTTTCTTTTACTAACACAACTGCAGTGAGACCAGGTCTCAAGTGACAGTGTCCTCAGTCTAGTGCTGGAGGGCAAAATCTCTTGGGGTAGGCAAAGGGAAGAGATAGAGAATCCAGTCTTACGCAGAGTCTCACCAATGTGAAATTTCTACACATCCCTTTCAAAGATGTTTCCTAGACATAATGATGACCTAATAAACTGATTGTTTATTGTCATTGGGAATGGTGTATTTTTTTTTCAATTGATAACAGTTTTTCTGATATCATTAATCTATTTTTCTTGTTTTGACTATTGCTTTACATTTTGTTTTATCTTAATGTTAATTTAATTTAATCTCTGTCCTTCTTCTAAACAGTCTTTTAATTGTAATATAATTTTACTTTTAAATAAATATGCAACATAAAATTGCATTGTAAAGCTCCCAGTTTCATATCATTATATTAATAATAATAATAATAATAATAATATGTTTTATTTATAGACCGCTATTCCGCGATGATCATAGCGGTGTACAGTAAAATCGTTAATACAATAAAAATACAGTTAAAGGAGGGAGAAGTCTCATCCTTCAGGCAGTCCAAGATGTTGCTGGGTCTGCCTGATGGCTCCCTCTGAGGCCGAGATGACAGTTGAGGAGGGAGGGGCCTCTTCCTTCAGGCAGTCCCTGATGTTGCTGGTCTGCCTGATAAGGAATAAGTAGACTACATTCAAGAGTATTAAAAGAACTGGAAAATGTAATATCAGAGCCATTGGCAATAATCTTTGAGAACTCCTGGAGAACAGGAGAAATCCCAGCAGACTGGAGGAGGGCAAACGTTGTCCCCATCTTCAAAAAGGGGGAAAAAGAGGATCCCAACAATTATTGGCCAGTTAGTCTGACATCAATCCCAGGAAAGTTTCTGAAGCAGATCATTAAACAGAGAGTCTGTGAACATCTAGAAAGCAATGCCATAATCACAAAAAGTCAACGTGGGTTTCAGAGAAACAAGTCATACTAGACAAATCTAATCTCTTTCTTTGATAAAATTACCAACTTCGTAGATGAAGGGAATGCTGTGGATATAGTATATCTTGATTTCAGTAAGGCCTTTGACAAGGTTCCCCATGACATTCTTGTAAACATGCTGATAATATGTGGGTTAGACAAAGTAACTGTTAAGTGGATTTGTAATTGGTTGACTGGCCAAACTCAAAGGGTAATTAACAATGGCTCCTTTTCATCCCAGAAAGAAGTGCCCAGTGGGATCCCACAGGGCTCTTTCCTGGGCTCATTGCTATTCAACATCATTATCAATGACTTGGATGACAGAATTAGGGAAATACCTATCAAATTTGCAGATGACACCAAATTAGGCGGAGTAGCATATACTCCAGAGGACAGCATCAAAATTCAAAATGACCTCAGTAGATCAGAAAGCTGGGCCAAATCTAACAAAATGAAATTCAACAGAGAAATTTAAGGTACTGCACTTAGAGCAGGAAAATGAAATGCACAGATATAGGATGGGGGACACCTGGCTGAATAAGACTACATGTGAAAGGCACCTATGAGTCCAAGTAGACCACAAGTTGAACATGAGTCAACAGTGCAATGTGGCAGCTAAAAAGGCCAATGTAATTTTAGGCTGCCTCAATAAAAGTATAGTGTCTAGATCAAGGGAAGTAATAGTGCCACTCTATTCTGTTCTGGTCAGACCCCACCTGGAATATTGTGTCCAGTTCTGGGCACCACAATTCAAAAAGTACATTGAGAAACTGGAGTGTGTCCAAAGGAGAGCAACTAAAATGGTGAACGGTCTCAAAGCCAAGCCCTACGAAGAACGACTTAGGGAGCTGGGGATGTTTAGCCTGGAGAAGAGAAGGTTAAGCGGTGATATGATAGCCCTGTTTAAATATTTGAAGGGATGTCATATTGAGGAGGGAGCAAGCTTGTTTTCTGCTGCTCCAGAGACTAGGACCCGGAACAATGGATGCAAGCTACAGGAAAAGAGATTCCAGCTCAACATTAGGAAGAACTTCCTGACAGTAAGGGCTGTCTGACAGTGGAACACACTCCCTTGGAGTGTAGTGGAGTCTCCTTCCTTGGAGGTCTTCAAACGGAGGCTGGATGGCCATTTGTTAGGATGCTTTGATTTGGATTTCCTGCATGGCAGGGGGTTGGACTGGATGGCCCTTGCGGTCTCTTCCAACTCTATGATTCTATGATTCTATTCTATGATTCTAAATTAGTCTCAGAGGGATTAAGAGCTGCAGGGCCAAATCTAGATTGTAATAAGTGTTTTAATTGTTGCTGTTGCTGGAGGTAAATTAAATTGATCTTGCAAACTTGAGAAGGGGGTTTACAGTGGTGTACAGTGTTCTCTCACCACCTAATAGGCTGTACAATAGTTTATGTTGTGAAAGTGTGACTTGCCCAAGTGAATGATGTAAGTGCCGATTTAAAACAGGAGTTCCACAATAATCATTCTGACTTTCATTTAATGTGTAGTCTGGATACAAACTGAACAATCAAATGAATTCTTGATGGCCAGACATATCCTGAGCCAATTTTCAAATAAATCCAAAATTGGGTATTCTGTGTTCACACCTACAATGATTCCTTACTACAATAATGCATTTAGAATAGGAGGAAATGACCATACCCATGCAAAAGAAGTATGGTTACCCTCCAAAATGCAAAAGTACTTCAGAGCTGTCTGGAAAAAGGCAAATGTGAACCATCCACAAAATTATGTCTGTAAACCTGCAAGGAGCCAAATGCCATGCATGGACGTGTTCAAGAAACTATGACGTGTGCACAAAATGAACCGTGACTGCTGCTACCTTTGCCCACTGATTGATGCTTTGCTTTTTACAGCTCTCTTCCATCCAGAAGATTTATACCACAACACACACAAATGAACCAAATGAAATATGCAATGAGGGAAAAGGGGAAACTGTATATAAATATTCACAGTCTCAGGCAAACAACCTGAGATTTACTTTTCCTAAAAAAAACAAAAAAACACCAGGCTACCTTCCTTGATCATTTCCAGATTCATAGCATTTGATATTGAATGAGACCTATTCCAGTTTGCTGGTATGCAAAGAAATAGAAATTTAAGGTACAAAATTAAAGCAATTTTATTCATTAGTCAGCCTGATCTAAAGACCACACCTTTCTAAAAGATGAGATAATATGACCAAATAATACCCATATACTTTCCTTTAAACTGTCACGTTCATAAATACAGCTCTTGTTACAGGGATCAGCACCTGTGACAAACTTGCCACAAGCTTTAGGATGACCAGTCTCTTTAGTCTCAAAATGGAGCACTGGAGGGCAAGGTCAGCTTCATAATGAAACTGGCACAAATATAACAGACAGCACTGCATTTAAGAGGCTCCTGATTGCAAGATTTCTTTGCCAGTTAACATCAGTGGTGTTGATCATGGATGAGAAAACCCATCATACAATAGCCTTACTCACACATTCTGTCATTGATGTTTGTTTTCCTGGGAAATTGTAAGCTGGAAGTGGGATATATATCCTGGGGATGCTGATCCCCATTGTGAGAGCATCTTCTAGAATGGGTCTCCATAATGCAGCATGTGATAGTTAGGTATCAGGTCAGCTAATCAGTTTGGCAATAAAAGCGCCTTTTACAAACAAAGGCTGGCCTACACAATCCAGTATGCATGTAGAGCAGGGTTCAAACAGCCTCTGTATGTTGGTTGCTGCATAGATGAGTACTGGCACATAGACAATGGGGAAAAAATTATGCACAGCTACAAGTGCAGAGGATGCACATCTGCAACATACGTGCAGCATACATGTATATTCACATCCAGCAAAGAAAGGATAATCTATGAAGCAACTTGTAGAGGCTATGCATGAGAAGTTACACTGTGTAACTGGCCCCAAATAATGAAAAAGGGAGACAATATGCTTTAAATGTGAATTGGTGTCCAGGATATTTTACAGAACAGAAGGTAAATTTTTTAAATCAGGGATTTTAATTCCCTCAAGTATTGACTTAAATGAGAGATTACAATATTGTTTTATAAACATATAAATACATTACTTTAAATACAACTGACATTTTCTTTAAATTTTAATTGAAATAACTATGCCCACAGATCAAAAAAAGCTCAGATATGTTTTGTCATTTCTCTTTACAGAAAAAAGTCTATTTATATGACTGATGGTTGTAGCCTTGATATTGTGTTACACCAAGGCTGCAGTCCTAACCACACTCACTAGTGACTAAGTTGTTTCTGAGGTACTATTGTTATTTTTAATTTTATAAAAACTGAAGAGGAAAGTATCACATATTCAATTATATCTGCTGTGCAAGGTTGACACTATTAGGATATTATCGCACGCTGCCGCAAGGTTAAAACTTTTAGGAGATATTGTTTCTGCTAAAAGTATTATGTCATCTTTATATCTTATGTTGTTAATGTTCCTTCCAGGATAGATGTGGGTTGTAACCATCACTGACGGATCTTATCATATGGTCCCATGCCCTGGCCTGTATCTAACCCAGATTTCTCCAGAAGCTTTTCAAGAACGGGAAAAATCCATTCTTGAAAAGCTGCAGGAGAAGCCTGGATTGGATACAGACTGCCTACTGCCCAGCCAAGGAGCAGTGCACTAAGATCCGTTGGTGATGGTTACAACCCGCATGTATCCTGATGCAGATTTGGTGTGTGATAATCTCCTAAATTGATCATTTTAGGTCATATACTTTGAAACCTTGGAACCTGAGATCAATTAGATATCCTTCCAAGGTATTCAAATACTGTATGTATTTCTTTGTTTTGCCTGTGTGTGTTTGTAATTCTGTAGCATTTAGCTGTGTCCAGTTCTCTGTAGTTGCTATTAAGATTGAAAAACTGGTCTGCTCTGTTCTGACTTCAGTCTGTAGCAAAACACCAGTGATCAGCACTGATACAACCAACTCAGACCATAAGGTGGTGTAGGTGGAATCAGCATGGCGTGCAGCATGGCGTGCAGCCACTGAAAGTTCAAGTAACCATGTAAATGAGCCCTCACTAAAGGTCATGTAGCCAATGCCTCCTTCCAAGCAGCTTTATTTTCACACTCCCTCGTGGAAAAAGCAAAAAGCTCTTTTCACTGGTTTCCCCCCTGTGATTCACTGGACTTTGCTGCCCTTTTTCCCCCAACAATGTTCTGGAATTTATTTTCACTCTTGAAGGCAAGCAGTACTGAAAAAACTCAAAACAAAAATGTAAACAGGATACAAGAATATATTTTCATTTCAAATATTTTTGAAAAGAGCTCCTGGTTCTTATTATTCTTGTTTCCATGTAGGTAATAACCCTAGGTGGAATTAGCAATGAACTAAAATCTGCTAATGAGATACTCAATACTTGGAACACAGTTCATAGACTTTTAGATCCAAAAGGATATAATGGTACCATATCAATTTCTTTAATTTCAGTTTGCTACTATGAAATTGAGGGGGAGGAGAGTTTACCCAAAAGCGGATGATCCCCTCCTGCTACCATTTACCCAATAGGTTGGTCACCATCACATCTAGTTCAATCTGTATCTTTAGCAAGTCCCAGTGACCTGATTCATGTCAACAGATCAGGAGAGAGCACCTTGGGAGTCCATGACATGGTTGGTGCACATACAGCAGGCCAATGCTCATATACAAGTACTCTCCATGTGAACCACTGCCTCTGAACAGCAGCTGTCCATCTTCATCACCATGACTGACACAACCTCAATTGCTCTGTCAAATTGCTGTAACTGTACCTTGTGGCAACCTCTACAAGGAAAGCTCCCACATGGAACCATCACAGCCAACTAAAAAAAGCACATTTCCATATGATTAGAGCCAAAAGACAAATGCGGCTGAGGCTCCCAAACCTCTGCCTGCTCCTAAAGCCTTTAGTGATACTCACTGATTTATTAGTGACACTCATTCATTATAGACAGAGAAAGCAGCTTGCTGTCCAAACCTTGGACAGGCACATGTTCACAATCCAAGCTTGGTTATTTTATTTTATTATCTATTTAAAGAAGCTGTGTTCAGTAAATAGGGTATTTTATCTGCCTCTTCTGTGAAATCTTTACACCACATGCCAAGTACTAATGCAACAAAGGGGAAAAATCAAGCCCTAAATATAAAGCCACAGCAATTTATAAATGAAAGATGATCATTACAACATTCCAAATTAAGCTGCTGAGTGTTTACACAGAGTGTGCAGTGTAATTTAAATGATCAAAGAGCAACAGGCGATACTTTGAAAAACAGGCATCCAAAAGGAACTTCAGATTTTTTTTATTTAACTAGGCTACAGCCAGGAGGAAATGAGATATCTCCTAGACTATGGTGCCCCCTTGAGTTCTAATAAGCAGTTAACAGATTTTCTTTTTGATTTCAGGTTTGAATTTCATACTTTTCAATGCTATTTTATGGGAGGGGGGAAGTAAGTCTATTTTATAAACAGAGAAAGAATGTGTGTGTTTTTTAATCCATTTTACCATGGATAGGTTAGCTCATGCAATTTCTGTGCCCCATAATCACCATATTTAGCACATGGGAGTGGAGTATGTTTAGCCTTGAGAAGAGAGGTTAAGTGGTGGTATGATAGCCCTGTTTAAATATTAGAAGGGGTGTCATATTGAAGATGTAACAAGCTTTGTTTTCTGATACCCCAGAGAATAGGACCCACAACAATGGATACAAGCTACAGAAAGAGATTCCACCTCAACATTAAGAGGAACGCCCTGACAGTAAGAGCTGTTCAACACTGGAAAAAACTCCCTCAGAGTTTAGCGGAGTCCCCTTCTTTGGAGGTTTTTAAGCAGAGGCTGGATGGCCATCTGTTGGGGATGTTTTGATTTAGATTTCCTGCATGGCAATGTGTTGGACTGGATGGCCCTTGCAGTGTCTTCCAACTCTATGATTCAATGACTCTGCTCTTGGCACTTATTTTATGTGATACACAGCACTAATGAATTAGTAAAAAATTTCTAATGGCACAAGTAAAGTAAATTCTACACGGACACAAAAGTAGTACAGAAAATTCTTTAGTATTTCTAAAAATTCTTCAGTATTTCTAAAAGTATTTCTTACTATTATGTTTTTAACACATTGTACTCACATAGCTATAGAATGTGTATGGCTTCTTTCATATAATTTTTTCTTTACTTTTAAAATAGCACTAGAGTATGGATTGATTTTCATTTGTACAGTGGTACCCCGGGATACGAATTGATCGCGTTACGAAATTTCCGGGGTACGAAAAAGTTAGATTGAAAAAAACTGTTCCGGGTTACGAAAGATTTTTCGGGTTACGAAATTCATTTCGGCGCGAAATTCAAATCCGAAGCGCGGCTAGCGGCTTTCCAGCGCTAACGGAAAGCCTTTTCGGGTTGCGAAATGTATCGGGTTACGAACGGCGCCGCGGAACGAATTAATTTCGTAACCCGAGGTAGCACTGTATTCAGTTTTAAAACGTCAAATAAACATAAGGACCAGAACATATTATTGTTTTGTAGGCTTCGAAAAGACAGTGACACAGCTCAGAGGCATGCAAAATGTCTCCCAGTCTTTGGGATTGCAAAATTGGGTGAGAGAGACTCTTGCTAGAAACTACCATATATATTTGATTATAAGTCAACCTCATGTATATGTCAAGGGCAGGTTTTGGATCCAAAATTATGGATTTTGATATGACTCACAGATAAGTCAACAGTAAAACTTAGGGCTGTGTAACAAAGGATGCAAAGGGTGAAGCAAAAGGAAAACAGTGCCAGAAAACCTACAAAATTCCAGCAGACATAACTGTTTGTGCTCATACTAAAGGCTTCATGAATGAGACAATATAAAAGGGGTGTGAGTGCTTCCAGAACAGATGACACTCTTGCCTTTCAGGGGATGCTTCCTTTTTGAATAAGAATTAAAGTACGGGAAAGTACTTACATTGACCCATGGATAAGTTAACTCAGGTTTTTGGAGTCAATTTTTTGACTAAAATATCTAGACTTATACCTGAGTATATACAGTAAAAGGGATACCTGGACAAAACAATGGACTGGCTTAGAATCATAGGCAGGATACAGAGCGCCCAAAAAGGGCGGTCTGCTGCTGCCTCCATTTCCACTGGTGGGAAGCCTCAGCCTCCAAACGGCGAGGCTTCCTGGCAGTGGAAAAAGAAACCGCAAAAAGCAGCTTCTTTTTGCGGCATGCAAGTGACACCGCAGTGCACCATTGGCGCACTCGTGACGTCACCTGTGTGCCACGACGTGTGGATGATAGGCGTCCGTTACATCAAAATGGTGGCACCCATGTGAACAGGTCACCGCCATTTTGTACATACTCCATACGTACTAGGGTTGCAGGCATCTAAAAGAGACGCCCCCAGGCAACCCTAGTACGTACGGAGTACATACTTGGGTACCCGTTTGTTCAGGCCCAAAGAGTTGGAAGAAACCTCAAGGGCCATCCAGTCCAACTCCCTGCCATGCAGGAACTCACAATCAAAGCATCCATGACAGATGGCCATCCAGCCTCTGTTTAAAGACCTCTAAGGAGAGAGACTCCACCACTCTCCGAGGGAATGTGTTCCCCTGTCGAACAACCCTTACTGTCAGGAAGTTCCTCCTAATGTTTAGGTGGAATCTCTTTTCCTGTAGCTTGCATCCATTGTTGTGGGTCCTATTATCTGGAGCAGCAGAAAACAAGCTTGCTCCCTCCTGAATGTGACATCCCTGCAAATATTTAAACAGAGCCATCATATCACCTCTTAACTTTCTCATTTGCAGGCTAAACATCCCTAGCTCCCTAAGCTATTTCTCATAGGACATGGTTTCCAGACCCTTCACCCTTTTAGTCGCCCTCCTTTGGACACATTTCAGTTTCTCAAACTCTTTTTTGAATTGTGGTGCCCAGAACTGGGCACAGTATTCCAGGTGGGGCCTGACCAAAGCAGAATAGAGTGTCACTATTAATACCCATGATCTAGACAGTATACAGTTGGCTCTTCCCTTACGCAGGGGATCCGTTCCGAACACCACCACCTCCCTTGCGTAAGGCAAAAAACACATACGCTCAAGCCCCATTAGAAGTAATGGGGCACACACCTGTGGCGCGTGCCCCATTACTTCTTCTGGGGTGTGCCAGGGTTTTTTCCAGCCTACGCTGGAAACTGCATAAATTGCATTGACCATTTTAGCTACTGCATCACGCTGTTGACTTGTTCAACTTCTGGTCTACTTGGACTCCTAGATATATCTCACAGTTAATCTTGTTAAGCAAGTTGTCCCCCCCCCCCATCCTATATCTATGCATTTCATTTTTCCACCCTAAGTGCAGTACCTTACATTTCTCTATGTTGAATTTCATTTTGTTAGCTTTGGCCCAGCTTTCTTATCTATTAAGGTAATTTTGAATTTTGATCCTGCTCCTAATTTGCTACTGCTCCTAATTTGGTGTCATCTGCAAATTTAATAAGTATTCCCTCTATTCTTTCATCCAAGTCATTGATAAAGATGTTGAATAGCACTGGGCCCACGACAGAACCCTGTGGGACCCCACTGGTCACTTCTCTCCAGGATGAAAAGAAGCAATTGTTGAGCATCCTTTGGGTTCGGCCAGTCAATCAACTGCAAATCCATTTAACAGTCACCTTGTGAAGCCCACATTTTACCAGCTTGTTTGCAAGAATGGCATGGGGAACTTTGTCAAAGGCCTTACTGAAATCAAGATATACTATATCCACAGCATTCCCTTCATCTTCCAAGCTGGTAATTTTACCAAGAAAAGAGATCAAATTTGTCTGGCATTACATGTTTCTCAGAAACCCATGTTGACTTTATGTGATTATGGCATTGCCTTCTAGATGTTCACAGATCACCTTTTTAATGATCTGCTCTAGAATTTTTCCTCGTATTGATGTCAGACTATCTGGATGATAATTGTTGGTATCCTCTTTTTTTCCTTTTTTGAAGATGGGGACATTCAAATTCTTTCCTTTTCCTGGAAGCTTGCAGCACCTTCATCAATGTCCACTCACTGTCCTAATAAAACTGACAGCTAAAGTAATGGGTAAAAAGTAAAAACTGGCTGCAAGTATTCTTTCCCTAAAAACCTCGATGAAATTGATGGGTTCATCATAAGTCGACAAGCAACTTAAAGGGGTGTGCACACACAGAGCTGGTTTAAAAGCTGAGGAAGATAATTCAAAAGTGAAAAACAAACTGCCAGAAAAGAGATTCCACCTCAACATCAGGAGGAACTTCCTGACAGTAAGGGCTGTTCAACAGTGGAACAAACTCCCCCTGAGTGTAGTGGAGTCTCCTTCCTTGGAGGTCTTCAAGTAGAGGCTGGATGGCCATCTGTTGGGGATGCTTTGATTGGGATTTCCTGCATGGCAGGGGGTTGGACTGGATGGCCCTTGTGGTCTCTTCCAACTCTACAATTCTATGATTCTATGATTCTATGAATGAGGAAATGAGTCAGGTAATGGGACACAATGACTCATGAGCATCCCCTTTCACTGAGTAGAACTAAACCAGTCCCCTGGTTCTCTAGGGAGCTGGCAGCAATGAAATGAGTGAGATGGCAACTAGAGCAGAAATCCCATGTCTATTCCCCAAGGTGTAGACAGTAAAGATATTATTGGCCTGGAACAGATGGTTTGGAAGGAGCAGCCAGAGGCTGTTCATGCCACAATTAGTCCAGAACAATGGCGACTGCGTGGCCCACTCCCGAATCGAGCTGCCACTGAAGTCCCAAACTGGCGCCACCAAGAGTTCGGGGTTTGATCTGCTCCTTTTTGATCTGGTCCAAAGCACTAGAGTGGCTTTCAGCCACTTTCGGGGCATGCATCATTTGAACATCATGGCCAAAAGCAGTCGGAAGCCGCCTTCTTTGGCCTGTGCATTTTGGGCCATTGTTAAAATACTGCAGTCTCTGTATTTCACTGAGCACTAACCACCTAATATCATTCTAAGAACCTTAGATTTCTGCTTGATTCATCAAGCTGTGGCACTTACTCCACATGCTTACGTTACTTATTTTATTATATTACTTATTATTTTTGCGTGTTGACTGCAAACCTCTATGCAACTTGAAATCTGAGCAGAAAGAAGAGACCTGAACAGAAAAACACAAAGCTAATAGAAATTTAAAAAGTAGAGTAGTATTGTAGCAGACACTGTACATTGTGACCAATGGGTGCACATGCCCTACACTGCTGTTGTGCTGTGCAAGATACATATCTCTGCTGCCGTTGTATGCAGCCATAGCAAATCCCTCCATAAAGCAAACAGGATCTGCCATCTTTAGAGTACTTATGCCTGGACCCCAGCTCAAAAGGCAGCAGGTACAACCTGAAGTATAAAGAAATCTTTTCAAGTTAGAATGTTGACAATTCTGAGTGCTTTCCACCATTACATATATGTAGTGGCAGAATTTTAATGAGTTACATTTCTATGAGGACTAATGTTTCCAGAGTCACAGGAGTATGGCTGAGCTGCCAACTTGCCTCACCATTCCGAATGTCCTTCTCAGCATTCATTTTGCTTCATTCTTTTTGTTCTTGAAATCAGGGTGAAAGATAGTAAAAAAAGTTTCCTCCCTCCCGCCCCCATGGATGTCTGTTTGGCACTGGTTCACCTCTCCTGGCCTTCCGCTCTCTCTGCTTCCTTTTTACCAGAATCAGAACCAAGACTGACCAAGTCCTCATGTGACTTGCGACTGCCAGACACTGAATCAGTATGTGGGGGAATCTTCATTTCTCTCTTCTGTTCTGCTCAGGACATAACATAAATTAAGCCAATCATGCCTGGACAATGTTTTGAGAAGATGATGCATTTGTCCTTAAACTGCCTACTTTGGAAAAATGAGTCTGAAAATCAAATCCATTCATGGAGGTAAAGGAAGTAACTTTTATCTTAAAAAGCATTCCTAAGATCCTGGCCATTTTAATTCACAGGTTACGTAAACTTGCTGGCCAAGAAAAACTTATCAGAAACCCTATACTATTCTTCTCTATTTCTTTCACAGGGTATGCTGCTGCAGCAAATTGCACCTGACACAATTCTTCCTCCAATGCAACCTTTAAAGGTATATCTTCCCTCTTCAGGTCTAACTAAGCCTGTCAACAATCTACACACTACAATTTTTTGGGGAGGCAGATACCTCTGATACACTGTTGCTTCATGAAACAGCACAAACAGAACATTGTAAACAACAACAAAAACAACAAAAACAGGCATTGTAGATCCTCTTCACTTACTTTCCTTAACATGCACCAAAGACAACAGAGTTAAGTTAAAGTAATGTAAACATGTGGGGAATTATGTCCTACAAATGTTTTGACAGTATCATACTTTACTATATATAGCACACAGTGAAGTCTCACCTTACTGGCCTAACCACAAGATTTGATGTAACAACATGAGGGGGAACAGATTTAATCAGATGGAAATTAACGATTAATGTTCTTTTATTTCTAGGCACTTGATCTGAATGCAAGCCAGACCAGTGGATTCCTCTGGTCAGACGGCTGGAAATTCCACTATAGGAAATCATGCTGGTGGTCTCCCAGTTTAGTTTCAAGTAAAAAGCAGCATACTGGAGCACATTAATGAATGCGGCCACCCACACTGGCTAGCATTAAATATTCATTTCAGCAACAAATTTTTAAAAACACCCTCCAACAAAATCAAAGGGCTCATTCTCTAAGCCAAGGTAAGTACAATTTTAGGAAGGATTAGTCAGCTGAAAACAGCTAGTTACTATCCACTACCCACTTTGGCAGCAAATAAACAGCCATAAAAATGTCTAATGCATACAAAGTATTTCATCTACTCAATATACTCATTTATCTAAAGATCAGATAAATAGCTGTCTTATTTCCATTACAATGTAGTCATCAAAAATCAGTGTGATTCTTTGCCTTTGCCTTACATTTGGGAACAGGCATACCAACTATCAGATGACAATGAAGTTCTGGTTAACAAGATGTTTTACTTTTAAATAATGGGTGGAAGATTCTTTGGCCAAGGTCTCATGCCTACCCCCAAAGTGGATTGACCATCCCTTCTATACCTATTTTCTTTGTGGTTGACAGCTGGCATGTCAGACATCATGCTTGGGGATGCTAGATTTGTCCCAGCAGCCTCCAGTTAATGATACAGATTATAAATCCTTCTTGGTGGTGTTGTTGCTGTTGTTGTGTTCCTTAAAATTGTTTCCAACTCATCTGAGACCAAACTGTAGGACAACTGCAGGACAAAACTCAGCCTAAAATGTAGAACATTTAAGAAAAATGGAGAACCTTAAATATCCTACATTTTTAGCTGAGTTATGTCCTGCAGTTGTCCTACAGTTTGGTCTTGAATTTGTCCTACATTTTGTCCCTGGTAATAGTGGACAATTGGTTTATAAGCCCAGCAGTTTTCTGCCAATAGTTATTGGGCTCAGCGGTTATTGACATATATAGTGTCCAGAATGTTTATTTCCTCTGTTGTTTCTCCCTCCCTTCACTCTCCCACTGAAGGTTTTCACTGCTGGAATGGAGTGTTAAACTGGGATTTAGCCCAGCTTCTCAATAAACTCTGCTCTCTTGTTGGGTGAGAAATTGGGTTTTCAAAAATTCATGCAACTGTTTTTCTCTCTCCTAAGCTTCAAACAGGGTTGTGGATGTGGGAAGTAAAAATATGGAAGGGATTTTCCACCTTCATTCCAGTAAAGGTTTCAGTGTAGTACAGTAACATAAATGTGTACACCCAGGTAGAAATAACTTAAGAATAATACATGTCTCCTTTTTAATGTAAACATAAATATTTGTACATGTATTTTATTTTATTTTATTTTTACTGTAAAGACAAAATAGCTCTTCTTCACAGAGTTTCATACCTCGGGTTGCACTCCATGCTAAGATAGCACAGGGTGGGAGAACATGTCCTCAGCAAAGGCTCTTATTAAAATGATTTGGGTGATTCTGAGGGTAGAAAGAATCAAGTTGGATGTAATTGAACTGGCATGAAATAATAAATATGCACACTTTCTTTAAACACAGCTTGCCACATCCTGAAAATCTGGAACCAATTCCTTCTCTTTCAAGATGTTTAAAAGTTGTGGAACTTAGATATGGCAGAAATGTGTTTGCTTTCTGGGCTTACAGCCCTAGCCAGCCTGCTCCAAACCTTTCAACTTCCATATTTCAAGGCAGCCAGACTAGTCAAGCCAATGGGAGAAAGAGACAGAAAATATAAACATATTTTATATTGCCATAAAATATGTCTTGCGGATTTTATAAAATATGTTTCAAGATTTCAAGTGGGCAAAAGACATTTTGCCATTGCTTGTTATCCCATAAGGATGTTACCCGTATAGAACAGAGAAGAACAAAGGGAGGGGATGAGTAACTAGTCTTTGCTGTACAATGTCTTGCTTCCAAGAGAATCTGTAACTGTAGCCGGTGACTGACACACACTGTCTCTGGAAAATAAACTTTCTGCTGCTCTTTAAAGCAGGGGGTGGGCCAAGTGTGCCCAGGGAATGCATGCAACCACACAGGATGGTTTTCTGTAGCCCCCCATAGAGGTCCAATCTCTTTTTTGCATTTTTTTAAAAATTAGGCATGTGGAGGGGATTTCTACTATGTTTAGAGGCCAGTCAAACAAAACTGTTGTTAGTTTTTTGTAGGTTTTTCGGGCTATGTGGCCATGTTCTAGAAGAGTTTCTTCCTTATGTTTCACCAGCATCTGTGGCTGGCATCTTCAGAGAATGCATGCCCTCTTTGGGGTAGTTGGTAGCCCCTCAAAATATCATTTTCTTGGGAATGGGGATGTGAGGGTTTCAGCCTTCCCAGGTCCCTGGTGGAGGAATTCTGGGATATCCTTGCAAAGGGAAGCCTTGCTTTCTGTGTCCACTCTGCTTTGGTAAGAACTTAATATTTTAAAGTGGGACAATTTCTTTTGGCCACTGAGAGGAGGAGGAGCTAGAAATTCTACAAAATTGCTGGTGAATTTTTCTTTTGACGTTCATTTTTATTTTTTATAGTCTAGGAGGGTTTGGAGTACACAGGAGAAGGTCACTTTGGCACAGTGCTGGAGGACATCTCCTTCAATTTTACACTTTTCTGTTCACTGCTCCCTTAAGGGGCTTGTGGGGACTTGTTCACAGGAAGTGAGACAGAGACTTGCCTTTCGAACTAGCTGGTAGCCAGGAGCTCTGTACATAACTATAGTCCCAGTTGATTGAGCTTGCTAACAGAGAAGTTTATCGCACCAGGTTCTCGGCCCGGTCTGGCAGGAAACGGAAACGAGTGGGGGACGGATTTTACCGCACACACCCGTCCCTCACTCGTTCCGTTCCCCCTCTCTTCCCTGCCCATTCCGTTCCAGAGGGAACGCTTTTTGAGAACTGTTCAGAACAGTTCTCAAAAATTTCCCCCTCTGGAACAGATTAAGAACGGAAGAGAGGGGGAACGGAACGAATGAGGGACGGGTGCGTGCGGTAAAATCCGTCCCCCACTCGTTCCGCACTCGTCCCTGCTCCTTCCGTTCCGTGCTCAAAACGGAACGGAAGGAGCCAATGCGATAAAGTTCAGAGTTTGGGGACAAAGGCCAAGCCAGCAGAGGTTCTTTACACTGGTATTTAGCAGGGGAAGCCCACAGTCTTGTTTCAGTGCCTCCTTAAGACTTCTCAATATGGACACTGAAGGACCTGTTGCAGTCACCTGCAACACTTGTAAAATGTTTGTGTTCTTGCCTAGGGATATAGGGAACTTCACCTGCACCAAGTGCAAGTTGGTAGCCCTCTTAGAAGAGAAAGTATATACACTTCAGCATCTTAGAAAGCAAGCGGTTTTCCTGACCAGAACAGACCAGATGGTCTTGGATGGTAAACACACAGAGGAGGTCGCTGGGGAGGAGGAGGTCACTTCACATACTACAGAAGTAGATGGTTGGAGGAAAGTCAAACACAGAACTAGGAAAACCAGGGAACGTTCTGGGAGACTGCAGCTACAGAATCAATTTGAATCTTTGTCTGTTATCAGAGATGATGAGGAAGAGCAGCAGGGACAGACTTCAGGGACAGAGCAGGGGACCCTGGGAGTACCACCAAAGGGAACAGTTGCTGCTAAGCCTCGGAGGAGGCATGTGTTGGTCGTGGGGGACTCCTTGCTGAGAGGCACTGAACCAGTGGTTTGCAGGCCTGACAAGATGTCTCGGAAGGTGTGTTGTCTCCCTGGGGCAAAGATCTGTGATGTGACAGAGAGGCTGACAAGACTTGTCAAGCCCACTGACCATTATCCCTTTCTTTTGGTTCATGTGGGAACCAATGATACTGCAAGGCACAGCCTTCAGAATATCAGAAGGGACTATGAGGCTTTGGGTAGGAAGTTGAAAGAGATGGATGTACAGGTTGTCATCTCATCTCTTCTCCCAGTTGAAGGGCATGGTCCAGGAAGGAAGAGGAAAATAACAGAGGGGAATAACTGGCTCCGCAAATGGTGCCGCCAAGAACAATTTGGATTTTTGGATCATGGTCTGAGGTTCCATGAGGAGAGACTTCTGGCAAGGGATGGGTTGCATCACACGCCAGTTGACAGAAACGTTTTTGCCAATAGTCTCAAAAATCTGATCAGGAGGGCTTTAAACTGAATTATGTGGGGGAGAGAGACAATATTCTGGAAGGCAAAAAGGCTGGAGAAAATAGTCAAACTGTCATAGAGGAAACAAGACAAACAGTGCAAGGACCAAAAAGTGGGAGGCAAAAAACATGCACAGGCAGCAAGTAAAGGGGACCCATGGTCTTCAATGTCTCTACACTAATGCACAGAGCATGGGAAATAAGCAAGATGAACTTGAACTCCTAGAACAACAAAGAAAATATGATATAATAGGCATCACTGAAACCTGGTGGGATGAGCCTCATGATTGGAATGTAGAAATAGAGGGATATAACCTTTTTAAGGAAAACAGGCCAAACAGGAAAGGAGGAGGAATAGCCTTATATGTCAGGGACATTTACACCAGTGAAGAGATCCAGGACATCAATCCTGGAAGCCAGATGGAGAGCATATGGATAAAAATTAAAGGGGAGGGAAACAACAAGGATGTTATGGTGGGAGTCTACTACAGACCCCCAAGTCAGATGGAGGAATTGGATGATGCCTTTCTAGAACAGATGTCTGTGAACATTTAGAAAGCAATATCATAATCACAAAAAGTCAACACGCATTTCAGAGAAAGAAGTAATGCCAGACAAATCTAATCGCTTTTTTTGATAGAATTTCCAGCTTGGTAGATGAAGGGAATGCTGTGGATATAGTATATCTTGATTTCAGTAAGGCCTTTGACAAGGTTTCCCATGACATTCTTGCAAACAAGCTAGTGAAATGTGGGTTAGACAAGGTAACTGTTACATGGATTTGTAATTGGTTGACTGGCTGAACCCAAAGGGTGCTCAACAATGGCTCTTTTTCATCCTGGAGAGAAGTGACCACTGGGGTCCCACAGGATTCTGTCCTGGGCCCAGTGCTATTCAACATCTTTATCAATGACTTGGATGACAGAATTCAGGGCATACTTATCAAATTTGCAGATGATACCAAATTAGGAGGAATAGCTAATACGCCAGAGGACAGGATCAAAATTCAAAATTACCTGAATAAACTAGAAAGTTGGGCCACAGCTAACAAAATGAACAGAGAGAAATGTAGGGTACTGCACTTAAGATGGAAAAATGAAATGCACAGATATAGGATGGGGGTCACCTGGCTGAACGAGACTACGTGTGAAAGAGTCCAAGTAGACCACAAGTTGAACATGAGTCAACAGTGTGATGCGGCAGCTAGGAAGGCAAATGCAATTTTAGGCTGAATCAATAGAAGTATAGTGTCTAGATCAAGGGAAGTAATAGTGCTACTCTATTCTGCTCTGGTCAGGCCCCACCTGGAATATTGTGTCCAGTTCTGGGCACCACAATTTTAAAAGGATGTTGACAAACTGGAACGTGTCCAAAGGAGGGCGACTAAAATGGTGAAAGGTCTGGAAACCATGTCCTATGAGGAACATCTTAAGGAGCTGGGTATGTTTAGCCTGGAGAAGAGAAGGTTAAGAGGTGATATGATAGCCCTGTTTAAATACTTGAAGGGATGTCATTCTGAGGAGAGAGCTGACTTGTTTTCAGCTGCTCCAGAGAACAGGACCCAGAGCAATGGATGCAAGCTACAGGAAAAGGGATTCCACCTCAACATTAGGAAGAAGTTCCTGACAATAAGGGCTGTTTGACAGTGGAACAAACTCCCCCGGAGTGTAGTGGAGTCTCCTTCCTTGGAGGTCTTTAAGCAGAGGCTGGATGGCCATCTGTCAGGGATGCTTTGATTGAGATTTCCTGCATGGCAGGGGGTTGGACTGGATGGCCCTTGCGGTCTCTTCCAACTCTATGATTCTATGTAATGTGGCCCCCTGTCCTTCCACACTCATCCACCCCTGCTATAAAGCCATTGTTTTTGTCTTCACATATAGGAAGTCATTGCTGATGCACTTTTAAAAATAAAAATCAATCCAGGAGTTTAGTTGGCTGTAACCGAGAGCCAGTGTGGCAAAGTGGCTTGACTATGCCTCTGGAAACCAGGGTTCAATTCCTAACCTGGCCATGTAACCAACTGGGTGACCTTGGGCAAATCATATGCTCTTAGATTCAATGGAAGGCAATGACAAACCTCTTCTGAACAAAATCTTGCCAATAAAACTCTGTGATAGGTTTGCCTTAGGGTTGCCATAAGTTGAAAACGACTTGACGCTGAAAACAACAACAACAACAAACTGGACCGTAGCACATCTACACCATCCTACAAAAATTGTTACAATGGCAGGCTCATTTATTGTTAAACTCTTTTTTTAAAAATTTGCCTCCAACCCCCCTCCCAACATATCAATAATTACCTTGTTAATAAAACCCATTACAGTCAGTTCTCCATATCTATAGATTCCTTATCCATGGATTTATAAAATCATAGAATCATAGAGTTTGAAGAGACCACAAGAGCCATCCAGTCCAACCCTCTGCCTCAATCAAAGCATCCCCAACAGATGGGCATCCAGCCTATGTGTAAAAAGTACAAAGAAGGAGACACCACTACTCTCCAAGGGAGTTTGTTCCACTGACGAACAGCTCTTACTGTCAGGAAGTTACTCCTAATGTTAAGGTGGAATCTCTTTTCCTGTAGTTTGCATCCATTGTTGTGGGTCCTATTCTCTGGAGGAGCAGAAAACAAGCTTGCTCCCTCCTCAGTGTGACATACCTTTCAAATACTTAAATGGCAGCCAGGCAGAGGATCCACTTGCACAACCGCCAAGGTGCATTCTTCACCTTCCTGAAGGACAGCCAGCGTGTCTTGAGGCAGCAGTGCTCTCTCACCCTTTGTGTACATTTTATAGGTACAAAAGAGGATGTTTGAGAAGTCCCCCACCATTTGCCCCCAAAGCTGTCCCATTTTTACTGAAGGGCCAGACCCACATGGCAAGCTTGACATTCACCATGTCCCGATTTAGTCCAGAGCGGAATAGGATGCCAACTCCAATGCCTCCACCTCCACTACTGCCACTGCCACCCCATCCTGAGCCTCGACCCCCCATCCCATCGCCGTCTGTCCCCTGCTTTGCCCAGAGACCCATCAAGCAGGGAAACTGCAGCCCAGTACTCCTGAGAGAGGAAAAGGCCCACTCACTCACTTGCCCTCCTCCCCAAGAAGACAAAAAGAACTGGGGAGGGGCTGTCAAGGAAATGCAACATGGGACATGCAGTTATAGAAATAAAATATGTATGTGAGAGTCAGAATGACTAAGCATGAACAATTAAGAAATCACACAGGTGTAAAGGATGATATAATTTAGAAGTCTTGGGAGCCAAGGACAAAATTAAGGAATGTACATTGGTAACACCTGAGACTTGTTACATGTACAAGGTGATCAGATGATGTTCATGGGTTGGACTTGAGTATGGGATGAACAAAAGTCAACCAATCATTGTGAATGTACACACCCACTGGGTGGTAATTGTCTAGTGGGTGGTAACAAACATTTGCTATAATAATTGCTGGTTTTGCTAATGTAACTTGTGGGTAGTTGAGAAGTATTCGTAGAGTGTAGAGATATTGTGGATTGTTGGGCATATAGAGATAGTAACTGTATATAGTAGAATAAAGTAGATCTTTTATCTAAGACTACTGAGTTGTGTTGGTGTCTTGAGTGAAGATACAAGAACCAGCAGAATCCTGATGGTATTTGGAGACATCTGAAGAAGAAGAGTGAGAAGGCTTGGAGAAGACTGTCAGGGTCTTCAGCCTATTCTCAGAAAACTCTGCTGCTTTGGGAGAAAGCTGGTCAGCTCAGCTTCAATAACAAGGTGGTGAGTTACAGCCTGAGGTGTAGAGCAACAACTCCCATCATCCCTGACAGGGGCACCTTCATCTGCTGGTCTTTTCACCTGGCTTTTCTTACTTCCACCACCACCCCTCCCTTCCTGTGCACTTTACTTCTGACATTGGTGCTGGAGCTTAGGGAATTAAAGGGAAAGACTTGACACCTGTTTGGTTAACCCCATAGCTTTCAACTATTGGCTTTGAGAGAACAACAGCAATCCCACAATACACACACACACACACACACACACACACACACACACATTGAGTCAACAATGCAAATATATTCAAAATGTGTTATTCAAATTGCCATTGCAAATGTATTTGAAATGCACGATTTACACTGCTACTGATGTGGGACGGTGTGGATCTTTTAGGAAAACTCTGGAAAAAAAACCATATCAATTACTCCGGGGTAAATGGGTTTTTGGCAGCCTGACCCCTCAAATTTAATCAGCTGCATTCAGGATGTATGTGAGCAACAGAGATTCATCCCAAATCAATCTTGGATTATTTTCATCATCTGAATAACCCCCCTATCTTTATAATGAGGGGCAGTCTGAACTTTGTGATGTTTACTCACAATTAATACCTGTGACGTAGTTTACTTTGGAGTATAAGAGAGTATTAGCTACAAACACCCTTATAGTTTACAGGAATTTAAACAACCCTAAAGGAACTAAGGGAAGGAAACTAAAATGGGAAATGGAGGAATTGCATTGTAAAGATAAGCACAATGTGACTGATTTTCCCCCTGCAAAGTGGATAAGATTTTGTTTTTCTGCATACACTCCAGAAACACAAAGGAAAAAGGTAACATGGTGATCAGTGAGATCACCATGTTTTAAACCTAACGGATCTTGATTTTTTTATGGAAGCAAAGTTAACAGCAGCACCCCCTCGCCCCTCCCCATTTTCTGATCCTGTCCGAATAGCTGTTTATATAACATATGTAACCAAACACATCGAATTTTCATTTGACATTCCCATCCCATCACTTCATTTGCAAATGATGTAAAATTAAAATTCTTAGGGGGTGTTCTCACTGGCTTATACTCCGGGTTACAAATCGAATTCAAGGTATAGCGTTCCTATTTGAACCCGAATTAACTCTAGAACTGTTCTAGAGTAACCTGCAATCGTTCTTACTACGATTCGAATCTGAATCGGGTTTTTTTTTAAAATCCAGGTTAGAGGCTTATAACCCGGAGTAAAAAAATAGAAGGGTCGAGCCTACTATTTTTCCTTGATTCGGGATAGGAATTGGAGTAGTTAAATAGGAACGACCAGCCTCTGAATCGGTTTAAATGGATGGGAGGAGCAGAGCGCGATGGGCTGGCTCGGGGGAGTCGCCCTTTCTGTCCCCATCCATCGTCGCCGTCGCCATCTTTGCTTCCCTCACCCCTTTGTCCGCGGCGGTCTTTCGATAAGAGATAAGGATTATTAATTTTTTTTAATGGTTTACAGGCACTTAATCTCTTCAGCACTTTAAGCGCCTGAAGTCCTGGCCGCTCAAGCACCTGCATCTGTCAAAGGACTCTTAAAGGCTTCCCCCGGTGGATTGCAACCTCCCCTCTGTGTGAGGAGAGCCAGTGAACACCATTTGTAACGGAGGAGAGGGTGGATGCACAGCAATCTGGGAGGAAATAGAGCCTTTCCTTGTCTCTTTCCCAAACGGAATCTAGGGAGACATAGGAAACCCTGAATGTGTGTGTGTGTGTTCCACTTCAACCCACTGCCTTCTCCTCCTTGATCCGATTTTCCTACCCTGGGCTTTGGATGCAGAGTCTCTAGCCACTTAAACCCACTGCCTTCTCTTCCTTGATCTGATTTTCCAAACACACACACACACACACACACACAAAGAGAGAGAGAGAGAGAAAGGAGGAGGCTGGGTCCATAAGCCAGTCTGATTCCATGCCCTCCTTTCCCAAGGCATGTCCTCCATTGCTCTCCCCTGTCCAGGAGGACTTCCAAAATGCCCTCTCTCTCCCTTTGCACAGTCCAAAACCACACACTCATTCACGTAGAGTCCATAAGCCAGGCTGCAAAGAGGAGGAGAGAGGCTGGGCCAGGGAGGTGTGTGTGTATCCCTTTAAGACATCTCTCCCAGGGACAGCAAGGCAGCTTGTGTGTGTGTGTGTTTGCACGCATGTATATATACACATATGAATGTATATTTGTGTGTGTGTGTGTATTGTGTGTGTATATATATTAAGGTGAATTATAAAGTAACAACTTTTTTAATTTATGAAAAAAAACCTCATCTGTAGTTCAAAACCCACTGTAGAAATAACACAGTTTGAGATCCCTTAATCTGCCCTGGCTCAGTACTAAGGAATTATGGGAACTGTTGTGTTTGTGAGACATTTATCCTCCTCTGCCAGAGAGTGCTGGTGCCATAATAAACTACCATTCCCAGGATTCCCTAGCACTTGAGTTATGGCAGTTAATATGGGGAGACACAGAAGAGGACGAATAAGGCTCCTTCTTGTCTGCAGAGACGCAACAGAAGAGCTTCGGATGCAGCCAAGCAGAAGTGCTTTGGGGAGGCAGTTTTCTCTCTCCCTCTCTTACTTTTGTTATTCGTGGGGAAGGATGGCTGAGGGAGAGAGAAAACTGCCTGCCTCCCCAAAGCACTTCTGTTTGGCTGCAGTCATCCTTCTGGCTTGGAGATTTGGGGAGAGATTTTTTGGAGGGGCAGCAGACAATGAAAATCATCTGCATCCGAGGCTCTTCTTGTTGAGTCTCCGCAGACAAGAAGGAGTCAGGTAGTGGGAACGCAGGTACAGGATACATCGGTGCATGTTACTCCGAATTATTGTGACGTCATGATGATGTCGCTTTGATTGACAGCCGAAACAAGTGAATGTGAACGAAAGAGTAACAGAACCTGTTTAAATATACACCGGTTCATCCATGAATGGGAACAAAACCAGGACAATTACAGCGAATCAAAATAAAATGTTAAGTAAATGGGAACAATGAAGATAAAGCGATTTGAAAAGCGGGATAAAACTCGCTGTATTTTGAGTCGCTTTATAATGAACCGCTGTATTTAAAATCGTTGTAAATCGCAAGTGAGAACACCCCCTTACACATTGGTCAAGCAGGTGCCACATTTCACAGTTCATAAAAGACTTGATCAGCATCAAGAAAACAATATCCCATATGTTTAACCAACAATGTCGTTGCATCCCTACCAGCGAACTTACTTGCATTGTCCTGCTGTTTTGTGTTTTTGATAAATGCAGAGAATTTAGAGAAGATATCTATGCCTGCAGTGTTGGATTCACGGTGCTTGGCAGCAAGCTTAGGATACCTAGAAAAAAGGGAAAGATAGTGGGTGTTTTTAAAAAAAATTCCTCCATAAAACATTATACAGACAAACACACCCACTCAAATCTATAATGGAAATGAGCATAGGATTTGCATCTTTGTAAGTGGTTACGTACAATAAATAGAAAGGAGTAGTTTTGCAACAACCTTATTCACTTAGGGACTGCTGTTATGTTACAACCTATGGGCATCCATTGTGAAATAGTACCAGTGGACTGTGCCAATACCGCAATGTGCAATAGGCACAGATTCACATCAGGACACTCCAGATGCTCATGTGGTGACCAACTAGGACGTCCTGTAGTGCAAGAGTGCCTAATGAGCATCAGAAATGCCTGATGTGCATCTGAAGTGCCAGGTGCACATTACAAATATCCAGTGAGTCTGAGATGTGTCTGATGTATATCAGAAGTGCCAAATGTGCATTATAAGTGGTCAGTGAGCCTGAAAAGTATCTAAAGTGTATCAGGAATGCCCAATGTGCATCAGAAATCCCTGATACACATCAGAACACTCTGCTTGCAATTCACTAACAGAGTTTCATCATATTTCTGCAAGATAGCTATAGATTGTTAAAGTTATGAACTGTAGCCTTTAATACAGAATTTCAGCCATGTTTATTTTGTTCATTACAAGTGCTATTTACAATGTACAATCACTTTCTATATATCAACCAGTGATATTAAAACTTTGACTTATCTCAGCCTCATGAGCCTACCACAAAGAGCTAAGAATATTTTAAAATGACAGTGATTGTTTTGGGGGGGTTTTTTTTGGTTTGTTTTTGTTTTTTGTTTGCTGTTAATGGCATCAGAGGTTAATGTGGCAAGGAACCAAGGAACAGAAACTTTAATCAGAACGAGCAAGATATTTTCAAAAGATGTGAATGAGTTTGGCAGTATTCTGCTTCTCTCCATTATAAATGGTAGCCACGGGCCTTCATTCCCTATGGAGACTAACAAATGTAGTTATAATCACATTAGTATAGTAGTATAAAGAAGTGAGAATAGAGAGGAGTTCCATGATATGTACTCTAAAAGAGACATGAGATGAAAAGTAACATGAAGAGCTGGAATGCAACAGATCAGTACCTGATGCTAAAAAGTTCGCTGTCATTCTTTGAAACATTCCTGCTGTTTTGTACGGACTGAAGATTAAAGTCTCAAAAGATTTGTCAAGTTGCAACGTCTGCCTTTAGTAGTGATCACTGCCAATGAATACAACTTCATTATCTGTGATACATGACGGGAATTATGTTCTAGTTCCTGGCACGCCACAGTATGCAAGGCTCACTTTGGTAGAACACATTGGGCAGGGCCATGTGTTTACATGTGCCAGGGTTTGATCTATAGTGTTAGATACTTTAGTTAAGAAGTTCTGTTTCGGGGGGGGGGGGTAGAAACTGACTAGATGACACAATTTGATAGTATGTCAAGTGGTTCATGCACATGGGTTGAAATTCTTAAGCTGGAGGTTTACAAAAACAGGAGGCCACAAAGCCAGGGCTTCTGGTCACTATGTAATCATAATACAAAATAGGTATTAGAATATCATTTTTCCCTTGTATACATTTTGCTTAGTGTATCATAATCTTATGAAAATCTTTTAACAATTATTACTTTGGAGGTGAAAGGGTTTCTTCCAAAAATTCCTCAATTTTGTTGACATCTGTCTTCACGTCTCCATTAAAAGTTAGGAATGGTGGATGGGCTCCAGGAGCTAAATTATGTAAATCAGCTGGCTTTCTGTAGAAAAATAAGAAAAATGCATAGTACCACTACTCATATAAGTCATTATTGGACGTACACCATTTTCTAATACTTAGGCCTGATACAGACAGGCCAAAATATAGCTGCTTCGAGTCACTTTGGAGGTATGGTGTTTCAATGATACATGCGTCCTAAGAATCCAGAAGCCGCACCAAAGCCACGCTCCAGTCCTAAGGACTGGAGTGCAGCTTTGGTGCAGCTTCCAGACTCTTAGGCATGGGTCGGCAACCTACGGCCCGCGAGCACGGTAGGACCGGCCCCTGGCCGACCCTGCCGCCGATTGCCGCCGCCGGAGCGCTCCTTCCCCCCGCCCCCTGGGATGGCCTCTGGCCTCCCAGGGGGCGGGGGCAAGCGCTGGGGCCGCTGGAGCGCTCCGTTTCCCCGCCCCCTGGGATGGCCTCTGGCCTCCCAGGGGGCAGGGGCAAGCGCTGGGGCCGCCGGAGCGCTCCTTCCTCCCACCCCTTGGGATGGCCTCTGGCCTCCCAGGGGGCGGGGGCAAGCGCTGGGGCCGCCAGAGCGCTCCTTCCCCCCGCCCCTTGGGATGGCCTCTGGCCTCCCAGGGGGCGGGGGCAAGCGCTGGGGAAGAAGGAGGAATGGAGGAGGAGGAGGGAGGAAGGGAAGAGGAAGGATGAAGAAGAGGAGGAAGAAGGAGGAAGGAAGGAAGGAGCAAGAGGAGGAGGAAGGGAGGGAGGATGAAGAAGAGGAGGAAGAAGGAGGAAGGAAGGAGGGAAGGAGCAAGAGAAGGAGGGAGGGAGGATGAAGAAGAAGAGGAAGAAGGAGGAAGGAAGGAAGGAAGGAAGGAAGGAAGGAAGGAAGGAGCAAGAGGAGGAGGGAGGGAGGGAGGATGAAGAAGAGGAGGAAGGAGGAGGAAGGAAGGAGAGAAGGAGCAAGAGGAGGAGGGAAGGAGGGAGGGAGGATGAAGAAGAGGAGGAAGAAGGAGGAAGGAAGGAAGGAAGGAGCAGGAGGAGGAGGAGGGAGGGAGGGAGGGAGGATGAAGAAGAGGAGGAAGAAGGAGGAAGGAAGGAGAGAAGGAGCAAGAGGAGGAGGGAGGGAGGGAGGGAGGATGAAGAAGAGGAGGAAGAAGGAGGAAGGAAGGAGAGAAGGAGCAAGAGGAGGAGGGAGGGAGGGAGGGAGGGAGGGAGGGAGGATGAAGAAGAGGAGGAAGAAGGAGGAAGGAAGGAAGGAGCAGGAGGAGGAGGGAGGGAGGGAGGGAGGGAGGGAGGAGGAAGATGAAGACATGCAGTCTTTCTGAAGGTGAGACAGTGTGACTTTCCAAAGTGCATTTCTGTGTATTTTCAGTGCTTTCAATGCTGAAAGGTGTGCTTTTACAAGGAGAGTGGTAGTGATGGTGATATGTCAGTTTGTGGGACATGCACTCTTTCTGAAGGTGAGACAGTGTGACTTTCCAAAGTGCATTTCTATGTATTTTCAGTGCTTTCAATGCTGAAAGGTGTGCTTTTACAAGGAGAGTGGTAGTGATGGTGATATGTCAGTTTGTGGGACATGCAGTCTTTCTGAAGGTGAGACAGTGTGACTTTCCAAAGTGCATTTCTGTGTATTTTCAGTGCTTTCAATGCTGAAAGGTGTGCTTTTACAAGGAGAGTGGTAGTGATGGTGATATGTCAGTTTGTGGGACATGCACTCTTTCTGAAGGTGAGACAGTGTGACTTTCCAAAGTGCATTTCTGTGTATTTTCAGTGCTTTCAATGCTAAAAGGTCTGCTTTAACAGTGAGAGTGGTTTCGGCCTTCCCCTTCGGCTGAAAGGGCCCCTTGGAGCCCTTTCGGCTGAAAGAAGTGGCGAAGGAGGAGAGGGCAGGCACACGCCTCCTCCTCCCCGCGGGGCTTTGGCAGCCCTGAGGTGTCTTTCGGAGGACACCTCAGGCCTGGCAAAGCCCCGAGGACAGGAGCTGGGGCCGCGCGCCTGTTGCTCCTGCCTCTCACGGGCCCTTACTGCTTCTCTGAGAGGCAGCTGGGGTCCACGGAAGGGCAGGAGGAGCAGGCGCGCGCCTGTCACCCCCTCTCCCAATCCCCCCCCTTCTAGCTGTCTCTCAGACAGCGGGAGGTTGGGAAAGGAAGCAGAGAAAGCGCTGCCCCCAGAGGGTGGAAGCTCCGCCCCTGGCACGCAGCCCCACCCCCAGAGGGTGGAAGCTCCACCCCCGGCACGCAGCCCCGCCCCCGGAGGGTGGAAGCTCCCCCCCCCCTTTCGGCCCCCCAGTTGTCTCAGGGACAGCAACCCGGCCCCCGGCTCAAAAAGGTTGCCTACCCCTGCTCTTAGGACTCATGCATCATTGAAACACCATACCTCCAAAGTGACCTGAAGCAGCATTATTTTAGCCTGTCTGTATAGAGCCTTAGAAAGTCAGTACTTCACTCTTTTCATTGCATGTATATTTTTGCTGTATTGTGTTAATGAGACCAGTCTGGCTGTATCCACACTGTAGAATAATCCACTTTGACACCACTTTAACTGTAATGGCTCATTGCTATGGAATCCTGAAAATTGTAGTTTGGTGGGGCACCAGTTCCCATAATTCCATAGCATTGAACCATGGCAGTTAAAGTTGTGTCAAACCCAAGAAACCCACAAAAAACTATGGATTATTTCTGCAGAGCAGATGCAGCCCCTGATAAGTAAACTCAGATTTTCCTGTCAATATATGAAAAACAAGATTAGAGCCATGGTATCTTATCAAATAATTAAATCAAGAACCTTTACCTTTTCAGGTCAACTGTAGTAACATTAAATACAACTCCTTTAAGCCAAAGTATCATGAAAAGACGTTGTGAGAAAGGACAGTTCCCAATGCTTTCTCCATCTACACCAGCCTAAAGGAAAGAAGAAAGTGGTGTGAGACTTATCCAACTTGGCTCAAGAAAACAACTGAGTGCCATTTAACACTGAATATCAATCTAACAAGTTCTCTTAGTTTTTGTTTAAATCTATCAAATCTCTTCTTTCCAACTCCCATTATAACAGAGATAATACTACAATACACTTCCAGCTAGTAAGTTTCAAACTGAATATTTCAGCACAACGGCCCTTATCACACATTGATATTTGGAGCTCAGATCAGGGGTGACTGTGGGTCAAACAATGCGAATTGACATTCAAAGTGCTACCGCCCAGTCAGCCTGACATGAATATCAGGAAAAAATTTTGAGGAGATCATTAAAAAGAGAGTCTGTAAACACTTAGAAAGAAATGCCATAATCACTAAAAGTCAACATGGATTTCTCAAAAACAAGTTGTGCCAGATTAATCTTAATTTTTTTTTTAAGAGCCACAATCTTGGTACATGAAGGCAATGCTGTGGATGTAGCATATCTTGATTTCAGTGACCCGGCAGCGGATTTCAGTAAGGCTAGTAAAATGTGGGCTAGACTATGCAACTGTTAGGTATATTTATAATTGATTGACCAGCTGAATGCAAAGGGTGCTCACCAATGGCTCTTCCTCATCCTGGAGAGAAGTGACCTGTGAGGATGTCAGTGTTCAACATCTTTTTCAGTGACTTGGATAAAAGAATAGAGGGCATGCTTAAGAAATTTCCAGATGACATCCAAATTAAGAGGGTTGCTAATACTGCAGAGAACAGGATCAAAATTCAAAGTGACCTTAATAGATTTGAAAGCTAGGCCAAAACTAACAAAATGAATTGCAACTGGGAGAAATGTAAGTTATTACACCTAGGCAGAAAAATGAAATGCACAGATGTAGGATGGGGGACACCTGGCTTAACAACAGTACATGTGAAAGGAATCTAGGAGTCCTAGTAAACCACAAATTGAACATGAGTCAACAGTGTGATGCAGCAGCTAAAAAGCCAGTGGGATTCTAGTCTTTATCAATAGAATAAAGTATCCAGATTGAAGGAAGTAATGGCACCACTCTATTCTGCTTTGCCAACATGGTGTAGTGCTTTGATTGTTGGACTGTGACTCTGGAGACCAGGGTTCAAATCCCAGCTTGGCCCTGTGAATTTACCTTGGCCATGTAAACATACTCTCTCAGCCTCAGAGGATAGCAATGGCAAACTCCCTCTGGGGAAAAAAAATTGCCAAGAAAACTCTGTGATAGAGTTGCCTTAGTGACACCATAAGTCAGAAATGACTTGAAGGCACAAAACAACAATTATGCTTTGGTCAGGCCTCACTTGGAGTACTGTGTGCAGTTCTGAGCACACAAAAAGTGATGTTAACAAGTTGCAGTGCATGCAGAGGAGGGCAACTAAAATGGCAAAAACTCTTGAAACCATGCCCTAGGAGGAGCGACCTAGGGAGCTGGGTATATTTAGCCTTGAAACTAAAAGGTTAAGAGGTAATATGATATCCTTGTTTAAATATTTCAAAGTATGTCATACTGAAGATGGAACAAGTTTGTTTTCTGCAGTTCTAGAGAAAAGGATCTGGAACAATTGATTCAAATTACAGAAAAAGAGATTCTATCTCAACATTAGGAAGAACTTCTTGACAGTAAGAGCTGTCTGACCGTAGAATACGCTGCTTTGGAGTGTGGTGGAGTTTAACTTGTGGCCTTCTTTGGAAGTTTTTAAACAGATGCTAGGTGACCATCTGTCAGGGGGTTTTTGATTGTGTATTCCTGCATGGGCCAGTTCTGTTCTGCCTCTGATAAATAGGCACACAGTCTTAGTTTAGCCTCTTGGTCTTTTTGGAACAAAATTGCCACAACATTCTCATCCAAGATGACAACTTGAACAAAAGGTTCCATGGAATTGGGATGTTTCAAACAGGGCTCAATGTTAAACAATTCGATATAACTGTGTTAGTCTGTAGAATCAGTATACAGAGAGCTCTTGTAGCACCTTTGAGACTAACTGAAAGAAAGGCGTTGGCAGCATGAGCTTTCATAGACTTCAGCCTACTTCCTCAGATGCATTTGGTGGAGTGAAAAGCTTGGAATAGATCTATATATGCCATTAGTGTGTGAGAATGTCAATTCAAATTCAAAATCCTTTGTGTATGAAAAAGAAGGGGCAAGTCCAATTTTAATGATGGCCAATGGTTGTTGATAAACAAAGGCAGAGGATACTAGCCTGTACATGAGAACACTAGATAAGTGTGTGAAACAGAGAGTGATGTGGTGAAGAGGTCCAGGGTTCCCCCATGAGGATAGGAGTTAGAAGCCAGGGACACTATAAAAAGAATATAAACAGACATTTACTGTAGTAAAAAAGAAAGAGAAGAAACCCTGGATGACAGATAAAATGCTACAAGCTGTAAAAGAAAAAAATAAACCAAAAGAGAGACAGGAACAAACTCAGAACCATGAATGCTGCATTTCAACGACTGGTACAAAAGATATAGACAAATACTGCAATGATTAATGCAGAGAGATAGAGGGCAACAAAAAAAGGGAAAATGAGAGACCTATTCCACAAGATCCAAGAAATCAAAGGGAAATTCAATCCAGGACTGTGATATACTATGACTATAAAAACAACATAATTCAAGACCAGGAGAGAATAAAAAGATGCTGGATGCACAGAAGAGCTATATAAATGAGATAACAAAATGAAGGACACATGGATTGAAGAGGTGGAAGCTACAATAAGAGAAATGGGAAAAAATAAATCACCAGGAACAGATGATATACCAATTGAAGATAATGATACCTTTGCAGTGCACACAAACTTTGTTTCATGCACAAAATTATTTAAAATATTGTATAAAATTACCTCCAGGCTATGTGTATAAGGTGTGTATGAAACATAATACAGTTATCTCAAATGTTCTTAAAATCCCAAATCCCAAACAGTTCTGGTCCCAAGCATTTCAGATAAAGGAGACTCAAACATTATCCCCTGGTCTGGGGGCAGAATTGGCTCAAATTCCATCAAACCACAATGAATTTACAGTGCACTTGCACCATACATGGGTGCGCCACACGTGGCTTTCCGCTTACGCTGAAGCCAAGTCACAGGAAAAACAATGGCGCAAGCACCACACCACACTGCATGCACACACACCATTGTTTTCAATGGTGTTTGAGCATACATGGTTTTCTCTCACATGGGGGGGGTGGGGGTCTGGAACGGATCCCCCATGTGGGGGAAGAGCCCACTGTATTTATTTATTTATTTCATTTTTCTGCCACTTTCTCCCAGAAAGGGACCCAAAGCGACTCACAAGATAAAACATTTTAAAAACTTTACAATAAGAATTTAAAAACAATTAAAATTATTTCAGTAAAAGACTGAAGAAATTAGTTTCCTAAATGCAGCCAGTTCAGCACACACATGTTAATTGCCATGCCGTAAAAAAAAGTGTAGTTGGCAGAGAGTGTGGTGCTGAGAGTGGTTTGGACTGAAATAATGTGGGGGGAGCATTGGAGGGAGGAAACTTGGCTATCCCCAGAGAGTATGCAGACTCCCTATTCCAACAGTATGCTAATCCAAGCTATATTCATTTTTTAAAGTAGCTACTCTAAGAAACTAAGATCCAAAACACACTGCAGAAATAATCCAGTTTGATACCACTTTACCTGCCATGTCTCAGTACTACTATAGTCTTTTATGGCTCCAGCGCTCTCTGACAGAGAAGGCTAAATGTCTCACAAAACTACAATTCCTAGAATTCCCAGCATTGAGCCAGGGCATTTAAAGTAGGGTCAAATTATTTCTGCAGTGTGGATGCAGCCTAAGAAGGAAAAGTTGCTTATTTACATACTAAATTTGCCTTTGTGAAAAGTAATAAACAAGCATTGTTGTCTGATGGTAAAAAGTGCACAGGTAATGAAAGCCATATCTCTCTTTGTAAAGTGATCTATATACGTCTGGAATGTATGTGTCTGAAATCTCTAGACCTGGGACAAGGATTTGGTTATGTGTATATCCTAGGACAGGCTGAGGAACCGCAGCCAAATTTCCATACCTTTAAGCACAATATTGGGCTAACAAAAATTAATGGCAGACAGGTGCTGAAAGTCATCCCTGAAAATGTAATGCGAGATGATCATGAATTATTTATTGAAATTCCACAAGATAACTAGTACTATTGGAAACCTGGTGAATCAGAAACTGTTACAAATATTAAGAGCACCTCATTTATGATAAAACAAAGATTTAATCTAGCACCATAGTCCTGTACATTTCCTCAGAATTAAGCTCTGGTGATTTCACTGGGATTTACAGTACTTCTAAGTAGCTATCCAATATCCTGCCTCAGAACAGATGAAATAACACATAGGCACAGGTCCCGTTATCCTGCAGCTACTGCACCACAAACCTCCAAGTGAAAATACGCATCAGTAAGCCCTGCTCCAATCTTATCACTGCTCATTAGAGGTGCCAGAGAAATCCAGAGAGAATCCTTTTGTCATTGGATCTTCAGTGTCTCAACAAACTGAACAGAATCTGTGGCCAGACTGATAGAATCTCCAGTTGTCAAAATGTACACAGAAATTTACATAAATGCTTCTGCAAAAGGTTATGGTACTTTTGACATCCTCCATGCCTTCTGTCAGTCTCAGATCCATCACTGTTCTACTTCTGAATTAACTACTAATCCCCCTGTGTTCTCTGCTCCCTCCCCTTCACACTTTCTCTCTCTTATGAGTTTATCACACAGGACGAATCCCATGCAGAAACTAAATTTAATCGGTTTTTCAGATGACATTCGGAGTTAACACAAAAAGAAAGCTGAAAAAGCCTGCCTTTGTGGGATGTTTTTCAGACAATGTTTGTGTGAAAGAGAAATGATTTGAAAATAACCTGAACGCAAAGTTGTCAAATCCAGCTCCTTTTTACTTTTGCTAAATTCTGAAAGTACAAAGGAGCTCTCCATTTTCACACCTACGCATCTGACAAACAACACCCAGATTTTAAAATCCCGTTTCTGAATGGGATTTTACCATTTTGCCTCCATGTGATAAACTCCTTAGGTCGAAAACACACTGCAGAAATAATCCAGTTTGACATTGCTTTAATGCTAGGGAATCCTAGGAATTATAGTTTATTGTGGCACCAGAGCTCTCTGACAGGGAGGGCTAAATGCCTCACAAAACTACAGTTCCCAGAATTCATAGAATCATAGAATCATAGAGTTGGAAGAGACCACACGGGCCATCCAGTCCAACCCCCTGCCATGCAGGAAATCCAAATCAAAGCATCCCCGACAGATGGCCATCTAGCCTCTGCTTAAAGACCTCCAAGGAAGGAGACTCTAGCATTGAGCCAGGGCAATTAAAGTGGTCTCAAACTGGATTATTTCTGCAGTGTGTTTTGGACTTTAGTGTCTGTTCTTTATTGTCTCAAATGCTGATCAGCCATGCTTCTGTTTCCCTTTCAATGTGCTCCTCTAATCAAGTACCACCAGATGGGCACATTACTGACAAATGCTTAGTTGCTGATGTTCCCATAACCCTGCAATCTTTTTTGTAAAATCTGGTTTCAGCTCTGAATATATCTCACTTTTCTAACCTGAACACCACTGCATTCATGTTTACTACAGAGGGAATTTTCAATAGCAGTCTGTTGCCTAAACTATTCTTCCTCCCCACAGAAGACAAAGAAGGATAAACAGACAGCAGGGATATTAGTTCTGTATAGGCCTGGGACAGAAAGTCCCGAAGCGCCATGCTGCCGCTGATACTAGGGTTAGAGACCATGCACCAACCGCACAGCCCCTAACCCTAGCACGGCATGGCGGCGGCCTAATGGTGGCATCCTGTCCACATGGGTGCCGGCATCTTGACATAAGCGATGTGCAGCATATAGACGTTGCTGCGTGTCGCTCACATCACAAGTGCACCCAGCGACCCAAAAAGAACCCAGTTTTTCCTGGTTCTTTTTGGGGTGGAGGGACGCTGGGCAGTTTGGCTGCTGCTGTGTCCCTCCAGAGGGAAACAGACCGCCACCAAGCCATCCTTTTGGGGCGGTCTGTCCTGGGCCTATAATTAGGTTTCCAGGCCCATGTCTAGGGAGTTTATTGCCTGTAATTTTCACGCCGACCAGGCAATGGACAGGATTGGGCTGGAACAGGTTAAAACCGATTTTACTGCATGCAGAATTGCGGCTGCGCTGCCACCCAACCATTACTCATCCTCCAACAGTGCTCTGGTGGCCGATTTTGATACTATGTGAGTGTGAAAATTACATGCAATAAACTCCTAGGCAAAACTGATTTTAGTATGTTATTTAATTTTCTGTGTGAAAACAAAGGTTTCGTGGCTGGTGTCCATAGTTTTCTGTGGGTTTTCTGGGCTATGCGGCTGTGTTCTGGAAGTTTCTTCCTGATGTTTTGTCAGCATCTGTGGCAGGCATCTTCAGAGAATGCTGGCATGGGAGTGAGTGGGTTATATATACTGTGTGACCCTTGGCTGAGAGGAAGTTATTTACATGTTGTTCTGTTGTTAAATGGCAAGGCCTCAGGGTGCCTATTTAATTAATGATCCATTGTCTGCTGGGAGATCTCCCTCACCCTGAGTGATTTTCATTTGCATTTGCTGGGTCTTGATTTTGGTGTTATTCAGGACTGAAAGCTAAACTTTGGCGGGTTACAGACCTCCCTCAAGTGGCCATTCTACCGCCGCCGCCATTCGCTGCAGAGGAAAGCCCCAGCGGCCAGACCGCGAGGCTTCCCGGCGCAGTGAAAAAGGAGCACCGAAATGGCACTCATTTTCAAAACGCGGAAGTGGCACCGCGAGGGGCGAAGCGTGACCTCATGGCGTCACTTCCGCCGTGACACGTCTGGACGCTATACGTCCAAGACGTCAAAATGGAGGCGCCCATGTGGATGGGCGCCGCCATTTACGACATGCTACACGCGTATTGGGGCCAGGGCCAGTTAGGAAGGGGCAACTCTTCCCAACCCTAGCACACCCCTTCCTAACCCTAGCACGCACGGAACGCGTTGTAAGTGGTGGTTTGTAACCCGCCCTAGTTTACTTTAAGGGTTTCTTCCTTCCTGTTGCGGTTGTCCAGGTGTTTATAGAGTTCAGTGGCTTCCCTGTGTATTCTGACCTGATAGTTGTTGGCATGGTCCAGAAATTCAGTGTTTTCAAATAGCATTCTGTGCCCAGGATGGTTTATAATGTGTTCTGCTACTGCTGATTTTTTCTGGCTGACTTAGTATGTAGAGTTTCTCATGTTCCTTGATTCATGTTTGAACACTGCATTTGGTGGTCTCTATGTAAACTTGTCCGCAGCTGAACGGGTATGTGGTAAACTCCTGCAGCCCTGAGAAGGTCTCTCCTGTCCTTTGCTGAGTGCAGCATTTGCTGGATTTTCTTGGTCGGCCTGTAAATCATTTGGAGGTTGTGTTTCCTCATCAGTTTCCCTATTCTGTCTGTGACTCCTTTGATGTATGGTAAAAATACCTTCTCTTTGGGTGGCTGTTTGTCTTCATTCCTATGATTTTTTTTCTGGGTCTGGCAGACCTTCAGATGTCTGAGCTGGAGTAACCATTAGCCTGTTGAGCCCAGCTTAGGTGCTAATGTACCTCAGCTGATATTGATTTCAAGTCAAAGCACAACTGAAAACCGGACAGAAATACAGGGAAGGATAAAGGGTTGACAATGTAATGATCATGAGATGATGCTCAGAATAGAATACAAAGATTAATATAAATACTGACATGCCTTTTCAAGGGCACCTACCAACTGTGAGAACTTTCTACAACGTAATTCTTTGCTATCAGTTTTCAAATGGCTGGCCGCTATTAACTAAAAAACCCAGCAAACTCAGCTTGAATAAACTGTAACAATGCCTTATTGCAACAGTTACAGAAAATACATTTCCTCTTTGGATATTCATCCACATCTGTCTAAAGTAATCTGCCTATTCAGCAGCTAAAGAGAAAACAGTAGTACCACATGCCTGTTCACCATCACAAAGGGAACAGGAATCGAGAAAACACGGGCAACAACAGCAGTCAAAGGCTGACCTCAAGCAATTCCAACTACATACATGTAAAGTGTACAATACACAGGTGAAGTCAGAAAGAAATCTCCTCCACCAAAAAGATAAGCATAAATTCTGCACACACAGAAAAATCCTTATTGACTGCATTATGGACCACAATAGGCATAGTGAGAATTTATTACTTGCTCTTAAGAACAATTAAAGCTGGAACACCCACACAGACCTTTCAAAGTGATTTAATGCTTAACTCCCTTCCAAATGATTTGCAACAATACAGCACCCCAGGAAATATGCTACACTAGACCTTTTCTTTTGCTCAGCATTTTCAAAACTTCTCAGACATTAAAAAAAATACATCCAATCATAAACAAAATGTCTTTCCTCCTTAAAAGATCTCAGCACTTCAGTATTGATTTTGGAGAGAGGAGAAATTAAGAGGAAGTCATAAAGTTCTAATATTCATTTCATATAAAATTCATTGTTGAGGGATTCATTTAAAAATTGAATAAAACCAATTTGAAATATATTTGGGAAGTACACAACAATGTTATAAGGGGATTCTAATTTCAAGTGATTGTAATTATTAATATGAACACTGAAAAAAACAAAAAATACAGTAGCAAACAGAGAAAATAAGTAAATTGGGGACATTGATAAATTCATTTCAGAATCAAGATTTTAAATTTTGTTCTGAATTATTAACAAACAAGCTACATAAATTAAATGGGAGATGGTATAGACCTAACATGTTTGTAAGTGGTCATAAAATGCATTTAAATATTGAAGGAGTAATAAATATGATTTAGAAATTGGTCCTTTTATATTTATAAAAAGTTCCAATTTAGGTTTTGAAAAGTCATTGGTAAGGTTGAACAGCCATGTCTTTGGAACATTGGGGAATCTGGTATGGAGTAGGTTGGTAACAGTTAATTGTGTTCATTGTAACAAGATATAAAAAGATATAGGAATGATAGTTAATGGTAATAGTTGCAGTTACATAGGGGTACTAGTTACAGGTGTCTCCTTTTCCTTTGCTTAGAGAGTCTGTGAACATCTAGAAGGTAATTCCATAATCACAAAAAGTCAACATGGGTTTCAGAGAAACAAATCATGCCAGACAAATCTAATCTCTTTTTTTGATAAAATTACCATCTTGGTAGATGAAGGGAATGCTGTGGATATAATATATCTTGATTTCAGTAAGGCCTTTGACAAGGTTTCCCATGACATTCTTGCAAACAAGCTTGTAAAATGTGGGCTAGACGACGTAACTGTTACATGGATTTGTAATTGGTTGACCAGCTGAACCCAAAGGGTGCTCAACAATGGCTCCTTTTCATCCTGGAGAGAAGTGACCAGTGGGGTCCCACAGGGCTCTGTCCTGGGCCCAGTGCTATTCAACATCTTCATCAATGACTTGGAGGAAAGAATTGGGGGCATACTTATCAAATTTGCAGATGACTCCAAATTAGGAGGAATAGCTAATACTTCAGAGGACAGGATCAAAATTCAAAATGACCTAAATAGACTAGAAAGCTGGGCCAAAGCTAACAAAATGAAATTCAATACGGAGAAATGTAAGGTACTGCACTTAGGGTGGAAAAATGAAATGCATAGATATAGGATGGGAGACACCTGGCTGAATGAAACTACGTGTAAAAGGGATCTAGGAGTCCAAGTAGACCACAAGTTGAACATGAGTCAACAGTGTGATGTGGCAGCTAACAAGACCAATACAGCAAGTAACAGAATGTGTCTTTTTATAGATGACACTGTAACAACTTTCATTTGACCCAAAACGTTGGGGGGGGGGGTGTTTGTTTGTTTTTGTTTTTTAGATTTTCTTTCAAATAACCACTACAATCTGTTAAAATTCAAGGTTGTAAGATACATAGAAATAAACATGATGGATGAATTTTAATATGCAGTAATCCGAAGTAGGGTAAATTATTCCAAGATATTCTATAATATTCAATTATTATACGATAGTAATGATTCCACATAGGGTGGAAAAATGAAATGCACAGATATAGGATGGGGGACACCTGGCTGAATGAAACTACGTGTAAAAGGGATCTAGGAGTCCAACTAGTTTCACATCTAGACGTAATGAACAACAATGGCCCAGTACAGATGGGCCAAAAGCAGCATGGCGGTGCTGATTCTAGGGTTCGGGGGTGAGCAGCAACCGCATGCTCCTGAAACCTAGTATGTATGGGTTCTGCTATTTTGGTGTGCGTGCGTTTAGACAGTGCATGTACCAATGATAGCCTCTGGCTGCCCCTTTCTCCTAATCTGTACTGATCCAATGATTGGTTGTTACCATCTTGTTGTATTTTTTTTTTTAATTTGAGGCATAAATTTCTCAACTTATAGTCGAGTACATACGGTAGATAACCCCTGAAGTATATTTTGGGGATATAAGATCAAATGATTACTATTACATTTACAGCTCTGGAACAACTTCTACCATTTCTGTAGCCACATAGAGCTCCCTATGACATTTACTGGAATTTTCCTTAATCCAGTTAGTAGAACTATGCAGATGGTAGGTATTAATGCAAACATCACACAGCTGCCACTGTGCAAGTGGTTGTTGTTGTGTTGTTGATGTTGGTGTTGTTGTGTGTCTTCAAGTCATTTCCAACTTATGGCAACCTCATCATGGGGTTTTCTTGGCAAGATTTCTTCAACTCTATTATTCTATTTGGCTTAGAAAAAAAAGCCAGTAAGGGGACACGTGACAATGTCAGGGGTGTAACTATGCTAAGATGAGGTGGCAAAGTGAGTTCACTGTGCCTCCAAATTAAATTTGTCTTTGGTTCCAAAATGTCTATCACACCAGTAGCTGAAAATGTCAAGTAAAGAATTTAGAAATATAATATAGGCAAACAAAGATACCCAGGGAGTGCTAAAAGAGCAAATATAAGTATTCTAGGTGTGAATAGTTTTCAATGCTAGAAACTTGGGAATTGATGGAAAATTTCATTTGAGGGGCATGATTCTTATTTATAGGGCCGATGTCTTCCTTACAATAAAATAAAATAAATCAACCAATCCCCAGTACTAAACCCTCAGACAGAGGTGTATAAAATGATGCATGGTGGGGAGAAAGCAGATAAGGAGAAGCTTTCCTCCCTCACTTCTATCATCCATAGGGATGCCATATCCCGCCTGCAGGTGGGGCAATCCCACTTTTGGCGGTCCTGGCTCGGTCACGGTCCAGTTTCCAGCCATAAGCGGGATTGCCCCACCCGCGGCCACCCACCTCCTCCTCCTCCGCCACCTCCTCTGCCCCCATGTGTGCCCTGTGTATGGCCGCGGCTGCTCATGCAGCTGGCCGGCCATTCACTTCTGCCTCCGCCTCCTCCTCCTCCACCTCTATAGCCCTGCACGCAAGCAGGGGCGAGTGGGTGCTGCCGCCGGCCGGGGCCAAGGCAAGCGCCCAGTGCGGTCACACAGAAGCGCGCGAGGCGGAGGCAGAAGAGGAGGTGGGTGGCTGCCTGCCTGCTGCCGGTGTTTTCACACGACGTTGTACTGAAGAGTAATTAAAGTGCCATTAACCCGTGAATAACCAGGCAATAAACAACAACAAATCATTCACAGGATTTTCCTGTGAATGACTTGTTGCTGTTTATTGCCTGGTTATTCCCTGGTTATTCCTGGGATAATGATCGATGTGTGTGAAAATCTTAATTGCAATTTAATAGTAATTGCACAATTTTCACAAGATAAACCCCATTTAAACTTTCAATTTTCCTCTGCATAGACATCACACACTCTCAGCCTCACAGGGAGGCAAAAGCAAACTCCTTTCTGAACAACTCTTACTAAGAAAACCACATGATAGGTTTCCCATGGGGTTTCTATAAATCAGAAATTACTTCAAGGAAAAAAACAGCAATTTGCATTGTTCATACATATGTGCAGGACACAACTTCCTCTGCTGAAGTGAGAGAGGATATTGGGAATCATTCCTCTCTTTCCCTTCCAAATATGGTACAAAATCTGTTCCCTTACTGTTTCCAGAGCCCTCATAAATTGTTTAGAAACAGGCATAAAGTTTTTGGGTTTTTTATCTGCCCTTATTTGCATTGTATTTCATTCCTAATGATTGTTGAAGAATTCACTATCTACAATCAAATAAGGCCTTGTGCTTCTGATGAGACTCTTGTTCAGAATTCCAACTTGAAATTTGCCACTGCAATTTGGCACATGACTGAAAGCTCCCCATCAAGTTTTGTAACATGATGTTACAATGAGCTCTGGCTGCCACATATAAATATTTTCAAGTTTCAAGTTATTAAATTCATTTTTATAAACAATAGAATTCGGGTTTATATCAGTGTATTTCTATGCAACTGACAGGGGTACTTCCAACATCCCTTTAAAAAAACAAAGTCTGCCCCTAAACACTCTCCTCTGATCTTGAAGTCTACACTTTGTGCATCTTAAGGGCCATCTCTTAATATTTCCAAATAAAATAAAATAATCTGGGTTTCAGTCTTTTTGTAATCATTGCTTTCATGTATTTTACAACAAAGGTAACATTATAAATGGCATCTCCTCATTCATATAACGCAGGAGTTGTCCCATTGCTGAACAGCTAGAAGTCAACCTGCTACTATTAAATGGCAGCAAATTTCAAAAATGTTTAAAATTCCTTTACTAGTCTACCTTATGTTCAAAACACAGCCCAGTCACTGAAACAGATGTCTGGGGGGATGAGAGGTACAGCTGAAAGGAAAAGAAGGAAAGATGCTCTGATGTGCTTTACAGAACTGCAGACCTCATGAAGGTACTGAGACTTCTTTCCCAAGAACAAGGTGCTGCGAGGCTGGAGATAGCTCAGAGCCATTCTAATTACAGAGAAGGATGAAGTAGAACTGATGTTGAAATATTTAATAGTATTCACTAAAAACATCTCTGAGAATGAGAACATTCAAACCATATCTGAGATGACACTTCTTGAAAGCATTCCTGCACTTTGAGCGTGGTATAATGACCATCTGACCATACCTGGAGAGGTGATGTTGGTGTTCCTTTTGCTGCTGCTCCTGCTGCTGTATTTGGGGACTAGAGTATTCAACTAGAACTGGGAAGACAGAGGTTCAGATCCCTACACTGCCATGAAGCGTACCTTGGGTTAGTTAATAGCCCCCAGCTTCAGAAGGTTATTGTAGGGATGAGAGTGGGGATGGGGATGGGAAGGAAGGCCATATAGGCTATCTTGATATCCTCAAAGCAAGGGCAGGATATACATGTAATGAATAGAAAGGTCCCAAAGCAGCACCATTTCGGTCCAATGCTGTGAGGAACAGCAAATGTCTTTCTGATTTAATCAACATGTGTTTGGACCTAATAATTACACATATACTTTGAAATTCTATTATACATTTCACACAGCTTCTCTATATTTTCAGTGAACAATGTTTGGTTCCCAATTCCATTTAATTTTGTTAGTTTGTTTTTAATTGTCTTTTACTGCATTGGAGAAAGGGAGGGGGAGAGGGAGCAGACTCTCTCTGTCCTGAGTGACACTCTGAGGGTGCCAAGAGCAGAGCTGACCAAAGGGTTCATCGGGCTCAAATGTTATGCTGCAGGCCATGCATCCCATACATGGAGAAAGAGGCAGTGACTCCAATGAGCAGAATAGCAGAGAAGGGGACAAGAGTCAATTGAACAGAGAAGGGGACAAGAGCCAATTGTTTAAGAGTAGGAGTATCCCCGGGCAAATTGCCCCAATCCCAACCCCCATGAAAAGCCTTATCTTAGGATATTCAATACCTATATCTGTAAGTTTTGATATTTCATCACTTAGTGACTACAACATCTCTGAAGATGCCAGCCGCAGATGCTGGCGAAACGTCAGGAATAAACTCTTCTAGAACATGGCCACATAGCCTGAAAAACCCACAAAAAAACTATGTGAGTACTTGGATGTGGTAATAAGCTGCTACAAATAGCTTTCAGTTTGCTGTTAGTTAACTCAGCTATCACTATTAAAGTCCACTGTAGTTGGCGTGTGCATGAATCAAGTTATCTCTAATACTACTGTTTTAAAAACTTCTGTGCTTTGTATTTGGTACACTGCTAAGATAAATTAGAGTTTGTATCACACTTTTCATAGTTTTCACATGCAGATGTGTGTGATGGTAAAGACTTCTAAGATGTGGTCCTTTGCTTTCATTTTTATCCTTATTGCACTGCTCTCTCTAGAGCACAACTCAGTGTGGAAAGCAAGGCATTTTCTGGCATGCCTGGCACTGGAGAGTTAGGGCATGTCCTCATTGTAAATAGTAAAGACTAGGGCAAATGATAGGAGAGAAAACAAGCTAGGGCAATTAGAAAAGAGAGAGTATGTTTCTAATATCAGCTGAGGAATAGAAGGACAGAACTGAAATATAAGAGGGTAACCAAGCTGTTAAAAGTCAGTATTGCCAGGCAGCAGGAGCATTTAGTGTATTAAACAAAAGTCCCGCTAACTAGAGAGAGTGAAGATACTTCAGTGTTTCACCTACCTTTACAAACAGCTCGATTTCTGGGTCTTTTCCTCCTCCATTAGCAGGAGATGAGTCTGTCATTTTTGACCTTCACAAGCAAGGAGCTGTTCTCCTTACACCACAAAGCAATAGAAGGTTCCAGTTCAATTGCTATGTATGCTTCTATAAAGAGAGCTTACAATGCTTTCCTTCCCTCTTACAAACCATCACTTTGCTGTTTTTAAAAACTTCTTTTAGCACAGAAAACACATTCAAAGTGTGCTTTTTTTTAAGAAAAAAGGAAGTGAAGAGGAAAAGAGAAAGTATTACCGTTCGTGACGGTTCATACAAGCAACAAGTGCAATGCTGTGTTGTGTTTCAGAGTGCTCATCTGTCAGAGCTCTGGCTCACTCTGCCAGCCCAAAATAGCCCAGTGCAAGTGAGGAAGGTGGAGTTAACTCACAGGGGAGGGGATAACTATTGGTACCTCAGTTCTTTCCTGTATCATTCACTTCTGCATCCTTCCATTCAGAGCTTTTGCATAACACAGTGAAATTCTGAGAAACATTTTCTTTGTTAAAAAATATAATAAGGTGAACTAAAGAATGACTTAGGTTCTTGCAAATGGTCAACATTTTACAGGTTTGTAGAGTAGAAAAGATAATAGCTTTGCTCTTTACCTGCCAAATTATAGGAACTACACACATGCATACATACACAACAGCAGCAGCATCTTTTTGCAAAGTAATATACACTACTTGCCAATGACAATGTAGGGACTGGCGGATAGATCTTCTATACTGCAATGCATTAACCACATCTGGGGAAACTATAGCCAATAGTATTCTGTTTTTATAACTTCTTCCTGTATATCAGGGGGCAAGGAAAGTACAACCCATGGCTCCACGTTCCCTGCTCCTGTAAAGCCTATCTTAGGTGCTTTACAGACTGCCCAAAAGGGAGGTCTGCTGGCGCCCGTGTTTGCTGTGCGAAGGAGCCACAGTGGACAAACCGCTCGGCTCCTCCGTGCAGCAAAAAGAAGCCGCAAAAAGCGGCTTCTTCTTGCGGCACAGTTATGACGCCACAAGGTGCCAATGGCACTCTTGTGGCATCATAACCGCGCCGTGGCATGCAGATGCTAAGCGTCAACCATGTCAAAATGGCGGCACCCATGTGTATAGGGCGCCGCCATTTTGTACGTACTAGGTACATTCTAGGGTTAGGGCATCTGGAAAGGACCCATAGCTAGGCCTGGGGCAGAAAGTAGGGCTCGGTAGGGCAGAGCGTTCACACGCTCCTGAGTCCTACTGTGCGCCACAGGCGCCATCTTGGCACATCGCTGTTTGGGGGGCCCTTTGGCTGGGGGCTCTGGGGCAGTGCCCAGGCCTAGCTACAGGCCTGTTCCAGGTCACCTCTCTTGCCCACACACACTTTTGTCTTGTCTCAAATCAGTTTGTTAATCCATAATGAGTCCATGGCCATCTTTAATCAATACTTCAGGACTTTGACAGCCTCCTTAAAATGTGATGAAAAGGAAAGGCATAATATTATCCACTCTGAATGACCTCCCTTGGTGATCTTATGTCGATATTGAATATCATAATCACTAGATTTTGGGGGACACTGCATATGAGGCCTGGTCATTTCCACTTTTTTTCCCTACTTCAAATGCCCTCACTTACTGTGTAGGAAGCAAATTCTCTCTGTATTCCCTTGTCCTGGACTGTTTCAGCACCAAGTTGTTCTTATACGTTGTCCTGTCAGTTTTGATTTATGGCGACTATAAGTGAGAGGTCTCCAAGAGCCCAAGTCAATAGTCCTGCTCAGGTGCTGCAGACTCAGGGCTGTGGCTTCCTTGATTGAGTCAATCTACTTGTAGTCTTTCTGTTTTCCTACTTCTTCCCACTTTAACAAGCATTTTGTCTTTTCCAATTCATTATGTCGTCTCATGATATGTCCAAAATATAACAGCTTCAGTTTAATTCAGTGTTAGAATCTAGTGAAAATTCAGGCTTGATTTGCTCCTGGATCCATTCATTTTTCATTTTGTTGATCCATGGCATCTTCCAGCACTACATTTCAGATAATTTTTTTCCACCCTGTCAGCTTTTTTCAGTGTCCAGCTTTCATAACCATGCATAGAAATCAGAAATACTGTGGCACAGATGATTCTTACTTTACACTTGAAGATTTTATATAGTTATGTTATAGCTGACTTTATAAGTCTTCTTTTGATTTCTTGACTAAAGTTTCCATTTTGATTAATGGCTGAGCCAGTTATAAAAATAACTATTCTGATATCTTCATTACCCCCTTTAAAGTTATGTAAATCATATGTTTTCATTATCTTTTGTATTCTTAATATTCAGTTGTACCATAAAAGCCCTAAATCAGGCACAGGATTCATGAAGAATGTCTGGACCTGATTCAGAGTTTTGACCCTGCATCATGTAAAGCAGGACACAGCAGGGGGAACTCAAGGTAAAACACCCATGCAGACAAGGCCTTTGTTTGTAAACAATAAGGATAGTACATGTTACAGAAATGTATGAATGTGTCAAATAAAACCATTCTAAATCAAACTGCATCAATATCCAAATCAAATCAAATCCAAATGATATTGCAGGCTGCTGAACTGAAAGGCATTTCAGTGCTTCACTGGTATTGTTTCTAACAAAAATTCATACTAACAGAAGTGCATAGGCCAAGATGCATGTGGGGGACTGTGAAATGTTCAAATAACAAGTTTATTTTTGCAAGCAAATTTTAATTTAACAGTAGTGCTGACTTGGAAGATTTTTCAAAATGCTAGCAGTTATCCTGTCAAGTTCCTCCCTCAGTTGGATAACCTGTGCAACAACAAAGTGTATCCCTGTAATATACAGTACTGAATATTTGAGATCTCAGGATAGCAAAAGACTTTCTTGGAAATGTTAAGTGACTTGAGAATGAAAGGGACAAGATTCTGGTTTTGGTTACATTAAAAGAATTATTCAAATGATCCATCTAAAATGAACATCATATAAGTGATCATTTAGCTGGTGATGTAGTTAAAAGAATGCAATTCATATTGCAACTGAGAACTTACTTAGAACTTGCTTTACTGCTGGAGTTTTAACAGCCCAACCCATAACATATTTATACCGATGTCATGTTTATTTTAGAGGGATTTTTGCAGTAAAACTTGCAAGGACTTTTAAGTCTTTGGTCCAGTTTTATTCACGGTGAGTTACATGAGTTGACTCCACATTACTGTTGTTTGATAGTGGTAGTGTGTAGGAGAAATTAGTTTGCACTAATAGATGTAGAAAAATAACTTGATATATGCAGCCATAGCTGTTTTTGTGCTCAGCAGTCTAGAACTGCAATAAAATGATAATGTACTTCAGAAGGAACTCAAAAACAGCTCTTTCAGAGTGACTCAGAGTTGCTGTGTAGGGAAGGAATGCAGAAGAACACAACAGACAACAAATTGGCAGAAAAAGGCCACAACTTTATTAAATATAACAGCAACAGGTAAGAAGTGTAAAGGGTTGGCCTGAAAGCATAAGGTCTGGATCTGTCATCCACCAACCCATGTTGGTCGATGAACCGAATTGCCTGGGCACGACCAGGCCTCAGGATGACAGAGGGGGAACCGGCATAAGACGCCCTAAGTCCTCGTGAACCGGTTATGCGCATGTGTGCATCTTCGCCCCTTGTCACCAGGGGACGCTGACTCGATGCCGCCCTCGCATTGGCGACATCACTATACCCTCAGCACCCCTGGGTCCCAGGGGACTCCCGATCTCGTGCTCCACAGCACAAGAAACCACGCCCAACAGATCCAAGACCTATGCTGCCGCCCCGGAAAGTTGTGACGTAAATTGACCAGCTCAGCAAGGGAGGGAGGGTGGGGGCCGGCAGTCAAAATGGCGCCAAGCGCCAGCCAGCACACCCCCATATAGTCCAGCTAACCAATCACAGGCCAGGAGACAAGAGGCAGCCCGCCTCCTGGCCAATGGGAGGGCCGCAGCTCCTGCAGCCCTCCAATCCTGGGCCGCTTCCTCTCCCAGGTGCTCCTGGGAGTTGGAGTCCAGCGCGACCGGAAGTGGCCAAACCCCTGGCGCACCACCCCGCACTTCCGCCCCCAGAGGACCCTGGGAAATGAAGTCCTTGGGCGGCCAGGTGCGCCGCCTCCAGCTCGTGCCGCCACTGCGCAGAGCCTCTGCGGTGCGAGCTAAATGGGGTGCCCTCCTTCCAGGCAGCAACCAGACCAGCCCAGTAAGCCAGGTGGTCCCATTTATCAGTGCACATCTGAAGGTGAAGATGATGCTGCACCTGCTGAAGGCTACTCAGATAATGTTTCCTCATAGCCATTGTCAAATAAGAAAAAGTTGAAGAATATAGCCTTTGGAGGTGCTTCCAGGTACACATGAAAGACATGGTCCCTGTAGTCTTTGGCCATGCAAAGGTCACAGGACTTAGAGGTGGAAGTTCAGCAACTGCACACTTACCAACCCCCAAAGAGAGTAATCTAACAATAAATTTGTCAGAGCTATTTTTGCCTAAAACTATTTTATTTGGTGGGGGAGGTGTCTGGAAAAGAAATCAGAGATGGCAGGTGGCTGAAATGTTTATATCTGTTAAAGTGTCAACGCCATTTTGTAGGTCTAATTCTATGTGAATTCTGCAACAAAATGTTACTGTGGGAGTCTAAAATGTTCTGATAGACTTAAATTCCAATTCCCTGGTCATGCTTCACTGTGTTTTTAACTAATGGTTTACAAAGCACCATAAGGCTTTCTGCTAGTCTTACTAAAATTATTTTGATTTATCTTAAAATATCCCAGATGTTTTGCTAGGTAGAAATTTTCTGATTTCATGGGGTAAATTCTGGTGATAATTCTCAGTTTTTATTAATGTTACCCTCCACTTATTACTATTATTAGTCTTACCCTCCACTTATTGGTATTCCCAATCTCCATTGATGCCTGATGCCCTTTGGGGCCATGCTCAAAGTGGCTATGAGGTTGCCCTGAGCAGGGTCTCAGAGAAAATTGCAAGGCAGACTAGGAAGGCTTTCGGGCCCAGGGTGGGGGGCTAGGGAAGTTCAAATATCTCATGAAGTTTGTAGTTACTTAATAAATTCAGTAATTCTTTTGGTTCTAGTTTTCTGAAATTGTACCAACAGTTAAACTTCTCTGGCAAATTTTTCATTTTTAAGGCCAGTAGGATAGTGGTGCTAATCTTTTTCACTTTTTTTTCCTAGATCACTTTCAGACATATCTTGGTTAAGCGCCAAGAAAATACTGAAGATATACATATTTGTTAACCTTTGTAAAATAATGCAATAGAAGGAGGCTGTGAGGTTTTCTGTTTTGTTTTGTTTTGAAGGAGGGAGCCACAGACCCCTCCTTGGCTCTCTGTGTTGACGTACTGACTGAACCTCCCTCTTATAGGTCCTGGCCCAAAGAATTATTGTAGAACAAAAAATGATGAAATATTAGTGAAGCATCTAATTATGAGTGTTAATTTTTCTTTGATGAAAGCAGCAATAATAAACTACTGGGAAACAAATATTAGTGCAATCTCTTCTTACTATAAAATAAACGGTGCTGTGCTTACAATATTCAGTTTATCATTCCAGAATTAATAGTTTAGAATTACACAGTATAAATTAATATTAGGGTCATCTCTTCAAGGCTTTAATAAGGAGAGTCATATAATTTTCCCTTTAGGGAGCATACAACTGAATATGATCGTGCCAATCCATTAATAAAACAGCAAGGGAGCTCTAGAAATTGAGTCATCACATTCTGTTCAGGAAATCTTCATTGTGCCTCATCTTTAAGGTGCGATCAGGTTTCATAGGCCTGAGTGAAGCAGCATATCACAGCAAAGATGAATCCTGAGAAGGTGAGTATGAGGCTAATAACACAGCTGAATAATAAGATTTAAAACAACAACAACAACCCATTAGCAGCATTAGACTCTAGAACTCTTACACCAGGTGTATTCAGACAGTGACTTTCAAGCTGAATGAAACTAATAGGCATCTCCTGGGCACTCCAAGAAAGGTGACTGACATGGATGTTAAATCCTGAGACACTACAACAGTTACTATCACAGAGACCATTTTATGGGCATTTAGAGGATATGATTAATAGCAAAATAAGGAATTCTGAAGGCAAATATTGGGTATAAAAACAGTTAGCTACTCAGTAAGACTGCATTCAACTTATTGGTTGAGCTGTATGTTACACAAAATGATACTTTACAACAGCTCTAAGCTTTTCTTGTGCTCTTCCTCTGAAGCTAGGGGTTGAACCAGAGCAGTGATTCTCACACAATATTGGGTGGTGGGGGTGGAGGGGTACCAATGTTTTTTTTTTCCTATCTGCCAATACTGGCATCATATTTGTGACCAGAGCCTACAATTCTTTCTTTCTTTCCTGGAAACTCACCACATACCATCACCAGTCTAGGGGCCATCAATTTTGAAAAGCACCGAACTAGAGGACCTCCTCCAAGGTACAGTACTTCCAATTTTATTATTCTGGTATCTGCTCAACACATTAATCATTCACCATAATATAAGGTTGTGGTAAAACTTCCCACCATCTTCCCACATAAGGATATATACAGTGTTGAAAATTTGCACTTAGCAAGTGGTTGCTTGTACTAATCTCATGTTGTGTTTAGGGCCGGTTGTCAATTTAAATTGCTCTTAGTGTGCAGTTCAGGTGAAGTCAGCTCACCTTGTGGATCATTTCATTTTACCCAATTACATTTCACCACAAATTGTCAAAGCAAACAAACTTCATTGGTGTGGCAAAGATTTCCCAGCTCATTTGGTGAGCCGTGTAATGTACATTAACATCTCATTGCAGCAACTACAGCGTGTAATGACTTCACTCAGCTTTACTTGGTAGTCCTTATATTTTATTTTATTTGTAGTGTTACACTGTATAATCTTCTAAATGTTAAGCAAAGGTGAGTCTAAAATATACACCAGATGCTGACTCTGAAAAACAGGACTCTTCTAAATCTATAAAGAACTTTATGGATTGCTAAGACTGATTCCCACGAACAATAGTAAAGGTAAACACAGATTCATCTTGTTACAACATGATCAATACAGGGCTCTATGAGCTGGCTTGTTTTAACAACTGGAATTAATTCAGGTTACACTGCTTCTTATCATAATCTAAATCAAGGTAGACAACTGGTAGCACTTCAGATGTTGGACTGAAACTCCTATGATCCTTCACTGCTTGCTGTGTTGGCTAGGCAGCCGCAAATATCTGAGCCACAGGTTGCCCACCCCAATTTAAGTCATTTAAGTCTTGAATAAATGTATTAATACTAATTTTAAGCATTGAAATGGCTGCTTTAAATTTCATCCATCCAAGAATCTTCTTGAAACCAAATAATACTGCACTGTCTAGGAGTTCCTAGGCTGTATTTATACACTGTGTAACTATTTCATTATTTATTTCTTGGTTGGTTGGTTTTCTGTGGAAAGAAAAATAATAGAAGTGGTGGGAAAATCTCAGAAGGTGATCAGTGGAAGACACTGTTGTCTGAACCACCCCACATAAAATGCCTGGTGGCATTTGCAGAACATGTAATATCTGGAAGCCCACTAATGTCCTGCATGTGCCAAGGCTCTCCATTCTCTACTATGAAGAGGGAAAGACTGAAGATTCTCCACGGGCAGCACAGGATGTGTTTCCATGGAAATCTCATCACAAATAAAAAAGAATATATTTTTCAAAAAAATAATAACCTCTAAATATATTTATTTAGAAAATAATTGCAAACAAATCCATTTAAACTCCTTTACAGCAGGGGCCTTTATTTAATTCCCGTTTTGCATGTCATTTACTGTTACAGCTTCCAGAGGGCAGCATTTTGCTACTGTAAATTCATAACTAGGGTAATTCAACACAACAGAGCCAGCTTGCTCAGCACAGGGGCAAGGGTGCTAGCCTAGTTCTTCCTACCAAGCTAATTTTTAAATACAGGAATGAATTGATCATTTCACAAATTGTAGTCTGAACCAGTACACCAATCTGCTATCTCAGTGAGAAGTAGGCCCATGCGCTATGAGTAATTTTAGAGCTCTGCAGGGCATATAAAAGCATGCATGGCTCAGTACAGGGACGTAGCCAGAATTTTGGGAAGGGGGGGGGGGGTCCAGACTAAGTGCCTCCATTATAATGGCGCTTGGGCGCGGCGGCACACACCATTCATTGTATCTAACAGAAGGGGTCGGACCCCGAGGACCCCCCCCCCCCCCGCTTGGTTACATCCCTGCTCAGTAGCAACAAGAAGGGGAAGAACAATAAGTTAGCTTATTTCATAAGTGGAGGTTATGTTTAATGAACTGTGGAACCTAGATCCCTCATTTCCCCACCCCATATTTAGAAGAACCAGATTTTAATTTATTCCTTTTTTTTAAGAACTTTGCCATAACACTAACCCTTATTTTCTAAAAATGCTAGTTGCCAAGGCTTTAACCGTTCCCATCCAACTGAAAAGTAAGGTAAAAGGCTCATTTTGGAAGCACAAACTGTCAGAATATAGCTCCTTGAGTTTTGCCTGGTTATTGTTTCCTGTACATCCACTTCCTCCATTCTTGGCAGGTGTTGATGCGATCTCTAGCAATTTCTTAGATTGCTGCTAAGGTTCTCCCAAAGGTATGTAAGTTTTAAAAAAAACCCTTTTGGTTATGGTTTTCTGAGGTAATCATGCACTTTGAAGAGCATTTTTTTTCCTCTCTGAACTTTTAAGATTTTTCTTTTGAATTTTAGTTCTATTTCACTGGTGTCTTGCAATGTTCTATTTCCAAAAGTTCTATTTCACTGGTGTCTTGCAATGCTATTTTGAGAGGGAGAGAAGCAAGAGGTCCAGGTGCACTCTGCATCTGGCTAAAGGGACATAGCCAGATGTTTCTCCATTGCCACCCATATTGTTTGTTTTATAATAATATTTATATTTATACTTCTTTGAAGTATTTGTAGTTTTTAATCTGTATTGTTTTTAACTGTAAGCAGCTTTGAGTTCCATTACTTGGGGAAAGGCAGTGATGTATTCAAGTTTTTTACTCCAAGTCTCAAGTCAAGTCTCAAGTCCTTGCAATATTTCAAGACCTTTCAAGTCAAGTCCCAAACTGATTCTTAAGTCTGCGAGCCAAGTTTAACAGGAAAAAAGGAGGTGGTGATGGAGTGGGGGGACGGAGTCACTGAAGCCACTTGAATCCAAGTCAATCAATGAGTCTGCATCACTGGTTGTTGATTCCCCCACATCAGACAGCCTGAGAAAAATGTGGCCGACCAGACTCACCAGGCTGGCCTGGAAGGCGAGGCATCAGGGCTCAGAGCCTTCCTTGCCTGCCTGGGGAGGGGGAGTGGTGTGCTCGCAGAAGGCTTTGGGAGCAGAGTTCGGGGCCCCAATTGGCTCTCCAGGCCATCTGGGTGCAGGATGTCTGGAGTCTGGTTAGCACTCAGGACTACATGTCCCAGAAGGCTTTGTGGCAGGAAGCCCCAACTCTTCACTCTGTAAGGCAGCCTCCCTGATTGGTCAGAAAGCCAGGAAGGAATGGGACGTCTAATAGGTTGGTGGGCCTATTTAAGGCCACATGGCTAGGGCTATCATTGCCATTCCAGCCTGGTTCTTCATGTGGAAGGAGCAGGCAAATGACTCCTATGGAGGCCAGGAGCGGGGATCAGGCCAGCTCTCCGGATGGGAGGACTGGGCTGGCAATTCACCCCTCCAAGCCCCAAGTGGTCTGCAATTGCGTGGCCGGCAGAATCAGGCTGCTTATTTGCCCCACCCCTGAGTGGTCTGCAATCACGCGGCCAGGAGGATGAGGCTGCCAATTCACACTCTGGCTCTGAGTGGTCTGCAATTGGCTGCATAAAGGGGAAGCTGACAGGCTCAAGCCTGCATCAGTGGCCAGACAGGCTCAGTGCTGGAGAATAGCATCACCCTCCCCCCTTTTACCCTCCAGGTCAGCCAGGCCTTGGAACACCACTGGCCTGACCCTCGGGAAACAGCTTCATCTGGGCAGCCAGGCCTTGCCTTCTTGGCCAGCCAAAGGAAAAAAGGATGGATGGCAAAGACAAGAACAGCAAGGAGAAAGCTTGTTTCCTATAGGCGGTCTGTTACACTACACAATTGGAAGAGCCTCTAAGCAAGAAGGCCAGGAGAGACCAAAAGACCACCTCCTTGGCCATGTCAGCCAAAGGAAAAAAGGGGTCAGATGAGCCTCCTCGGAGAACAGATGTTCCTGCTCACCCTACCACTAGGGGGCAGGCTAGGCAGCCAAGGAAATCTTGACCTGCCCTGGCCCCCAAGGGGAGGAAAAGATGGCCTACCCCAACACCACCAGATGGTCCCTCTTCATCTCCAATCATGAATAAGGAGTTGCTGGGAGGATCCACCTGCATGTTTTCTGCCTTTGTGGAGCAGGTGGGGCATACCGGCACCATGTCTGTCTCACCCCCAGGACCGGCAACACCCCCCCAGGTGGGGCCAGGGGACAGGAAGTCAAAATGGAGAAGAGAACATGCTGCTTCCTCTCCCACTCGTAGCAGCTCCTCCAGGAGCAGAATCAGGAGCAGCAGCAGTTCATCCAGCTGTGCTTCAGTGAGCAGCTCCTCCACTGACAAGAGAACTGGGCACAGGCAGAAGTGTAGGACCAAAAAGAAGACCAAAAAGGCCCAGACCAATAGGGATGGGGTTGGTGAGTCCTCCAATATGGCGGGCAGGGATGACTATTGGTTGGGGAATGCTCTGGTGCCGGGGTTGTCTCCATGGACCATCAGGCACAGGGCCATGCTGGGGTTGCCTCCATGGACCATCAGACACAGGGCCAGACATCCGGGATTGGAAGTGTGTGGGAAGATCCCCAGGCTTTTGCTCTACCCATCCTCACAGACAATTAGGAGCCCCCAAACTTTCAGTTGCCCAAGAAGATCAGGAAATGCATCCTCAGAGGGTACTATGTGGATGTCTTCACTTTGCTGAAACCAGCATGGGAGAAGGGTTGCTCCCTCAGGTCTAGCAAAAAAAAAAAGGTAAGCGGGAGGTCAAACCAGACCTTGTTGAGTGGTCCTTTGCAAACTGGATGACAGGTTACTCTGTTTTCATGGGGGTGGTCATGCTGGTTTATCATGAGTGGCGTTGGTACCTCAACAACCACAAGATCAACGTCCTCAAGGCCCGGGATATTGCTGGTGAGGTGGCAGCCATCGCTTGAGAAGACACCACCTTCTGCAAGCGAGCATCCCAAAACAGCAATACCAGGTGGGACCTCATCAACAACATGATCTGGCTGGTTGAGATGGGGCTTCACATCAAAAGGAAAGAGGAAGCCTCACAAGCATCTAAGTGGGTGGGAAAGAAGAACCCTTGTAGACTGGTGTGCTGGGAGTTCAACATGGGAAAATGAGTCTGAACACACTGCAAATTCGAGCACTGCTACGAGCTTTGTGGGGCCCCAGCAGCCCTTTCGCCCAGGACACCCTAGCCCAGCAGCCTCCAGAAACAAGGAGAAAGCCCCTGGCTATGGAACCTAAGGGTTGAGGGGGTCCAAAGGCTGCCCAGCCATGCTTCAGCCTCGCTCCCACTCCTGTGTGCCTTCCACCTTGCTGCCACTCCTCGTACACTACCCTGATAAGAAAGCAACCACCTTCTTAGTGGAGGGTTTCACATGGGGTTCCAGGACCCCTGCTGAGGGCTCACGGGTGGCCTCTGTTGCCCCAAACTTCAAGTCCACCCGAGACATACTTCAGGTCCTCAGGAACAAAATAATGAAAAAGTGCAAGGCGGGTAGGGTGGAAGTCCCCTTCTCCTCCCCTCCCATACCCAATCTCCAGGTTTCCCCCCTAGGTGTGGCTCCCAAGAAAGCACCAGGTGAATTCAGCCTTATCCACCAGCTTTCTGACCCCCTGGAGGCATCTATCAATGATGTCATACCTTCCTTCCCAAGCTGTGCTCAATACACTACACACCCTTCAACCATGCTGTATGTCTTGTTCGGGTGTGTGGCCAGGGAGCTCTCTTGGCCAAGTGTGACATCCAGTCTGCATTCCAACTGTTGCCTGCCCACCCTGATGATTTTTGCCTCTGGGATTTCAGGTTTGAGGAGCAATGGTATTTTAACAAGGCCATGCCCATGGGCTGCTCCTTCAGCTGTACAGCTTTTGAGAAATTCAGTTTATTTTTGGAGTGGGAAGTCACCCACTACCTGGATGATATCCTGTTCATTGGAGAGGCGGGAGGTGAAGGGTGTGCCAAACCCTTGCCCAGTTTTCAGGCCTTGGCCACTGAGCTTGGAGTCCCACTAGCAATGGAAAAGATTGAGAGAAACTGGAGCGTGTCCAAAGGAGGGCGACTAAAATGGTGTAGGGTCTGGAAACCATGCCCTATGAGGAACGACTTAGGGATCTGGGGATGTTTAGCCTGGAGAAGAGAAGGTTAGGAGGTGATATGATAGCCTTGTTAAAATACTTGAAGGGATGTCATATTGAGGAGGAAGCTAACTTGTTTTCTGCTGCTCCAGAGACTAGGACCCGGAGCAATGGATGCAAGCTACAGGAAAAGAGATTCCGTCTCAACATTAGGAAGAGCTTCCTGACAGTAAGGGCTGTTCGACAGTGGAACACACTCCCTCGGAGTGTGGTGGAGTCTCCCTCCTTGGAGGTCTTCATACAGAGGCTGGATGGCCATCTGTCGGGGATGCTTTGATTTAGATTTCCTGCATGGCAGGGGATTGGACTGGATGGCCCTTGCGGTTTCTTCCAACCCTATGATTCCATGATTCTATGATTCATTGCCCTCACAAACCTGGGTATCCAGCTGGATTCAGTGGCGGATGTCTCCCATCTGCCAAATGACAAGCTCTGCTCCCTCCTCTCCATGATACAGGCCACCCTCTCAGCCCACAAAGTCACCACAGAGAGGTCCAGACCCTTACTCCATGTGATACGTCCTTTGAAAGATATACAAGAAAGAAGATATGGCAGCCAGACCATTCTCTTTCACTGAAGAATCCCCATGCCCATACAAAGATGCCATTGTGCCTGCTCTTTGGAGATAATGCACGGTAATCCTGGAGAGGGAGACTTCCCCATGCCCTGATATTCCAAGACAATGCAACCATCAACAGTCTAGATAAAGACCTTCTTGTCCAGAGATTTCCTTTGAACTTACAAAAATAATACTTCTGTCTTTCTAATGTGAGCCACCTAGTCCAAATAGGCTGGAGGGCTCTCTACATGGTCAGTTTATGCCAAAACTTGTCTTGTAAGTTTAACTGCTTTAAAGCAAAAGAAAGTCAAAAAGGCAGGGGAAAAGAACCCAAGCAATTACCACCCAGTCAGCCTAACATTAATAAGCAGGAAAAAAGTCAGCATCCACCTCAATTACAGTATCCCAAATAACAGAGCAATGGAATAATTCTAGCAAAACTCTTTGTATATTTCAAAATTATATTACAAATTTAGATATACATTGCAAAAAAAAACAAAAAACCCAAAAATAGTATTAAGTGATAATACAATATAACCAATTGCTGTTACAAATTCTTGAAAAAGTCCTCCACATATGCAGTTGACATGGGATGTGTGGAAGGAATTTGACGTAGTTCAGAGACCACGTGGACAAATTCTCTTTGTTACCATTCCTCGTTGCATTATGATTAAACAGAAATAATATTTATACAAACATACAACTACCACAGCATACAAGTCAGCAAGTACTTTATCTTTCTCACAAATACATATTATCTTAGTTCTAACCTGTACTATCTGAATCCAGTGATGGCTTTCTGTATGCTGCTGAAGCTCTAATGAGGTGGTTAGGTACAGAAGCAATGCTGATTAACCTCAGCTAATACCACAGTGCAACTAATTAATTAAATGAAACACTCTAAGGAGTTTATCACGCTGGGGCTAATTTCAGCATTAAAGAGAGATTAAAACGCATTTAAAGCATCCCACAAATAAAGCGAAAATGGCGAGTAATTTCGCAAATAATTATCACACGCAATTGTGCAAATAAAGTTTCATTGGAAATGTTGCTGGAATCCTGAAAATACAAAGATGTGCATTAATGCTTCTTTGTGACCCCTTTAATGGTGGGTTTTGTGTGACATTGTGTGAAATCATTTTGTGTAATTACGTGATTTTTCTGGGATATTCATGGGATAAACTCCCGATCCCCTCGTGTGATAAACTCCTATGGATAGCTTTTCATTTAAACTTTTAAGTATAAGGCTATCCAGTAGGTGGCACCAAAATACTTCCTTTTGTAAAAGCATAGTATTTTTGTCCCAGTGTATTTTAAATTGTAGTACCTCGAAAGCACAAAATTTGAAAGCACCGGGTCCATGATTATGAGTATAATAATAGTCATATAAATGAGTGTCCCTACTTTTATATCTAATTCTACTTACATGCTCCAAGATATGCACTTTCAGAGGACAGTGGGTCTGTCATATGTAAATCTTTTGGATACTGATATAAACAACACCTGATATTTAACAAGTAGAAATACCTCCTAGTTTGTATCTTCTCTGTGTTGGATGTTGGATGATCATCTTTCCAGAGTGATTTAGTTTTGTATTCCTGGCAAGGCGGTTTGACTAGATGGCCCTTGTAATTCCTTCCAACTGTAAGATTCTACGATTCTATGAGCAATTCATATAGCTGCTTACTATGGGGTTACACAGACCGCCCCAAGGCACTCTGCAGCCACCCTTTTACTGGCTGGATCAGTACTGGAGGGGTGTCATGATGGCTCGCTCCGTGTGAACTGGCATGCACCAAAATGGTGCCCTGGGGGCAGGGTTATGGCATCCAGAGTGCAGACGCTGTGCCCTAACTCTGTCCGCAGGCTGGCACAAAGTGTCTAGAATCTTCCTGGGAAACTATCTCCAGGATTTGGCTGATGTGGGATAGTGGGCAAGGTAAAGAGAAGTATCTGGACTGGACTTTGCTTAGGAAAAAGATAGGATACCAAGAAAATGGCATGTGCACTGATTGTACCTGAGCCAAATTCAGTCCACCTTGATGATACTTAGAGTCCTGTCCAACCTTAAGTTCATATTCCCAGTTTCTCCATATGTGTTGGAGGCTGACTGCCTAGCACTGGTACCAGTGGATATTTGCCTTGCTTATCTTCCTTGGAGGCCTACTCAGATCAGATAAGGCAAGTTTTGCCTCTCACGGTACCTTTGTAATCCTGACTCATTTACTACTATAAAGCCTCCAAACACTTTCCCCTTCTTTGGAAGGTGAATCCACCCTAGTCAGTATGACTTCTTGTTAGTCCCACATTCACACAGGAGAGTACATCTCAGGTGGATGCGATGGTCAGGAGCACCTGTTATCAGCTTCGGCTGATTCGCCAACTGCATCCCTACCTGGGCCAGGGGGACCTTGAAACGGTGGTACATGCTCTGGTAACCTCTCGTCTGGATTTCTGCAACGCGCTCTACATGGGGCAACCCTTGTACCATACCCGGAAGCTACAATTGGTACAGAATATGGCAGCCAGACTGGTCACTGGCACATCCAGGGCCAGTCATATAACACCTGTACTTAAAGATCTGCATTGGCTGCCCATTCGCTTCCGGGCGCAATACAAGGCGTTGGTTATAGCCTATACAGCCCTACATGGCTTGGGCCCAGGATACCTTGAGGACCGCCTCTCCCCATACAATCCGCCCCGCACACTCAGAACATCTGGGCAGCAGCTACTGAGGGTACCTGGGGCAAGACTAGCCTCCACTGCAAGGAGGACATTTACCATCTCGGCCCCGACCCTCTGGAATACGCTGCCCATAGAGCTCCGCTCGGCTACCTCCCTAGCCCAGTTCAGGAAGGATTTAAAAACCTTCCTGTTTAAGCAAGCGTTCCCCGATACGAGCTCTAGTTAGCCCCCCCCCCCCCAATAGCCAAAGTTGAGCTGGCTAGTATCTGTTTTTAAGGTATATTTTAAACTGTTTTATTGTCTTTGTATATTGTACATTGTATATGTTACTATGCTGTGCACCACCCTGATTGGAAGAAGGGTGGTATACAAATAAAGCATTTATTATTTATTATTATTATTATTACCCTTAGACTGCAAAGAAGGACTGTGATCTCCTGACATTTTGAAAGGAGCATAGCCCAGGGTAGGGAAGCATGGTACTCTCAGTGTTTCAGGAGTGTGGCCTTTTATGACCAAGGGAGGGATGTTGAACAACAGAGGGAAGGGTTAGCCCTAAGGCTCCCAACTCATCTGATCAACAAGCCTAATTCCAACTGTGGAACTGGATATGGGACATCCAAGGCCTAGACCAATGGGTGAAAGGCCCAAGAAAATAAACCTTCCTGGAGGAGAAAATGGAGGGGCTAGGGCCCATATAGACAGGCCAAAATAAAGCTGCTTCGGGTCACTTTGGAGGTATGCTCTTTAAATAACATACACATCTTAAGAGGCCAGAAGCTGTGCCAAAGCCACACACCAGTCCTTAAGACTGGACTGTGGCTTTGGCAAGGCTTCTGGCCTCTTAGGATGCATGCATCATTTAAACAAAATACTTCCAAAGTGACCCAAAGCATCTTTATTTTGGCCTGTCTGTACAGGCTCATAGGCGGGTTACAAACTGCCATGAAGGTACGCGCAGAGCGCGTACTAGGGTTAGGGAGGTGCGGTGCTTCCGCACCTCCTGCGCGTAAAAAATGACGGCAGCTGTTCCAGACGGCCACCGTCATGAGGACGTCACGGCCGCACCACCTCTACACGGGGCGGCGTGGACGTGACGTCCTCACTCCGCGCCAGGGCGCCTAGGGCGCCCTTTCCACGGACCAGGAATGTGATGTTTCAGAGCTCCTTCCTGGTTTGCGGCGGCGCTTTGCTTCACTGGGCGCAGCCTTCAGACGGCTGCGCCCAGCGAAGCAATGGAGAAAGGGGCCAAGCGGCCCCTTTCTCCCCCTCCCCGCCGCTGCGGGGTGTCCTTGGGGCTTGAAGCCCCAAGGACACCCCTTTTCAGGCTGCAGGGAAGCGGCATTTTGCCGCTTCCCCGCAGCCTGAAAAGTGGTGGATCGGGGCCTCAGCGGCTGCCGTTCTAGCCACTGAGGCTCCGATACACTGGGGAAAGGGGCAGGTGCAGACCGCCCCAAATGGGCGGTCTATAACCCGCCATAGTTTACTATTTTAATGCTCATCTTCCAAGTAACTCAGCAGAAACCCTTTAAACTTATATCAGGGGTACTGATACTCTCTGTGTGAAGGCAGAGTAGTCCTTCCCCATGGAGAGGTCCAGATTAACTGAATCCACACAATGCACAGATCATGGAAACCACAGATCATGGAATGACCTCCATGAGACTTGGGAGAAATAGAAACAGCTCGGTGAAGACTGAACATACTCAAACTGAGCATGTTTATTAACCCTGGAATACTTCCTGGAACGCTGGGGGCAGAAAATTTGGGACAAGAGCGGGAGAATGAATAGGCATCCTAGAAGAAAGCAAGGCTGATTGGATGGGTAGAACTGTGAACAGATATATTCTATATTAACATTTTGTCACAACTTTTATTTTTAGGATCTAAAATTCAATATGGCCTGCGTATTTACATGCATATGTGTCCTATCCAGTTGGATTAGCTCCAGATTCTTTTCAACAGCTCAGCAACCTGTGTTTTTCTAGAAACCTTGACTTCCACGTCAGATACATGTTCTCTAAGTCAATTTCTATTTATGAAACTTTAATTTAGGTTCAAAATAACTTTTTTTAAAAAAAAACTGAGTTCAAAAGTCCTAAATATTCTCTGAGTTAGAATTTGTTCAAGTATTTTTTGTTACTGACTTCTAACCTTCTCATCAATTGCAGTTTAACTGGCATTGTGCTACCTATAAATGAATAATATCCTGCCTGCTGACCCAGTGACTCACTTGTTTCCTTGCAGATCTACTCTTATTCATTTTTAATGCCATGTCTGTGCTAAAGTTTCCACAAAGTTTGCCAATTTAATTAGTTCATTATTTTCTTTGCAGAGCACCTCAAGGCAATTTAAAATGAATTATGCAACTGAGTTTCCTTCAGAAATATTCAGTTTGGTAGTCTATTCAGCTGATTGTTTATACTAAATTCCTCATCTCTAAACAATAATATTAAACAATAAGATTTTCCACTTAACACATGGCCAACATAGGAAGTCAACTATAAGAAATCCATAGACACCATGGATGAATTAATTATCTTGAGACGTCTCATTGGCATGGAGCAGTCACACAAATAGAGGGGAATAAGCATCACACCATCACCAAGGAGGATAAAAAGATATAAAAGGCAAAAGAGAGACAAAAACAGAAAGTTGCACCACTGTATTTAAGATGTGTCTCTTTCTTTATCAAGGGAAACTAGAAAATATTAAGAATTCAAAGACATAGTACTTTCACACGCTGAAAATCGTAGGGTTAAACAGTGAAAATCATGTGAAAATTGTGCAATCGTGATTAACATTTTCACACACATTGATATTGCAAGAAGGAATCATGCCCCCCAAGTTAATCAGTTGAATGTTTGTAACCACTTTCCTATAAGAATAAGTAAAACAAAGCACCAATAGCTTAATGCTTTATTAATGATCAAAAGGTTGAAAATATAAAGCAACTCAGCTGTAGTAGGACTAAATATTATTGTAAGCTAAGCATTATTACTACACAAAAGAAGCAAAGGCAAGTATTTTTCAGAAATGCAGATTATGAATAGTGGTTTGTATATATGAGATAAGAGATTGCTGGTATACATAAGATAAGGGATTGTGGTGCCAGTTTGGAAATGGGGGCCGTGTTCCTCCCTTCTCACTATTATTTGGAGCACTTGTGAAAAATAATAAAACAGAGTAAATTTTATCATATATGAATTTTACAGTGTTGTAACAGTGAATATGGATTCCAACAGCCGTATAAAGCTGTAAACAATCATGAAGGGTCTTTAAAATGGGGATGGGATGCGCAACAAAAAATTATGACATATGTATTAAATTTTGCAATTATTTTGGATACTTTTTTCCAAACAAACAGCTTCATTTATATACCGCTTCATACTGAACTAACAGTGTCTAAGCAGTTTACGGCTGTAAGCTAATTGCCCCCAATAATCTGGGTACTCATTTTAGCAACCTCCAAGGAAGGATGCAAGCCTGAGTTGAGCTTGAGCCCTTTTGCTGGTATTGAACTCACAGCATTATGGTTTTGAGTGAGTGGCTGCAGTACAGGCATTTAACCACTGTGCCACCATGGCTCCCACTGGAAGATATTCAAATAAATGATTCTTAGAGCCTGGCCCAGAAAATCCAAGGTTAGCAAAAACCTTGCTACCTTTATGTTGGGTGAGTGGGAGTATTCATGCACATTGTAATCCTCTCCCTATCCCCACTGATCAGTGACACCTGGCTGAACGAGACTACGTGAGAAAGGGATCTAAGAGTCCAAGTAGACCACAAGATGAACATGAATCAACAGTGCGATGCGGCAGCTAACAAGGCCAATGCGATTTTAGGCTGCATCAATAGAAGTATAGTGTCTAGAAAGATCAAGGGAAGTAATAGTGCCACTCTATTCTGCTTTGGTCAGGTCCCATTAGTAATGTTTGGTCAGGTCACAATCCAATTAGTAATGTTTGAGAATAGCACACTTAAAACAAGACTGATCTGATTGTTTTCAGTAATACCACACCTCCGCTATTCTGCTGTGCTTTGAAGTTTCTATATATTTGCCTCTTAGCTGTTATCAGAATACGAAGTTGATCAGCACTTGAGGCATGAAAGAACTTTAATTCTTGTTCCAAAGTCTTTCTCTGTGTCAATAAAAAACAAGTAAAATCAACAAGGCTTTTATTGCTTTGTTTTTTCAGTAAAAAGATGTATCATTAACACAACATGAAGACACAATGTAATGTTCAAAGGATTGTGTGTATGTATTGTACTAATCGGATTATATGAATTATGGTTGTGTGTAATTTTCTCCAGATACTAGACAGCAGTTGTGAGACTTCTATGGAACTATACTGAGCCTGTCAGAACAGTAAACTCAGTGGCCTGTTACAGACTGCCAAAATAAAGCTGCTTCGGGTCTCTTTGGAGGTATGCTATTTAAATGATGCATGGGTCCTAAGAGTCCAGAGGTCGTGCCAAAGCCACACTACATTCCTAAGCACTGGAGTGCAGCTTTGGTGCAGCTTCCAGATTCTTAGGATGCATGTGTCATTTAAACAGCATACCTCCAAAGAGACCCGAAGCAGCTTTATTTTGGCAGTCTGTAACAGGCCAGAGTTTTGTGATACTCCCAATCCATCTCCTTGGATAATTTTGCACCATAACAGGATTCTTATTTACATACATTCACTCCCCCCTACACAATTATGTGCATTGTCTTTATATCTTTGGAATTTAGAAGGGGTTTGTTTGTTTATTTGTTTTAGTTTGGGGTTTTTTGTTTGTTTGTTTGTTTCAAGTAACTCTTTTCCTAAACCCAAGCCTACCTGTTACCAAACTCAGTGGGAAGTGAAATTCAGGTCAGTGCGGTTAAATCAACATAGATAATCGGAAATTTCCTCCAATTATGCAATTATGTAGTGAAAAGTTATTGAAACTACAATCCTATGCAAACTATTTGGGAAGTAAATCCCACCAAATAACTGAAATTTATTTCTGAGTAAGCATGCAAAACAGTGCACTGCAAGCTTTGGTTAAGAACCCTGGAATATTTTATTTATGCCAAAAGATAGTAGTAAATCAAATGTATAGCCTCACGTTCACTCTCACCACAATTCCATACATTGCAACAAAGGGAAGGTGGCATTTTATCTGCATGCGAGGGAGTGTCAATACAGCATCTACAGGTTCTTTTCATGAGGGCCAATCCAACTGTGTTGCAGCATTTCATGCACAGGAAAGCTAATGCGTGTGGAGGAGATGGCTAAAGAAGAAACAGTAGGAGCGGGGGAGAGATCTGAAAGAAATTCAATTTGCTCCATGAAAAAGTTGCTTAATTTGTATCAGTTCTTGTCAAGAACTAAACTGCCTATGCAGATTTCCTGTGTATGCATCCATAGGAACCCTTACACTAGCTGCACGTTTATTTAACTTCAGGAATTGCAATTACTTTAAGTAACTTACAGTACAGCCAGTATGGTGTCGGGCTTTGAGTGCAGGACTCTAGATACCAGGGTTCAGATTCCCACTCGGCCAAAGAAACCCACCTTGGGCAAGTCATATGCTGTCAACCTCAGGGTAAGGCAATGGCAAGCCTCCTCTGTGCAAATCTTGTCAAGAAACCCCCATGATAGTATGGGTTGCCACAAGTCAGAAACAACTTGAAGGCACACAACAACAGCTTGCTTTCATCAGTACATTGCTACTTGTATATAAAGTGTGTGTGACAGAGATGGGGGAAGGGGGAGAGAGAACACAGGATAATGATTTGAGTGTTGGACTATAACTCTTTGAGACCAGGGTTCAAATCCCTGTTCAGCCACAGAAACCCACTGGATGACCCTGGACAAGTCACACACTCCTTAGAGGAAGGCCCTGAGAAAGTTCTTCTGAACAAATCCTGCCAAAAAAATTCCTACAACAATAAGTCGTAGGAGTTATGGTGATAAGTCAGATTCAACTTGAAGATGTATAGCAACAACATATACTGTATATGCATACCCATATAGACACATTTATTTTCCTCATCTTCTATATTAGATACATAAGAAATTCAGCTGATAGTTTTGTCTACAGATTGTACTGATTATACTCTAGCTAATTTTAGATATTTGTGTTAAACTTTCTTTCCTAAAGATTCTGCTCTCCCATCTTAAAAGTATAAGATGTCTTGTTTGGGAAGGAGGGCTGGCAGAGAACACTGAAATAATTTCTTTAAAAGAAATTCTTGTGAATGCTTTAAAAAATACTTTATTTGCAACAAAAGCTCTAAACACATATTTTGGAGGAAAACCATGAAGATTTTATCATTAGGATACTTTGTTCCATCATGCATTTGTGGATCCAACGGCAAATGTAAGGCTTTGCTTTACAATTTGTTGGGATGGAAAAGCTGTACTTTATTAGTCACAACTAAATAGACTTGGCCTACAGTACTGTATGTATCAGGAGTCAGGCATCCATTGACCTGCCAGCCAGCCAATTTCAACCCATTCACCCAGCCTGCTTGCTAAGTAGCACTAGAATAACATATACAGGAATGCACTTAAGCACAAGTCATTGTGTAGTTCCCTTGCCACATGTGAATCAGAGAGCATCAACTCCCCATGTATAACTGTATAATTTTTTTAGTCAGAACATTTATCCCAAAATCCTGATGTAACTTAACCACAGATCAATGGAAGTACTGTACTCTAACTCTTATCAAAAAAATGAAGCATCCCCTTCTCTGAGTATAGTAGCAAAAGAAGAGAGCTTAGTCCATCCTGGAGGCACCTTAAAAAAGCACCAACCCCATCTACTTTCTCTTCTGGCCTTTCTGAATGCCTGGGCAGGAAAATGACGGCAGGAGTGGCTCTTTGGCGCTTGCCCCTCAAAGTAGTGCCAAGAGGAAACAGGCTTTGAAGGATCTGAATACAACATTTGTATGCATTTCTGGGTTAAAATCAAGCAAAGTCATCACATTAAGCTTCAAGGCTCCAATCACTGTGAACGTAGTTGCCATTTTCTTTGCTTTGTCTTTACATCCTTTTTTAAACATGTATGCATTTTCTTATCCCCATCTGGGCCTGGTTGCCTCTCCAGCACATTGCATAGCCACCATACACTGTAGTTCCCTCTTCATCCATGTAGCCTTTAGGAGGAGGACAAACAGTTATGCCTCCCAGAATTTTATCACTTTTACTTCATCTGACATTGCTGCTAGAATTTATGAAGCTAAGGAGACATTTTACAATCTGGGCATGAGTATTACTAGGCACTTTAAGGATCTCTCACCAGCTCTCCCCTTGGGCATGAGTATGGACTGTCCCTAGCCTTCAGGGTCAGGTAAATACACTCAATGTGTTCAGTTTTCTGGACTGGTTTCCTGGTCAGATTGATGGTGCTTTTGTGGACCATGGCCACACCTTCCCCTCTTCCACTGACCTGCTCTTTAACAGCATACCCAGCTGGGAGGGCTTTAACCCAGGTCACACTACTATCCTCTCCCAGCCAGGTTTCTGTGATACAGGCCAGGTCAGCCTTCCCCTCTTCTAACAAATCATGCATGATATGGGATTTGTTCTTTACTGACCTGCCATTACAGAGGAGCAGGGTAAGGGTCTGTGGTATGGTTGGGACGGTACTCAGTTCTTTTGGACTAACGGGGACTGGAAGGCAGGATAGGTATTAAGTATCGATCTCGTCTTCCTTTATATTTCTTGTTCCCCCTGTTAACACTATATCTCCCGTTGCCCCATACTACTTCAATCGGCACCCCCTGATCAGAATTCTCATCCACATAGTCACCTTCTTGCATCACAATAATGTCCCACTGGCACATCCCCCTTCAGTCCCTCTGGCACAGGTGGCACTGCATGAGCACGCGCTTGTTCCCGGTATCAGAACCTGTTATTGAGATCAGATATAATGCTGTATATATTCAGTTCATATATAATCACTTCATGTATGTTTTGAGATATCTGATCTATATTGTTCTGTTAGCTGAGAAGTTGGGTGGTGGAGTGGTGGAGAGTATATGGGTAGAATATAAAAGTTGGTGTTAGTTTCTAAGTGGGGCCCTGATAACTGCTTTGGAATGTTGTTTTAGATGACTAGCTGGGAATGTATCGAATGTTCAAGGTTATGTCTTGAGTGAGGCTAGGTTGTGATGGCGGCCTAGCTAAGTGTGTGTGGTGTGGGGAACTAACAGGGTGGAGAAATTAGGGGCATTTTAAAAGTGTTAGAGATCACTACTGCAATGCTCTTACAATAAACTTTCTACTTTTGGTATAAGTTTGCTTGTGGACCATTGATCAGAGGATTCCAAACCGCACACCCGGGGAGGCTGGCGCTGGTACTGGGCGTCTTCAGGGGGAGCCAGTGGGCCGGTTTTTGAAGGTGCCACTCCCACCGGCACCTCCCCCTTCAGTCCCTCTGGCGCAGATGGCATTGTGCGGGTGCGCGCTCGTTCCTGGGGAGGCTGGCACTGGGTATCTTCGGGGGAGCCGGCGGGCTGGCTTTTGAAGGTGCTGCTCCCACCGGCACCTCCCCTTTCAGTCCCTCTGGCGCAGGTGGCACTGCGCGGGCGCGCGCTCATTCTCAAGCTGGCTGCCATTTCCCTTCCACAGCTGCCAAGGCCACCCTTGTTAGCCCGGTGGTGTGGGGAGAGGGAAGCTCAGCATCTTCAGACTGCAGAAGCAGATCTATTATATCCCATCACACACCACTACCTTGGGTACGCCCCCAAATTCCTTGCAGCCATCCAGCTCCAGGGTTCTGACAAATTGTTCACTCAGCAAGTGGTGAAATGTTTAAACCTGGTTGTTTTAAACCTGCATGTTTATGTAATTATACTAAATTTAATATATAGTATTTTTAGAATTACTGACTGGATTTCATTGTACCATTGATCTTAATGCCTTTCTGCACTCTTTTAAAATGTATTTAACATATTGTTCCAATGATCTATTGACTGCAATAAAGTAATAAGAAGATAAGTGATTGTGACAACCATGAATTTTAGGGAAAAAATCCCCAGGTGTATTAGAGGGCAGAAATGCCTGTAAGAGTTGGGTGTATACTAGCATCTGAATCTTAGCATTCCATTAAAATTATTTCTTTTTTTACTAATGTCTTGAGCACTCTGATCATCCACCAAAGAAACTGCATGTTTTCTTCGAAAAGTAGCTCATACAATACAAGATAATAAAGTTAAGATAAAACACATGCCAAAGTGCAAAGTATGGCCTCCCTGCAAATATCTGAATGGCATTTTCCTTGATGAAATTAACCAGAAGCTTTATTAAATTTAGACAGCTATAAACTAAATTCAAATAGCAGTTTCTTATTCCTCTAATATGTAATACAAGACAGTGCACCAGCACTGAAGAAGGGATTTCAATAGGATGAAGCTTTTTCACCCCCTACCGTACTTACTGAAATTCTCCTTTCTGCACAGCTGTTAAAAACGCACTGTCCTATCTTTTTGCTACCTTCAGTTACGGAAGGGGAAGAAGGGTCAAGACATTACCAGCATTTTATCCAGTTTACATAGGGCCAGAACAGACAGGCCTTTGAGGCATCCTCGTCACGTGTGAGGGCTGCCTGGTGGGCGGAGCGCCCACACACCCGCCAGCCCTTGCATGTGATGAGGGTGCCACAGCTGCAGCGCACCCACCAGACGCGGTGCATGACAGTTACGTTGCAGCTGCGCAGCCTCCAAATGGGGCTGTGCAGCTGCGATGTAACCACGCCGTCTCTGGCGCTTTGCGACGCCGCAAAAAGGAGCCAATTTTTGGGCTCCTTTTTTCCTACGCAGCAGCGCCATGCCATTTATATGCTGCGGCACTCCTCTGCAGGAAAGAGAGGCGCCGAGGAGGCGCCTCTTTTTGGCAGTCTGTACCCCACCATAGATAGTGTTTCTGTATTGGTCTGAATGTTAGACTATGACTCTAAAAGCCAGGGTTTAATCCCCAGCTCAGCCATAAAACTCACTGGGTGACCTTGGGCAAGTCACATGCTCTCAGCTTCAGGGGAAGCCAAAGGCTAACTTCCTCTGAACAAATCTTGCCAAGAAAACCCTGTTATAGGATTTAACCTTTACAGGATGTGCTTACACGCATCCTGAAGATGCAGATTGGGTATATTCCTGGATTTAGACTTGAACCTAGATTTCCAGGTTTCGGCAGTTGCCAAGTAAGGCCAGTGTATTTTAACTGGATTAAAAGAAACTGACCTAGTGAGCCGGTATAAAAAATCTCTGATCATGCTGGAAACTGGCAAACAATATCTCAGGAATGAACAAAATGTGCTTTGGTCTTCAAACAATAAGAACAGGAACAAAATCTGGGAAGTTCTGGTCTTTTTAATCAGACTGTATGCACCCTTATGCAATCAAGAATCCATTTTATTGCTCATTCTCTCTCAATGAGCATTTAATTTGTTGTTGGGAAGCACTTATACAATACAAACATTGCAAAGTACAGATTTTCCTCAGCACAGAATATCAGCAAATAAAATTTGGAAACAGGATGAAAGAGCAGAGGAGCAGTCTGGAACAGGTAAGTGACGTTCTACTGCTAAAGCTAAGCTTTTTGCAAATTTGCTTGGATGGAGAACCATAACTAAGCCCTACTGAGTTCTTAAGAGGCAAAGCAGGATATGAGTATTTAGTAAAAGCATTATATTTCATGTTACACTGCAGGCAAGCATTGGAACTAACACCTGTGATACCTTAAAAACTATTCTGGCAAAAGCTTAGATTAACTAGACAGTATGCTTTATTAAAGAAATCAAATTATGCAATTTCTAGCCTATAAAAGAATGGAAGCACAACAAATACAAGTAACATCCCAAGAAGGAAATAATCCATATAGAAAAGTCCTATTTACTCAAAGTGAAGTCTGACTGAATCCATTGGAGCTTACACCCAGGAAGCTGTTTACACTTGGAAAACAATATTGGTTCCATATTGGTAGAACACTGGCATATAAACTTAATTAAATTTACAGAATTGCAGCCTAGATTAGTTATTCACATTTTTAAGATTTTTAATCCTGGGAAGTGATAAAGTGTGCATTATTTCTTAGTGCACCTATTTGCTCTAGGAATATGTGGGTTTTGGACTTCCAGAGAGAGCCATATGAAGAATGTTCAAAGAACACTGAAAACCTAAGTAGTCTTTAAACATAGGTATCCTCCCCCCTCCATTCCATATGGAAACATGTTCTACATTTTATCCACCCAATTCTGTAAATTGCTAGGACTTACCTTAACAAAAAGAAAAATCTCATGATGCACCTCTTGAGTATTATTTTCTTCTGAATTATTGTTGTAAGAAAATATGATGCCATTTTGAAAGTTTTTGGAATTACTCTGGATCTTCTTCAGAAAGAAATCAGCTGAAGACAATCCTTCATTTGCAAATGGCATTCCTTCTACTGGCTCAGGAGATGATCTTTGGTTCAGCAGTTCCATTTCCCCCTGGCTTTGCTGGTCTTCATGAATGTGTTGCTCAGAAAAATCAGCTTCTTCTTCCCCATCATACTGAGAGTACAAAGAATTAGTATGGCTGTTCTCTTCTGGGTTTTCCTGATATCTCATATCCATGCTGCCATGAATAGCAGTAAAAGAAACGGGCCTCAGGTCTTCACTAGTATGATCATAAACTTGCTCAGTGTCTCCTTCCCCCAAATCTGGAATTTCATACATTCTTGCATTCTCTATGTTATATTCCCCTTTTTCCATACCGGAAAATTGGTGCAATTTGCTGCACCTCTAACCTCTGGGGATTGAAATCAAGTTGGCAATGGTGACAGATACACAGTTTTTAAGTATAAGCAATGCCTATGGTATGCTCTCTGAATATATTGCTACACATGACAGATTTCTAACAATCATTTACTGAGAGCTTTAAAACAGTAAACTGCATATTCACAGGAGACTGTCTCCCTCTTAACCCCTGAACAGTCCAAAGTACCTTCACAGGTTCCTCTTTCTCATAGCCCCCAAGATACATATGACTGAACAAATCGCCCTCCTGCTTGTTACACCAATCCTTGTCAAAGAAGCTGTGGTTGTAATTTTGGGACTTTCCCCCCAAAGGATGGCCATTTCCTTTCTGCATGGCTGACCCTATCATTTGGCTGTTTAACGTGGAACATGGAAGACTGCTGGGAACCATTAACTGTTCCACTACTACTTATCTCCCTTCCCAGTCTTCTGCCTCACCCTGGAGACACATTGACTCATCCATCTCCCTTCCATCTTAGATATTTCAACTTATTTGTTTGATAACACAAAGAAAGACTTGATATTCCAGAGATATTATTGTAAAGGTAGCAACTGTCATCTTTTAACATCATCCACAACTGTAATATTTACATGTACATGGGAAAACAAATCTCTTGGGAGGGTGGGATTGGGGCTATGGTATTGTATGTACATTTTAACTTGTAAGTCGCCTCGATTGTTATTGACGGAGAGGCGGGATATAAATAAAAGTTTTATTATTATTTTATTTATTGGTTATTTAGCATGGAGTCATTATGCATAACAGCAGGAAATGGACTACTACTTGTAAACTGTAGGGCTAGAGTTGGAAGGTACCACAGGGGCCATCCAGTCCAATCCCTTGCCATGCAACTCCTGAAAGATGGCAAGCTAAGCTCTGTTAAAAGACTACCAAAGGAAAGTCTACCACCTTCCGAGGCAGTTTATTCCATTACCAGACAGTCAAGAAGCAAGGGGAAATGGCAAGAAAGGCTAATATAAAGTGTCAAACAATGGTTTTAGATAGAGTAAGGAGAAAGAGAGGCTTCACCAAACAAGACAGAACTAACTATAACTATATACTAACAGTGATCTCTGTTCTCTGAGTTCTGCTCCTTAAACAACCCAAAAGCACTGCACACAAATAAGAGGAAAATATTATTAGGGTGGGAGTGGGGTCCCAACATTTTCAAAAATACAAATAACATTCGGGATGGGATCCTAAAAGAGGATAAAAGCAACCCAATGAGAACTGAGAGTATTCCACTCCTCATATGAGGAACACTGTGCCTTCAATATTTCATTTCAAAAAAACTCCCATCCATCATGTACTCTCTTCTCTTTTAATATTCCTGGCCACAGGATCACCCCCAGTATTTCCCTAAGTCTAGCCTGTAGTTGGACTCATGCTCTATGAAAGTGGAAGCTAGAGAGTGGGTAACCATAGCTAACTATTCCTTATTGTCATCATTCTTTTTCTTATTGTCATCCGTCTTCATTGGGATGCTTTTATCCTCTTTTAGGATCCCCATCCTCGAATGTTATTTGCATTTTTTAAAATGTTGAGACCCCCTCCACCCACCTAGCCTAACAATACTTTCCTCTTTGTAGTTTTTGTGTGGAGATTAGGTAACAAGTTCATTTTTAACAATGGTTGTGGAGGGACAAGGCAAGGCTGTTTCCTAAAGCCAAGGTTAGTAGATAACCATATGAATGAGTATTGGGATGTAGCGTGTGAGCGAAAAAGAAGATGCGATGAATTGGCCATGATGAAACAGAGGAGTTGGTTAGTGTTATAATGTGTATAGTGTGCCAGAAAACCTTTGTCTCCGTTCAAACCGCTGCTGATGGACTGCAGTTTGTTGATATATTCCAATTCTGCCGTTTCTCTTTCCAATCATGCTTTGTAGTCTTTTTGATCAAGGACTGCTGTTCTGAGGTCCAAGACAGAATGACCAGGAAGACTGAAGTGTTCTGCAACCAGTTTTTTTATATTCTCATTCCTAATGTCTGATTTATTTCCTTCTACCCTGTTTGCCCAGTGTAGAGTACTTAAGGGCATTGCTGACATAGTATAGCATAACACTGGCGGATGAGCAAGTGAAAGTCCCTCTAATATTGTGGGTGGTGTCATTAGGTCCTGTGATGACATTTCCTGAATAGATGTGTGGGCAGAGTTGGCATCTGGGTTTGTGGCAAGGCTTTGTACTCATGTTCATATCTGTATTGTGTGTTCTTTTGTAGATAAGTAACTGTTTGACATTTCGAGGATGTCTGTAGGTCAGTAAAGGTCTGTCACCAAGAGCCCTTGGGAGGGAAGCATTATTGTCCAGAAGAGTTGTAGTTCATTAATGATAGACCAGTCTCAGTTGGGAGCTAAGTACAAATCTTGCCTTATTTGTTTTCTCACTTCATGTGGTGGGTATTGTAGTTTGATGAATGTTTGTTGCAATTCCTTGAGTTTGGCATCCCTGTTTTGTAGGTCTGAGCAGATGCAATTGTATTGGCAGGTTTGGCTGTAGACTATGGGTCTGCTAGTGTTTTCAGGGGGGAAACTAGAGACATCTATGTATGTGTAGCGGTCAGTGAGTTTGTGATTTACAAGCTTGTCACATGAACTTTAAAACTGTCTCAAGCTGCAGCCTGGGATGCTGAGACGGTTTTACAGTTCACGCGATAAGCTCCATATTGTGGTCATTAGATGTCCATTGTTTAGCTGTATCTTGGTGTCAGCAAGTGAACTTACTCTGTAGATACGTCCAAGCTGAGATTGGTAGAAGACTGGAAATTGTTGAAACTCTGATAGAATGCTGCAATATATATCTGACTTTTGGTAACCAGATTTATTGGTTTCACACAACACTAAGTGACCATTGTAAAAAATCTAAAAGATCTTTTAGTCACTCAGCTCTTTGAAAATTTAGAACAAGGAACACACTTTGCATCTTTCTGGATCCAGTTACATTGTATCCCACTTCCACAATTGTATAAATATGCTTTATAACCTGAGGCTTGGATATCTCTCTGTACTGCATCTGGAGAACTAGGTTTATGTCCATCAACGCTCATGCTAAAAAAAAATTAGTCTGACTCTTAAGCATGTTTAGCCTGGGGAAGACTAGGTTAAGTGGTGTTATGACAGCCCTGTTTACATATTTGAATGGACGTCATATTGAGGAGGGAGCAAGCTTGTTTTCTGCTGCTCCAGAGACTAGGACCCGGAGCAATGGATGCAAGCTGCAGGAAAAGAGATTCTACTTCAACATTAGGAGGAACCTCCTGACGTTAAGGGCTGTTCGACAGTGGAACACATTCCTTCCTCAGAGTGTAGTGGAGTCTCTTTCCTTGGAGGTCTTTAAACAGAGGCTGGATGGCCATCTGTCGGGGATGCTTTGATTGAGAGTTCCTGCATGGCAGAATGGGGTTGGACTGGATGGCCCTTGCGCTCTCTTCCAACTCTACGATTCTATGACTGTGGAACACACTCCCTTGAAGAATGGTGGAGTCTCCTTCTTTGGAGGTCTTTAAACAGAGGCCATCTGTTAATGGGGATGCTTTGACTGAGAGTTTCTGCATGGCAGAAAGGGGTTGGACAGGATGTCCCTTGGGGTCTCTTCCAACTTTAAGATTCTATGATTCTGCCCTCAGTCGGTCTTTGTGCCGAAGTTCCTCTTCAGGTCTCCCTCTTTCCTCTCTTCTTAGGCGCCTTCACGTCTTTTCTGACTTGGGGTAACCCCTAAGGCAAAAGTGGATTCCCTTGGCAAGGTTTGCTCCAAGGGGGGTCTGCTCTGGCCCTTGCCAGCTCCTTCCTCTGAGGCCCAGAGAGTGCAACCCCATCCACCCTGCAAGGTTCCCTAGGGCCTTTCCTTGGCTGGGCCTCCAGTGCCCAAAATGTCTCCTCTGTGCTTGGCAATGGGGGAGAGGCCCAGGTGGCAGCCCCCCACAGCGGACCCCCAGGAGTCAGATACACACACACACTACAAGCCTCAGGGACAGACAAGCTGATAGCATCCAACCTTGTTCCCAATCTGCCATTTGGCTACAAATGGAAAACACAGTTAATCTACACCACTGGCTTCTTCTTCTTCTTATTATTATTATTATTAACCTTTATTTATAAAGCGCTGTAAATTTACACAGCGCTGTACATACAATCTTCTTAATTGGACGGTTCCCTGCCCTCAGGCTTACAATCTAAAAAGACACGACACAAAAGGAGAAGGGAAATGTGGAGGGGAAAGGGCCTCTCTAGTAGGATAATATATATAAAATACATAGCAATACAGGGAATGATTCAATAAAACAGGCAAGAAAAGCTAACTTGCTTCTCAAGGATTCAAAGATGTAGCTGTGTTAGTCTGTGGAATCAGTATGTGAGAGATCTTGTAGCTCCTTTGAAAGTAACTGAAAGAAAGAAGATGGCAGCATGGGCTTTCCTAGACTAAAGTCAACTTCCTCAGATGCAATCCTCACCAAATGCACCTGAGGAAGTAGACTTAAGCCTAGGAAAGCTCATGTTGCCAACTTCTCTCTTTCAAAGGGGCTAGAGTGGTCCCCTAAATGCACTCTTTAAGAGAGTTTGAACCCCAGAGAATCCCAAACTATTGGCCAACATGGCTGAAGCTTCTGGGAGATGAAGTCCAAAAGCCTTAAAGGGCACAGTTTGGGGACTACTGGGTACAAGATCTCTCCACTCTTTTCTCCAGAGGCGAGGAGGGTGCAGAAGGGGACTTTGAGGCCACTTTAATGGCCCTGGCTCAATGCTAGGGAATCCTGGGAACTGGAGTTTTGTGAGACATTGAGCCTTCTCTGTCAGAGAGCTCTGGTGCCACAATAAACTACAGTTCCCAGGATTCCCTAGCATTGGGCCAGGGCAGTTAAAGCGGTCTCAAACTGGGTTATTTCGCAGTGTGTTTTGGACCTTTCTCCTCAGCTGCCCTACACTCTTGAAGGACCCGCCTGAAGGGGTTCCCTCAGCTGAATACACTGTTGGCATTTAAGAGCATTAAAGGCCACTCTCTTCCGCCAGGCTTAGCCACAGGACTTTTTAAACTGTGGATTTTTAATGATGAATTTCAGACGAGGGTTGTTTTTAATATGTGTACATCTCATTTGTCCTTTTGAACTGTTGCCTGTTTTAAGGAATGTGCCATATGTCGTTAATTGATATGTGGGGAGAGGCGGGGAAATAAAATTATTATTATTATTATTATTATTATTATTATGCTGCATCTGAGGAAGTAGGCTGAAGGCTAGGAAAGCTCCTCCTGCCAACTTCTTTCTTCCAGTGAGTTTCAAAGGGGCTCTCTACAGACTGATTCCACAGACTGACAGGGCTATATCTTTGAATGACCTATAAAGCCCTAAATGGCTTGGGCCCAGGATACCTGAAGGACCGCCTCTCCCCATACATTCCGCCCCGTACCCTCAGAACATCTGGGCAGCAATTACTTAGGGTTCCCGGGGCGAGGTTTGTCTCCACTACTAGGAGGACATTTTCCATTGCCGCCCCGGCCCTTTGGAACACGCTGCCCATAGAGCTCCGCTCAGCCACCTCCCTGGCCCAATTTAGACGGGATTTAAAGACCTTCCTGTTTGGGATTGCATTCCCTGATTAAAGTCCTTTAGGCCTCCTTCCTCCGCACTGGCAAAGGGATTGGCTAATCCGGGGCTTTTCTGTCTTTGTTTTTATGGAATTATTGTATGGATTTATGTCTTATTGTATTGTTTTTAATCTGTTGTAAACCGCCCTGATCTGTTGGAAGGGCGGTATATAAATAAAAATTTTATTTATTATTATTTATTTATTATTATAATTTATTATTATTATTATTATTATTATTATTATTATGCATCTGAGGAAGGAGACTTTAGTCTAGGAAAGCTTCTCCTGCCAACTTCTTTCTTTCAGCAAGTCTCAAAGGGGCTGCAAGATCTCTCTACAGACTGATTCTACAAACTGTCTTTGAATAATAGTAATAATAATAATAATAATATCCATCTGAGGAAGCAGGCTCAAGTCTAAGAGAGCTCATGCTGCCAACTTATTCATTTTGGTTAGTCTCAAAGCGGTTACAGGATCTCTCTACAGACTAACATGGCTATATCTTTGAATAATAATAATAATAATAATAATAATAATAATAATAATATGCACGTGAGGAAGTATGCTGAAGCCTAGGAAAGCTCCTGCTGCCACCTTCTTTCTTTCAGTGAGTCTATATATAATTATAATATATTATATATTATATAATTATAATATATATGTGTCTGTATACACATACACACATATATATTATATGCATTATATATAATATATGTAATAATAATACATATTATATATATATATGTAATAGTAATACATATATATTATATATATATTATAATACATATATATACATATACTATGTATACACACATATATATGTATGTGTGTGTGTGTGTGTGTGTGTGTATATATATATATATACACACACACATATATGTATTTGTGTGTGTGTGTGTAATTTTGTCATTGTCATCCCCAGAAACTCAGCGCTCTTCCCAAGGGGGGCGCCTCCTCCTCCTCCTCTCTGCACCTGTCTCTCAGGCGCTGCTCCCAGCCAGGCCTCCTCCTCCAGCCAAAAAGGCAGGCGAGCGGACCAATCAGATTTCCACCAAGAAGGCTCTAGCACAGGCCCCGCCTCCGCCCCGCTTAACTCCGACACAGAGCCGTTAGTAGCTGTTGGGGGGGTGAGAGACGGCGCACTGCGCATGCGCCACTGTTGCCCCACCGAGGTGCGTCTGTGACGGAGTCTTTTGGCAGCGCTGCCTGGGGAAGGTCGCAGGGAGGGTAAGTCAGCCCCAAGGTCCCTCCTAGCCCTCCTTGCAAAGACTCCACTGCCATAATAGGCTGAATAGGTGTGTGTGAGTGTGTGCACAGAAGGGGTTTTTGAGCCATGTTATATTGATGTGTGGTTATATTGCTTTATATATATTATATATTGTTTTAATGTATTTTAATCTTTATAAAGTACTTGGTTTTAGCATGGAATTTGCTTTTAATTGTTGTAGTAATTTGATTCTATTTTAGTATACTGTTTTCTGAGTCTCAGCCCTGGGAGAAGGGCGGATGAAAATAAATGCAATTAATAATAGTAATAGTAACAACTGAGCCACGGCAATCAAAGCAGTATGAAACTGCATTATTTTTGCAGTGCAGATGTTAAGAGTTTATCAGACAAGGGAAATTGGGAGTATAATCCAATGGCAATCCAAACGCAATCATGGGGCTTAATGTTATTGCGTGATAGACTACCACGCACAATGTCAGGCAATAGGAAGTCAGTCTGAACGCAATCGTGGGGTTTCACGTTATTTGGCGAGAGGTGATCACATGCAATTTGGGGCAATGGCACGCTATTTTGGGGCAATGGGGAGTCAGTTCGAGCGCAGTTCACATTCACGTAAATTCTCTGAACTAGCGAATTCACAGGAATGCGTTCTGGCCCCACTTTCTTTTCATTCGAAATTAAGAGGAATGCCTCCCGTGTGATCAACTCCGCAGGAAGAGGCTTCGCAGTCTGAGACTAGATAGGGCAGGATGTAAATAAATATAATCATAGTAATAATACATTTCTTTAAACTGTTTGCAGTGGGAGGAATCGAAACCAAGAGTATTGTTGTTTAGCTTTCACCTTGAAAACCAGGAAGTTGAAAAACTGTTCTTCTAGTTTTCTAGTTCATCCAGGCTGAGAGAGAAGTGTTTCTTGCCGAGACAAAACGATTCATGCAAGATGAGACGTTTTACGGGTGACTGCCCTCTTTCTCCTTCGCTTGGTCTTCCTAAAGAATTGAAAGACTTTAACATCATTTCTAAGGAATTAACCCACAAGGATTGGCAGCACTGGGGCAACTTTAAAGATTGAAAACACACTGCAGATATAATCCAGTTTGGGATTGCTTTAACTGCCCTGGCTCAAGGCTATGGGATTCTGGGATTTGTAGTTTTGTAAGACTTTGGCCTGTTACAGACTGCCAAAATAAAGCTGCTTGGGGTCTCTTTGGAGGTATGCTGTTTAAATGATGCATGGGTCCTAAGAGTCTGGAGGTCGCGCCAAAGCCACGCTCTATTCCTAAGCACTGGAGTGCAGCTTTGGTGCAGCTTCTGGATTCTTAGGATGCATGCATCATTTAAACAGCATACCTCCAAAGAGACCTGAAGCAGCTTTATTTTGGCAGTCTGTAACAGGCTTTTGTCAGAGAGCTGTAGGACCACAATAAACTACAGTTCCCAGGATTCCCTAGCCACCTCAAACTGGATTATTTCTGCAGTGTTTTTTAGACCAGAGTCAAAATATTAGATTTATTCCCCCCTCTAAATGACTTCTTGCACAAACATGACCCTCCCTCCCTGTTATGCTGTAATTTCTCTTTATTCTAATCAGGAAATCATCCTTTCCTTTCCAAAACAAAAACAGTGCTTAGGAGGTAAACCTCTAGCTGAATTCAGATAGAAACAAGTGAAAAAAGCCACTAGTTAGCAACCCAGCATCATTTCTTTTCAGTCTGCAGTCTTGCCATGCCTACCATGTTACACTGGCTGGTATCAGTAGTATAGGATTATGATTAGATATGTTCTCTGTTGTCCTTGTTGTTGTGCACCTTTGAGCCGTGAATGACTTATGGAGACGCTAAGGTGAACGTCGGGGTCAGAAAAGGCTGCAATCTATCTGTTCACCTTGTAGACAGAAAATGTCTAATTAACCATTTGTAAGCCACTCCAATAGCCTTTTGGCTGAAGAGCGGGGTATACATAATAATAATTGTTATTACTATTATTAGATTAGGTTTAGACTCAGAGGAAGGAGTAGTGAGGATCAGAGGAACATCAGCAACCTAAAATATGCAAAGGTCACCATGCTACTAGCAATTGAAAAAACCAAAAGACTTGGAACCATTACTGAAGTCAGAGGAGAGTGCTAAGGCAGGCTGATAAGACAACAAAAATAATGTTCATGGAGGATTTACATAAATCCAAGATGGATGACAAGGAAATTGAAATAGCTAAGGATTCCCCATACCTTGGATCATTCATTGGTAAGATTGGTGATTGCAGTCAAGAAATCAGAAGCAGACTAGGACTGGAAAGGGCAGCTATGAGAGAACTAGACAAGATCCTAAAGTGCAAAGATACACAATTAAACATTGTCCCAAAGTGACTATCCATGTCTGCAGATAACTCTTACTAACTGACCACTTTATCGTGGGCTCTTAAACTCTGCGGTCTCACTATGGAAATGTTTTTTCCTACGTTGGCCTTGGTATTCTTCTGCAGTTTTGTGATGCTTTCCTTGTGATAATTTATACAGAGAAGAATGCATTTACAGTATATATCATGAAAGAAGATTGTAATGGGAAATTAGCTATGTTTTGGGCAGCCTTTCTGCCTTTATTGAAGATGTCTGAAATTTCCTAAGAGAAATTTCCTAAGAGCTTGAAGATGCCCCTTCTGAGGACAGATTGGGGATGGCCAAAGAAGGAGTGGCAAAGAGCCGCTCCTTTTTGGGCTGGGAAAAAAGGTGGCTTTTCTTGCCATGGGCAGTTTCAAGCCACTCCGGCGGTGTGCAAGCGCCATGCCGCTGGAGCGCCCAGAAGCCAGCTCACGTCTGAGTGCCGGCACGACTTCCGGGCATCTTGGGGGCATGTGGCGTCTGTATGCCATGCCTCCAGGCCAGCTGGAAGTCAGCTTTTCATGCTGGTGTGTTTGCCCCCATAGTCATAATAGTTACTCCATAACCCTGCTAATATTTATGTTCAGGATTCTCTCACCCATCTGAATCATTCTGTGTCCTCAAATCCACCAAAGGTCTGGCATATAGGCCGCTTGCAGTTATCAGCCAACGTTCCCCTTCTCCCTGGATGAGCAATAAGCAGTTTTGAAGTGTCTAGATTGGAGCAATGTGGATTTTTCAGGGAAAGTAGAACTGGGAAATTTTCCAATATTCCAAACAATGTTGTGGGTTTTTCAGGCTATGTGGCCACGTTCTAGAAGAGCTTATTCCTGACGTTTCGCCAGCATCTGTGGCAGGCATCTTCAGAGAACGTAGATGCTGGCGAAACTTCAGGAATAAACTCTTCCAGAACGTGGCCACATAGCCTGAAAAACTCACAACAAACTATGGATGCCTGCCATGAAAGCCTTTGACTTCACAATGTTGATTTAGCTCATTTGATTTAAATATTACATTCAAACAGATTTAAATATCACATTCAAACAAAGCTTTATGTGAACATTATTTTAGTGGAATAATTGTATTTTGTAAAGAGAATAGCATATAAAGTTAACAAAAATGACTGCACATAGAAGAATACACATATATCTCAATATGTAGAGAGATCCTGTAGCTTTTGTAGACTTAAGTCTACTTGCTCAGATGCATGTGGTGCATTTGGTCCAAATTCATCTGAGGAAGTAGACTTGTCTATGAAAGCTCATGCTGCCAACTTCTTTCTTTAATCTAAGGCCTCTCTATGTACTGATTCTACAGACTAACATAGCTATATCTTTGAATTCTAGGTATATCTCAGTTCACAAAGTATGTGTTCCTGGACATGCCTTTTTTAACAGAAAATTTGGTAACATAGGCAGAAATAACGCCATAAAATAGGAGAGCAGTTTAACATGTTTGAGCAAACGTTTTATCCAATACTAACAATATGCACATATGACATGAAACAACTACAGCATATACTTGACTATACATCGGGAAATTTATGCCCCAAATGAGCTCCAAAATCCTGGGTAGATTTATACACAAGGCAATACAGTAATACAGTGGGGATCCAAGGACCCCCCCCCCCCCCCACGGATATACAAAACATTAGGACCTCAAGCCCCGTTCTTCCTAATGGCCACGCAAGGACAAGGACGCCTGCCCACCGTGTTCTCCTCCTCCTCTCCTGAGTTGTTCAACTTCTAGCAGCCTTAGAATCATAGATCTGTAAGAGACTGCAAGGGCCATCCAGTCCAAGACCCTGCCATGCAGGAACTCCAAATCAAAGCATCCCCGACAGATGGCCATCCAGCCTCTGCTTAAAGACCTCCAAGGAAGGAGACTCCACTACACTCCGAGGGAGTGTGTTCCACTGTCGAACAGCCCTTACTGTCAGGAAATTCTTCCTAATGTTGAGGTGGAATCTCTTTTCCTTCAGTTTGCATCCATTGTTCCAGGTCCTGTTCTCTGGAGCAGCAGAAAACAAGCTTGCTCCCTCCTCAATATGACTTCCTTTCAAATATTTAAACAGGGTTGTCATATCACCTCTTAACCTTGTGAGGAGGAGGAGAGGGAGGACGGGGGGAAAAGACAAGGCAACCTGCCCACCATGTTCTCCTCCTCTGCCGAGTCGTTCACTTTTGAGCAGTCTGGGGGCTTTGCCGGGAGGGCAGCCTTGTGAGGAGGAGGAGGAGGAGAACGCATTGGGCAGGTTGCCTTGTCTCTTTCCCCCATCTTCCTCCTCCTCCCCTTCACAAGGCTGCCTGCCTGGCAAAGCCCCAGGCTGCTCAAAGATGAACAACTCAGCAGAGGAGAAGGGAGGGAGGACGGGAGAAAGAGACAAGGACACCCACCCACCCACCCTCCTCCTCTTCACGAGGCTGCTAGAAGTTGAACAACTTGGCAGAAGAGGAAGAGGAGAACGCGGTCGGCTGTTGTGAGTAATTTACTTTTTTTTTTTGCTTATCCTCCCCTCCCAATTCCTTCAAGCCCTCCTATTTGCATCAGTCTTTTACATTGTGAGCTCATTTGTGCCTGTTGCACCCAATGGTGGTGCAGCTGCCATATTTTACCCTTGACGTATCCAGGGGTCATACCAAAATCCCCAATTTTGGCCCCAAAATGTACCCTCAACTTATACATGACGTCGACTTGTACTCAAGTATATACAGTAGGTCAGGTATGCTTTGGGAAGGAAAACAAAAATATTTGGAACCTTCTATGGTAATTAGTAACTGAAGAACCAAAGTATGAAACATAATAGTATAGGGGGAAAGTTGTGTTTATGGGGAAGATTTGTTTAAAGTACCTGTCTGTCAATTGTCTAAATATACCATTAAAATCCAAACAAATCTAGTTCATAATTTAAGTTTAGTTAGAAAGTTGTAGCTGACATAAATCTCTTGGATTGCACTTAGTGTTACTGTCTTATTTTTTCCCCTCTAGATATCCCTTCTGGTTCTCTGAAGACTTCAAAATCTGTCCTCATTTCAGGATGCATTTATTATTAGTTTCCCTCTTTATTGGTGTAGTTCCTTTCTCCAATAGTAATTCTGTTTATGCATCAGTACCTAGATTACTCCTGGTGTCTTTTGATGGTTTCAGGGCTGATTATTTGAAGAAATACAAACTTCCACATCTTCAGGATTTTATTAAGGATGGTGTATTAGTAGAATATGTTACCAATGCTTTTATCACAAAAACATTTCCAAATCATTATAGTATAGTTACAGGACTGTATGAAGAAAGCCACGGCATTGTAGCAAATGAAATGTATGATGTTGCTACCAAAAAAAGGTTTTCACAGTTCAATGACACTGATCCTTTCTGGTGGAACGAAGCTGTTCCTATTTGGGTAACCAACCAAGAGCAAGGGAACAGAACTAGTGCTTCTGCAATGTGGCCTGGAACTGATGTAAAAATTCACAATACTGTTCCTCATTTTTTTATGAAATATAATTCTTCAGTAAACTTTAAAGAAAGAGCAGAAAATATAATTGAATGGATGAACAGTTCCAATCCACTCGTCACTTTTGCTACTCTTTACTGGGAAGAGCCAGACGCAAGTGGACACAAATATGGTCCAGAAGATACTGTAAACATGAGTAAAGTATTGCAAGAAGTTGATAACCTCATTGGCTTGCTTGTTAAGAAGCTGAAGGCATCAAAACTGTGGGAAGAAATTAATGTTATAATTACAAGTGATCATGGCATGGCACAGTGTTCCCAAGACAGATTGATAAATCTGACTAGGTGCCTTGAACCTGGTAGTTACATGCTGATCGACAAGAGTCCAGTAGCTGCGATACTGCCAATTAGTAAGTATGTTTTAATCAATGTAAAGCTGTTATTCTGGCTTTTGGGGAAATGTTGTATTGTTTACAATCATTCTTGATGTTTAGGAGGAGACTTAGGATGTCTTCAAAACATGAGTGATAGATCTCCCAATCTTTTTCAGAACTTTTAAGTAAGCACAAGGTGGAGAGAGAGAAACTGCAAATATGTCCGTCTTTCATGGGTTCTATGTAAGCTTGAAGAAAAAGGCCAAATATCCAAATAGTTATCCATGTGGCATTGATGTTCATAGGCCACACATTTGAATATTGAATATTGTCATGAGCTCATGAGTTCATTGAATAAAAAAGAGTGGACATTTGTATTTCTAGTGCTGTAACATAGCAGGTTTTTTTAAAACAAAAACTTTCCAAAAAGAGTTGTAGAATTAATTTCCATTTGCCCCGTTAATACAATTTTCTTCACAATAGAAAGTAAAAGAAGAAGAAAAAAAGCACAGCTTGGAGCTAAAATGCCTGTTAGCAGAAAATACATGTATTGATACTGTTTTTCCCCATCCCATCTCTCTTACTAGTTGAATTTTCAGAGATGACATAGGAGTATGGTGTGTTAAGTAAAGTGATTCATTCCTAGATGTCTATTTAGGTCCTTATGATAAAGCCAATATATTCTAATAGTAACATGATTGTGATGGAAAGCATATGAAATAACTTTACATGCTTGAAGCTGCAAATTGAAATGCTGTAATGAGGCTTCTACTACTTCCTGTTCTTTAAGTATATTGAAAGGGGATTAAAATGTGTTCCATACTGAATGTCTGTATGGAGCATGGGATTTCTATGTTCAAATGACAAGATTTTAGACTGTGTACATCTTGTTTTGTTGTATTTTTCTTCAGATAAAACACATGTCTATAACTCAGTGAAAAACTGCAGCAGCCATATGAAAGCTTATCTTAAAGAAAGCATTCCAGAGCGATACCATTATCATCACAATAAGCGTATTCAACCCATAATTTTGGTGGCAGATGAAGGATGGACAATTGTTACAAATGAGAGTCTTCCAAAGTGTAAGTGTTTTCCTTTTGTGTACTTACCCAATTAGACAAAGTGACTCCCCTTCACATGGAAGAAACATAGCTGGACAGGGTAGTGTGATATTGTAGCCTTATGGAAACACATTTTTTTAAAAGCCCTAATGATCTTTTAAATCCACGTTGAGGTTATTAGAACTAACGAAATTACAACAAAAGGCTGCAAGTTTTTACCAGAAATCATCATCAGGTGATATGGGATTAAAAATTTTTAAAGGGGGGGCAAGAGGCAGAGAAATAAAAACCTTGTGCCTGTTTTTGTGGTTGTGGGGTCTTCATCCTAGTTTAGGGCTTGTCTACACAATTAAAATACTCCTCATCCCATTTGAATAGAATGCAATTCGCAAGCATTTGTCTGCAGTTTTTATTGGACTATCTGCAGAAAGCTGCAAAAAGGTGCACAGAAATGCACATTATCACATCTGTGGCCATCCATCTACTTCATATAGATTTGGAAGGCTGTGTGTTTTGGCACGTGAATAGATGCAAATTTGTGGGGGAAATTGAAGAAAATGAACCATTGATGTGAATGTGTGAAAATCTGCACAATTATGTGACTATTAGCCCATAGTCTCAAAATAGAGATGGCATAACTGAATGAATCAGTGGTTGGCTTCAGATTACAGCAGCATCTGTGTACTAGATTGGGAAAACCTTTTAATTTTTTTGTTTATAGCTTACCTGTTTCCTCAGCCCCGGTACTCGAAGTACCTTACAAAAATTAAAAGAAATACTGGCCTGTTACAGACAGGCGTAAAGTACGTCCCCGGGATGTACTAGGGCTAGGAAAGGGCGTCCATTCCGGACGCCCCTAACCCTAGTACGTCCTGGGGATTTACAAAATGGCAGAGCCCATTCTACGCGGGCACCACCATCTTGACGTTGTGGATGCATAGTGTCTGCACGTCGCGCGGCGCTAATGACATCACGAGTGTGCCATTGGCGCCTTGTGGCATCATTAGCGCGCCGAAAGAAGAAGCACCATTTTGGGGCTTCTTTTTTGCGGCGCCAAGGAGCCACACGGTTTGACCGCTGGGGCTCCTTGGCGCAGCAAATGACGGCGCTGGCAGACCGCCCGTTTTGGGCAGTCTGTAACGTGCCACAGTTAGGCATTACACATGGTTGCTCCCCCCTTGTTTCATCTAGGAATTACAGTATACTTTCAGACATCTGTAAGGATTAGGTTCATGGTGCTATATGTTGCACATTTAAGAAAACATCTACAGTAGTTGGTCTTTCATGGGTTGAGTTACTTTGTGTACATAAAAGAGTACTACAGCAGTGCAAGCTAGAAATAATATTAATTCAGACGAAGTGAAAAGATTTGGTTTGGAAAATTCTGAATACTTACAAGACATACCAAATTTTATCTGGAACGTTTTTCCTGGCTTACTCCTCATCAGTTATACAAACTAAGGCCCTGCCCATGACGTGCTAGGGTTGCCTCGGGGCGGCGCATGCACACGCCCCGCAATCCTAGCATGTCATGAATGCGCCACAGTTGCGCAGCGCCATACATACAGTGTGTGTAACTGTTACATCGGAGCTGCGCAGCTGCGACATTACAGCGCTGTCTTTGGGGCTTTGCTGCGCCGCAAGAAGGAGCCGCGTTTTGAGCTCCTTTTTTGCTGCGCAGCTGCGCCGTGCAATTTGTATCAATTTGTGCAGCAAAGAGAGGCGCCAAGGAAGTGCCTCTTCTGGGCGGTCTGTAACCCACCTAAATTGAGCTAAAAGAAAAATATTAAAATGTTTTTCTCGAGATTCTCTTGATGATCTGAGTATGCCTGAGGACACCAGAAACCTTGAGTAGGAGGCCTGGAGGTTAATGCAACCTCTCCATTCCCTCACTTGCTAGTGTTCTTCACCACATCACAATCAAATAGCAGAAAACAGCAGATTGTGCTTTCAGCATAAAAGGATTAAATTAGTGTAGTAGGCTGAGACAAACAATATGAAGCTAACTGTGTGAGATGCAGACATAATCTAGCATTTTCCTCCCTGCCTTTCCTCTCACTGTATCTTCTTAATCATAACCTACTTTCGACCAATTCTGACTAAAAAGCATATTATTCTAATTGTATGTACAAATAGTTAATACAGCTGCTGAGTTACGGCAGCCATGTCATGGCAGTTATGTCAGATAAACCATAGTCAACAGGCAATAACACAATGCAGGCTGTACATTGCAAAATGGGGCAAATACAGTTATTGGGGATGGAGCAACTCATCTGTGAGCAAACATGCAAGTTTTGCGGCTGTTTATAAAAGAAGGAAGTTATAGAAAAGATGATACAGATATGTAAGATTATGCATGGTGCAAAGAAAGTGGATAGTGTTTTCTTTCTCAGTACTGGAATGCAGTGTCATCAACTGAAACTGAACAATAGAGTCAAAGTGAAATGGTGTAGTTCACATGGCTAACTTGAATTGCTTGAAAAGAACTTAATGAGGGATAAAGAGATTAGTGGCATCTAGTGATTATAGCTACATATTCCCTCTAGTATAATGCACTATAAATCTCTGCAGGTTGACAACAACAATAAGAGCAATGCTAAGTACAGTTGGCTCTCCATATCCATTGATTCTGCATTCACGGATTCAATGGATGCATCCAGGACCCCCCGTGGACAGCAATCTGTGGGTGCTCAAGTCTCATTATATAAAGTGGCATAGTAAAATGCTGTCCTTTATATAAAATGGCAAAATCAAGGTTTGCTTTCTTGGATTTTTTTTTTTTAATATTCAGAATGGCTAGGCATTCCTGAACTATCTCTTCATCTATTCTGTTTTGCAATCCCCTTATTGTATCATTTGTTCTATTTTTACAAAATTAAGTATTATTTTTCTTTCCGTAGAAGACCAAGACAAACAGGTGTTTAGCAGTTCAGTTTTCCATCTCTTCCCTATAAGCATTTCATTGGCTTCTCCATGCAGTAGTCTTGCCATTTCCTTTTTCTTCCTCCTGCTTCGAATAGAGCCAGAAAGACCCTTTTTATTATTTTTAACATCTAGCAAGCCTGTGCTCATTCTGAGCCTTAGCTTTTATGACTTTCCTCTGCAAGTGCTGGCTGTTGGTTTGTTATTTTTCTTTCATGATTTCCCCTTTCCATTTCTGTAAATCTCAGCTCATCTGAGATTTAAACATTCCCCCTGGTTTGCCAAGCACTTCCCACTTTATTTCTTCATTGGAATTGATTGCAGTTGTGCCTTCAGTTTCTTAAGAAACTCGCAAGCATCTTCACTTTGAGCATTTCTGATCATAGGATCTCATTAGTGTTTCCCTAAACTTACTGAAATGAGCATTCTTCAAGTCCAAGGTGCATGTTTTATACATTTGGCTTCCCTAGTCTGCTGTATAATAAATTTGAGGAGAATGTGGACATCCCACCCAAAGTTTCCACTAGATCCACTCAGTTGACCAGTTCTTCACTATTGGTTTGAGAACTATTTTACAATACTTTTTGCATGAGTTGTAATTTTCATGTTAGCCTTGTTCTTTCTGGTGCTTGTTTATCCTGAAACTGGAAGTGTCCACTCTCCTCAATAGAAAAGACATATTTAATTTAAATATTAAGGTCCTGCCTTCAGGAACAGTAAGATGAGCTAACTCCATGCTAGACTATGCTCCCACCATTTGCTAAAAAATAAAAGCATAGTAAGTCCAACTTTGCTGTTCTTGTTACAGTGGGCTGGAACAGAAGGACCCAATAAAGAGGGCCGCACTTGCTCTGACGTGATTCATGCTGGGGCCTTAACAGCTTAATGCCAGGCTGCCACTGCGGTTTTTAACTGGGTCAGCTAAAGGAGCTGTATTTTACCACTCCTTTTTGGCATGTTTTGTTTGTAAAAGACACGGCCTCAGTGCAGTTTCCAGCCAAACTCGGGGCATGCATTATTTAAATGCTACACCCTGAATGCACCCGGATACCGGTTTATGTGGCCCATCTGTTTCGGGCCATTGACAAAAAGAAAGACTTATAGGCAACAGATGGATTGCAGAAGAGGACTCAGCCAGATTTTTATAGAAATGATACTAATGTTTAGTGTTTTTAAAGAATCCTCACTGCAATACAGTGCCAAAGTAGAATGTTGCCATTCACCTTTTACAGATGTAAAGATAAATTTGCAGCAGGTAATCCTAGCATGTGCAAGAAGAAACAAGGTGTGCTTCCTCTCTCCTTCAAAAACAAATAGATTTTATTATTAAAGAGATATGGAAAAGAATGAAGGTTATACATTGCATTTGCAACTTAAAAGCTTAACAGGCTGTAAATGTAATATTTGGGGAATTTTTTGTTGGGGGGGAAGCAGGCTTATGGAAGAGCTTTAAGATGTTGCAGATTCCTATTGCCTGAAATGGTGAAATAACTGTTCATTAAAGATTTCTAGCACACTTGCAATTGTTAGATTTTTTCATTTCTTTCCAGTAGGTGACCATGGCTATGACGATTCCCTCTCAAGTATGCATCCATTTTTGGCAGCTCATGGACCTGCTTTTCGCAAAGGTTACAAACAAAAGACAATGTCTACTGTTGATATTTATCCAATGATGTGTCATATCTTAGGTTTGACGCCTCAGCCCAATAATGGCACCTTGAGAAATGCCAAGTGTCTGTTAGCAGACCAGTGGTGCATAAATGTCCCTGAAGCCATTGGAATAGTTATTGGTGTCTTTATGGTGCTAACTACTCTGACGTGCCTGATAATAATCATGAAGAACAGAACACCTGCTCTGCCTCCATTTTCACGACTTCAGCTTCAGGAAGATGATGATGATCCACTAATAGGATAAAATGTACTGGCTTTTATCTTGAAAATTGGACATGATCACTTCAGTTACACTGGATAACATCTTACAATGCACTTTAATAATCTACCCAAATACTGCAGTAGAGCATTGTCACTATAAAATAAAAATGTTAAATAGAATGTGTTCTCAAATATAAGAACTCTTAAGTTTTCAGTTAATAAAATGGCAAGATTAAGATATTTAAATAGTAACAAATGATGCTGTTTGTCCACAATGAAGTATCTGGAGATACCTTAACTCCTAAATTTAGGTGCAAGAAATTCTTGAAGTTCTTTAATTGAAGTTCTTGGTGGTGGAAATGGCAATCCCACTTTGTATGAAGATGGGGAGGGAAGGCAGCTTTTACTCTGCTCTTTGTGTTCTGTTTGCAAAACAAAATAACTTACATCACTAGAAGCGCTGAGAATTTTGGGAATCAGGAAAACTATTCATTTATGTCCTTTCTGTACATAAACATCTTTAAAAAGAGTTCTGTGGAATGAAACTGCTTTCATAACTGCCAAATGATACAATCTCAGTGGACTTTAAAGTATGCATGGTCTTGACTTTCATTATAAAGAACTTCTAAACCCTATTGCAATTTTTACCAGTTTGTGTATTTTTGGGATACATTTATCTGTGCTACAAAAATTTGTTAACACTTTAGGGGTTCAAGGTTTAACTCCTGTATATCAGGGACTACTAGACAAAACTCAAATAAATGTAACCTTTTAGATTAATAGTCTTATTAGTTACTGGGCTTTAAGTAGCAGTTTACCAAATAAAATACCTTGAGATAATGCCTGTTAACACTTCTTAACATTATTCATTTTTGTGTTCCATGTAATGACCATGACTCCTGATTGAAAACTAGCTGAATTATATATACAACTCACAAGGATAAATCAGAGGTGATGATGGATTAGAAACTCAGGGAAAAGAGAACTAGTAAGATGTATCTTGAATTATTTATTCAAAGGAGCAGTGCCTTTTAAAGGATATTTATATTTGTATGAGCTGGGTTTTTGTGAAAAAGTTTTTCATAATTTTCAAGTTTATGAATTAAAAGATGCTGTTTGTATTTTGGTATCAAGTCTATTTTGTTAACTTTAGGCTACGATACTCTGATACAGTATATTCATTTTAAACCTGTTTTATTTTTAAAAGTAATATCAACGTTTAAAAAAAACCATGGGGTTGTCCTTTTCCATAATACCGTTGACCATTCCCTCTCTCCTGATCATTAGTAACTGGATAATAAAAAGAGTTGAACACCTAGCACCCTTGACCTGTAATTCCAATGATGTGTAACCCGTTTCTCCTGTCCTCAGATGATGGTGAGTAGAAATAGTGTGTCCCTTGAGGATAAATTTGTGGTTATTTAAATTATTTTAATTGCTCCTCTAATGAATGAGTGGTTAAGGAAATAAACAAAAAACCAGATAAAAAAAATAAAATGCATAAAAATAAAATGGGTGAACTTCAAAAAGTAGAGTAGTCTGATCAGTAAAAGGGATGGGGAAAGTGTGCCACATGTTTTTGATGGACTTAATGCTCCAAAAATGCTTTTCTTTTGTTAGTAGCGATGTCTGTGTGTCCCCTGACTCAACTCTAGCACCAGTCACAATCAAAGAGACAAATGAGCAACAACAAAATGGGTCCTGTTCCTCCCTTGAATAAGTGGACTGCCTCTCACCCACATATCTCTCACCCACCCACACTGTCAAAGGAAAGAAGGGAAGGTCCAGTCCCCTCACCTGGGAAGCTGATGCAGTCTAGGGTGGGGAAAATGGAGATTATTGGCTCCAAAACCTGACACAACAGACTGGGGCAGGAGGAGCTGTAAAGAATTACATGCCTGGAAAAACCCATTAGACTTCTTTCATTAAAATCCCAAGTTTTAATTTCATGACATTCACAATCTGTCATTAGCTATATAGTGTATGCAAATTCAGAGCAATTTGATCACTTTGCCTCCCAGGTAAATTCAAGCCAACGTAATGAAACATCTACACCCCAGGATTTTAGGTCTGTTTAGGGACTGGCATCCTGATTCCTTAATCAGGGTCATCGGACAGACATGACTCTTTGAGTGAGCATATATCATGAGAGAGTGGAATCCCACAAAGATCCACCCATTTAGGATTGCACTTTGATCATGTAAATGCCACTTTGCTGCCAAGAAAGTGTTATCATTGGACCAATGGATTACATCTGTTCAACCTTCCCAGATACGCTTTTGAGACAATGGTTGCATTGTTTTCATGCCTTAGAAGGACACCTCCCCCTAGGAAAGGAGTTTCCCTAGGCAATGTTCAGAATCACACAATTGAGCCTGTCAGCCATAGTCCAGCTGGCACACGATTGTTTTTGTTTAAGGACTCCATGTAGAGAGGTAACAGTCTTGCCCTTGGGAAACCCAGTGTAGATTAACCTAACTACTGAGAACCCTTGCTTTTGCAGAATCAATTTAAAAGACAGCTTTGGCCAGGAGTTTTACCTGCATGAGGCAGTGAAAGAGTATATTATGGATAAAACTAATGTTACCCACTCCCTAGCTGTACAGGGATTGCACTTGGAGAATGCACTACGCATCTCTTGGTGGATTCAACTTTTGTCCAGTTTAAGTAACATTGTAAGGAAGGTCTCTCAGACTCAGATCCATATTAAGATAACCATAGATCATCAAGTTAAACAAATAAGGTCTCACGTGAAACTGAAGAAGGTTCCAAACACTCCTGGTGGAGTAATCAGCTCCAGTGGTCTGCTTCAAGCCATGCCATTTTAAAATTGGCATTTCACCGCTTAGCCTTAGTTTTAATTCAGGTTTAATTCAGGTCATTGTGGCCATGTGCCTCATCAGAACAGGTCCTCCTTTTCCAGGACATATCCTATGTTTTAACCTTCTGTCCAGAAGGAACTGGAAAATGTCCCCCATTCTTAACATGACTAAGGAATGGGAATTTATATTTATATAAGCATTGTTAGCTTTTATTTTGTAATGTCCTACATTTTTTACTGTCCTACATTTTGCAGTGCCTTGTCCTCCTTTGTAGTTATGAGATCTGGTCACCCTGCATCAGAAACACCTGCTGGATCCGCAGGCGATTAGTTTCATTACATGCCACACGATCAGACAGCAAAAGGAGCTCCCTCTCACTGCTATAGTCTCTTCTCTCCTAGCTGTCTACTGCTGGAAAGAGAAGATTCCTTTTTTTACCAGAGAGGCAACCTTTTAAAAAATGAGGGGTTTGTCGCAGCAGCCAACCAGAGACTGCCACCTTGGAGGACTGAACATGCAATGCCATTTTAGTAAGGCTTACAGCTGAATTCCAGGTGTGGTCACACCCCCATTGATATGCCTCTCCACTCCATTTTTCCATGCACCCCACTCTGACCTTCAAAGTCATAGCAATCCACTACCACACTGCTTGAAGGGTGTATTACCCCACATTCACTGGGGTTAGGGATGAAGGATCCCCATGAATGTGGAAAAACCGCACATGAAAAAACACTCCTTTTTACCTAAAAGAACAGCTCTAAAGACTCCAAGTCCTCCAGTGCAACTCTTAAGGTCAAAATCTGCCAGAAGTTGATCACAGAATCATACTGAAGGACCTACAAATGCCTAGAGAAGTGTTTTCTCTAAACTTCTAGGTTCTCCAACACAACTCTTTGGTCAACTTCCAGAAGCATTGCTCTGGAAAGCAGAGAGATTCCTAGAGAATATTACTAGAGAGAATCACATATAACCAAAACCTTGGACACCAGATTGTCAACCATTGACATCTCGATTGTGAAAATAAGCCACATGGCTTCTGTATGTGTGTGTTGCTTTTGACATTCTCTGTTTACATTTTTATTGCTTAGAATCATAGAAATTGCAAATTATGGTGAATTCAATTTTGTTTACTACTGATTTTGTTGAAAAAACTCCATATCTTTATTGCAGACACTATCACAGTACTCAAAACAGCACCAATTTTCCCTTGATCAACTGGATTTTGTGGTCCCAGAACACTTGGTTGTAAATAGTGTCTGGCTAGTCAGTTTTCCTGAGAGTTCACTGATTTGTTAATACTTCATCTTAAAAAGGACCTGCTGTATGCTATGCTTTTTAATGGAAAGTGGTTTGTCTGTCTTTAAATGCTGTATTTAAAGATAAGTGAACTAACTGGACCAATGGTGGTGGAAGACTTGGAACAAATCTTACTAAATACAGGCTAGAACCTATTTGAAGGCCTATTTTTCCCTGCCATCCTTGTGTCTCCAGGAAGACATCCATTGGAGCTGTTTCAAGTTGGTCAGAGGTTTATTACATGGCATGCTGGTCCTCTAGTAGGATGTCGACTTTGTACAGCGCTGTGTATAATTACAAGCGCTTTAGAAATAAAGTTTAATAATAATAATAATAATAATAATAATAATAATAATAATAATGTATAAACCACTCAATAGTTCATTGTGAAGAATCTGCATGATACTTCTCAGATAAAATCATTCAGATCTCCCCAGACTTCAGTGCTCTAGTTGACAAGAGTTCCAGTGAATCTAACCTTGGCTCCTGGTGTTTCTGTCTTATTGGGTATCTTTCAGTTTGGGCAGCCTGAGGATGTGGATGGGATATTTGGAGACCCATGTTACAACCTTACCCCTCCTGGCTCTTAAACATACCAGAGGAGAAGGGCTGAGTGGGTGAAGAGGGTGGTCAGTGCCTCCTTACAATAAGGCAGAGTCCCAACTTGCCTAAGGGAGGCAACCTTCCTTGAAACTCTATAATGGATAATTAGCCAATGTCAATCATACCATTTTGGGTCAAGGCACTGGAGTGTCTGGTGGTCTCCAAGCCCCAGAGGTTTCTGAATGAAATAGATTATCTAAAACTGATGGCGGGATACAGACCGCCATATAGTACGTCTTCTATACGTACTAGGGTTAGGAAGGGGCAGTGCTTCCGCACCCCCCTAACCCTAGTACGTATAGAATACGTACAACATGGCGGCGCCCCTTCCACATGGGGGCCGCCATGTTTACGTATCGGACGCTGAGCGTCCGTACGTGTCGCGGCGCCTATGACGTCGCGAGTCCGCGCCAGGCGCCTCACGACATCATAAAGGCGCCGCAAAAAGAAGCTCCAAAATGGAGCTTCTTTTTTGCTCCGCGCGGGAGCCGCGCGGTTTGGCTGCTGCGGCTCCCTCGCGGAGCAAATGGCGCCGGCCATTGTATCCCGCCATTGTAATCTGGTTTCAGGCCTGGTTATAGAAGAGATGGCTTGGGTAGTCTTGGTGGATGACTTGTGCTGTGAATTGGACAGGGAGAGAGTCCCTAATAGTTCTGCTGGACCTCTCAGCAGCTTTCATTCCATCAGCCATGGTGTCCTCCTGGGCTGCCTTGCAGGGATGGGACTTGGAGGCACTGTTTTATAAGTTCAAAAGGTATTATGGGAAGGAAGGGGTCCTTTCAATTTCCTAATTGCTGACTAGTGGAGTCCCTCAAGATTCTGTTCTATCCCACATGTTCTATGAAACCACTGGGAGAGGTTGTCTGGAGATTTCAGGTTCAGTGTCATCACTACGCTAATGACACACAGCTCAATTTCTCCTTTCCTTCAGGTCCCAAGGAAATTGCTTCAGTTCTAAACCAGTGTCTGGCACTAGTAATGGATTAGACAAGGGCAAACAAATTGAAGCTTAATCCAGACAAAACAGAGACAGTGACAAGGCAGATCGGGGATTCAGCCTGTATTGGATGGGGCAACATTTCCTCTGAAGATGCAGGTTGACAGTTGAGGTGTATTCATGACTGAACTTGGAGGCCCAGGTTTCTGCTGTGACCAGAACTGCTTTTGCACAGTTAAGTCTTGTGTGCCAATTGCACCTGTCCCTTGAAAAACATGATCTGATACATCCCTTTACATCTTTGTAATGTGCTCTACTTGGAGCTACCTTTGAAGAATGTTTGGAAACTCCATCTGATGCAAAGAGCTGCAGCCAGAGCCTTACCTAGGGTGGGTTAAAAAGATCATCCGACTCCACTGCTGCAACAGCTCCACTGCTTGCCTGTCTCTTTTCAAGCACAATTCAAAGTGCAGGTTATGATCTATAAAGGCCTATATAACTTCATTCTAGTCTAACTGGCAGTCCATATTTCCCCATTTGAGGCCTGAAGATCCTCAGGAGAGGCCCTCCTCTCAATCTTCATAGGCTTGATTGTTTGGAACATGAGCTAGGACATTCTTGGTGGCTGATGGCAAACTTCCGCTGAATAAACCTTTCATCAACAGCAACAAAATATCTTCATTTGAGATCCTGGCCATCTCTGTCCTGTGTGAGGCTACAAGCCACTTTAGAAGGAGTAAACATTGTTTGTCAAAAAACTTCTAATTCCCTATCTGGAGACAGGTTTAGGTGCTGTAACAAGCAAGATTCTCCAATGATAGAGTTGGAGAACAAATCCCAGTCCTTTTGCCTCAAAGGATGCTCAGCAATGGCTCCTCCGCATCCTGGAGAGAAGTGTCCAGTGGGGTACCACAGAGTTCTGTTCTGGGTCCAGTCCAATCAACATCTTTATCAGTGACTTAGATGAAGGACTAAAGGGCCTGCTTATGAAATTTGCTGATGACACCAAATACTTCAGAGGACAGGATCAAAATTTAAAATAACCTTAATAGATTAGAATACTGGGCCAAAACTATTAATATTATTTTAATTATTTTCTTATATCCTGCTCTTCTCCCAATAGAGACTAACAAAATGAATTTCAGCAAGGAGAAATGTAAGGTACTGCACTTAGGCAGAAAAAAATGAAATGCACAGATATAGGATGGGGGACACCTGGCTTAACAAGACTCCATGTGAAAGGGATCTATTAGTCCAAGTGGACCACAAGTTGAACATGAGACATCAGTGTGATGCAGCAGCTACAAAGGCCAACATGATTCTAGGCTGCATCAATAGTAGCGTCTAGATCAAGGGAGATAATAGTGCCACTCTGTTCTGCTTTGGTCGGGTCGCCCCTAGAATACTGTGGCCAGTTCTGGGCACCACAATCCAAGGGGGATAGGCAGATACTGAAAAGCTGGAGTGAATCTGGAGGAGGGTAAAAAGTCTGGAAACCATGAACTATGAGGAACTGTTTAGGGAACTAGGTATGTTTAGCCTGGAAAAGAGACTGTTAAGAGATGATATGATAGCCCTGTTTAAGTAATTTGAAGAAGTGTCATATTGACGATACAGCAAGCTTGTTTTCTGCTGCTCCAGAGATTGGAACACACAACAATGGATTCAAACTACAAGAAAAGAGATTCCAGCTCAACATTAGGAGGACCTTCCTGACAAGAGCTGTTGGAGTCTCCTTCTGTGGAGGTCTTTAAACAGAGGCTGGGTGGCCATCTGTACTAACCTTTAGCAAGAATATCATGGGGGCCTTGTTGAAGGCTTTATGGAAATTAAGATATGCTACATCCACAGCATTTCTTTCATCTACCAAGCTGGTAATTACAGAGACAGAAAGAGAGAGTCTGACATGACCTTTCTTTGAGAAACCTCCAGGCTGTCTCTCAGCTGAGTTATACATATGGGGGAGACAGTATTCTGGAGGACAGGAGTTCATTCAAGTAATTGATAAAGATGTTAAATAGCACTGGGCCCAGGACAGAACCCTGAGGCACCCCACTGGTCACTTCTCTCCAGGATGAAAAGGAGCCATTGCTTTGGATTCCACTGGTCAACTAATTACAAATCCACCTAATTTGTCTAGTCTACTTTTTACTAGCTTTTTTTGCACGAGTATCATGAGGGACCTTGTCTGACCTTATTGAAGTCAAAATACAGTATATCTACACCATTCCCTTCATCTACCAACCTTTTGACTCTATCAAGAGAGAGAGATTAGTCTGACATGACTTGTTTTTGAGAAACCCACAATGACTGTTAGTAATCACATTTCTAACTGCTTAAAGACTGTCTAATTATTTGCTCTACAATTTTTCTTGGTATTGATGTCAGGTTGACTGGACAGTAATCATTTGGATTCCCCCCTTCCTTCCTTCCTTCCTTCCTTCCTTCCTTCCTTCCTTCCTTCCTTCCTTCGTGTATTTATTTATTTGCTTTTTTTGAAGACGGAGACAACATTTGCCCTCCTCCAGTCTGCTGGGATCTCTCCTGTTCTCCAGGAATTCTCAAAGAGTTTTGACAGATGACATCTTGGGTTGTGAGATAGGAAAAACTATCTTCCTATGCACTGTTTCCATCAACACAGTGTTTTGTATACTTGTCAAGCCCCCCCCCCCCCCATTTCTCTAACCTAAAAAGCATCAAAGCTTTCTACACAAGGAAGGTGTTCCAGCATCTTGTCATTTTAGTTGCCTTTTTGACTCCTTTTCTAGCTACAATATCCATTTTGAGTTGCATACACTTTTAGCTACAGATTCCCACACTGGCAGAAGATTGAATTACCCCTGAGTCCTTTCCAATTCTAATTTTATGCAACGATCCAAGTATGGTTGCTTCTTGGATTGCATCATAAAGCATTATGATTCTGGTAGTTTTACAGTGCGCCCAGGCGCCTCTTACGTAGCTTCCAGCATATGCTGGAAGCCGCACTGGAAGCTCCAGTGCCGCATGCCGGAAAAAGTAATGGCGCACATGCTACCGCCGGCATGAGCCCCACTCAATTGAATGGGGCTTGAGTATCTGCATTTTTCCCTTACGCGGGTGTGTGTGTGTGTGTCCGGAAAGGATCCCCCGCATAAGGGGAGGGCGGACTATATGTTGAATACCTTAACCATTGATTCCAAGCATGGACTTTGTTTTTTCCACAGCAGTCAAACATTAGATCAACGTTTTCATCAAGCTGTCCACTATAAACGCAGTCTATTACCTGATCAGTCAACAACAGTTGTGTGAGTTTACAGCAGTGTGTGAGTTTACAACCCTTTGCATATTCATCTTTTTATACTTGTTTACGTTTACCATTTTAATGTTCATTCCCAAATCTGGAACGATCATTTTAGAGCTCTTTGCTGTTCTTTTCACTTTCCCCACTCTAAATAATTTTATTTCAACAACAAACCTTAAGTTGTACTCAGAGAAATCTTGATCCAACCCAGAATACTTACAAAAAGTGCATATGAGATTATTTTCTCCCTGAACCTCCAGTGATTTAGTTGTATTTTTGTTGTGTGCCTTCAAGTTGTATCTGACTTATGGCAACCCAAAGGTGAACCTATTATGGGGTTTCTTGACAGGTTTTGTTCACAGGGGGTTTGTCTTTGCCTTCCACTGAGGCTACAAAATTGTAACTTGCCCAAGATCACCTAGTGGGTTTGTATAGCCAAGCACAGATTTGAATCCTATTTTTCAGAGTGGTAGTCAGATGCTCAAACTACTACACAGTGCTGGCTCTAACTCTAGAATTGCATACCAATGTAAAATTCATAACTATATCCTTCCGTTTTACCCTTTAAGAATTTTCCATCTTTCAAAAAGTTATTAATTACAAAGTATAGGTTTGCTGTCTACATCAACCCACTTCTGCCTGTCTAGCTTCTGTGTATTCACATACACAATTTTGAGAAAGGTTTTGTTGAACCAAAGATTGAAAATTATCAAAAAGCAGCGCAGTGTCTTCTTTTAGACATATTAAGCCTGAAGTAATGGCTGAGTTATTTCGACATTTTGCACTCCTATGGCTGGAATCTGGCTGTAAGTTAAATGCCTTATGAACGTCAGAAGGAAAACAAACACAAGTATGCTGCCAAGAAAAACTCCTATGAAACAGACATATGATTCTTGCTGGTATGTTGTGGTTCTATATTGTAGCTCTTCTGGGACTGAACTAACAAGTAGATCTTTCACATTTTCAAGTGATCCATTGTTGGGCAGTGGATTGATTCCCAACAGATGACACAACAGGGGATATACATCTGTGGAATTCATTGCTTGTTTGGTGATGTTCTTTGCAAAGGCAGGCCCATGGGCTAAGAACATAGGATGCATTTCTGGTAGTAAGTTATCATATCCATGGTTACCTACTAGAAAGAACAGAAGTTCAAATTCAGTGCCATCTGAAACCATCATAAATAATTTCAAGAGAACATTTGGCTTACTACACCTCTTTCTCAGAAAGCAACTGATACAGAATGTAGTCCTGTAGAGTTATCTATTGCAGTAGTTTTTATTGGCACAGTAGAAAAGTGCAGGAACTTTAGTCCATACTCTGTTATTTAAACTCAGTCCTATGAACAAACATTCTTTAATTAGCGTAGTTTGCAGGCTTACAGGAAATGTGTGATGTGACATCTGTTCTGACTGGAATAATTTATATAATTCTACAACGTAATGATGAAAGAGAAGACTGCAATAAATTTACCAGTTTGTCATATTTCACTACAATGTCATCCCATCAACACTGACTTTTGCATTTATTTACCAAAAGACTTTGTACTTTACACAAATCCCCATGGAAGATAACCGAGCATGTAATAATGAAAGAAAATAGAAAAACAGCACACTAGATTACGGCATATTAAAAATCTTCTTAGACCAAAATAAAACCTTCTAAATATTAATTTGGACATCACCAACATGATTGTCAAATGCAAAAAGATCTGGCACTTCTGCTTGTTCATAAACATAAACAAGGCTCTATAATCTCTTGAGTCATACCTTCATTCCTGAACAAAACTTAACTGTGGAAAAAGTATGTATACATTACGTATACATTATATATACAGTAGAAGAGCAAGAGATTAATTCAGTTGAACTTCTGTATCTATGAGTTCTGTGTTCACAGATTCAACCAACCACACCTTGAAAATACTTTTTAAAATTTCAAAAAGCAAACTTTTGAGATTTTCGCCATTTTACATAAAGACACTAATAGGACTTGAGCATCCATGGATGTTGGTACCCATGGGGGATTCTGGAACCAAACTCCAGTGGATACGGAGGGCCCACTGTAAGTCCAAATTGCTGTTCATATTTAAAAAATCATGAAAACAGATGCACAAAATTATAGAGTTGGAAGAGACCACAAGGGCCATCCAGTCCAACCCCATTATGCCATGCAGGAACTCTCAATCAAAGCATCCTCAACAAATAGCCATCCAGCCACTGTTTAAAAACCTCCAAAGAAGGAGACTCCACCACTTTCTGAGGGAATGTGTTCCTCTGTCAAACAACTCTTATTGTCAGGGCATTCCTCCTAATGTTTAGGTGGAATTTCTTTTCCTGTGCTCCATCCTCAATGTGATACCCCCTCAAATACTTAAACAGGGCTATCATATCACCTCTTAACAATTTCTTCTCCACATCCCCAGCTCCCTAAGTCACTCTTCATAGGGCATGGTTTCCAGATCCTTCACCAGTTTAGTCACCCTCCTCTGGACATGCTCCAGCTTCTCAACATCTTTTTTGAATTGTGAATTTTAAAGATAAATATCTTGCTTGTTTTTGAACCACTTCAAAGAGTTAATCCCTCTTTTCAAGCACTCTCTTGGAGTACAGTACTTAGGTGTACTCCATAAACACACTACAAAATAATTACTTTATATTCCATGTAATGGTCTCAGTGGGACTTTGCAGTTAAAATCCTTTTTATTCCCATTTTTTAGAATAATGTTTAGTTTGAAACGCTGTTTACAATTCTTGTCTATCCTTATAGTAACCCTGTGAGGTAAATCAGACTACCTTTAAACACAGTAATGCAGACACCTCATGCCGTTAATAAATAAATAATTAATTGCTTAATATATTATTGTTGTGCTTGAAGGGACAGAATAATTTGACTGGTCTTGGGTAATATTAATTTCATGGTGGGTGGGGGAATGCCATTTGCTGTTCCATCTCAGGTTGCAAAATATCATGAGCTCTTTCTGCCAATCAGTAAGACTGACAGGGAACAGAAAATTTCAGCTAGGTTTCCACTTCCAGATTGCTGCATCATATTGGCTTTCAGTGCAAATGTAAACGTCTGGAATAAATCTGTGAAATAGGCCAAAATTGAATGGAAGAATACTTACATAAAAACTTATCAGACTTGTTTTGCAAGATTTCCCATCCTTCATCAGCAACTGCTAAGATGGGTTGAATTTTATTGCTGTGTTTGTAATGCAGTCTAGGTGGAATATCCTCTTTCTTATAGACAGTCATATGTGGATGAGCATTGTGTAAAACTCTGTATACTTCATCAAATTTGCCTTTGGATAAATCAAAAAGAAGGATTTAATACTAGGATCCTGACACATTACTTATTTTACATGCTTCAAATAGCACAAAAACCATACAGGTAGTCAAGAAATGTATAGTTATTAACATATCCAACTAATATAAACCTGTAGCATTTTCATGAAACTCAGATAGTTTCTTATCTTTTGTCATTTATAATATGCTTCCTAATGAAATCAGTTGGCTTTCCATTAAGCAAATTAGAAAAGATTTATCAAATTACCAACGACGACTTATAAGGTAAAGAACACGCTTGTGCTATTTATAGCATACAGAACATGTGGATGTACAGATTTATTCATGTGGAATGATGCTAGAAGAGACATAAACATTTGCTTTTATTCCTGGACAATGGAAGTCATTTTTAGCGATGGATGGATTTTAATGATTAATATCCCCACTATAGATTTATAGAAATGGTTGCACTATGGATATATAGAATTGAGCTTTTGGAGTCAAGGTTTTGCGAGAGAGAGAGAGAATGCTGAACAGGATTTACAATAGAAATGTTTATAGAACAATTTGACCTTTGCATGCATCAAGGTGTCTAGTTTACTTTGAAAGCCAAAACAACTAGAAGCAGCATCTTTGGGGGGGGGGGGGACAACACATAAGGAGTGATGGAATATTCCAATTGTGCCTAAAATGTATTTTAAAATATTCAAAAATCTGTGTCCTGATTGTAAGAAAGTTTTGTACGTCTGCACTTTGAACCAGCCAATAGAATGTATTGTTAGAGACCTCCTTGTTGACATTACTATATGAACAGCCATTTTCTTTGGTTCTTCGCCTCAGTATTTGGAACCTGAATTTCCACTGGGGACTTTTTGCCGGAAAATAAACAGTTTTGGATTCTCAGCCTTTTGGATCCTGTTGTCCCTCTGCTCTGTCAAGCCAGTGGACTTAGTGAGAGAAAGTCCAGACTTTTAAGAATCCCACAACAGCAGCCTCTGCTTCAGAGATCGAGTGTGTTCTTAGCTTAGGGACTAAAGCAAGTTTAATACCATCATGTTTCTTGGTCTGGAAGGAATGCAGAAGTGTTTGCCACACATCTTGGGATTGGTTAAACAAGAACAAACAACAACGGGGCATTCATTTTTTAGTTCCCATTAAAGGCTAAAGTCTTGCACACAACCTGCTCAGCTCCCGCTGACTTCAACAGGATTTAAGCAAACTAAGTCTACAAAGAATTGCTGTTGTGGAACCCTGAACTTGAACATAACAAGGAAATAAACCAAAACTCCCCCTGTACTGCCTTAGTAAACAGTTCAAGGGGGAGGGGGGTCCCCAAACCTGCTGAAATTGCCCCCAAATCATTGCAAAATTTAATACTGGTAATTATTTCTTATTGAAAACTGGGGGGGGGGGGGGGGGAGGGAGACCGGTTTTGCATAGGCAAGAATTTTGTAAAGTACAAGTAAAAAAAAAAAGCTCCATCAGGACTAGCCTGGAAGAAGGAAGAGCCCTCCCTCCAATCCATCTGCCTTGGTCCAGGCCTCAGAGGGAGAGAAGAACCACTGGACCTCATCCCCTTTCCCTCCATTATTCCCTTCTCCTTTTGTTTCATGTCTTTTAGATTGTAAGCCTGAGGGCAGGGAACCGTCTAATTAAAAATAATAATTGTAAGCTGCCCTGAGAGCCATTAGGGCTGAAGGGCGGGATATAAATACCTAAATAAATAAATAAAAAAACAAATGAAAACATTTAATAACCTACTATTAAGAATTTGCAGATGTGAATAAGTAAAAATAGTATTATACAGACAGGTTCACAATGAATTCTCAGGAGCTGGTATCAAAGACTAACTGACAGGATAAACTGTATGCTGTCTATAGCAGAAATGCTGAGTCTTTTTTTTTATCACCGAGCCAATCTTTATCACAAAGAGCCAATGGATGCAGAAATTTTATGTATTAGTGAACCAAAGATAGTGCATCAGATATAAACATCAATAAACTTGACAGGTGTCCAGAAAATGCATATAGATTTATTCAGTAGACTTTTAGTGATATGCTTCAGAACTGCATTATCTAGCATTTAAAGATGCACGTTTAAGCCTTTTTCTCTGTTTAAATTTAAAGAAGTTGAGACTGTGAACCTAATAGGCCAGAGAGAAAATATTAGGTATGTCAGCACTAAACACACACAAGTTATACGTATGTTCGCTTTAGAATGAGGTCACTTTTTCACCATCTAGAAGGTCACCAGTACCTGTGAGCCAAACAACCTATTCACATGTGCTAGAGGAAAGTTGACATATACTGTATCATGTGAAAGCACTCCTAAGTGCAGAAAATAATAATTATTTTCTAACAGAAAATAATAATTCCTACACATTTCTTACTATCAAAGACTTGTAGTCCTAATAGCCTATTATTTTCTGTTAAACCATTACTTCTTCAAAACTTTAAGTGTTCTCTTGATACTGAAATGAAATGCTTTATTTTTTAGTCTTTATCACAACGTCATAGTTCAATGCAATATGCTTTGAGATATCCAACCTATTTTTCCCTTGATACAAAATCAGAAAGTGAATCTGTCTAAAGCAATCTGTAATGCACCCCTGTGTCAGAGGTGTATAGCTGTCTGCTATATACAGTTTACTGGTAGTTAAAGACTTCATAAACACTTGCATTTTAAACTGATAATGCTCAGTAATCTCCCAAAATCAGAAGAAGCAAACTGTAAGATTGTATCATGATTATACAATTTAAAGATTTAAAGAAACTGGATGAGCAAAACCCAGGTGGCTATACCAGGTTCCATGAAGACCTGCAGCATATGTTAGGAGGTTCTTAGCATAGGCACAATGCCAATGCCACTATAGTTCCCATTTAGTCCACATACTATTGTCATATACAGTATCGACATAGGCAGTGGCACATGGATTTAGAATCCTTTAAATGGAATCCACACTCCCAACATCCCAATAAACTAGGCTCCCACTCCTCGCCTTTCTGATTTTAACCTAACGCAAAGCAAAGTTGTCTCTTCTATCTCCTACCTTCTTGAGGTAAAATAGCAACAGCAGGTGAATGGTCAATCATTCTATAGAGGCTTCTGTCCACATAACGATCAAGCTCTATGATCCTGTCCCTTGAGGACTGTGCCATTCCGTGGTCGCTTGTGATGATGATATTCAGCGTATCCCACAAGTTTGCTTTCTTCAGTTCTGACACAAGATAGCCCAGCTTATTATCAATATCACTAATCACTGCCCGCATGAGATGATTTTCTGGACCCAATATATGTCCCATGTCATCTGGCTGCTCCCAATAGAGTAATCCAAGATTTATGGGCTCTTTGGACATAAACCACTCAACAAGCTTGGAAATTCTCTCTTGAAAACTAACAGATTCATTGTAAAGCATATAATGTGTGGGAAAGACACCATGTATTTTTACGTCTGTTCCAGGCCACATTGCAGCTCCACTTCTATGTCCTTGCATTTGATTAATGATCCATATTGGATAAGCATCTTCCCAAAATTTAGAATTATGTATAGTCATGTGGTTCATGGAAAAAGTCTCATTCAAAATTGGATCATACATCTCATTAGCAACTATACCATGGCTCTCTGCATAGAGTCCAGTCACCATTGTGTAGTGATTAGTATATGTCTTAGTAATAAACACATTGGTAACTTGTTTAATATGAACACCATTCTTTATGATGTACTGGAAATTTGGTGTTGGGACTTTATAGATGTAGTCCCACCTAAACCCATCAAAAGATACAAGTAACACTCTTCTCTGGTCTTGCAGAAAACAAAGAGTCATTGGGAAAAAGAGTGTACAGATTACCAAGAATCTCCAAGAGACTTTGGAAGTCATTCTTGCATGAAATGTTGACCCAGACACAAGGTTAGTATCTGTACAATAAAAATGCAAAACAAATTGTAGAGATTAACAAGTAAAATGTTTCTAAATCATTCTTACCTGTACATTCACACTCAGCATCTGATTTGGTCTCAGAAAGAATCAGATTAATTTATGCTCCTAGGTGCTTTTTGGCTTTCCTTGGTTAACAAAGTTAACTTGCTTACCTAAACAGCTTGAACCTCTTGTTTTGCAGATGTATTGCTGCAGTGCACAAGTTTTAAGCTTGTTGAATTGCAGGATTACTTACCGATTACTCTTCCACTACCAACTTTAATGTATCACAAGTGGAGAATAGGCAAACTGCAATAAAGATCAATAGTTCCAGGAACAACACTGAAGATTAATAAAACCTAGTACTATTTTAAAGTTATTGAAGAAAGTGAGACACGTTGCAAGAATAAGGCAATAAATGTTGATCAGGTCAAAAGCCTAGCCCACTTTCCTCTATAGCACCAATCTACAACAGATCTCTAAATGAGAATATGAAGTATTATATTTCAAAGGCCTGTTACAGACTGCCAAAATAAAGCTGCTTCGGGTCTCTTTGGAGATATGCTGTTTAAATGATGCATGGGTCCTAAGAGTCCGGAGGTCGCGCCAAAGCCACACTCCATTCCTAAGCACTGGAGTGCAGCTTTGGTGCAGCTTCTGGATTCTTAGGATGCATGCATCATTTAAACAGCATACCTCCAAAGAGACCCGAAGCAGCTTTATTTTGGCAGTCTGTAACAGGCCAATATTCATCACACACGTATAGCTGGTTTTTTATGCCATAGCATACACCCAGAACAGTACATCATGAAAATGTCCTTCTACAAGGGACACAAAGCAGTTCAAGAAAAAAACACAGTGTTTTTCTTGTTCCTACTCTTTGAAAAGTACAATGTCAGGACTTGCCAAAATGCACCATCCAATTCCTTGGAAGCAGTTGCCATGACTATCTTAGGAAAAAGAAGATGCAGACACTGACTGGAGAAAGTTGCAAGTGTTTTGTTTTCTCACAGTGCTTGACTAAATTACATGGTTCATATATATATGTGATGGTGAACCTTTCACAGGCCGAGAGCCCAAACTGCAACCCAAAACCCACTTATTTATTGCAAAGTGCCGTGTCTCTCTAGCTTTCTAGTAACAAACTCTGGCAAACTCTGTGCTGGAGCGATGGCACATACGTCCACAGAGAGGGCTATGAGTGCCACCTCTGGCACGTGTGCCATAGATTCACCATCACTGATATATACAATATGATGGAATATTTAAAAAAATGAACTGAGTTCTTTTTCAGGTTTGCAGGAAGGAGCAGATTTGTACAAGTGTAAATGGGAAGTTGTCATCAGTGCCCGAGTTAGTGCTTGAAGGAACACAGGTCTCTTTTTTCCACTTCACCAAGTGACATGTCAGGATATCAACAGGAGGTATTTTATATCAAGGCCTGTGCAGTATGGAGGCTCTGCATCAGCGGGTATCTGCCTGGTCTGGATTCTTGTTGGGCCTGGGATTCATCCTCTCTCTCTGTTGGGGATGCTTTGATTGAGAGTTCCTGCATGGCAGGGTTTTTTTTTTTTTTTTGACTGAATGGCCCTTGGGGTCTCTTCCAACTCTACAATTCTATGGCCTGTTACAGACTGCCAAAATAAAGCTGCTTTGGGTCTCTTTGGAGGTATGCTATTTAAATGATGCATGGGTCCTAAGAGTCTGGAGGTTGTGCCAAAGCCACGATCCATTCCTAAGCACCAGAGTGCAGCTTTGGTGCAGCTTCCGGATTCTTAGGGTGCATGCATCATTTAAACAGCATACCTCCAAAGAGACCCGAAGCAGCTTTATTTTGGCAGTCTGTAACAGGCCTATGATTCTATTTAGATTGGAACAGGAACTCAGTAGGGCTTTTATAGCACGACGTGGGCAGGGAATCCTAATGGAAGGGAAATATTTTTCTTCTTCTCACCATAACATCTTCTGGTCCTATGCTAGTACTATAAACCTCAGTTTAGAGACTGCTTGCCAGTCCCAAAGCTGAGCATTTAGTGTCACAAAGCATGACAGTGAGAGAAAGGTGGCTCTGGTGTGTGTGTGTGTGGGGGGGGAGGTTTTCTTTCCCCCTTTCTTTCTCCCAGTGGAGACTCAAGGGATAAGCAGGTGGGGCACCATACCCTGAAAAGGTGTGGCGGGTGCCTTCCCCACTCCATCCACAAGCCCCTATGATGCTTTCTGAATAGGTTTTCAGAGCCACATTCATCTCCCACCCTCTTCAGGAGACTCATTGGCCTATTACAGACAGCCAAAATAAAGCTGCTTCGAGTCACAGTGGAGGCATGGTGTTTCAATGATGCATGCGTCCTAAGAGTCCAGATGTTGCACCAAAGCCACGCTCCAGCCCTAAGGACTGGAGCATGGCTTTGATGTGGCTTTTGGACTCTTAGGACTCATGCATCATTGAAACACCATGCCTCCACTGTGACTCGAAGCAGCTTTATTTTGGCTGTCTGTAACAGGCCATTATGTCACCACAGGCTTGAGCAGGACCTTTTTGAAATCCCTCCCTAGCATCCCATTTCTGTCCAGGCATTCAAAACAGTACTTATTTAATCCTAGGAGTGGAGACACGAAGCCATTTGTTATCACCTCAGGTCAAGGAAGTTCAGATAAAGCTGAAAGGCACCTGATTTTGGGAGCTAAGCAGGCTCAGCCCTGGTTAGTCCTTGGGTGGGAGACCACCACCAGGCTGCATTTTTAGCCCACCTCTGAGTCTTAAGGCGAAGTCACACAGATTACCTCACTCTTATAGCGCTGCTGCTGCTGTTCCACTTCTCCTGCTCTGTCTGCCTCCTGTTGCATTCTGGGGCTTGTAGTCCAGTGAGGCCTGAGGAGTCTCAACGCCCCTCCTTAAACTGCAAATCCCAGAATGCAACGGGAAGCAGCCAGAGCAGTCAAAGTGGAACAGCAGCGCTGTAAGAGTGCATCTCTTTCTGGCTCTTTGCTATGGCATTCTGGGAGTTGGAGTTTGTTGTGGGGCCCAGGGCCCCACAACAAACTCCAACTCCCAGAATGCCATAGCAAAGAGCCAGAAAGAGAGTTAAAGCGGTACCAAAGCGGGTGATCTCTCCTGTGTGGCTGCTGCTCCTGATGCGGGGGGTCAAGGGCAGCGGAGAAAGCGCCATACCTTTCCACAGAACCAACAACAGCAGCAGCAACGTAGGCTTCCTTCCCCTGTCGCTGCTGTCTAAACACAGAAGCCCCGCCCCCTCCGAGCGTAGCCACGCCCACTCCGTGCCTAAAGCCACGCTCCCCTGAAAGCTCGGCCACGTCCGATTGCGCAGGCGCAGTGAGCCACTATCGCCCCCGCGGCAGCTGGGCCGTGCGTCGCCCAAGATGAAAGCTGCGCCTGCGCAGTCGCATTTTGCGGTGCCTAGACCTCCCCTTATTAGGACACCTGCTGGCGCCCCCTGGCGGGGAAGTGTGGTCGCCTCCTGTTAGCTCTGCTTCATAGAATCATAGTAGAGACTCCGAGGGCCCTCCAGTCCAACCCCTTTCCGCCATGCAGGAACTCTCAGTCAAAGCACTCCTGGCAGAGGGCCATCCAGTCTCTGTTTAAAGGAAGGGAGACCCCACCACTCTCTGAGGGAGTGTGTTCCTCTGTCCAACAGCCCTTACTGTCAGGAGGTTCCTCCTAATGCTGAGCTGGAATCTCTTTTCCTGGAGCTTGCATCCATTGCTCCATTGGGTGCTGTTCTCTGGAGCAGCAGAAAACAAGCTCACAGTGGCATGTTTTTGAAGATCTCAACCAAAGCCAAGTAACTACAGGGGCTCCAGAAAAGGTGGAAGACGCCATATAGGCTGTTACCCCTGGGGAACACTGTAAATGTATTACTTTGAACTGATCTCTGAAGTGGATCAAGAGCTAGTAAAAACAACAACAACACAACGGGTGTAAAAGGAACCCACACCTTTCAACACCATCGCACTCAACACTTACCAGCTCAGCCAGGGGTCTGCTCTTTTGTCAGTTCTTACAAGGCTTGCTTGGGACCACGCCTTCACACCTGCGCAGTCCCAAGGCTCGCCTATGGAAGGAGTGGGCCCTCCTTGGATCAAGTGCGATCTGCGTAATTTGCAAGCATAGAAAGAGCAGCCTTGCACCAGTTCTTTCTAAAGAGGTCCACTTTGGACTGCTCATATGCGCATGCTGCTTGCAAAGTGAGCTGAGTAGAGAAGAAGGATGCCAAGCTGACTACTGACTTATGTTGGTAACCAGCCTCAAGTCGATCCCGACTCCTGGTGACCCTGTGGATGAGACGTATCCAGTACTCCCTGTCTCCCACTGCTCTGCTTAGGCCCTGTAAATTCATGCCTGTGACCTGAATAGAGTCCATCCACCTAGCATGGGGTCTTCCTCTCTCTTCCCTCCACCTTTGCTAGCATTGTTGTCTTTTCCAGTGAGTCATGCCTTATCATGATGTTTCCAAAGTATGACAGCCTCAGTTTAATCATCTTGGCTTCCAGGGAGATTTCTGACTTGGTCTGCTCTAGGACCCATTTCTTTGTCCTGTTGGCTGTCCATGGGATCCTCAGCACTCTTCTCCAACACCACGACTCAAATGAATTGATTTTCCTCCTACCTGCTTTCCTCACTGTCCAGCTCTCACAACCATACATGGTAATAGGGAAAACAATGGCTTATAGGATTCTAACTTTCACACTCAGCTAACTTTCACACACACCTAAAACTATCTTTACATTTAGGATCTTTTCTAATTCTTTTATAGCCATCATCCCCATTCCTAGTCATCGTCTTATTGCTTGACTGAAGTCCCCATTCTGATCAATGACTGACGTGACCCACTAAAGTGAAGATATCCACTTCTGGATAGGATCATACTTGGAATGCCTGCTGCTAAAATATGCACCATGAATTTCTTGACGCTTCTGCCAAAGATGGATTAACAGGCTGCTTACTAAAAAGGGTGGCCTATTTTCCTCCGGAAGGAAGCCACAGCCGCCAAACCGCACGGCTTCCGTACTGAGGAAAAAGAACCCAGAAACCCCAGGTTCTTTTTGTGGCGCAAGGCCAATGTAACAAGTGCGCCACTATACGTCATGCGGCGCTTACATAACAATGGCGGCGCCCATGTCCATGGGGCAACGCCATTGTTACTGCACCACACCATGTTAGGGTTAGGGAGCATGCAGTTGGTGCGCAGTCCCTAACCCTAAAATCAGCACCAGCATGGTGCTTCATGCCCATTTGTATCAGGCCTGTAATTGTGCTTTTTTGCATGGTTATCTGTTCCCTCACACAAATGGGCTACCTGCCTGTGCAGAGATCATGACCAGAAATTTCTAGCTCTATGGGCTTGGGGAGAACCCTCTTTCTTCTCTGTGACCCACACGTGCCCTAATGTGTCAAAGTTACTCTTCTCTGAATTTCAAAGATTGCCAAGGAGAAGACAATATGGACCCGAATCTGAAGGCAGGTTGTGTGAGAGTACCAATCAACACTCAACCACCATTACAAGTACACAACTCATTCTTTGTGGTCTATGTGTCTCATGCAACTGGAGCAAAAGTAGTCAAGGGATATAATGCAAAGTCTGATCAAATAATATCAATAACACTTCAGCGAAAACCTATTAATTCAAGTTTATGCTCCAACTACAGAGAAAGAAATTGAAAGATTCGATGCGGGAGTCCAGGAGGAAATTGACCACACAACAAAGCAGGACTTGTCAGTCATAGGCAACTGAAATGCAAAAATAGGAAACACAGCAAAGATTGTAGGAAAATTTGGTCTAGGATCAAGAAATGAAGGAATAGAGTGACTGATTGAATTTTGAGAGGTCAACAGTTTGTTCAATGCAAACACATTGTTCAAGCAACTCAAGAGGTGATTGTAAATATGGACATCAACTGATAGCCCAGAGAGAAATAAAACAGACTACATAATTGAAAACAGAAGATGGAGAGGCTCCATTCTCTCAGCGAACAAACAAAATTTATAAAGCCTAGATTGTGCCACAAACCATGAAGTGCTGATATCAAAAATTGGAGTAAAGCTAAAGAAGAACACTAAGCCAGCCAATGTGGCAAAATGCAACCTGAAGTACAACCCCGTAGAATTTAAAGATAATATTAAAAATAGATGTGCACTATTAAATCTAAATTGGCCAGGATTCAGAAGAATTCTGGAGTGAAAGGCAGGGACATCGTCAGGAAGAATGCAAAAAGCTACTAAAAAGGTAAAGGTAATCCCTTGACATGAATGTCTAGTTGTAACCAACTATAGGGAGTGCTGCTCATCTCCATTTCTAAGCCGAAGAGCCAGCATTGTCCAAGGACTGCTCTGATGGTCATGTGGCCAGCATGACTGCACCAAACGCTGTTACCTTTCCACTGAGAAGTGGTACCTATTTATTTACTTGGATTGCATGCTTTCAAATCGCTAGGTTGGCAGAAGTTGGTATTAGTGGCAGGAGCCCACCCCATCATGCAGCACCTGGGCCTCGAATTGCCAACCTGCAATCAACAGAATCAGTGTCTTAACCACTTCAGCCACTACATGCAGCTACTACATGCAGCTAAAAGAAAAATGTCAGTGGCTGACAGACAAAACTCTTCAAGCAATTAATCAAGGACAGAGGAGCAGCCAAATGTAAAAGGTGAAATAGATTCAGAATCCTGAATGCAACTGTTCAGTTACTTGTCCATAGGGACAATGGGAACTACTATATATTTAGCTCAGTGGTTGGACATGAGTTGACTGGACAGATGTACAGCTAAACACAACATATGTTGAGGCCAGAACAGAGTAAATGCTGAAAATCAGAAAATATTAGTACTATCTTTTTTAAAATGCATGGACTGTATAATATAGTTATACTTCTGTTTTGAAATCTGTGGTCTGTTTACAAATACACAAAGCATTGTAGTAAAGCAAATCAATGGCTATTCGGTTTTATGGCTGTTAGTAAGGAACAATAATTAATCTTATGTTCTCAATTTATATCGGATTCTGCATGGTCCCTCAGGCTGCTGCGTCCCCACCAAGTGGAGAGGGCTCTGCAAAACAAAACAAAAAATTATACGATGCACATTAGATTATCTCTGTGAACAGAATTCAAGGCCACTTTCAGGTTTGTAATGTAACAGCAGATAAAACCCAAACAGAGCTTAGCCTTCACTTTTCAGTTGCTTCTGTTGTGCAATCAGAAATACAAAGACTTTAAAAGTGGTATTATTTAATACGGCATTTTTGAACCAAGATTGAGTCCCAAAGCAGTTTACATTAATTCAGCCTCCACAAGTACAATGGGCCCTTGGTATCCACTGGTGTGGATACCAAAATCTGTCGATGCTCAGGTCCCATTAAATACAGTGCCAGAGTAAAATGGTGTTCCTTATATAAAATGGCAAAATCAAGGTTTGTTTTTTGTATATTTTTGATTACTATTTTCAGGCCGTGGATGCTTGAAAAAAGAATCTGTGGATACAGAGGGCTGACTAAATTAGTTGCACTTCAATCCCACTAAAATCAATAAAACTTAGAACAGTCTATTATTATTATTATTATTATTATTATTATTATTTACATTATTTATATCCCGCCCTTCAGCCCTAATGGCTCTCAGAGCAGCTTACAATTATTATTTTTAATAAGACGGTTATTATTAATAAATCAAGACAAGCTTTTCTCATTTCAGAGAAACTAGTTTGCTCTGGATCGACATAACATAAATAGGTGGGTGAGTGTACAATTACTCTAACAATAAATGCAAAGAAATAGAAGTTGACAGCATAAAAGGAAGGACAAGATTTCTTCCACAAAATCTGAGATTTCAAAGGGCAATTTAAACCAAGGATGGGAATGCTGTATGATCAGAAGAGGGATATAATATATGACCATGATGAAATAAAAAGATGATGAAAGGTTGATGTTTCATCTACAGGGTCTCCATGAGTCATGGTCAACTTAAAGGTTAACAAGTGTATATATCCTGGAAAGAGAAGAAAGAATGATGTTTACAGCTAAAGATTCCAATTGGAACTGATTGTTCTTGATCCTTCTTGTATGTTAAGGAATCCTGCTTGTTGGACCAGGAAGACAGGATAAAGGCAGGAACACTGCCTGAAAGACCAAAGGCAGGAGTGCACATGCCTTGCCCCAGAGCATTCATCTGGCTCCTGTTCCACTGCAGGCTGAAAACATGCACGAGTTTGTGCTCTTGATACCCACCTCTTCCTTCTACCCCACTCCCATTTTGCTTGTTTAATGTTGTTCTTTGGTTGGCAATATGTGCAGTATTCTTACTTTGTCACTGATAAGATCTCTTAAAATGTATATACTGGTTTTGCTTTCATTTGATGTTATTGCCTCTTATATTGCAACCAGAGAGCTGGATAAAAGGTTTACTTTCCCTACACAGTTGAGAGCTCAATACTAATTTCAAGATCCTGGGGAATGTTACCACAGAGTCTCTTTTACTTGGAGGAGAGGAATTCAATGGTGGGGGGACCATTTACCCCAAAGTTATGCACCCGAAAAGCTCCGTGAGCTCAAGGCTACTGCCTGCTGCATTCTTCTCATTAGTAGCCAACAAAAGGTCCTAAATTGGGACATTCCAGGGGCAGAGGTGAATTTGGATCTGTTGGATAACAAACCCTTTGGTTCTCTAGAATTTCAAGTCATGTGTCTGACGAATCAGTATGTAGAGAGAGCCTGTAGCACCTTTGAGACCAATTGAAAGAAAGAAGTTGGCAGCAGGGGCTTTCATAGACTAATGTCTACTTCTTCAGACGCATTTGAAGAAGTAGACTTTAGTCCACAAAAGCTTATGCTGCCAACTTCTTTCTTTCAATTAGTCTCAAAGGCACTACAAGATGTCTCTACCTTTGGCTCTCTAGTGAGGGCCCAGGATTGTGGGGCCCTAACCTGAAAATGGTAACATGCAGATGGTACTATTTTCTATCCAAAAAGATGTCTGAGTTCCTGGTGACACCACATATCCTGGTTGTTTATGCACAGCCAGGTCTTGGAATACAGTGGCCACTCTATGACATACATCTCCATTAGGGCATCCTAGGATTAATTCACCCAAGCCTAGAATGCTAAGTGTTCCAAAGAGAGACATGCCCAAGTGCTATCTCTAAAGTGGCTACACTTCAGATTACTTGTGTTTACTAATCCCTGATATGTTGAAGGGCATATATATTTTTTAAAGCCTCATAAATAACTAAGGTACTAAAAATCTGCTATAATACAATTACCTTTTTTAAAAAAAAATAGTCATTGTATTGATTTTTGAAGTTTACTGAAAACTACTAAGTACTGGTTTAATTTATAAAAGTGGCAGGACATTTTTTGCTTGCTCATTTCAGTAAAATTTAGCATGCTGTAACAGGAAATAAAACTAGCTTGCAACTCAAAAACTCATTTTAGGACACATATATAGCAAAGTACAATAGCATCCAAAATCCACAAAACAAAGATACCTTTGACCAACCAAAATGCACAAAATACATGATGCAAGCTTTCAAAGTTCCACTGGCTTCTTCATCAGGCAAAAGTGTTAAAATTAGTTTAGGAGATTTAACTTTTACTTAAATGATTTTCTGCACTGAGAAATAGTTGAAGGAGAATTTGTTGTTGTGTGCTTTTCATGTGGGGAAAAATATGTCTCATTTCTTACTCATTATTTTTTTACAAGGAAAGAAACATCACAAAATGCAGTACCTATAATATCAGGCAGACAGAATTTCTTAAAGTTATCTTTCACATGAAAAGAAGAAGAAGAAGAAGTAAAATATGTAAAGGTCTTCAAATACTGATCTTCAAATTAATCAGAAAGATTATAAAATATCCCCAAATGAGAAAAAGAACAATACCTCTTTTGGTAATGGATCCAAAAGGCTACATTCATATTTGGAAAGGAACAAAACAACTAGAATATGAATTTCCATGATAGCAAACCACCTAGAATAGTGCAAAAAAGTAAAATATGTAAACACAAAATATATGCAGTAGGTATATTTGATGAAATCACACTAAGCTAGTAGTACTTAAATCCCACTGAAATAAATGTGCAAAATTAGTCGTTATTTTGTTTTTATTAAAATCAGTAGAAGTTAAGTTCAACTGAATTCTGCCTTGAGGCTATTGGCAGTTACAAGTAAAACTAGGGGTGCTTTCACACTATGCAATATAGCACTATGATTCCACTTTAATATCCATCTTATGGAATCCTGGGGTCAGCAGTTGTGGAAGGGGCATTTAGACTCCTCAGATGTAGAATGTCTCTGGTGTCTCTGACCAAGCTACACACCCCAGGATGGCACCCCAGGATGCAGCCATGGCAGTGCAATTGCTGTGTAGTGTGAAAGGGCCCTGAGTCAATTGTGGAAGGGTAAGGCAGCACTTATGTAAATTCCAGTCATTTAATGGATCTGTTCTTGTCAGGATTACCAAAGGGATTCAAGCCTTAGTCTATGTATGATTTCTGGTGTATATTCATAGCAAATCTGCATATCTGTATCAATCTCCAAACTGATGTTTAACAAAACCATAAAGAATAATGATTGATACAGCTATATTTTTCTACTATTATTCTTTATGATTAACTAGGAATACTTAAAGCTTGCAAATCTAGTCAGTTCAAATACAAATTTGACTGGTACATTGGACCCTTGGTATCCGCTGGGATTTGGTTTCAGGACCTGCCATGGATACCAAAATCTGTGGGTGCTCGAGTCAATGGCATCCCTTATATAAAATGGCAAAATCAAGATTTCATTTGTGGAAATTTTTGGTGTGTGAATATTTTCAAACCATAGTTGGTTGGATCTGTGGATGCAGAATCAGTGGTTAAAGAGGGACAACTATATACCATACCCCTGAACAGGGAATAATTTACCTGTTATTATAATTTTTCAAATAATTGACTATATCTGATACTACCTAAACTTTTTAAAGAGCAAATCAACAGACCTTTTAAAATTTATGAGTAGACAGAGGGTTTTCAATGCTTCCTCCTAAATTATACTTTTTTCTGTTTCATTAGTAAACCTGAGATGATATTTTACATCAAAAAATAAAGTTTTCACAACTCCCACACCAGACCATAGGTTAAAATAAAAGCTGGTTCAAAACACACTGTAGAAATAATCCAGTTTGAGATCCCTTTAATTGCCCTGGCTCAGTGCTAGGGAACTCTGGAAAATGTAGTTTATTGTGGCACCAGAGCTCTCTAACAGAGAAGGCTAAATATCTCACAAAACTACAGTTCCCAGAATTCCCTAGCATTGAGCCAGGACAGTTAAATCAGTCTCAAACTGGATTATTTCTGCAATGTGTCTGAGAAATATTTGAAAATAATATTTTCATTCTGTTTATCTTATGGTGGATGATAGCAGACACTTCTCTGTGTGGGATGTCCATTTCTGCCATCATGTGGTGCAGTTGGAATGGGCTCATTTCTAAGGTCAGATGGTTCTACTGCTATGGCATAGTCTCCAAACTGTCTTTCATAATAGTGCATATATTTTAGTTCATTTTGTGCTGATGAAAATATGTACATCTTCATTAAAAGGGCCATTTTGGTAAGAGGAAGCAAGGCTAGAAGGCCTGTTCTAACTGTTAAAATATTGGGAAACAATTCGTTAACACTTTTAGGCAGATGTTTATAGCAGCAAAAGTGGTGCCATTATCAGCATGCATACAATTTCAAGTTAGCTTTTTGACATGACTTTGTCCAATAGCACCCAAAAGCACATTGAAAGATAACATTCAATAAACATATGCTGTGACCGAATTACATTCAAAAAGAAGATGGTGAGACAGAACTATAAAACTAGTAGATATTCAGCTGCAAGACTTTCTGCCAGTATTATGCAGTACCAATTTCATCATTCACCTTGATTAGAAGAATCTAGTTTGGAAATGCATCAACATTTTCTTAAGATGGTCTATAGGACTTAGAAAATAACTGTGACTGAGTTATAAAAAGTAGAGATATCCTCTGAAGAATTTAGAATTAACCTCCAACTGTTTCACTGACCTTCCGGGACACTGGTGTGCCCCTCCTCCAAATGCCATAAAGCCTTCCAAGAAAGTATTTTTCTCTAAATTTGCTTCTTTCCAACGGTCCTATACAAAAGAAAATTTGCTTTTCTAAATCAGATTTCTTTTAAATAATGATATTATACATTCTACATTGGACAGTGACATGTCAGAGAAGTTTTTAATTGACACTTGACAGATTTCTCTTGATATTGCAAGAGTCCTGGTGGCAGCGCAAAACAAAAAGTTTCACATGAAAGTTTCACTGTAGTTCTTCAAGTGGTCATCTGCGAACTGACACAAATGGGTTATTCTGTGCCTGCGCAGTAAAGCTCGGAACCTACTGGAATTGCTAGGGAAGAGTTTTTGGTGGACGTTCCACCCATCCCATATACTCTTTCTCAGTTCAAAGTCCGCCGCAAGAAGCAGACAAGGATAGAAGGGAGGACAGGCGAGGTTTGTGTGAATTTGCAGATGACCACTCGAAGAACTACAGATACAGGTAGGCAACCTGTCCTCCCCCTTCGTGGTCTCTGTGAATCACACAAATAGGTTAGACTGATTAGTTTTTGAGGTCCCAGGAGGAATGAGTGTCTTGGCAATAGACCAAATAAACAAACAGTTATGAAAATAAATGTGATTTCTTTATTAAAGAGGGATGGTACCCACCTCAGGGAATGCCTGAGAGAAGGACAGCTCTGCCAAATGCTGCTTTATGTCTGTGTCTGGTATCAAGGCTGTAATGCTTGATAAAGGTAAGAGGTTGTGACCAGACAGCAGCCCTGCATATTTCATCCAGGGGGATTCCTGACAGGAAGGCAGAGGAGGCCGCTACCGCCTTGGTAGAATAGGCTTGGATTCGAGCAGGGGACATCTTCCCATGGAGTTCATAACAAAGATGGATAGTGGAGGTCACCCATTTGGAGAAACATGGGGGGGGGTGATGGGGAGTCCCAGTTTTGAAGTGGAATAACAGACTAAAAGTATGTGAGAATGTCTGAAAGGTGAGATTTATCTAGATAGAAAGCAAGAGCCCGCCTAACATCGAGGGAATGAAGTCGGCATTCAGTGTCAGTAGTCAGGTTCAGGGCTAATGTGGGGAGCACAATGTTCTGGTTGAAGTGCAAGACAGAAGCAGTCTTTGGCAAAAAGGAAATATCCAGTCAAAGGACTACCTTGTTCTTGATGAACTTGAGGTAGGGAGAGTCAGCCCAGAGAGCACATATTTCACTGGCCTGGCATACAGAGGTCAGGACTACCAGAAAGGCTGTCTTCCAGGTCAAAAGCCTTAGGTCACAAGAGGCGAGAGGATCAAAAGGTTTAGATGACAAGGCTGCCAACATGAATTTGAGGTCCCAAGCCGGGGTTGGGGTGGAGGTTGGGGGTTTAAGATTGGTTATGCCCTTAAGAATTTTTTTGACAAGGGGGTCAGTAAAAAAGGAAGGACAACTGGTAAATTGGTAATGGGCACAAATTGCTGCAAGGTAGCACTTCAGGGAGGAGATTAATAGACCAGACTGAGAAAGGAAGTTGAGGAAGTCCAGGATGATGGGGACATCCACATCGAAGGGGGATATTCTCTTGTCAGTCAAAAAGTCAGAAAATTTAATCCATTTCAGGGAATAAGATCTTTGGGTAGAAGGTTTGCAGGAGGCCAAAATGACCTCTCGGACTGGAGCTGAGAGGCGGTCTAAAGGAGAATCCTCCAAGCCACCAGATGGAGGGTGTTGACATCGGGATGGCAGACTTGGCCATTGTGAAGGCTCAGGAGGTTGGGACAGGGAGGAAGACGATGGAATTAGTTGGCAGAGAGGTGGAGAAGAGGCGCAGACCATGGTTGTCTCGGTCACCATGGGGTGACAAGGATAGCATCTGAGTGATCCGATCGAAACTTGGCCACCACCTTGGTGATCAATGGAAGGGGAGGGGGGTGCATAGAACTTCTTGCCTGACCAATAGAAGAGGAAGGCATCTCCTAAGGACCAGTCGGATGGAATTCTGGCACAAAACTGTCAACGATGGAAGTTGTGGTTGGAGGCAAAGAGGTCGATGTCAGAGACACCCAAAGAGAGAACAAGGAGTGGACCACCTGGGGATTTAGCTTCCATTCGTGGCAAGAGTCTGGAACTCTGCTCAGTTTGTCCACGAGATCATCCTCTCCCGGCAGGTGGATAGCTTGTAAGGTTATGTGTCTGGGGATACACCAGTCCCAGATGTATAGGTTAAGGTTGAAAAGGGTGGAGGATCTGGTGCCTCCCTGTTTGTTGATGTAATACATCACCATTGTGTTATTGGTGAGAAGAAGGACAACTTGGTTTTGAAGCGTGGTCTCGAAGTTGCCCCAGCGCAACTCCCAGATGGCTTTCAGGCGCTCCAGGAGAATGCACTGTCAAAATGCCACACCTGTGGCCATTCTCAGTTGGACAGCTTCCGGATGTCTTGGGGGCATGCATCCTCAAAACACCAGGCCCCCAAGCTGCCCGGAAGCCAGTTTTTTTAGCCAGTCTGTTCAAGCCTTAGTCAAGTTAGTCAGCACCCATTGCGGAAAGTGCTGTAATTGAAAAGGAAGCCAGATTTAATGAGACAGAAAAGTTTTGAGCCAGTAACATGCAGAGTTATACCACAAAGAATTATTACCAGGGAAAGAAAAGTAACTGCAAGGGTGAACCAGAAAGATCTGTAGTTATCTGCTCCAGTGTGTATGGAATGTTTGTCTTTTTGCTGGAAAACCTCACTGATTACACTTGTACAAACTAGTGGCTCGACTGGAAAATTGTCAGCACACAATTGTGAGGAAGTACTCTAGAGGACAATCAGTTTCAGGAGTAGACCAATCAGAAAGGATTCAGAACAGCTCTATTAATCACTGTTTACATCTTCCTGAAGATATCTATGCTGATGATGCACCAACAGAGACCAGCAACGAGATGCAGCATGCCAAGGAAAGAACCAATGTAAATAAGATTCAGCAAGAAGAAAGAAAGGTGCTGGTCATAGGGTATAAAGGCATCTATGTGCCAGCCTGGCAAGATGAATTGGAAAGTGTGCTGTCTCCTTGCTCCATGTATTCAGGATGTCACTGACAATTTGCTCAAGCTCATAAAGAACACAGATCAGTATTCCTTTATCTTTAATCATGTGGGCACCAATGATGCTGCTAATAACACCTTTGAGCATATCATCTTGGACTATGAAGCCCTGGGCAGTAAGGTGAATGATTTATAGGTGCAGATGGTATTTTTTTGCCAGTTCTACCAGTGAAAACAGGACCATACAGGGACAGGAGGATATGGCAGATGAATGAATGACTATGTAGATTGTGTCAACAAGAGAGGTTTGGCTTTTGGGACCATGTCTTCACTTCCTAAAGAGAGGATTACTAGCTGCACCTCACAAAACCTGGGAGGAATGTCTTTTGCAGAAATGTGACAAGTGTGATCAAGGGGGGGGGGGGGGGTTAGAGATGATAGCTCAAACATCTGTCAAGCTCTAAACCCAAAGATGTGAATTCTAGAGAAGAAGGTGAGGGAGAAGATGGCAGCCACAATTAAACATGCAGTAATCACAATCACAAACAAACAATTCCATGAAAGGATTAAAATTGGAAACAATTGAAAAAAGGATTGTGGCTGCACATTAAACTTGAAGGGACAGTAAAAAGAAAAAGGAGCACATATAAAGCAGAGAAGAAGAGACTATTCACCAAGGAAGAGCACAGACATGTAACCCAAGCTTGCAGAAATATTGTAAGGAAAGCTAAAGATCAAACTTAACAGAGACTGGCTAGGGAAGCCAGAGGCAACATGAAGGGGTTTTTCCAAATATTTCCAAAGCAAGAGAGTGATCAAGGAAACAGTGGATTGCTGCTCACAAGGATGGTAAAATGCTAACAGATCACAACAAAAAGACAGAATTGCTCAACACTTAGGCCCCATTCCCACTGGCCCTATTAACGTGAGTGGAACTGGGTAGATCCGGATGCCCCTCCCCCGAATCTCTCCGTTAGCGAGTGCCCACTACAATTGAGGGGCATTTTAACCCAAATGCCTTATCGGGTTTAACTTGAGGATGCCTGTTGTCAATCAAGCCAGTGTTATGTGTGGCTCAGTATGTTGCAATAGCATTGTACTGACTTATTTTTAAATTTCTGCTCAATCACAAAGATCACTGCTGGTCAAATCAACAACAGCAATGGCACCATGTTGGAATCCAAGGTCATCCTCATTCTCCCCTATCCAGTATAATGCCCACTTCACACGGCTTGTAAGTGGGAATCAGCCATGCTTTTCTCAATACAGATTATCATAGTACATTCAGCAGGAGGCCCTACAATAGATCTATATACTATGTTCCATATCCACTAACAAGAAAAGTACAAATAATGCTTCCTAATGCAAAACAATAACTTACTGGTTTAAAAACGTTTGGTTCAGGAAAATATTGTGGGTTTCTATGACACCAATATGGAGACATCACTAGCAGGTCACCAGCAGGTATAACAAAATTCTAAAAGTAGAAAGACATATCTTTTAAGTATACAAATAGACAATATTAGTATCAGAGTCAATAAAGCCAGTAGTGAATTATCAATACACTGGGCAACTGTGGCTCTCAACATGCTCTTTGATTGCAACTCTAATAATGAATATTATCAGACCAGCATTTACTGTGGGGTAAGCACTGCTAAATTACCTCTAAAACATTGAGGAAGCGCACATGTGTAAAAACCTGGCATGCTTCCTCAATGTCAGGGAATTGTCGGCTCCTTCTGGCATCACTGAATCATTCAGGAAGAGACTATTTGCTCTGAACGCAAAGTTTCCATTCTGTGCAAATCGCCTCTCCCCTAACAATTTAATGACGCTAGAGGAAGCCAACGATTCACTGATGTTGAGGAAGCATGCCAGGCTTTAGCGGTCTGGTCTGATAATCTTCAATGTCTAACTAGTGCTGTGGCGAGTAGGGAGACAAAACAATCTGGAAGATCATAATGGCCCATCCCTTTATCTGCCTCAAAAAGAATATGCAGACAGTGCTACAAGATCAATCTTTTAAGATAAACAGATAATTTGAAATGAGCTTCTGTGTGTGCTTTCATGTCTGTCTGCTTCACATAACCAAATCTGTATCAATCTTAGTATTAGTGACTGAAGGGCTTCAATACACTGCTACAGTCATACCTTAACTTTTATTGGATTCATCACTTTCTTCACAATGGCACCTGGTGCTCTTAACCGTAGAGTCTCCAAAATACACCACTTGATAAATGGGAGGTGTTTAAGATCATCTTCAGATACTCTGACTATTTCTTTTGCTGGAAAGGTATATACAATATTCTTTTAATTTTGTTTTTAGCAAACTTTTGCATATTTCTGTCTTTCAACTGAATATTTACAGCCAAGGGATGATTAGGAGTGAAAAGTTAACTAAAGTTAATCTATAATGGGGGAAAGGTGCAACCACTACATAATGGGGTGGGAGGGGGGGAGGAATGTCAAAATGCTGAATTAATATTAACCCTTTCTTCACCAAATATAGCCGAACCTCTGTAATTCCAATGGGTTTAAATTGGAGCAAAAGCAGAGCCAGGCCTTGTTTGGAAAACACTTGGCAGACATGATTTGGCACATCAAGCATAGAAACTGTGATTTTTCTGTTGTTAATCACCATGTTATTTTCTATAAACACAGACATCAAGGTACATAGAGCAATTTATTCTAGTTGTAACATGAATACATTAATTGGATTTTAGCAGGTTAGTTTTAATCTTATATTGTTTAATCTTGTTTTAAGGGGGGTACTGTGTATATATGGATGTATTTTAGCTTGTTGTACGCCGCTTTGATTGCCTGGCAAAAAGCAGGATAGAAATAAATATTTATTTATTAAGTACATGCTTTCTTCAGTCCAAACTGGAAAAGAAGCTACTTCATTTTTAATTTTTATTTATTTACTTCATTTCTTGAATAAAAAAATTTAAACACATATCTCAACATGAAAACAGGTATCTAGTTACCTTAGATTGCATCCAATGCCTATGAATGTGTAAACTGTAGCCAAGTGAGATTCTCCAAATACCAGTACTATATGTGTGACACATATCATAGAGACACAAGTTATCGAAAAATGTTTGAAACAGAACAAAAAATGTGTAGGCATGAAGCTAACCTAGCATCAGGTTAAGGTCACACCTCAGGCACATCCCTTGGCACTCATGGAGTG